>PVNU02000768.1:602500-1202500 GCA_003013855.2 Liriodendron chinense | reverse complement strand
TGTTTCAGTCCAATAGGTGGTAGTTTGAGATGTCTTATCTGAGTTCATGTGCTCCGGACATGAATTCCTTTTAATTCTCTGAGATTATCACAGGTTGCTTGTTTAGATTCGAATTATAGTAATCCTTGAGCAGGCCATAGTCCATAGGCATGGCTGTTACTCCGCAGGCTATGAATTTGAATTCTACATTGATTGAATGGACTTGAACTTGGAAGTTCAACTTGAATTGGATGAATGTGTGTGAATGCTTCATTTTCCAACTAGATGAGAGATAGGACTTCAAATCTAGTTGTGTTCTCTACTTGGATTGACTGAGTTGACATAGAATTGCTACAAGTGGATCCTTGAAAGCCTTAGTACATTATATCTCTGATTTTTCATTAAGTTACTGTTTTAATTAAACATCCTATTGAAATTGAAATTGCTCTATTAAACTGAGTTGCTGAAGTAATTAGGAAGCTGTTACTTTTTCCCTGTGGATCGACCTCGGTCTTACCGAGATTTATTACTACATCGCAGCCTTACACTTGAGGCGAGCGAATAAGTTTTTGGCGCCGTTGCCGGGGAGATTAGATAATAGTTTTCAAATAGTTTCAGTGGCTGTAGAAGTAGATAGTTTTGTTTTTATTTTTCTTAGAACTAACAACGTTTTCTGTTTTGTAGGAATTCTTCTTTCAGTTCAAGCGAATCAGGTGATACCTTTCTAACTTAGTTTTTTTAGAATTTTTTAGATTGCAGTTTTCTAGGTTAGGATTAGTCTTGATTGAGTGGTTTATGTCCCGTTGGGAACGTAACCATTCAAATCGTCTCCAATCTGAAGGTGGTTTAGTTGGACCATTGTCAGTCCATAGACGAGTCCGGAATTATCAAGAGCATTGTGAAAGTTTGGGGAGTATGGAGCAAACACCCTTAAGGAATCCTCCACCCCCTACTCCAACCACAAACGCAAATCAGGAAGGAGTAGGAGAGAATGAGGTACATAATGTTCCTCCAATGAGATCACTACGGGATTACCTACAACCTGCTCGTACAATTACACCTTCTTGCATAGTTCTACCAGCTAACGGTGGGACCCTTGACATAAAACCAGGAGTAATCCAACTTTTACCTAAATTCCATGGGCTAGACTCTGACCGCCCATACTTACACTTGCAAGAATTCGAAGAAGTGTTGGCCACCTTGCATTATCCCAATGTTTCTGGGGATACAATCAGACTTAAACTTTTTCCCTTCACCTTGAAAGAAAGAGCCAAAGATTGGCTTCACTCTCTTAGACCATATTCGATTGGGTCATGGGTTGAGATGAACCGGGAATTCTTGAAAAAGTTCTTCCCCGCTCATAAGACAAACACTCTTCGAAGGGCCATAATGAATTTCTCAGCAAAAGAGGGTGAATCATTCTTTCAATGTTGGGAAAGATTTAAGGAACTCCTGCTTGCTTGCCCACATCATGGCTATGAGAGTTGGCGAATTATAAATTTTTTCAATGATGGATTAAGTCCTAATATGCGCCAATTTGTGGAAATGATGTGCAATGGCGAGTTTATGAGTAAAAATCCAGATGATGCTTGGAGTTACTTGGACATGTTGGCTGAAAATGCCCAATCTTGGGACACCTCGGATAAACCCAAGAACCCCAAGCCTACTCAAGAGAAAGGAGGGATATATGTCCTTAAAGAGGAAGACGACGTAAATGCAAGGATAGCCAACCTCACAAGGAAGGTTGAGGCCATGGAACTTAGCAAAAATGGAATTTCCAAGTCCAAGGAAGTTGTTGAAACCACATGTGGGATTTGTCTCACCGACTTACACGCTACGCAAGATTGTCCCACAATTCCTGCATTTAAGGAAGTGTTGCAAGAGACAGCCAATGCCACATATGGTTATCAACGGCCCTTCAATGGACCGGTAGGTAATACATACAATGAGAGTTGGAAGAACCACCCGAATTTCAGTTGGAAGAATGCCCCAACGGGCAATCCTACCAACTCCCAAAGAGGGCCACCCATGCAAAATATGGCCCCACCTCAAGTCTCATTGGAGGATACTTTGAGAGCGTTTATGCAAGGGCAAGCGCAAGTAAACGAATCAAATCAGCAATTGTTCCAAGAGCTGAAAGTCTCGGTTGATGAGATTAAGGGACGCTTGAATGCTAGGGAAGGGACCTTTCCGGCCCAACCTCAGCCCAATCCTAAGCAAGTACATGAAGTAAGCATCCTTAATCCTTCCAACCAAAACATGGAGCAAGCTAAATCCATTACCACCCTTAGAAGTGGTAAACAAATTGACAAAACTATTCCGGTGAAGGCCGATGAGCCTAATGATCCGGTAAATTCTGAGGATGAAAATGGATCTAACCTAGCCCCACAACAACCGGAACGCATTTACAAGCCCATAGCACCATTCCCATCGAGATTGGTTGCCCCAAAATCTCTCCCAAATTCTCAAGATATTCTAGAGATTTTCAGACAAGTCAAGATCAATATCCCTTTGCTTGATGCCATCAAACAAATTCCCTCTTATGCCAAGTTTCTAAAAGACCTATGCACAACAAAACGCAAATATAATGTGCAGCAAAAGGCCTTCCTAACTGAGCAAGTTAGTGCCATCCTCACTCAAAAGACTCCCCCAAAATTCAAAGATCCCGGTAGTCCCACCGTCTCATGTATCATTGGAGACTACCGGATTGAACGTGCCTTGTTAGACTTGGGGGCAAGTGTGAACTTGATCCCATACTCAGTATATGAACAATTGGGTCTTGGTGAATTAAAACCCACCAAAACCACATTGCAACTCGCTGATAGATCTATCCGTGTACCGAGGGGGATAGTTGAGGATGTTCTAGTCCAAGTTGACAAATTCTACTACCCGGTAGATTTTATAGTCTTGGATACACAACCGGTTTTGGATGCTAGCACCCAAATACCGGTGATATTAGGCCGCCCATTCCTTGTCACATCAAACGCAATCATCAATTGCCGGAATGGGGTGATGCAATTATCTTTTGGAAACATGACACTAGAGGTGAATGTATTTCACCTGGGCAAAAGACATAGGGATGTCGATGATGATGAGTTCTTCGATGTAAACATGCTTGAAACCTTTGAAGAAGAAGAACTCCTCCAACTTGAACCACTAGAAAGTTTGGAGACATGCTTAGCACACTTCATGGATTCTGAAGACCCTATCATTAGTGAGATTGTGCATGCATTAAATATAGAAAGACCGGTAGTTGATACTAGCCGGTGGAGGCCCCATTTCGAAAAATTGCCACCAACCACATCAAGGCCTCCACCGTCTAGCATCAAACCACCGAAGCTTGACCTCAAACCATTGCCATCCGAGCTTAAATATGTATATCTGGGTCAAGAGGAAACTTTCCCAGTTGTCATTGCCTCCCACCTAGAAAAAGACCAAGAGCTCAAGTTGATTGAGTTACTCAAAAAACACCGGGAAGCCATAGGTTGGACAATAGCGGATCTCAAAGGAATAGATCCTTCGGTTTGCACTCACCGTATACACCTTGAAGAAAACGCAAAAACAACTAGACAACCTCAAAGACGGCTAAATCCAAACATGATGGAGGTTGTCAAAGCCGAAGTGTTAAAGCTATTGGATGTGGGTATCATCTACCCCATCTCAGATAGCCAATGGGTGAGTCCTACCCAAGTTGTCCCCAAGAAATCCGGTATTACCATCATTGAAAACGCCAACAACGAGCTTATACCGACTAGGGTGACCACCGGTTGGCGTATGTGCATTGATTATAGGAAGCTCAATACGGTCACTAGGAAAGACCACTTCCCTCTCCCATTTATGGACCAAATTTTGGAGAGGTTGGCAGGCCATCCCTACTATTGCTTCCTAGATGGCTATTCCGGATACAACCAAATTGAGATAGCTCCGGAAGACCAAGAGAAAACCACATTTACATGCCCGTTTGGTACCTTCGCCTACCGAAGGATGCCATTCGGGTTATGCAATGCACCCGCCACATTCCAACGATGCATGTTGAGTATTTTCTCGGACATGGTGGGTGAGTTTCTTGAGGTGTTCATGGATGACTTTTCTGTTTTTGGTTGTACATTTGATGAGTGCCTTGAGCACTTGAAGTTGGTCTTAATGAGGTGTGAGGAAAAGCAACTTGTATTAAACTGGGAAAAGTGCCATTTCATGGTACAAAGAGGAATAGTCCTTGGACACATCATCTCGTCCAATGGAATAGAGGTAGATCGGGCGAAAATTGACATAATCTCCAATCTACCACCACCCAAAAGCATACGCGATGTGCGGTCCTTCCTGGGACACGCCGGTTTCTATCGAAGGTTTATAAAGGACTTTAGTCACATCTCAAGGCCTTTATGCAACCTTCTACAAAAGGAGAACCAATTTGAGTGGAGTACCGAATGTCAATTAGCTTTTTCAAAGCTAAAAGACATGTTGACAACCGCTCCTATCATGCAACCACCAGATTGGTCCATTCCTTTTGAGTTGATGTGCGATGCGAGCGATTTTGCTATTGGGGCGGTGTTAGGCCAAAAGAAGGATAAAAAGCCCCATGTCATCTACTACGCGAGTAGGACCTTGAATCCTGCCCAAGTTAATTATTCAACTACGGAGAAAGAGCTCCTAGCTGTCATCTTTGCCTTGGACAAATTCAGGCCATACTTAATAGGATCCAAAGTTATTGTTTATACGGATCATGCGGCGTTGAAATACCTTCTTTCTAAGAAGGATGCTAAGCCCCGTTTGCTAAGATGGATCCTACTCCTTCAAGAATTCGATTTGGAGATCAAAGATAAGAAGGGGGTAGAAAATGTGGTGGCGGATCATCTATCCCGCCTAGTCCTACCAAATTCCATTGACGAGTCACCTATTGAGGACTCATTCCCTGATGAGCAACTCTTTGTTGCTATGCATCCACCATGGTACGCTGATATAGCCAACTATCTTTCCACAGGTGCGATGCCGACTCATTGGACTGCGCAAGACAAACGTAAATTTCTAAGGGAAGTGCGCAGATTTTTCTGGGATGAACCTCTATTGTTTAAATATTGCCCAGACCAGATTATAAGGAGATGCATCCCCGATGATGAACACAATTCAGTCATCTCCTTTTGTCATGATCAAGCATGTGGGGGTCATTTTTCAGCCAAGAAAACAACTGCAAAAATTCTGCAGTGTGGTTTTTATTGGCCCACATTATTTAAAGATACCCACGAGTTTTGCAAAGCATGCGAGCGCTGCCAGAAGTTAGGAGGATTATCCCGTCGCAATATGATGCCTCTCACCCCAATTCAACATCTTGAAGTCTTTGACTGTTGGGGCATCGATTTCATGGGACCATTCCCCTCATCTTTTGGACATGTCTATATTCTGCTTGCCGTAGACTATGTGTCTAAATGGATAGAGGCTATCCCATGTAGAACCAATGATCATCGTACGGTTCTCAAGTTTCTCAAAGAAAACATACTTTCTAGATTTGGGACGCCTCGAGCCATTATTAGTGATGGTGGTGCTCACTTTTGCAATAGACCTTTTGAAACTTTGATGAAGAAATATGGTATTAGGCACAAAGTGAGTACCCCATACCACCCACAAACAAGTGGGCAAGCTGAAATCTCCAATAGGGAAATCAAACAGATTTTAGAAAAGACAGTGAGACCGGATCGCAAGGATTGGTCCCTACGATTAGATGATGCACTTTGGGCTCACCGTACTGCCTACAAGACACCCATTGGAATGTCCCCTTATAGACTGGTCTATGGGAAAGCTTGCCACTTGCCTGTGGAGATAGAACACAAAGCCTATTGGGCAATTCGGGCCCTAAATTTTGACATAGACAAGGCTAGCTCGCTTCGCAAACTTCAATTAAATGAGCTTGATGAGATCCGGAACGATGCATATGAGAATTCGAGGATTTACAAGAGCAAGATGAAGGCCTTTCATGACAAGCACATCGTAAGGAAATCCTTCCATGAAGGACAGAAAGTGCTCTTGTATAATGCCCGACTTCATCTTTTTCCGGGAAAATTACGATCTCGATGGACCGGCCCATATATTGTTAAAGAAGTTTTTCCTCATGGGGCTGTTGAGATTGAGAATTCAGCAAATGGTGACTGTTTCAAAGTTAATGGACAACGCCTTAAACCATTTGTTGAGAAATTTGATTCAGAGGACATGTCCATCTCCCTGAATGATCCTCTTTATCAGGATTATTGATCTCCTAGTCTGATGGAGGTATAGCATAGGTAGGTTTATTTTGTTTTACTGTTTTAGTAGGATTTAGTTGTTGGAATTGCAGACCTCCATGATCGCTCTCTCAGGTACTATTGTTCTCACTCTCTCATTGTTTACCATTGCTCTCATGTTCATGCTAACTAATTATCTTTTTACATTGAGGACAATGCAAGATTTGGTTGGGGGGTGAGATGAGATCCCTCATCTAGCATATTGCAACATTTCGAGCTTCATATGCACAAAATTTTTCAAAATTTCTAACATCTCAAAACTCTTTTAGAAAATTTTGTTTCCATGCATTCGAGATGATATTAGTATAAGAAGAGGAGATATGAAGTGTGTGATGTTGTAAGTCTTGAATTCTCCCAACATAATGGCTTTATATGTTAATTCCCCTATTGTTGTGATTGATAGAGAATTTGAACACCTTTACACCAAGTTCACATTACACGATTTTCATGAGTGACAGGTTTATGTGATTTGTGGATTAGCTAGACTTTGGTTTAGAGGTGTTGAGCAGCCAAGCCGGGGTATTTTGTCCATCCTTGTCCATGGGAAAATAATGAAAGATATGGATTTCTAAAAATCCTATCTAAGTTAAAAGAAAAAGGAAAGAAAGGATGAAATCGGGAAGGAAAGAAAAATGGTGGAAAATTCCGAAGAGGGCTACCTATTACCAACCGGGGGATGGTCGAACCGTAACCAAAGCCGGAAATGGATGTAGTGTGAAAGCCGTCGGAAGGACGGTAAGACAAATTCCTGTCATAGGCTTGCTGTTGCTCTGTGCACCTTGAAATCCCTGGTCTACTTAATCTATAAAGAAGATGGTTCCAGGAACTCATGAGATGAACTTTCACTATGCACACTAGGTTGAATTTGTTTGAATTCTTCTATTTATCAATCAGTCAGCGGGGATTTCATGTAAACACTTCTTATGTTTTGAGAGTCCAAGGTTCAGCTTCCAACACCTAATTTTTCCAAATTTTACACTTATACATCTGGGAATGGATAGAAACATGGTTTCTGGAAGAGGGTTGGATTTGGAGGTTTGAAACTGTTTCACGCATGTTTTGCTCGGGACTAGCAAAAATCTGGTTGGGGGGTGTGTTGAACCTCCAATTTATACATTGCATTGCCCATTACACTACATAATTTGCATGATTTTCATGGTTAAAAGGCCCACCTAACATGTGTTTTGTGATTGTAGAGATAAGAGGGGATTTCATCAAATTGGAGTCAAAAGATTACATTTGAAGACATTGGATGAAGTCCTAAGATGGACCAAGGAAAGAAGAAGAAAGAGAGAGAAAAGAGAATGAAGAAAAGAAGAAAAAGATGAAGGAATACAAGGCTGACCGGTCGTCCGACCGGTCAGCCACATCACATGAACAAGAAGAAGAGAGGCCGACCGGTCATGACCGGTCGGCCATGCACGCTGGATGAGAGGGAGATCAGCCCGACCGGTCATGACCGGTCGGGCATGTGCGCTGGATGAATGGAAATCAGCCCGACCGGTCATGACCGGTCGGCTGTACTCACTGGAATGCCTGGAAATCAGCCCGACCGGTCGTGACCGGTCGGCTCTGCGTAAGGATGAGTCCTTTCTAAATTGGGACTCCGAATTTCACTGCGCAATGCGAAGTCTTTCGCAGGATCCGACGCAAGGGGGGTTTGTTGCTATAAAAGGACACCTAGGGGCTCTTCCTAAGGTATGAGAGAGGAGAAGGAACGGGAGTTTGGAGGCTGAAGGCGACTGTGGGGCGTCTGCAACATCTATCTTCGGGTTTTTCTAGTTTTATGCTTTATTTTTGAGTTTTTAGTTGTAGCATGACTATGCTCGGCTAAAACCTCTCAGCTAAGGCTGAGAGGTGAAGCTTGTAGCCAACTCTATGTTAATTTCAGTTTGATTCAAGTACTTTTAATTCAAAGTTGATTTTTCTTATGTTTCAGTCCAATAGGTGGTAGTTTGAGATGTCTTATCTGAGTTCATGTGCTCCGGACATGAATTCCTTTTAATTCTCTGAGATTATCACAGGTTGCTTGTTTAGATTCGAATTATAGTAATCCTTGAGCAGGCCATAGTCCATAGGCATGGCTGTTACTCCGCAGGCTATGAATTTGAATTCTACATTGATTGAATGGACTTGAACTTGGAAGTTCAACTTGAATTGGATGAATGTGTGTGAATGCTTCATTTTCCAACTAGATGAGAGATAGGACTTCAAATCTAGTTGTGTTCTCTACTTGGATTGACTGAGTTGACATAGAATTGCTACAAGTGGATCCTTGAAAGCCTTAGTACATTATATCTCTGATTTTTCATTAAGTTACTGTTTTAATTAAACATCCTATTGAAATTGAAATTGCTCTATTAAACTGAGTTGCTGAAGTAATTAGGAAGCTGTTACTTTTTCCCTGTGGATCGACCTCGGTCTTACCGAGATTTATTACTACATCGCAGCCTTACACTTGAGGCGAGCGAATAAGTTTTTGGCGCCGTTGCCGGGGAGATTAGATAATAGTTTTCAAATAGTTTCAGTGGCTGTAGAAGTAGATAGTTTTGTTTTTTATTTTTCTTAGAACTAACAACGTTTTCTGTTTTGTAGGAATTCTTCTTTCAGTTCAAGCGAATCAGGTGATACCTTTCTAACTTAGTTTTTTTAGAATTTTTTAGATTGCAGTTTTCTAGGTTAGGATTAGTCTTGATTGAGTGGTTTATGTCCCGTTGGGAACGTAACCATTCAAATCGTCTCCAATCTGAAGGTGGTTTAGTTGGACCATTGTCAGTCCATAGACGAGTCCGGAATTATCAAGAGCATTGTGAAAGTTTGGGGAGTATGGAGCAAACACCCTTAAGGAATCCTCCACCCCCTACTCCAACCACAAACGCAAATCAGGAAGGAGTAGGAGAGAATGAGGTACATAATGTTCCTCCAATGAGATCACTACGGGATTACCTACAACCTGCTCGTACAATTACACCTTCTTGCATAGTTCTACCAGCTAACGGTGGGACCCTTGACATAAAACCAGGAGTAATCCAACTTTTACCTAAATTCCATGGGCTAGACTCTGACCGCCCATACTTACACTTGCAAGAATTCGAAGAAGTGTTGGCCACCTTGCATTATCCCAATGTTTCTGGGGATACAATCAGACTTAAACTTTTTCCCTTCACCTTGAAAGAAAGAGCCAAAGATTGGCTTCACTCTCTTAGACCATATTCGATTGGGTCATGGGTTGAGATGAACCGGGAATTCTTGAAAAAGTTCTTCCCCGCTCATAAGACAAACACTCTTCGAAGGGCCATAATGAATTTCTCAGCAAAAGAGGGTGAATCATTCTTTCAATATTGGGAAAGATTTAAGGAACTCCTGCTTGCTTGCCCACATCATGGCTATGAGAGTTGGCGAATTATAAATTTTTTCAATGATGGATTAAGTCCTAATATGCGCCAATTTGTGGAAATGATGTGCAATGGCGAGTTTATGAGTAAAAATCCAGATGATGCTTGGAGTTACTTGGACATGTTGGCTGAAAATGCCCAATCTTGGGACACCTCGGATAAACCCAAGAACCCCAAGCCTACTCAAGAGAAAGGAGGGATATATGTCCTTAAAGAGGAAGACGACGTAAATGCAAGGATAGCCAACCTCACAAGGAAGGTTGAGGCCATGGAACTTAGCAAAAATGGAATTTCCAAGTCCAAGGAAGTTGTTGAAACCACATGTGGGATTTGTCTCACCGACTTACACGCTACGCAAGATTGTCCCACAATTCCTGCATTTAAGGAAGTGTTGCAAGAGACAGCCAATGCCACATATGGTTATCAACGGCCCTTCAATGGACCGGTAGGTAATACATACAATGAGAGTTGGAAGAACCACCCGAATTTCAGTTGGAAGAATGCCCCAACGGGCAATCCTACCAACTCCCAAAGAGGGCCACCCATGCAAAATATGGCCCCACCTCAAGTCTCATTGGAGGATACTTTGAGAGCGTTTATGCAAGGGCAAGCGCAAGTAAACGAATCAAATCAGCAATTGTTCCAAGAGCTGAAAGTCTCGGTTGATGAGATTAAGGGACGCTTGAATGCTAGGGAAGGGACCTTTCCGGCCCAACCTCAGCCCAATCCTAAGCAAGTACATGAAGTAAGCATCCTTAATCCTTCCAACCAAAACATGGAGCAAGCTAAATCCATTACCACCCTTAGAAGTGGTAAACAAATTGACAAAACTATTCCGGTGAAGGCCGATGAGCCTAATGATCCGGTAAATTCTGAGGATGAAAATGGATCTAACCTAGCCCCACAACAACCGGAACGCATTTACAAGCCCATAGCACCATTCCCATCGAGATTGGTTGCCCCAAAATCTCTCCCAAATTCTCAAGATATTCTAGAGATTTTCAGACAAGTCAAGATCAATATCCCTTTGCTTGATGCCATCAAACAAATTCCCTCTTATGCCAAGTTTCTAAAAGACCTATGCACAACAAAACGCAAATATAATGTGCAGCAAAAGGCCTTCCTAACTGAGCAAGTTAGTGCCATCCTCACTCAAAAGAATCCCCCAAAATTCAAAGATCCCGGTAGTCCCACCGTCTCATGTATCATTGGAGACTACCGGATTGAACGTGCCTTGTTAGACTTGGGGGCAAGTGTGAACTTGATCCCATACTCAGTATATGAACAATTGGGTCTTGGTGAATTAAAACCCACCAAAACCACATTGCAACTCGCTGATAGATCTATCCGTGTACCGAGGGGGATAGTTGAGGATGTTCTAGTCCAAGTTGACAAATTCTACTACCCGGTAGATTTTATAGTCTTGGATACACAACCGGTTTTGGATGCTAGCACCCAAATACCGGTGATATTAGGCCGCCCATTCCTTGTCACATCAAACGCAATCATCAATTGCCGGAATGGGGTGATGCAATTATCTTTTGGAAACATGACACTAGAGGTGAATGTATTTCACCTGGGCAAAAGACATAGGGATGTCGATGATGATGAGTTCTTCGATGTAAACATGCTTGAAACCTTTGAAGAAGAAGAACTCCTCCAACTTGAACCACTAGAAAGTTTGGAGACATGCTTAGCACACTTCATGGATTCTGAAGACCCTATCATTAGTGAGATTGTGCATGCATTAAATATAGAAAGACCGGTAGTTGATACTAGCCGGTGGAGGCCCCATTTCGAAAAATTGCCACCAACCACATCAAGGCCTCCACCGTCTAGCATCAAACCACCGAAGCTTGACCTCAAACCATTGCCATCCGAGCTTAAATATGTATATCTGGGTCAAGAGGAAACTTTCCCAGTTGTCATTGCCTCCCACCTAGAAAAAGACCAAGAGCTCAAGTTGATTGAGTTACTCAAAAAACACCGGGAAGCCATAGGTTGGACAATAGCGGATCTCAAAGGAATAGATCCTTCGGTTTGCACTCACCGTATACACCTTGAAGAAAACGCAAAAACAACTAGACAACCTCAAAGACGGCTAAATCCAAACATGATGGAGGTTGTCAAAGCCGAAGTGTTAAAGCTATTGGATGTGGGTATCATCTACCCCATCTCAGATAGCCAATGGGTGAGTCCTACCCAAGTTGTCCCCAAGAAATCCGGTATTACCATCATTGAAAACGCCAACAACGAGCTTATACCGACTAGGGTGACCACCGGTTGGCGTATGTGCATTGATTATAGGAAGCTCAATACGGTCACTAGGAAAGACCACTTCCCTCTCCCATTTATGGACCAAATTTTGGAGAGGTTGGCAGGCCATCCCTACTATTGCTTCCTAGATGGCTATTCCGGATACAACCAAATTGAGATAGCTCCGGAAGACCAAGAGAAAACCACATTTACATGCCCGTTTGGTACCTTCGCCTACCGAAGGATGCCATTCGGGTTATGCAATGCACCCGCCACATTCCAACGATGCATGTTGAGTATTTTCTCGGACATGGTGGGTGAGTTTCTTGAGGTGTTCATGGATGACTTTTCTGTTTTTGGTTGTACATTTGATGAGTGCCTTGAGCACTTGAAGTTGGTCTTAATGAGGTGTGAGGAAAAGCAACTTGTATTAAACTGGGAAAAGTGCCATTTCATGGTACAAAGAGGAATAGTCCTTGGACACATCATCTCGTCCAATGGAATAGAGGTAGATCGGGCGAAAATTGACATAATCTCCAATCTACCACCACCCAAAAGCATACGCGATGTGCGGTCCTTCCTGGGACACGCCGGTTTCTATCGAAGGTTTATAAAGGACTTTAGTCACATCTCAAGGCCTTTATGCAACCTTCTACAAAAGGAGAACCAATTTGAGTGGAGTACCGAATGTCAATTAGCTTTTTCAAAGCTAAAAGACATGTTGACAACCGCTCCTATCATGCAACCACCAGATTGGTCCATTCCTTTTGAGTTGATGTGCGATGCGAGCGATTTTGCTATTGGGGCGGTGTTAGGCCAAAAGAAGGATAAAAAGCCCCATGTCATCTACTACGCGAGTAGGACCTTGAATCCTGCCCAAGTTAATTATTCAACTACGGAGAAAGAGCTCCTAGCTGTCATCTTTGCCTTGGACAAATTCAGGCCATACTT
The DNA here is from genome assembly GCA_003013855.2 of Liriodendron chinense. Lineage (NCBI taxonomy): Eukaryota > Viridiplantae > Streptophyta > Magnoliopsida > Magnoliales > Magnoliaceae > Liriodendron > Liriodendron chinense. Next base: position 1,189,647 of record PVNU02000768.1, on the reverse strand, counting down.
AATAGGATCCAAAGTTATTGTTTATACGGATCATGCGGCGTTGAAATACCTTCTTTCTAAGAAGGATGCTAAGCCCCGTTTGCTAAGATGGATCCTACTCCTTCAAGAATTCGATTTGGAGATCAAAGATAAGAAGGGGGTAGAAAATGTGGTGGCGGATCATCTATCCCGCCTAGTCCTACCAAATTCCATTGACGAGTCACCTATTGAGGACTCATTCCCTGATGAGCAACTCTTTGTTGCTATGCATCCACCATGGTACGCTGATATAGCCAACTATCTTTCCACAGGTGCGATGCCGACTCATTGGACTGCGCAAGACAAACGTAAATTTCTAAGGGAAGTGCGCAGATTTTTCTGGGATGAACCTCTATTGTTTAAATATTGCCCAGACCAGATTATAAGGAGATGCATCCCCGATGATGAACACAATTCAGTCATCTCCTTTTGTCATGATCAAGCATGTGGGGGTCATTTTTCAGCCAAGAAAACAACTGCAAAAATTCTGCAGTGTGGTTTTTATTGGCCCACATTATTTAAAGATACCCACGAGTTTTGCAAAGCATGCGAGCGCTGCCAGAAGTTAGGAGGATTATCCCGTCGCAATATGATGCCTCTCACCCCAATTCAACATCTTGAAGTCTTTGACTGTTGGGGCATCGATTTCATGGGACCATTCCCCTCATCTTTTGGACATGTCTATATTCTGCTTGCCGTAGACTATGTGTCTAAATGGATAGAGGCTATCCCATGTAGAACCAATGATCATCGTACGGTTCTCAAGTTTCTCAAAGAAAACATACTTTCTAGATTTGGGACGCCTCGAGCCATTATTAGTGATGGTGGTGCTCACTTTTGCAATAGACCTTTTGAAACTTTGATGAAGAAATATGGTATTAGGCACAAAGTGAGTACCCCATACCACCCACAAACAAGTGGGCAAGCTGAAATCTCCAATAGGGAAATCAAACAGATTTTAGAAAAGACAGTGAGACCGGATCGCAAGGATTGGTCCCTACGATTAGATGATGCACTTTGGGCTCACCGTACTGCCTACAAGACACCCATTGGAATGTCCCCTTATAGACTGGTCTATGGGAAAGCTTGCCACTTGCCTGTGGAGATAGAACACAAAGCCTATTGGGCAATTCGGGCCCTAAATTTTGACATAGACAAGGCTAGCTCGCTTCGCAAACTTCAATTAAATGAGCTTGATGAGATCCGGAACGATGCATATGAGAATTCGAGGATTTACAAGAGCAAGATGAAGGCCTTTCATGACAAGCACATCGTAAGGAAATCCTTCCATGAAGGACAGAAAGTGCTCTTGTATAATGCCCGACTTCATCTTTTTCCGGGAAAATTACGATCTCGATGGACCGGCCCATATATTGTTAAAGAAGTTTTTCCTCATGGGGCTGTTGAGATTGAGAATTCAGCAAATGGTGACTGTTTCAAAGTTAATGGACAACGCCTTAAACCATTTGTTGAGAAATTTGATTCAGAGGACATGTCCATCTCCTTGAATGATCCTCTTTATCAGGATTATTGATCTCCTAGTCTGATGGAGGTATAGCATAGGTAGGTTTATTTTGTTTTACTGTTTTAGTAGGATTTAGTTGTTGGAATTGCAGACCTCCATGATCGCTCTCTCAGGTACTATTGTTCTCACTCTCTCATTGTTTACCATTGCTCTCATGTTCATGCTAACTAATTATCTTTTTACATTGAGGACAATGCAAGATTTGGTTGGGGGGTGAGATGAGATCCCTCATCTAGCATATTGCAACATTTCGAGCTTCATATGCACAAAATTTTTCAAAATTTCTAACATCTCAAAACTCTTTTAGAAAATTTTGTTTCCATGCATTCGAGATGATATTAGTATAAGAAGAGGAGATATGAAGTGTGTGATGTTGTAAGTCTTGAATTCTCCCAACATAATGGCTTTATATGTTAATTCCCCTATTGTTGTGATTGATAGAGAATTTGAACACCTTTACACCAAGTTCACATTACACGATTTTCATGAGTGACAGGTTTATGTGATTTGTGGATTAGCTAGACTTTGGTTTAGAGGTGTTGAGCAGCCAAGCCGGGGTATTTTGTCCATCCTTGTCCATGGGAAAATAATGAAAGATATGGATTTCTAAAAATCCTATCTAAGTTAAAAGAAAAAGGAAAGAAAGGATGAAATCGGGAAGGAAAGAAAAATGGTGGAAAATTCCGAAGAGGGCTACCTATTACCAACCGGGGGATGGTCGAACCGTAACCAAAGCCGGAAATGGATGTAGTGTGAAAGCCGTCGGAAGGACGGTAAGACAAATTCCTGTCATAGGCTTGCTGTTGCTCTGTGCACCTTGAAATCCCTGGTCTACTTAATCTATAAAGAAGATGGTTCCAGGAACTCATGAGATGAACTTTCACTATGCACACTAGGTTGAATTTGTTTGAATTCTTCTATTTATCAATCAGTCAGCGGGGATTTCATGTAAACACTTCTTATGTTTTGAGAGTCCAAGGTTTAGCTTCCAACACCTAATTTTTCCAAATTTTACACTTATACATCTGGGAATGGATAGAAACATGGTTTCTGGAAGAGGGTTGGATTTGGAGGTTTGAAACTGTTTCACGCATGTTTTGCTCGGGACTAGCAAAAATCTGGTTGGGGGGTGTGTTGAACCTCCAATTTATACATTGCATTGCCCATTACACTACATAATTTGCATGATTTTCATGGTTAAAAGGCCCACCTAACATGTGTTTTGTGATTGTAGAGATAAGAGGGGATTTCATCAAATTGGAGTCAAAAGATTACATTTGAAGACATTGGATGAAGTCCTAAGATGGACCAAGGAAAGAAGAAGAAAGAGAGAGAAAAGAGAATGAAGAAAAGAAGAAAAAGATGAAGGAATACAAGGCTGACCGGTCGTCCGACCGGTCAGCCACATCACATGAACAAGAAGAAGAGAGGCCGACCGGTCATGACCGGTCGGCCATGCACGCTGGATGAGAGGGAGATCAGCCCGACCGGTCATGACCGGTCGGGCATGTGCGCTGGATGAATGGAAATCAGCCCGACCGGTCATGACCGGTCGGCTGTACTCACTGGAATGCCTGGAAATCAGCCCGACCGGTCGTGACCGGTCGGCTCTGCGTAAGGATGAGTCCTTTCTAAATTGGGACTCCGAATTTCACTGCGCAATGCGAAGTCTTTCGCAGGATCCGACGCAAGGGGGGTTTGTTGCTATAAAAGGACACCTAGGGGCTCTTCCTAAGGTATGAGAGAGGAGAAGGAACGGGAGTTTGGAGGCTGAAGGCGACTGTGGGGCGTCTGCAACATCTATCTTCGGGTTTTTCTAGTTTTATGCTTTATTTTTGAGTTTTTAGTTGTAGCATGACTATGCTCGGCTAAAACCTCTCAGCTAAGGCTGAGAGGTGAAGCTTGTAGCCAACTCTATGTTAATTTCAGTTTGATTCAAGTACTTTTAATTCAAAGTTGGATTTTTCTTATGTTTCAGTCCAATAGGTGGTAGTTTGAGATGTCTTATCTGAGTTCATGTGCTCCGGACATGAATTCCTTTTAATTCTCTGAGATTATCACAGGTTGCTTGTTTAGATTCGAATTATAGTAATCCTTGAGCAGGCCATAGTCCATAGGCATGGCTGTTACTCCGCAGGCTATGAATTTGAATTCTACATTGATTGAATGGACTTGAACTTGGAAGTTCAACTTGAATTGGATGAATGTGTGTGAATGCTTTATTTTCCAACTAGATGAGAGATAGGACTTCAAATCTAGTTGTGTTCTCTACTTGGATTGACTGAGTTGACATAGAATTGCTACAAGTGGATCCTTGAAAGCCTTAGTACATTATATCTCTGATTTTTCATTAAGTTACTGTTTTAATTAAACATCCTATTGAAATTGAAATTGCTCTATTAAACTGAGTTGCTGAAGTAATTAGGAAGCTGTTACTTTTTCCCTGTGGATCGACCTCGGTCTTACCGAGATTTATTACTACATCGCAGCCTTACACTTGAGGCGAGCGAACATGAAGCAATGCGAAATCAAACGAGTAACAAGATGCAATTAATCACACACAAGCATACCACAAGAGACTCCGAATTTTACATGGAAAAACCCCAAAACGAGTAAAAAAACCACGGCACAAAGTGATCCACTATGAATATCAGAAGATTACAGAGATTGACAGCCCACAAAGCAAGGAAACATAGAGAAAATCTTAAATTCTCTCTTACACACACCTCTCCCCTCTTCCTAGTACGAATAGGAAACCTTGGACACCTTAAGATACCTCTTTAGGTCGGATTACAACACCTTAAATAGGAAGAAATTCGAAAATAGAAACACCTTGCGTAGTACTGCGGACTGCGCAAGAAATTTGCGCGCACAGCTGGCCGATCGGCCGACCGGTCGGCCTTCACAAAAACAGTCCAGGGAGATTCAAGCCGACCCTGCCTCACAGCCGACTGGTCGGATCCACCTTCAGATCGGTCGGACGTCTGGGCAACAGGAAAACGTCCAGGAGGGTTCTTCAACTGCATCTGGGTCAGGCCGTCCGGCCGGTCGGAGCACCCAATTCGTGCATCGTTTGAAGACTCCCCAACAAAGTCCACCGAAGCTTCAAACGTCGAATCAACATATCCTTGCAACATCATCTCATCTTCAATCATAGCTCCACCGCTTCTCGTGCCACCATCAATCCTATCCTTGCAAATTCACGCCCTTGCCGCTCTTCTCATGTGGCCCTTGGGCACTTGCCACATACGAGCAACCGTGGATCTCGCTGCCTTTCCCGCGGCTCCACCGTGAATTGTGCTCTCGATCAAAATGTAAAAATGGCCACACCTCCGTGCCTTCATACACACGAGTACCCCTTTCATCACTTCACAACAACAATCGCGGCCGATAAACACGCACCCTTTCACCTCGAGTGCACTAAGAGAAATCACATTCATCTTCATCTTGAGAACGTGCTTCACATCTTCCAGGACTCGTTCGACCCCATCGAACATCCTGATGCGCACAGTACCAATACCCACAACCTTATGAGCGACTCCATCGCCCACAAACACCGATTCTCCACCATACTCCTTGTATGTCGTGAATGAACTACGGTCAGGACAAACGTGACATGAAGCCCCTGAATCAAGGATCCACTCACTACCGTGAGATCCCTTGCCGGATACAGTCAAAACTTCACAAAAATCGCCACCGTCCTCTACGGTATTGGTTCCATCCCCAGAAGAATTTCCATACTTCTCTTGCCTCAACCTGGGATTCTGACAATCCCCTCTCATGTGGCCCTCCTGGCCACAATTCCAGCACTTCACCTTAGACTTACCTTTGCCTTTGGCTCTCGATTTCGATTTTAAATGTCCTCCATACTCAGAACTTCTTCCCCTCATAACCAATGCTTCTGAGGAATAACGGGAAGCCACGTCACCGCTTTTCTTTCTCATCGCTTTCGACTGGAGGGCTGAGATAACAGTCTCGACGCTTATGGTTTCTCTTCCTGCGCACACAGAGTCCCTGAACGACTCATATAAATCTGGAAGAGAATTCAACAAGATGCATGCTTGGTACTCATCCTTCATCGGTTCATCGATCTCCACCAACTTGCAAACCAGCCTATTGAACGTGCTTAGGTGGTCTTCCACCTCAGTTCCCTCAGCCATCCTCAAGGTGAACAACTGCATCAACACGTACATGCGATTCTCTAGAGATTTCTTGGCATAAACCTTCTCTAGGTTCGCCATCGTTTCAGCCGCAGTCTTCTCCTTCATGACATGATATAGAACATCATCCTTAAGGTTTAACAGGATTGAGGTTCTTGCCTTCTTGTCGAGCCTCGTCCACTCATCCTTTTTCATAGCCTCGGGTCGCTTTCCAAGAGCTCCATCAAGCCCTTGCTAAACCAGGAAGGATTCAATCTTCACCTTTCATAGCTCAAAGTTATTTTTTTCGGAGAACTTCTCTATATCGAACCTTGCGCTCGATCCCATCTTCTCGTCTCAGATTCGAATATACTTCACCCCAACTTTAGCTCTGATACCACTTGTTGGGATAAAAGCCGGCAGCGGAAGCGAAACGCCAAACACGTGAAGCAATGCGAAATCAAACGAGTAACAAGATGCAATCAATCACACACAAGCATACCACAAGAGACTCCGAATTTTACGTGGAAAAAACCCCAAAGCGAGTAAAAAACCACGGCACAAAGCGATCCACTATGAACATCAGAAGATTACAGAGATTAACAGCCCACAAAGCAAGGAAACACAGAGAAAATCCCAAATTCTCTCTCACACCCACCTCTCCCCTCTTCCTAGTACGAATAAGAAACCTTGGACACCTTAGGATACCTCTCTAGGTCGGATTACAACACCTTAAATAGGAAGAAATTCGAAAATAGAAACACCTTGCGCAGTACTGCGGACTGCGCAAGAAATTCGCGCGCACAGCCGGCCGGTCGGCCTTCACAAAAACAGTCCAGGGAGATTCAAGCCGACCCTGCCTCACAGCCGATCGGTCGCCTGACCGGTGAGATCCACCTTTAGACCGGTCGGCCAACCGGTCTAGGCAACAGGAAAACGTCTAGGGGGGGGGGGGGGGGGGGGGTTCCTTCAACTACATCTGGGTCAGGCCGTCCGGCCGGTCAGAGCACCCAATTCGTGCATCGTTTGAAGACTCCCTAACAACTCACACTTGGTTGGGCCACAATTGTTGAAAGTGGTAATTATAATTCATCAAAACATACGTAATAATTCCCAAATGAGCACCAGTTATCTAGGTGGGCCTTCACATTGTCCATCCATTTATTATTATTATTATTTGGTCTCATTTAGGAAACAAGCAAAAAAAAAAAAAAAAAAAAAAAGGCAAATTCAGGGTTTAAGTAGACCACACCATAGGAAGCATGGTGATAATGATGCCCTCGTTGAAATCTTCCTAAGCCCCACCATGATGTGTGTTTGCAATCCAACCCGTTTAAAAGGTCACATAGACATGGATGAAGGAAAACACAACCTTCCTAAGGCCCACCGCGATGTTTGTTTTCAATACAACCTATTCAAAAGGTCACATAGACCTAGATGAAGGGAAAACACAACCTTCTAAGGCCCACTGTGATGTTCGTTTACAATCCAACCTGTTCAAAACATCACATAGATCTGAATGAAGAGAAAGCGTAACTTTCCGAACACCCACCACAATGTTTATTTGCATTTCAATGTGCTCCAAAGGTTACATAGACATGGATAAAGGGAAAACACAAAAATCAGCTTGATCAAAACTATTGTGATTTTCAAAAAAAAAAAAATTAATGGCATGGTGGGCGTTCAATTCCTACTGTGTGGTCCACTTGAGCCTTAGATCGATACGCTCTGTTCAGCTCGCGTGGTTCAAAGAAATTATCGAGAAATCAAAGTGATTCCTGATGATGGGAGCTAAAGAAAATAGTAACCAAAATTTTGAGAGAAGTGGGTTGGTCTAAATTTTTGAGACACCAAAATTTTTAAAACTTACAACATAACATCATGATGTACAAATTCTAGGACAACTCATTCATAGGTGGGCCACATTGTTGAAATCAATGTACAGGTTTGATTCAACATAAAGATATGGCCCGGCTAATTTCTTAGTCAGGAGGTCCTCCTGAATAATTTAGTCCTCTCGAATTTATTGGCCCTGGAATTTCTCAAGACATTCTAAAATTTTGAGGTTTTTTCTGCGGAAATAATTAGGAAATTCCTCCTAACAATTAAAAATATGAAATACTTGTTAACAATGGATAAATAATTTTAAATTTTTTAATACATATTACATAATGAATTAGGTAACAATACAACTAATTTTTTGCATTAATCAAGATAATTATTTTCCAATGAATCAAGAAAAATGAAGAAAAAAAAAACAGCCCAGATTTTAAAAAATCAGGCAAGAACATCACAGAACCGTATGTAACGGGTACCGGTGGTGAATGATACGTTGTGTAGCATACCCATTTCAAACCTTGGTTGCAGCTAAGCATGGCTGGTCTGAGTCCATCCTAAACTGGACTGTCGCTTGGGCTGAGCCTCTGGGCCTGTGAATCTTGGGCTGACATGTAATTGGATTAGGTTTGGGTTGAGCTATCAGGGCTGCAACTTGGGTTTGGGTCAACCTGAACCTTATTGACACAACCCGACGGTTCGTCAAGGTCATTAGGTTGGGTTCGGTTTCGAGAATGCCAGCCCAGTTTGAAATTTGGTTTGGAATGGGTTGAGCAGATTTGGGTCAGGTTAAGTCGGGTTGGGAATAATCACATGTATTTGGGTTAGGTTTGGGTCGAGCACATTGGGTTGCGAGCCAGGTTGGGTCGGGTTGCTGGTTGGGTCCGAATTCTGGCCTGGTGACCTTCATAGTGGGTCCCACCTTTTTTATGGCTCGGATGTCATATGTTTCAGGTGGTGTTTTTAAGGTAATGCAAAATCCCTCTTTATCATCCGGCCTATTGGATAATTTGGGCTAATGGGCATCTCATGAAATATACCCATTTGATAATTTGGGCTAATGGGCTTTCATGAAATATACCCATTTGATAATTTGGGCTAATGGGCTTTCATGAAATATACCCATTTGATAATTTGGGCTAATGGGCTTTCATGAAATATACCCATTTGATAATTTGGGCTAATGGGCCTCTCATGAAATACATATAGTTGAACTGATCCGATCAGGTGAGGCCCACCTAAATCGGAGGGCTCACAAACAAATGGACCCACGTTCTAGCCGACTTAACCTTTCATGGGCCTGGCCATGGGTTCTGCCTATTTGTTGATGGGAAATAATCTGACTGTAAGCCCAACGAATCTGGTCATCACTTGACTTGAAGAATCATCGTTGGATTTGTGGCCCATTTTCCCATGCACAAATGGACCAACTGATAATGGATTTCAAAATGTACGGAGGGGATCTAATCTCACAATCTCTAGGTTAGGTTCTACCAATTTTCAAACGACGTGCCAAAATAGAGCTACTCGTTGTTGGTTTGGAACATCACAAGGTTTTATGGTTAGGGCCAGCTTTGAGCAAAGGGGTGCAGATGGGTCCCATCAAATTGATTAACCATTAGTTGGGCCGCACCTTAGGGCTTCCATTGATTTAGAATGCATGGCCCACCTGTTGAGTGGCCGACCGTGATCTCAAGCCCACGTCAATCAGACTGTGTGGCCCACCTGGTGATTAAATTGATGTCCCACACGTGCTTCACATTCACCCGAGTGGATTCGGGTCCACAGAGCCTTGGCATTACACGCTTACATGCTAAAACCATAAGGAGGAGGTACCCCACCAATCCGATGGCTCAAATTTCATTCGCACACCACCCACCCGGCGCATTTTAGAGGTACCCAAGAAACCAATGCCTCCCACAAGCTGCCATGAACGTCAGCAGATTAGTGTATTTCACACGCGCGTCTGAGGCAGCCATATACACTCCACAATAATAGTCATTTCAGAACACAATCGTAAGATCTAATCCGTCCATTGTGTGCGTCCTAAAATAATTTTATAATCGTATTCATCTGATATTAATTCAGGAAAGAGCGGTTCTGAAAAGAAAAAAAAGAAGTTTTCTTTATCTGCTCATTTGATCTGAATACTACGGCCTACCTTATGAGTGACAGAGCCTGATTACAGTGAAATGACATCCTAACAGTAGAAAACACCTAATGAACGTCTCAGATCTTACACAAGTATCCAAGATCAGAACATGTGGGGGCGTGTGGATGTAGCTAGCTTGCGAACGCGTGTGACCGCAAGAAAGATTCGTGTGCAGGTAGAGATCGCTAGTACATTAATTGAGATTCGCTAAAGCTCATGCACACCGCACGTGCGAACATAGAACTATGGGTCCCAGATCTAGTCCATCCATCACAACCGCACCACTTTATTTAATCTCCAGGTCCGAGAATCAAGTTGATTCATCGTTCAATTGGGAGACTGGTTATAAAACAAACGTACGGCTATTAAAAACTTGGTAGAAGTTTTCTTACCCTTCCACCGTTTCTAATATTGTGATCCATACGTTGATTGGACCAGATTTTATTTTTGCGATTCAACCAAGCTGATGGATGGATTAGATCTCGCATCGTATGTGCCAGAATGGCACATGTGTGGCGTGTGCACCAGCTTTATTACACACGCATGTGCGCAAAGCAAAGCTACTATTAGTCAAAGGACCGGGCTCGGATTAGTCGAGTCGGGTAAGAACTTAGCGGGCCCACCTTGATGTATGCGTTATACATCTACTCCGTCCATCAGTTTTTTTTCCAGCTCTTTTTAGGGCAGGGTCCAGAAATGAATCAGATCCAAATCTCAAGTGGACCACAGAACAAGAAACAGTGGTCATTGACCACCAAAAACATCATGTGGGCCACAAAAGTTTTGGATCAATCCGATATTAGTTTTTTTTTTCCTAGGAACGTTTTAATGGTTGGCATACAATGACCACTATTTACTGTAGTGTGGTCCATCTGAAATTTTTATTTGCTTCATTTTTTGAAATTCTCCCTAAAATGATCTGAAAAAACGGATGGATGGAGTGGATGTACAATACATACATCATGGTGAACCCCACGGTCAGGGACTCGCCCAGTAAGCTGTTACCACGGACTCGCCTAACCGGTGCACAATACGACCGACACAAGCCACGCAAGTTATACGTCAGCTACAGTGTGCACAAGTTGCCCACTCGAGGGGAATAGAGAAGGGTAGGAGAGTGGGCCCCACCCTTCATCAAACCAAAAAGTAGCCTTAGCCCTTTATTAGACACTGCGGGACCCACACCGTACATGGGACCTCCCCCACGTGTTGTGGGTCCCGCCTATTAAAATTTCCATAATCCACATCAAAAGTCCCATGGCTTCTAATGAAATTACAAAAACGCCACTGCCATTTTCTTTGTTGCTTCTGCTTTTGCTTGGCTCGAATAAAGATTAGGAAAGATTAATGATCCATTGGGCTAAGTGCATGGAAATATTTGAGACTTGTTAGCATTTACATTACCTATCTGAACCGTCCATTAGGTCCAGTTCTCTTTTTTTCCAGCATGAGACAAATTTTTAGTATCAAAACTGGGCCTATCTTCTCTCAATAATTTCCTGCGTCCATTTGATACCTCGCTAAGGTGGTAGTTAGGAACATCTAATCAATATATATATATATATATATATATATATATTAAAAAGCCTATAAATAGTGGAATGGACCTAATGGACGGTCCAGATATGGCGTATAGATGCCACAAAGTCCAAAAGAAAATATGCGCATGGTAACGTTCCTGTACATTCAGCGCACCAGATTACTGGCAATTGTTGCTTTGAGAAATGGTATTTGCAGCTGCACGCGCCAAAGCGAAGCAATTCACAGGTGAAAAAGTAGAAAAATAAAACGTTGAGATCCAGACCGTTGATTAGTCAGGCCCCATGATTAGGCTTCGGGCCTGCTTAATGAGTGGTCTTCCCTGACTTTAAGATAGGGCACATTCACATAGAGACTGCCTAATGTATGGATCTCTAACATGTGCAGGCACATGGACAGCCCTTGTTTGATTTGGGCCGTAATTCAATGAGGGGCCCTAATGTGGAGGGCGGAAGACGTGTCAGAGACCCAGGAGTACAGTACACGTGTCAGAGACCTGAACCATTCATTCACAACTCGGATTCGGTAGGGCCACAATGATGTATTTTATCCATGCCGTCCATCCATTCTTCCAGCTCATTTTAAGGCATTATCGAGAAAAAAAAAAAAAAAGGCAGATACAAATCTCAAGTGGCCCACACCACAAGGAAACAGTGGTGAATGAACACCTACCGTTAAAACTATCTTAAGAGTCACAAAAGTTTTGATCAAGCTGATATTTGATGGCAAATAAGCATAATAGTGGCCCTACGAACTTTTTAATGGTGGGCGTTCGATCACCACCGTTTTCCTGTGGTGTGGTCCACCTGAGATTTGGATCTGTCTCATTTTCGGGATGCCCTAAAATGAGCTGGAAAAAAATGGATGGACAGCATAGATAAAACACATACATCATGGTGGGTCCCAGAGCTTTTCCAGCGCCTATAAGCAGTGGAGGGTTCACTACCGAATCTGAATCCAGTCATCAGGGCATTGTGATCAGACCATGTACCAAAAATTAGGGTACGTGGTTTAGCACACTCCGTCATGTGAGTCACACATGTCCGTTGGATTTGGAATGTTGGACTGGTGGACCATTCTTTCTAACCGCTCATTTTTATCATACAAGTTTGACCTGCTTATTATTAACACACCAAATTATTTTTGGTCCATAAATTATTCACTTCTTACCGATGGACGGTCCCATCTTTCACATGTCTTCCCCCTTAAATGAGGGGCTCTGCATTAAGGCGTTACGTCAGTGATTCAATACGAAAAGGAGATTTCAGAGACGTGAACTTTCCAGTACCATCTAAGGTGGGCCTCACGATTTGGATGGTTAGGATTGATATAAATGCATGTCACTTTTGCACTTGGCTGTGCACTATGCCACAGCATCACTGTTTAACTCTTTGATGAATGGGACGCCGATTGCCGGCCTAACTTCCTACTACAGGAAGCTAGGTGGGTCATCATGATGTTTGTGAGAAATCCATTCAGTCCATCTGTTTTGCCCGATAATATTAGAACATGGGCTAAAAAATGAGGCAGATCCAAAACTCAAATAGGCCACATGACAGGAAAACCATAGAAACAATCACAGGACGGAAGTTTTGGACAAAAATAATATTTCGCTCAAATTAATCTTTGCTTTTCGTTGCAGACTCTTGATTTTAATTATTCACAATCTTCTTATCCATTTTGTTACAAAATTCATCGAATCAGCCGTTTCAGACTCTTGGGTCCCTTCTCATGACTTAGTGGTAGACTTTGTGAGTTTCCACGTTAAAGTCATGAGAATTATAAGAATTCTATATTAATTGAGAGTTTTAAATATTTGATTGATATCTTTAATTTTTTATAATATGATAATATTATTATTTTTAATTAATTTTAATTAAATAAGTGAAGTGGATTGAATTTGGGTTAACCCATTTAGATGAGTATGGGTTAGGTTGAGATTTTGAACTTGTTTTGCACATGGGTGGGTTTCAGGTTGGACCCAATCTTATTATGACTAAAACCTAAGCCAACCCAAACTTAACCTAATCCAACCCATTGCCACCTCTAATTAGACGGCTGAACACAAAAGCTATGATCATATTTAAACCAAATGAGAAGTTAGGATTGTTCCACCCATCTCATTTTAAGGGTGCAAACGACCGTGGGTTTAACAAATTAGTTGCTTTTAACTTTCAAAAAAAAATGTGCTCTATCCATCAATGTAGGGCAAGGCGGTTGCACCAATCAAGGCCAATCGAGAGAATCAGAATGGCGTCTTGTCATGCATTCATGAGAACATGAGAATTAGAATTTAGAATGTCTTGCATCTCAAATGGGATCTTGAATCGTCTCCAGGAGGTTGGATCCTCTGCAAACGTTTGCAAAAAAAAAAACTTTTCCTACAACTCTTACACACCTGCATCTAACGGGAACTTATTCACTTATGTAAATGATATTCAACTAATGTGTTGTGCATATGTCATTTGTTGTGAATGAACTAGCTCTAATTTTGAGCTGACAATGAATTCAGATCAGCCCTAGATGTTAGAAATTCATATCTAACATCACTGTCAATCCGTACATTCTACGAAAGCACGTTTATTAAAGATAGAACAATAACAATAACTAAAATAACTATATAGTCAAGTAAGCAACCATAGAACACAAGATCCTTAACATGGAAAACCCTTGTGAGAAAAAAATCACAGCAGAAAGCAATAGAGATCTATTATAATCAAAACTTAGAGTTTACACAATTCACCTTGTTCAATTACAGATATATTCAATCTCCCCTTATGATGCCCACCTCTATAAAACCATAGAAAATTTCTTCTCAAACCCTTACAAGTGAAGAAACTCTCTCCCTTAATAAAATCCTTACCTCTTCAGAGAAAACACTTATATTAAACAAGGCTTAATCGAAATTAGAGTTTATATGCTTCACTTGTGCAATCCAATCGATTGAGATTTCAACAAAGAGTCATGGTGAACCATCGACAACCCTTAGAAGAACTTGAACTTTATAGCGAGTTTCAATGGACTTGTGAATTCCACAGTCGATCGAACTCCCTTGTTGTGCAGAATATAAGACATTTTGCAAAGCACCATCTAACACAAGCATCAAGTGAGATCCCATCACATAATGGGATGCCCCAAAAATAGGTCTATAAAATCATTATGTGTGGGCCACACGACCCAAAAGCTTCTAAATTCATTCCCCCATGTGTTGGTTTCATTGACCTTATTATTTATGCATCTCATTTTGTTCGTGATGGCGACCCTTTTGGTCGGGAGGGATTTTGTGCACAAAGTACAATGGCCCCACAAACAAAATTCTAGAATAAGATTTTTCGATACAACCTTCACATCGAGATCCTACTTTGGTTCCATGCTATAAGTGTGTCACTAGAATAAGTTTTAAATAATAACTGGAATCAAATAAATTAGTTAATAGAGACGCAGGGAAAGAGACAATGTGGTTTTCGTGGGAGAAAAGGGTGGAGAAGCTGTAGTTGTTTGATAAAGTCGATGTTGTGAGAGCCCACGTTAGATAGGTTAATCTTCTAAAACTCAAAATGATTCAATGTTACTATTATCTAATTAACAAGAATTTATTAATTGAATTTGGACTATTTACTGATCTCATTTGTTCCTCCATTGACTATCCATCAATCACTCTATTTATTTAATCAAATCAAATAACTAAATTTTTAGCTCTATTAGCTGGACAACTAAAAATGAGTTGATCTCATTATATATTAGAAATCTTGGTCTCTAATACAATCTCCATTGCATGAACTCATTATATATTAGAGACCAAGATTTCTAATATATAATTATAAATGACTAAAATGAAATTAATTCATTTTCAGGTGTATTCCAAACAGGGCCTTTGTTTTATATTCATCAAAATATTAGATTTAAGTTCATGATGATGCACTTATACTTGAGGTATATATCCACAAGTCCAGCCAGACAATGACCATCCTTTTCCACTCTTTCAAGGAGAGTTACTTGGTACTTTGGAAGCATATGACACTTGATAGACAGGCATTGATTGAAAAATTCCAACCTCTGATTCGTGGAAACTTTCTTCGTTGAAATAAGACCATTATTCATTTTTCATTTTAACCGTTCATCATATATCTAAAGTGGGACCCATAATTTGGACAGTTTAATTTGAATTACTTGACACGTGGCCACTTTCTAAACTAATTTCTAAGTGATCATTTACACATGTGATCCAATCTTCTCAAAATAAACCCTTCAAATCGTGTGCCTCACAAAAAAATCACAAGTCATACTCAATCAACGTCCTCACTGGCTAACAGGTTGGACCAGTAATCAAAATCAAAGTCTACTCTGAGTTCAAAGAATACGATAATCAAAGGCTAGGACTGTCAGCCTATACGTGCATGATGGAAGCCACTTCAGGGACGCGTTGCGACGAGATGACAACCGTTCATCTCTTTTGCCATGCCATGAATAGTCGAGGGACCAAAAATCACACCATTTGTATGATCTCACGTAGAGCCCACTAAATTAAAGGCTCAGATCACATGCACCCATACGTATGTTGAATGCTTCATAGCCTACATGGTAATCTATAGTTAGATTAGCCTGATTTTTTTACTCGTCCAAACATTCATAGCATGATGCACAGATTAAATGCCATACCCAGGACTTGTGGGCACCACTTCATATAACCCCATACAGTTTCTAATAAGAAGATCAAGATCTGTGGATCCAATTTCAACCAACAAACTAAATCATCAGATCTAAATACTAATTCAGATATCCATTTTACAGATCCACTCCAAACTGGTGATTAAGAACTCTGACAGGAATCGTTGAGTTGACTCAGCTGTAATGAAACCAGAGACCGAGAGAGAGATTTGCAGCTAGGAAATCCCAAACTCGAGAATCAGAAAACAGAGGTGAAAACGCGGACCCCACAGCGCAAAGCGATTTTCGGGTCTGACAGGAAACAGAAACACCGTGTCTGAAAACCATCAGCTTTCCACGCGCGCGCATCTGCTTCCTTTCTCCAGAAAAGGAGAAGGATTCCAGGTAGCATTCCGTTCCGGTCCGTCGCGAATGGAAGGGATTGAAGATGATTTCAGGCCGAAATCTTCGCGTTTCGGGACGACACGTCGTGCCCGGAAGAGGCCTTCTGTTTCCGACCGTTCCTTCGCTTGCCTCCGCTTCCGCCCCTCGACCCTTCCTCCGCATTCTCCGCCTGCAAAAACGACCAAAAACCCCACTCCACGCGTATAAACTTCCAGATATGCAACGTACATATACAGATTGGATACGTCGAAAGATCTCGATTTTTTTTTTTTTTTCCTGCATTGATTTGACTTAATTGCGCTTGGTACGCTAAAAAGAAGGGAACTCGATTGATTGATCTGAACCATCCACTCCCCACAGGACGCGGATTGCCTGGTGTAACCTACGCCATCTAATTTTGCTGGTGTGAATACGTGTCGACTGCAGACACTGTATCAGTCCTCGAGCTCCGTGTTTGTACCAACGGTTGAAAGAAAATCAAGATTATGTGGGCCTCAAGATGATGTATTTCGAATATCTACACTGTCCATCCAGTTTATGAGATATTTTAGGGCATCATTCGAAAAAATGAGATATATCCATATCTCAAGTGGACCACACCACAAAAGGCAGTGAGGACAATGACTTTCACCGTTAAAATATTTCTAGGGCCCACCATGATGTTTATTGGACATCCAAAACTGTTCATAAGGTTACGCGGACCTAGATGAAGTGTAAAACAAATATCAGATTGATCCAAAACTTCTGTGACCATTAAAAAGGTTTTAATGGCAGACGTTCAATCTACCATTGCATTATGAAGTGTGGTTTGCTTGATTTTGGATCTGTCTTATTTTTGGGTTAAACCCTTAAAATGATGTCTCCAAATGGAAGGATGGTTTGGATATACCACGAACCTCATAGTGGGGATCACAGAAATTAGTGACGTCAATACACCAGGGAGCTCCCTGGTGTGCGGTGCACCAGCTAATCCGCTTCCCTCTCCACCAGGTGAGTCTAAAGAGGATGGGCCACACCTAAAGTAAGATGGTAAAAAAGGATCCTTTTTTTAAATTGTATATCTGTTAATGGGACCCACAGCGATGGATGAGATGATGATCCTGGCCACGGGATGGGATGCAACGGTGGACCTTAGACATTCCCATCCGCATAGTTTCCAATGGCGTCGCCAACTCTAGTTTTAGATCTGCGAGATTTTTGGCGCTCGCGTCCTAACATGAGCTGGCGCAACTGGTGGACGGAGAGGATGCCAAGCAGACATTATGGTGGCCCCACCGCTTTGTCGACGCACGTACTCCCCAACGCCACCTAGAGAAGTGGATCATGACGGTAAACATAAAAATGAATCCTTTTTAACATTTTACTTCAGGCGTGGTCCATCCACAATGGCCCCACCTGGAGATCAGTCCCGATCTGTATGTTCCGTGGATGGTGGACGGTTCAGATCGATCAATCAATTGTCCATTAGCAACTAGGAGCACTTTATAAATTGTCCTGCAAGAGCACTGTATAATTTCTTTATAGAGAGAGAAAGAGAGAGCTCACCCCAAAGCAAAAACCCGAACCAGATTCAAAGCCCGAGAAGTCGAAAGAGGCCGCAACGTTTTTCACCTTCCCCGAATTCATATCGGAGGAGTTTCTCTTGCTGCTGCTGCCGCCGCCGCAGCTGTTGTTAGAAGAAGAGAAATTGCAAGAGGAAGGAATCGAAGGATCATAGTCAGTAGCGTTTTGAGAAGTGGAACCAAAGCCGTCCATGTCTCGTTGGAACATTTCATCGAAGAGTTCTTGCAGCTCCTCCAGGCTCTCCATCCCACTCTCCTGCATATTTCCCAAAAACAAAAAGAAAATCAGAAAGATTTCCCGAAACTACCCTTAACGAACGACTAATTCCCCAAGAAGCGCCTTGGATTTTTGTGCCCAACAACTCCAATTTCGACGGGGTGTTTCTGGAAGTTCAAAAAGAAAATTTCCAGGCGCGATTCTTCGCATCTACAGTAGATGCTTACCGCGTATTACACGATACTTCGCCCCGAACCGTTCATCCGGTGGGCCCCGCTGAGGAAGTGCACAGCCCCAAATTAGATGGGTGCGAATTAGGTGTTACCCCGGGAACAGCTTAGTGGGTGTTACCCCTACCGTATGCCCACATGGATGATATTTTGTATATCCACTCCGTCCATCCGTTTCTACAGCCCATTTTAGGATAAGGTTCCAAAATCCATGCAGATCCAAATCTCAAGTGGACCATACCACTAGAAAAAGTGTGATTGAGTGCCTCGCCATTAAAAATTCCAATGAGCCCATTGCAAGATTTTGGTAATGTTTATTTTCAATCCAATCTCTTGATAATGTCAATAAGGTCTTGATGAAGGGAAAATATAAAGATCAGACTGATCCAAAACTTTTGTGGCCCGCAAAATGCTTTTAATGATTTTCCATCACTGTTTCTAGTGGTATGGTCCACATGAGATTTGGACCTTCTTAGGGTTTTGGATCGAATCCTAAAATGATATGAAAAAACAGATAGACGGTGTAGATATATAAAAAATACATCAAGATGGGTCCCACACGGTTAGGGTAACACCCACTAAGCTGTTCCCGGGGTAACACCTAATTCGAGCCTAAATTAGATATGGTAAACACGTTACATCCAACCTACCAGCTAGGACCCATCTTATGCACCTACAGGCCTGATTTCCAGGCCAACACACATAAAACAGCAGGCCCCGCTAGATGAACCGCCCGGATCTGCTACTAGTCTTAGCAAGGTGTAAAACCTTCAGTATGCATATACAACCCCATTGTACACGTGGCAAGCATGTACCTAGATCCGACAGCCAAAACATGGTTCCCACGGCGGAGGGCTGTATAAAACAAGATTAGCATTAATCAGCCGATCCAAGCCATTCTTTCATTTGTTGACTCCAACGTTTGGACGACCGCCAAACAGGCAGAAGTGACCAACCCATCACTCTGATTTTCGCATTAGGCCCAACCAAAAGTGGGACGAACATTTTACGGGCCACAATACATGAATGCCACGTGGACAGAAGAAAACGGGCGCGGCTTCATCCACCGAGGTGGGTGGCTCCCTGATTGTGGGGCCCACCTTGATATATGTGTCTTACATCCACGCCGTCCATCCGATTCGCCAGATCATTTCAGTGCATGAGCCCAAAAATGCAGCAGATTCCAATCTCAGGTGGAACCCACCACAGGAAAAAGTGGTTGGCTGCTATTAAAAACTTCCTGGGGAGGGCGACAAAAGTTTCGGATCAAGCTGATATTCGTGTGGTCCCTTCATCCAGGTCTTTGGGATCTTATCAACAGCTTGGATGGCAAATAAACATTCCTGTGGCCCCCAGGTAGTGTTTAATGGTGGGCATTCAATCACCACTGTTTCCTGTGGCGTGGTCCACCTGATATTTAGATATGCTGCATTTCTGCCTCATGCCCTAAAATGGGCTGAAGAAACAGATGGACGGCGTGGGTGCAAGACATATACATCAAGATGGGCCCCACGGTTAGGGATCCACCCACCTTAGTGGATCCCGCGCCCGAAGAAGAGTATACCCTCTATCATATATACTACTCAGAACAGAAAGCGAAATGAATCCCCTATATTTTAGACTACGCACAGTGCGCAATACGCCTACCGTAGTGAGGGGGGGCGCGTCTGAGTGCACTAAAATAACAACTGCTGACGAGCACGTACGGAACAGGAGATTGGGGGGTCATAGGACTTCCCGAAGGCCAAAAACGTAACGGTGTGCGTACGTTAAGGCCCGTTCGCATGACGCGCATGTTAGGAATAGATGGATGCGATCGCTTACATTGGGCTTGTTCTGATTCATCATAGCAGCCATTTCCCCCAAGAAATCGCCCATATCCTGCAAAAACATCCCCCCGGATTCCGAAACATTGTAAGTAAATAAACGCAGAACCTGGTCTAGTAGTCCGCGGGCTACTAAAACTCAAATCGTAGCTTGCCAGCTGGGACATGCGTATGGATGATCGAAACTGTTCAGGAGGCACGTCCCTCAATGAATACAAAATGTGAAAAATAGGAGTTGCCATGGAAGATCCTAGCCATTCGATTCATTGAAGGAAAGTCCATTGGATGGTCAAATGATTTAAATTTGACCACATTTTCTGTCATGCATAGGATCACCAGGAATTCCTCCCCACACGGGTCTTAGATCTAGATGGCCCAGATATCAGAGGGCTACGATTTAAAAAAAAAAGAAAAGGCAAAAATGGAGAAGGGCACGCAACTCACAGTGGACCCCACTGAAGACAACTGCCAAAGCCCAAACAGTCAGGCAGAGGCCACGTCACAGAGGTTGCCTTGGGAACTACAATTTCAGGTAGTCCCGAGTTTCATGCTAATAACTTACGTTTTCGTCATCATCACTGTCGTAGGCTCCAACGTCGTATAGAAACCTCTTATTCGCGTCAGATAGGACTGTAAAAACACAACAGAAATTCCGTGAGTCACATGACAAGGGAACTATTTGATACTCTGGCAGCTTATGGCACTAGATACTCGGGCCCTCAGAATCAACCATTAATGATCTTTGTTCAGATTTGGAAAAAGCGTATGTTTTTCCCGTTATTCTATGCATCTAAACCGGGATTCGTAATTTGGACAGTTTAATTCGAATTAACTTGCAAGCCTCACATGTCTGAGTGCCTGCGTATCATCCACCGTACGCCGACAGAGTATCAAATATTTTCTCTACATGAAAACATTAAAAACTTCGTCGCCTCTATTTATAGTTTTACAACCACTCCGTTGACAAACGCACCCATCAATTCTACTTTTCGTAATAAATAACTACACCTTTTGTACATACAACAGCAATGCGTTGTAGTGCTTTAATTGCTAAAAGTAGAAAGGATGGGTGTTTTTATTAGTCGGTGGGTGCGGATATCAATTACGGTTTGTTTTTGGAGTTCATTTCGCGAGAGCACTGAGAATCACCAGCACGTGCCACCGCCCATGAGCCCACACGCATAGATCCACAATGATCGGGACCGTCCACGATCTGGCCAATATCTTGATTGTTTCAAGATCCAAAAATGACTCAGAAAGGATCACTGTGACCGTCGATTTGTCGAGTTGAATATTAACCATTCAAAATTCACCTTCAACTGGTCCACATTCAAGGCCTGTTTGGTAAAACTTAATTTCTACACTTATCACTGAAATTGGATATTTTCAGTGATTTTTCTTCAGACTATTTGGTAAATTTAAAACAATAATTGCTTAATTTACATTTTCATCAAAAAAATCTAAAACCTTTTACACGGCTTAAAACTATTTGGTAAGTGATTTTGATTTAAATCTTTTTTTTAATGACAACATTACCCTTCATTAATGACCTCCCCATATGTTTTGATGTGTGAAAGCCGAATGATGTGGCAAAGTTCTTTGCCCTCAGTTGCAATGTATGCATTATATGTCCACACGATCCATCCAATTTGCCCTATCATTTTAGGACCTGAGCCAAAACATGAGGCAACACTAAAGCTTAAGCAGACCAAAACAAAAAAACAAAGGTCACCCTGACCTCGACGAAGGGAAAACACAAATATTAACTCAATCCAAAACTTTTATGGCCTCGAGCTCAATCCAAAGCTTAATCCCCACTATTTTCGATGGTGTGTCCCACTTGAGATTTGGATTTACCTCATCTTTTAGCTTATGAACAATAATGATCTAAAAACATGAATGGACTAGTGTGGATCTAACACATATATCATGGTGGGCTCAAGAACTTTGCCTCATTAATATCTCGTTGTGACGGAATTTCATAGGATAGCCAACTATACCGGGGAGAGGATTAGGTAAGACCCTAGATCCACTGAAGTGGGTGGGATCCCTGACTGTGGGGCTCACAATGATGTATGTGTCTTAAATCCACACCTTCCAACCAATTTGAAAGGTCAATTTAGGCTATGATCCCAAAAATGAAGCTGAATCAAATCTTAGGTGGAACAGTCGTGATTGAATCTCTACCATTGACAACTTCAAGAATTCCACCAGAATATTTATTTGCCATCCAAGCTTTCGATAAGGTCACAAACACTTGCATGAAGAGACGATATAAATATCATCTAGATCCAAGGCTTTTGTGGCCCATAGGAAGTTTTTAATGGTCAATAACCTGTATTATGGCCCATCTGAGATTGAAACTGCTTCATTTTTCGAATCATATCTTAAAATGAACTTTCAATACGGATGGACGGCATTGATGTAGTCACATACATCACAATGGCCCCACAGTCAGCGATCCCACCCACCTCGGTTGATTCAGGGTCTCACCTAATCCGCTCCAGTTGTATCATGGGGATCGGATCAGTTGTTACCCTTACTGTGGGGCCCACCTTGATGATTTGTTGCATATCCACTATGTACATCCGTTTCTCCTACCCATGTTAGGAAATGATCCCAAAAGTAAGCAAATCCAAATCCCAGGTAGACCACACCACGTGAAACAGTGGTGTTTAAGTGTTTCACCGTTAAAAAAAAAGGACCCACTGTAAGGTTTTCATAATGTTTATTTTCCATCCAATATGTTGATAATGTCAAGAAGACCTGTATGAAGGGAAACTACAAAGATTTGCTTGATCTAAAACTTTTGTGGCCCACTAATTTTTTTTTAATGGTCATTCATCACTATTTCTAGTGGTGTGGTCCACCTAAGATTTGGGCCTACTTAAGTTTTGGGATCACGTCATGAAACGATATGTAAAAACAAGTGGATTGCGTAGATATTTAACAAAATATACCAATGTGGGCCCCACACAGTTACGATAATGACCACTAAAGTGTTACCCAGGTAATAGCTAGTCCGCTCCTTGCACTTAGATGTTTGTGAAAAGTTAAGTGGAGCCCACCATGATGATTGTGAGAAAGTGAGAAATTCACTACATCCATCTATTTTTTTTTTCGAGTTCATATTAGGATAGAAGGAAAAAAAAAACAAGGATCTAAAGCTCAAATAGGTCATACAAGAGTAAAAAATGTGTAAAGAAATTCCCACCATTAAAATCTTCTTAGAGTTCACGTTGATGTTTATATGCCATCCAAACCATTCATGAGGTCATTCCCACCAGAATGAATTGAAAACACAAAGAGAACTTATCTTGATATGAACTCTAATGGCCCTTTGAATATGTCAACAATGGCCATTCAATCGTCACTGTTTCCCCTCGTGTGGCCCCCTTGAGTTCTGAATTCCCTCTTTTTTTTTGTCTATCCTAGAATCAGCTTGAAAAACTAATAGATTGAGTAAATTTCTCAAAAAATATCATGGTGGGCCCCACCTAGCCTCTAAGCATTGTGGCGGGAAATTTTGGACACTAATTGTGGACAAAAGCAGATTGCATGGGGCGTGACTGCAGGATCCGTCGAGGTGGGTGAGATCCTTAACTATAGGGTCCACCTATAGACACCTCACCCCAGGCTGATAAGTTGATTAAGACTAAACAATTAAGACTGAGCATGATCCATTACCCTTAACCCTCATCCAAACCTTAACCCAACTGAAGATGGATCAACTCAATGAGTCGACTTAGTAGGTTAGCCTGTTGAGATGACCCACGAGTCAGCTCACCAAATTCGAATCAATTTAGACCCATTAGAGCTTGGAAACCAAAGTTCAGAGTCCAAGCCCAAAAACCAGATCCAAATCTTAGGGGACAAATATGACAGATTGTTAATTTTCAGACATTTATGATTTATGTTTACCAAATAGGATTTTATATACTTAGTATCAATAACTTTTTCAGACAAATTGACAACCAGATTTTTCTCGGTACTTATAAGTACTAAAATTCAGCACTTTAAGTAATGACTTCATTACTTAAATTAATTTTCAGACCTTATTTTCCAGCTTACCAAACGGCACCTCAGTCATATGTAGCCACAACTAAGATGGTATCGAATGTGTGAACAGGAACGGTTGCCACATGCCGGTGGTCCTAAATACATCGTTTCTGCTTCGCACTATTTTCCACCAAAAAGGGGATCAAAGGGTGTATCTATCAAGCGGGTAGGGTTGTAACAATAAAAAAGAGGGAGGAAAACACTGAAATTACCCTGAATATGCTTCCTGAATTGCCTGAAATTTCTTCTTCGCTTCTTCCACGAATTTTGAATTCCCGGAAGCAGAGCAACGGTCCGGATGCCATCTCTGCATTCAGATAAGGAAACTTTTTATTTTCGGAGAAATTCCAAAAGAACCAAAAATCAGAAATTCTAGAAATCCAGAAATCACAAACTGTTTTCCTCGAAGAAGCGACCTTTTCAATCTTTTCTTCAGAAGCCAAAAGGTAGAAAAACAAATTCCGGAACTGTACCAATCGGGAAAGATTTTAAAGAAATCTTAAAAGCAGCCACAGATCCAATCGATTTTTCCAATATTTTTTCCTTTTATGCAATTACAGAAGCAAAGAAAAGTAGATTTCTCAATCTACTTGCAATTCAATCACCCAAAACAGGGGAAGAAAAGAAGAGAAGATCATTTTCCTCTCTGCAAACCAGAAAGCTTTCACAGATTTCAAAATCCGAGAAACCAAATCTTCTTAACAATCTCAACGCTTAACAGATCAAAATACAACAATAATAAAAAAGATCTCTGGTATACTGACCAGAGCAAGCTTCTTATACGCGTTTCTCAGCTCCGAAGCCGAGCACTCCTTCTTCAACCCCAAAACCGCATAAAAATCATGGCTATTCCCTTCTCTTCCCGCCATTAAATATACCAGAACAGATTACAGAAGAAGATTCAAATCCAAAACAATGGAATGTCGACGGATTTCAATACCAGAATCCTCGAAAGGGAAGAACGAAAAACTACATCTTTGTAGTTTCGAACACGAGACTTCACGCTTTCGTGCGAGGTGAGGAGACCGAAAAGCCGCGACATAGGGGCGGAAGACTCCAGAAACCGGGTGTTTAAATAGGCCGTGATGGGAATTCTCAGCCGTCCGATTGAATCAACGGTCTAGATCTTGGGACGAGCAGATATTTTTTTTGTCTCCAGAAAGTTCTCCCCTGGTCTTGTTTGACGGCCTCGCCTGCACGATCACTCGTGGGGCCCGCTTCAACCAGTTAATAACCGAAATAGCTGTTTGACTAGTGGAAGTGACATTGATGTTTATGTGTATTTCATAAGTGCCACTGAGATGGAGAGGATTTAGAAATGAACCTGACGCGGATTGGGAGAGCATTGGATTTTGCATTGGCTCCGTACTGTGATCCGCACAAGCATGATGTGGCGTAATTTAATTGGAGGACTGACCGCATTTAAAATCGACAGAGGAAACATAAAGATGCGACCCCGGAACCACATCATAGGTGGCTAAGACACTGAACATAGGCCCTCCTGTATGTATGCATTGTATATCCACACCGTCCATCTATTTTTCCAGCTTATTTTATCGTATTCTCTCGAAAATGAAGCAGAGATAAATTTATTTTTCTAGCTTATTTTATGGCATTCTCTCGAAAATGAAGTAGATACAAATTTCAGGTGGACCATACCATTGAAAACAGTACTAATTGAATACTCACAGTAAAAAAAACTTTCCTTTACATGTTATAATGTTTAGGGGCCGTTTGGATGGTAAGTTACTTAAGATAAGCTACTTATCAAATAAATAACTTATCTTAGGTTTCTACTTAATTAGTAAATAAGTATCTTTAGGTAAATACTATGCTTATCAACCAAAAAGTAAAAGCATGTTTATTTCCAACTCATTCCTCAAGTTTGTTTGTCCCTCCACATCCACCATCCATCATTTTGGGGCCAACCTTTGATGTGGGCGGTATATCGTGTAGGGCCCACCTTAGATGTGGGCCATTTGCACCATTCTTTATGTAGGTCCCACCTTTGATGCTGGTCATCCATCAAGTGGCCCCACCATCAATATCCACTGCACATCATGTGGAGCCACCTTTAATATTGTGGATCATCCCAAATGTAGGGCCCACATCTAATGTGGGCAATCCATCATTAGGGCTACCTTGGATATGGGCCATTCATCATTAGGGTCGACCAACGGTGGGCATCAATGACTAATGTTTCCTAAGGTGCGGTCTATTTGAGATTGGATTATAGTTTCTTTTTTGGGATGGACCAACAAGGGTGGACAATGTGGATTTCATGTGCACAACATGTGGCCCTACTACCCAGTGGGCTAAAAAAAACTAATTGGAAAAACAAGTGAATGACACGAGTAAAAAACATTACGCTTAGCTTAGGGAGGATTCAACAGTGTCATCATTATCATCATTGCTTCCTATGTGGGGTCCACTTAAGGTTTAAATATGCCTCACATGCTAGCCCCACTTACATCCAAACCAGGATGGATGACACAGATTAAATATATTGCAATGGGCCCGGCAAGCTAGATAGGTCAACGTGGGCTGGGCCATGAAAATCAGCACTTCCACCGTTATGGATGAGCACTTCTTGCTTTAGTCAGGTGGTGAAAAAAGTAGAAAAGCAAAATAAAAATACTGAAATACTAAACTGATTTTCAGCAAATAAGTAATGATCACTATTTATTAACCAAACTAACTTATCTCAAATAAGTTACTTAATTGTGCCATAAGCAAGAAAAGTAACTTATTTGGTGGTATCCAAACGGGCCCTTATTGACCATCTAACCTGTAGATAAGGTCACATAGACTTGGATAAAAAGAAAAGAAACAAATATCAACTTTGATCTAAGATTTTGTGGCCCACTAAATGGCCAATAATCACTTTTTCCTGTAGTGTAGAATAGGCCCGACTCAATACAGTTCAAAATGCAGACTGAAACTTACCCCAAACCTGGCCCATTGACGGCGCTAAATAAACTAGAAAAGCAGTTGGATGGCTTAATATACCATGCATGCACTAAGGTGCGCTCTACTCGGTTTGGAGGTTGCAGTCAAGAAACCAGCGAAGATTTGGTACTATCTTACCTGGACCTAGCCTGAGATCGACGATCGATGGTCCTGGCGGGGGGCTTTGTGGGGTCCATGTAGCTAGAGATGGATGGTCTTAACAAGGCTTTAGGTATACATAAAGCACAAGAATGTGAACCTGATGTTCCGAGTAGAACTCATTGGTAGAACTCATTGATATGAAGTAATTATGTCCACATCAATGAGAGTAACGCTCTTTTAGCGTTTTTAGAATTTGATGGGTTAGTTCATACACTAATTGAGCATTGCTCTGACATGGACTGAGGTCCCTCAAGCTCTAATGCATTTGGATTTGATTGGACAACAGGCCATCATCAAAGATGAGGCTAGGTAGGTATAGAACAACTTTCAGGCATTTATGACAACAGGCCATTATCAAAGATGGGGCTAGACGGGTGTAAAACAACTTTCAAACATTCCTTGCATGAGCTCCATCTTTGATAGTGGCATGCCGTCCAATCAATCCTACCATGCTGAGGTGAAGAGAGCAAATTGTGTACTGCCTTTGCCTACACTAACATTAGTACACAGGCCGCTATCATAGATAAGGTTTAAATGAGGGCGGGCACCATGAAATAACTTTTAAACATGTTTTATGGGCCATATTTTTTACAACAGCTTATCATCCGATCAAACTCCTGTAATTCATGCCTACACCAGAGTCCCTGATCATCCAGCAGGGCCTCTAGTGGGGGCCATTATTATGCATATATTTTATACATACTGTCCATTCATTTCTACATATCATTTTTAGGACATGAGCTAAAAAATAAGGTAGACTCAAGGGTTAAGTAGGCCACACAGTGGGATTCGAATGCCTACAGCTAAAAACTCCCTGGTTGTCACAAAAGTTTTGACCAAGCTAATATTTGTATTTTACCTTCGGCCATTTTTGTTTTATATTCATACATTGTCTATGTGACCTTATAAATAGGTTAGATGGCGAATAAGCATCCAAGTGGCCGAGGAAGGTTTCAACAGTGGCCATCATTACCACCACCGTTTCCTGTGGTGGGTCGACTTGAGTCCCGGATCTTCCTCTTTTTTGGGCTCATGGCTATAAGCTATGGAAATGGATCGACGACTAAAATAAAGCACATACACCACGGTGGGCCCACATAGCCGCTACGTGACCCAATCTGTCCAGGCAACGGCAGGATGCAATGCACGTCCGCAAGGGAGCAACGGACGCGGATTTCCGCCGCCCAAAGTTCCTGTGGTTGGAAACTACGTGGGGCCTATAAAGATTGGCGTGAGAAATCCACTACGTTCATTAGTTTCTCAACCTCATAATAAGTTTGGGGGTAAAAAAATCAGCAGATTTAAACTCATCTGGGCCACAAGAAAGGAAATAGTGTGGATTGAACGCCTACCATTGGAAATTTTTTTTGGGGCCACAAAAGTTTTGAATCAATATGATATTTGTGCCTATGTTTTATCCCAGTGTTAGTAATATGATGAACGGTTTGGATGGCATAGAAGCATCATGGTGGGCACCAGAAAGTTTTCAACGGTTGACATTTTCATTCTCACGGCTTCCAGTCGTGTGGCCCACCTCGGTTTTTAATATGCCTATTTTTGGAGACTTTCCTATTGTGAGGTTGAGAAAGTAATAGACGGAATGGATTTGCCAACTCTGTGGACCCCACAAAGCTTCCGACCACAGGAACTCCCTGCGGCGGGGACACAGGCAATTCGCAGATTGCTCACAGACGCTGCCAAGTGCCAAGTGCCAAGAGCCAAGTTGCTACTGGATAGTTCTGTGAGCCCTACCATTTTGTATATGTTTTATCCACACTGTCCATATATTTAGTATCATTATTTTAGGTGACGAACACAAAAACGATGGGTATCCAAATCTCATGTGGCCCACACCACAGGAAAATAGTTGTAATTAAATGTCCGCCATTAAAAACTTTCTAGGACAATGTAATGTTTATATTCCATCCAACCTGTTGATTAGGTCACATAGAACTTGATGAAGGGAAAACACAAATATCAGCTTGATCCAAAATTTAAAGTGGCCCTATGACGTTTTTAATGGTGGGCGTTCAATCACCACTGTTTCCTGTGGTGTGGTCCACCTTACTTTGAATCTGCCTCTTTTATGGATCATACCCTATAGTAATATGAAAAAAAAAAAAAATGGACAGCGTGGATAAAACACATGCATCATGGTGGGGCCCAAGAGCACCGTCAATAGGTGTCGGTATGCTAATCCGCGTCCGCGTAAAATACGAGAAAGGCGCGTTCGAGGCGGAAATGCTATCGTGCGCTGCGGTCCTCGGTTGTGTTAACCGGCACCATGAGTTCTAATCAGTCCTCTTCCGTACTCGGTACAGCCACATATCGAATCTCGGGAGCAAACGGTACTCGGGAGGAGTCTGAAATTTCATGTGCATGTTCTCTGGAACTGTACACGTGTCCCATATTTAACTCAAATTAAGCGGTCCAGATCATGAGAGACAAGTGAGATAGATGATACCCCAAAATCAAATTGATTGGGCGGTCCCAATGTCCAAATAATGGACATCTATTTCTTAAGCACGGGCTGTTGAGTAGCATTTATCTGAACCGTTCATTTCATGGCCATCAATCAGGAATTTAAGAATTTAGAAAAGTATGATTTATGGGTCTGTGAACTATCCAAATTCATTCCTACAATTTCATTGATTCGAGTTGATCTATGCCACGTGGACATTTTAAGTGAATGTATATGAATAGCGATAGTATTCCAGAGCATAAAATATTTTAGGTCCTGCAGCCGCCCATCTACAGCGGACTGGAATCCTCCACAACACCTGTTGTGGTCAGCGGATGCTACAGCTAAGCTCTGTGGGGCCCACTAAAACGTGTGTATGAAATTCAATCCGTGCATCAGTTGTGCTGCCTCATTTCACCGTACGTGTCAAAAACAGAGGGATAAAACACTCAAGCAAGCACACCGCAGGAACAATGCAAAATCACGCCTCAAGCCACAAAATCACATGGTGTGGCCCACCTAAGTTTTTTTTTTATCTGATTTGTGGTATGTATCTTCATCCATACGGGTGTTACCTGATGAACGTGTTGGATGCCATACATACATTATGGGCCCAGATGATGCCATACATACAACATGTGGCCCATCTAAGATTTGTATGGTCCTGATTTCAAATTGAAGGTACTAAAATTAGGTTTGGCAACTGACGGACGGAGTGGATGTTCCACATCCCTTCCTACGGATAGATTGATGACTTGTCCGAGTTGATTTGTACTCCGTCCAGTTCACCCGGTTTGGCAACACGAGTTAATAGAGAAAATAGGCCGAACTCGGACGAGTCACACCCTGACTCAGACGAGTCGCAACTCAATTCTTAAGAGTCGGGACCAAACGTATGGTTCCGACATCAAGCGATGTAGAGTATGCCCTCGCACCTGTGAAAGATCTGACTCGTTCATCATGTAGGCCCTCTGATATAATTACCTGGCCCAAAGTCGAATCTCTGGCACATCAGGTGAGCGTCAAGCCCATTGAATAAACCAAGCCCGTTGAAATTCGGTTCTTCTATGGTGGTGAACCGGGTTGGATCAGGTTCGACTCCTTACTCCACGAGGATCCCATGTAATGGATCCATGGCTGGATTTGGATCCGATCCGATGGCCCCCAAATACGATCAAGTCCACTGATGATTTGATTGATCCAACCCATTGAAAACCCTATGTGGATCATTTGTTAGGTGCCATAATAACTGATCGACAGTGGGCCCCCACAATCTGGAATGTTGGGATTGAGGTCGCGTGTATGCCATTTTGGACAAGGGCTATGTGCATGTATA
Organism: Liriodendron chinense; assembly: GCA_003013855.2. NCBI lineage: Eukaryota > Viridiplantae > Streptophyta > Magnoliopsida > Magnoliales > Magnoliaceae > Liriodendron > Liriodendron chinense. Next base: position 1,158,584 of record PVNU02000768.1, on the reverse strand, counting down.
ACTGCGAGAGTGTGGTGATGGTTCGTAGGCAAGCCCTCATGGGGGGCTACTGCAGATATGCCAGGATCCGAAACTTATATTTGATTGAAGGATCCTAGCCTTTGATCAACAAGATTTTGTTTACTGAGTTCAGAGTGTTAGTGCTTTTCATTCTAACGGTCCCCTAGGTGCTCACAAATCTATTCTTTATGACCCATCTAAAGTGGGCCTTTCAGTTGGACGGCTCAATTTGAATCACATGATCGACCCCTGGTCGTGATAGAGCTAAAGAACCATTATATCAAAGGTGAATACTTTAAGAATGGACCCCACTTGTTAAAGGTGAATACTTTAAGAATCTGCGCCGCCTTATGCGGTCCAAATTTATAAACTACTCCCGTAAAGACAGATAACTTGGAATATCATGTGGGGCACCTGATCTCATCAAGGGGTCCACATTTCAGATCATGTGGTTCACATTTCAGGCAGCCACAGGAGAGCTCACTGCTTTTAGGGGGTTGTATCATGCCTCCCTATTTTTGGGTGGACATGTAATTCAAAGATGGTGGACCCCACGATATGCAGTTGATATTTCTGGTTGCAATCATGCACCATCCAACTTTTATTGCAACTTGCTTTAAACTTGTAGCAAGAATCTTATAGCTATTGAGTGTCATTTACTTGGAGCAGGGGATTGAATTCCCACCGTTGAAAACACCCTAGCACCCCACCGTGATGTTTATTTTCCATCCAACCTGTTCATAAAGTCGCATAGACATGTATGAAGTGAGAACATAAATATCCGTTTTATCCAAAACTTCTGTATCCCCAGAAGTTTTCAACAGTCAGATTTCAATCACCACTGCTTCCTGTGGTGTGGTCCACTTGAGCCTTCAATGTGCCTTGTTTTTTTTTTCTCATGGCCTAAAATGATTGGTCAAAATGGATTGACAGTGTGGATAAAATATATACATCACAGGTGGGCCCCACAGTTCTCCTGACAGGACCGTCCGTCTCTACCTACGTCCTCGTAGGGTAGTACCGAATCGCATGACCCAACTAAAGCTGATGGGACCCACTGAGAAAAAAAAAACTTCGATGCTCTAGCAGAGTGTGAGCATCAGTACTCAGGCCCAATAAAACCGTACACATGGTATGCATGTAGCAAAATCCAAACCGTTCTTTTTAGTGGGTCCCATTTTAGACTGGCAGCGGTCCCAAAAAGAAAAAGAGTAGAAGTTCACTGCTGTCGCCTTTTTGGTCTATTCCACGTACAGAGAATCTGGGTGCATGATATGCACAAATATTATCCTGATTCGAAACTCCTGTGGCTCCACAAATATTTCAACTGTGGACGTTCAATCTTCACGTTTTCGGCACACTTGAGTCTCGGATCCGGTTCATTTTTACTTTTGTGTCCTAAAATGAGCTCCCAAAACGGATGGACGGAGTGGATTTATCAAAAAAATCACTGTGGGCCCCACCTTGGTTCCCAGTGCATGGAACTTCCTGCGCAAGGCTTTCGCAGGAAATCCGCGACCTTTGGGGGCATGCTTAGTTGGGGACGCCTGTACAGTCCAATCAATCAATCACAGTTTGTCCTGCTAAATAGGTCCAGCTCACACTCCGTGGCCCACCATGCGAAAAATCAGGCCATGGGGTGAGCCTATACAGCTAACGCCGTACATCTTTTCCATAGCCCTCTGTTTTCCATACAATGGATGGGGGTGCCGAGCATCACTTGCTTAAAGCAATCAGCTGGAGCCATGAGCCAAGGGGTTTCATTTCGCACCATCAAAGGGGCGGTAGTAGGTGTTAAAGGCAAAAGGTGTGTTTTGGTAACCAGTACCTTGTTTTACCACCACTTCATCAATTTATTTTAATTCCTTAACTAAGTATTTGTTTTTAAGCCCCTGTGGTAACCACCTATTACCATTTATGACATAACCACCAAAATTCTTGGCTTGAAGAATTAGTGGGCCCTACCATGATGTTTATGTAAAATCTATCCTAATCACTAAATACGTTATCTTAATTTATTTGTAGATCCTAAAAATCAGCCTTGATTATGATTCGAGTGAACCATATGAAGGGAAAAGTTGGTAGAGGGATACCCACCCTTAATTGTTTAAAGTTTATTGTGATGATTATATGAAATGCAGTCCAACCATTAGATAAAAAGACAACATTTTGGCCTTAGGGCAAACAAGGCCATCATTGACTTAGATAGGCCACACTTAATGAAATAGTTTGGAGGGCGAGCGGTACTCTTTTCTTTCATATGGCCCACCTGAATCACAACTTTGGATGATATTGGAGCGATGGGGTAGATTATAGATAAACATCATGGTGGGCTATGTCTCATAATATTTTTAAGGCATATATTGGTTCACGCCACTTCTGCATGAAAATTGTTAACGCTGTGACTTCTGCATGAAAATAGTTGATAGGACTTCAAGAATTGGTATACTATGTTATAAAGTTGACGTGAGATTTACCCTGATCACCAAGTGTATCACCTCATTTTAGCTATAGGGTTTAAAAATGTACTTGAGCTGTGAATCAAATGGCTCATATGAATAGAAACAATTGGAAGAGATACACCCCCTATGCTATTTCTAATCGTATGGTCCACCAAAATAATATATTAGGCTAATACTTCAGGTCGTACGACTAAAATTGAGTGACACACCTAGTAATTAAGATGTATTTTATATAAACATTATGGTGGACCATTTCTAACAATTTTAGAAGGCCTTTGGTTCCCAAACTTCTCCCATCAAAATGGCTAAAGTTGACCTCAAGAATTGTTGAGCCCTACTAACATGAAATCCAACCAAATCACTAAGCGTATTACCTCAATTTAATTATAAAGTTCAAAAAATTAGTTTGATATGTGGTTTAGGTGGGCCACACAATGAAAAACAGTTGGGAGAGAAAATCCCCCATATACTATTTCCAATCTTATGATCCACCTGAATCATAGAACAAATTGAATTTTAGGCTCTATGACTAAAATAGAGTGAGAAACTTAGTGACCGATGTGGATTTCAAATAAACATTACAATGAGTTACATGTCAAAATTAGTAAAATGCATGTCATGTCATGCATGTAAGAATGTGCCAACCGTTATAGTCTCATCCATGGCTAACTTCAAATGATTAAAGAGATATACGAGGGAGTTCAAACTCAATTTATTATCATCGAAAGTTGTACATTCTAAGGAATTTTGTATATCTTTACTTTCTTTTCTCTATAAACAACGCTAAGTACATGAGATCAAACCTGCGCTTAGTTCTCCACATTTTAGAGGTCATTACAAAATATGGAATTCATGTGCATAGTGCTGAACACAAGTGATGATTTCAATTCATATGGATTCTATAGTAATTATATATGATTTGTAATCCATGAGCTTCACTCAAATGGATTATGCCCAACCCTTATAAAGGGAACCCTTAATTTTCATGTCTAAATAAGTGTATAGATAGTGGGAAAAGAAGGGAAAACTGAAATTAAAGCCTACCTAATGATAAATTTTCAAGATTTTTTCACATCAACGACCATAAATTTCATTTTAATTAGTGTTTTGTTTAGATAATAAGCAGAAATTTAAATAAATTTCTTGCAAAAATCACTTTAAACTTGTTTTCTTTAGAATTCAAACATAATTCACCAGTGAGAATTGACCATGGTATTTGGATAATTATTGCATTTTGAAATTTAATGTTTTCTTTTCTTATCTAAACAAGGTGAAAAGTCCAATCATGGAGAAAGTCACTAATTTTCTTTTCCTTGTTTTCCTTTTCCCATTCCAAACAAGTTCTTAAGAGACTACTATGATTCAAGCAAAACCATGTGGGCATAGGTCCAATGTAATAGCACATCTCAGTGTTCAAACAAATCCTATCTACCACAGAGCCATGGAGCCGGGCTCTCAAAATAAGGAATATGATAAACTATCAAAGACAATAACTCAGACAACTTACAAGGACAACATGAGTTAGGCTCGCCATTCTGAACTCGCTTGTATCCAGGAGTCCTCGGATTTTATTTTATTTTTTTCTTTTTATTGGGTTAGCACACACATCTCACTGTCAGTAAACACACCCCCACTTCAATATTAGCCACCCCCTCGTAGGGAATCGATGCTAGAACCTAGCGTTGAAACACTAGGTTATCTTCACACAATCTACCACAATCCCAAAGATGTGTGTGCGCCTTGGAAGGCCATTTGATAATGGATGGTTAAAACTCTCCCATCACTGTCCTTGATCTAGTGGGTCCGACTAAGTGGATCGTACCTATCAATTTTGAATCATGGGTCATAATAGGGCGGTCCACGTGTGACAAACACCAAGAGATGCATGGGAGCGGAATCAGCGGATTAGATGAGACCCTGGATCTACTGAGGTGGGTGGGATTCCTTACCCTGGGGGCTCAGTGATGTATGTGCCTTAAATCCACACCGTCCAGCCATTTTGGAAGATCATTTCAGCGCAAGACACCGAAAATGAAGCTGAATCAAATCTTAGGTGGGCCACACCATAGGAAACAGTCGTGATTAAATCCCCACCATTAAAAACTTCACGGATTCCACCGGAATGTTTATTTGCCGTCTAAGGTCACAAACACCTAGATGAAGAGACCACAGAAATATCAAGTCAATCACCACTGTTTCCTGTACTATGGTCCATCTGGGATTTGGAACTGCTTATTTTTTGGACCATTCCCTAAAATGAACTTTCAATAGGGATGGACAACGTGGATGCAGTAACATACATCACAGTGGGCCCCACAGTCAAGGGTCCCACCCACACCCACCTCGGTGGATCCGGGGTCTCACATAATCCGCTCCCGACATGCATGCATGATGACGAACGGAGAAAGATGAATGCACATGTATGAGCACGTATTACGCATCCAAATAGCCATATGTGGGGCGACGTACGTGGCATTAAAACGAAAACCAGCTGAAATATCAAACCAATCAGCAGCAGTTTTGAGAAAACCACCGTCCTCTCACGTGGCTCTATCGTCGATGCCTGCCCAATCCACCGTCTGTTCACGTGGACTGCATCTGGGTGGGCCCACCACCACCACCACCACCACCACGACGGTCCACCGTCATTCCGGAAATGGCAAGGATGGTAAATACGTCGAAGCTTGGGTTCCCAAGAAACATTCATTCTCGTGGTTTTCCTCCGCCCGACACAGTGGTGTTGCCTGGCAGTTTGTGAAAGCAAAGCTGCTTGGAAGTAGAAAGTCCACGTCATCAGTCCTATCAGGTAACATGTGGGGCCCACCATCGCGAAGGGTCGACAGTCCCATCACAGCCGAAAGAGACAAACCATCCGCCTGATGATGCCTCCCAGCAATGTCTCCTTGGCCCTCTATGAGACGCCAACTGCCATTTGTTTTCTCAAAATACCGAACATGTCCAAACGAAATTACGACTCTACCCATGTACACTGCCTGATTCTTCCACAAGATTACTGGGGCGGGTCCTGTTTGGGCAACAGGGTAATGGGTCACAGGTTGGTTCGACAGATCCAATTATAATAAAAATGAGTTGAGTCAGTTCTGGCTTGGGCTTGATGAAGCTTAAGTGGGTTGGTTAGGCCACAGGATAATGGGTCAGACAGTTGGGTTCAACCGCCTCGATTTCAATAAAATGGGTTCGGTCAGGTTAGGTTAGGCTCGGGCTTAATGAATTTGAAGTGGGTCTAGGTGAGCACCAGGTAAGGGGTCAGGGATTGGGTTCGAACGGATTACAATTAAATATTGGGTCAGGTTGGGCTTGTGCTTGATGAATTTTTAAGTGGGTTGGGTGGACCATAGGGCAATGGGTCGCATGTTGGGTTCAGCTAACCCAATTGCAATTAAATTGGTCAGGCTGGGGCATGGGCTTCATTAATTTTAAATGGGTCGGGTGGGATTGGTGGTCAGGTCAGGCCTTCGGCTCGATAAATCTTAAGCAGATCCGATCGGGCCAAAGGGTAATAGGACCCGATCCGAACCCGTTCTATTGCCATCGTGGTAAAAAGGAAAAATACGGATGGGCATTTTAGACATTTACGTTGAGATTCCGTGAAAAGGCGAAGGGCATCGTCACGTGGAGGTGTATTAGCTTTCTCCAGTGTTTTAGAAAGCTGGAAATCGCAGTCTACATGGTGGATGCTTGGTGGCATCTTGATCACGTGACCTTGATTTGGGGTACACGTGCCAGCTGGCCCATAATCACTTCTTCTCCCTTTTTTCGCCTTGAGGACGGGTCCCACATGGGTTCCTTGTCGTACGGTTGAATCGTAGCGGGATCCAGCTACTAAGTGGGTCCCAGTCGTGGGGCCCAGAAGTTGACGACGAAGACGAGACGATGGAAAACAAGATGAAAGGGGGGATGTAACCAGGCAGCTTCATAAAAGGAAAGGGCTCCACTAATGGTGATGCATGCATGTAATGAAATCCAGAGTGTCCAAATGGTAGGCCCCACTTTGGATGGATGATACCCTAGTCTCGACACCACTCTGACAGATGGTTTAAAATCTCTACCGTATGATCTAGACGGTTGAATTTTGACCTTCATTTTCTAGCGCCTAGTTTGATGGTTCGGATCGTCGGATGTTTTGTGATTTTGGCCCCTGCTCCGTAATAATCAAGGGTCTACAAAAACTATTTTACACGGTGCGTAAAACACTCAAAGCTCCATGGGGCATCCAGTCCGTCCATCATGTGTGCTCCTCTAAGCTACGCTCTGGGGCCAAAAATCAGTCAGATCCACAGCTTAGGTGGGCTACACCATATCGACTAATTGCAGTGGGATGCCAGCCATAGGTTTGTGTGAGGCCACCCCACCATGGTGTGTATTTTTCATCAAACACGTTCATTAGGTGTGCATGGCTTGCCAGGGCATGGATTTTCTCATACGGATCCCATATGGATTTTCACAAAGAATGTACGGTGATAAGAAGAACCATCACTTGACAGAATGAGTGGATTCAAATCTATAATACGGTGGACCCCACAAAGATTGGTTGTTTTTGCTGGAGGCAATGATCGATCGGTTACTTTAGCTTTACAGCCGATGACAATTTTTTCGGTTACAAAATTATCACTTTCATAATTTTCACATATACCCAAATCTACGGTGATGATTATTTCATAAAGCTATATAGTTGAAGTTCTACCACGAGTGTGGGAGCTTAGATTGGTGATGGTGAGCTCTTGATTGTTATGACCGCAGGTTAACACGCCGTGGAGAGAGTCGGACGTATGACAGTGGCACGAAACAGCGAGGATTGAATGTCTACCATTGGAACATTCATGGGCTACATAAGTTTTGGATCAAGTTAATATTTTTGTGTTTTAAGTTCACCCTAATAAGAATAACTTTATGGACGGTACAAATAGCATATAAACATCACGGTGGACCAAGAGGTTTCAATGGTTAGGTATTTCCTTACCCACTTTTTCGTGTTATGTGACCCACTTGAATTTTAAAGCTATCTCATTTTTTTGGCAAGTCCTAACATGATTAAGCAAAATGAATAGACAAAGTGGATTTGTCACAAACATCACGGTGGGCCCCACCTAGCTTCCTATTGCGAAAGGTTCATGAAAAAGGCTTTCACTGCCATTCTCATTTGCAGAAATGTGCTAAATGTTGGGAGTGTTTTACAAAACTTCAGGATCTCATACTCCAACTATTTAAATTATGTGATATGAGAATGTAATAAACATGGTCAAATCATCAATCCTACAAGTACAAGAGACTTTTATGTGGAAAATCATTAAAAACTATAAGACCTCGTCCAAATCAACAATTCACTGTATAAATAGACATTTACACAACAATTACAAGCACAACCTTGGTTCCAAAAACTTTTTCATATCTAGGGTGGATAACAATTAAAATGAAAATGATAAACTAAAAGATCTCATCAGATCCGACGACGTAGAAGAATTTGAGATATCGTTTATGCGTGGATGAAACTTTCATAAGCAGAAATCTTCTCTCTCTCTCCTTGAACGTATAAACCTCATATTAGAATGCCCTAATCTTAAATTGAAAGCCAATATATAACTTCCTGCAAGGAGTTAGAGCCAAAGCAGGAAATTATGGAATTGCAGTCCGTCTGCTGTCGAACACCTAACCAAATACTATCGTGAGCCTGATAATGGGCAAAACTGTCCAGAGAGTTTTGAAGAAAAATCACCAAATTTCAGCTACCTGTCCCAACATGGTTGGGTGCGTGATAACCTTCGGTCAGGCATTCAACAATTTCCAAAATTGTCTAGAGGCAAATTGCTTGTTTCGGGTGAATATCGACCATTCAACCTGACAACCCTCAGGCTTCACTCTCTCCTCTCCTTATGAGGAGTAACACCCCATCACCAAATTCACATTAAATGTATATGCATGGTGCCAAATACAACTAAAGATTTTAAGCCACGCATGAAGTCTATAATAATTGTGATTTGAATTTCAATTCATACCTATTATGTGTGCCGAAAAAAGTGTGAGATTTCTCTTCAAAATTTGTAGGCGTGTGTTGTCATGACAAGTGGTAACAACCAGTTCTCTCCCTTTCTCCCCTTTAATATTCACATGTAAAGCTTAGTTAAGGTAAGGATTTTTCCACCTCTCTCTTACCTCTGCTGCAGAAGGAAGAACTTTTAAGTATTCTGTAAAGCAATCCCATAAAAATAGGCATATTACTCCAACAACATAGGAAAGCTTCCACATAAGTAACATATGAGATGAGAAGTCCCACCGTTAAAATCGTCCACATTTTGTTTCAAAGTCCACCTTCGTGTGTAAATGCCATCCAATCCATTCATCTGATGCACGACCCCGGGACGAATGGATCTGCATAAAATGAGGACGTTCCAACACTCCTGTAGGTCATCATTTTACACCGTCCTTATGGTATAGCCCACCTATTTTAGTGACTTTTAGGATCCATGGTGGAAATGTGACAGCACGCCTAATGAATGATGTGGATCTGATGCATGCTTGTTACCGTAGGTGACTACTTAGCACAAATGATGTGGACGCAACTGTAGCAGAAATTGTGGCACCCTGTAGGGCTCTCTATGGAGCGGGTCAGATCCGAGATCTGATTCGCTTCGAATCCGTATAATACAGATTTGGATCTTAAAATAAGTCCGATTAGCTAAATGGACCGGATTTGGATCTTAAAATAGGTCCGATTATTTAAATGGACCGGATACGGATTCACACGAGCATATCCGAGTTTGATCTGAATCCGATTAGGATCCGACTCATTGTCACCTTACTGTATATGTTATATTCATGCTGGCTATCTTTTTAACAAATTATTTTAGGCCATGTCTTCCATACCATAATAAATAGTCGGATTTGTATCATTTTTCTACTAAATTAAATATATTATATTATATATTTTATATCATATATTCTTTTAGATTTGTGACGGGTGGATTTGGACCTAGATCCGACCCGAATCCGATGATTATATGGATTATGGATTATATGGATTATGGATCGGAAATGGATCTAACAATTTATAAATGAACCGGACATGGATATCACCTTTTGGATCCGAATTGGATCCGAATCCAATCCGAATCCGTCTATAGATATACGGACTTGGAGCCGGATCCGATCCAGATCCGACCCATTGAGAGCCCTAGCACCCTGGCATCTTTCGCCGACATGTCACTTGTATATTACGTCGAAGAAATTTTGTTATTGACATGTGGTGACATGGATAGGCGCCACGTGTCTCAATCTCATGCGATACGTCAAGATATTTTAGCCCACGGCAGGTTTACAGGATTCTCTACCTGATTGATCAATGGCCTAAATCACCGACACGTGTGCTGTCTGGCATATGCCCCGCACCCTCACATGGAAGGGAAGCCGATTGCGTTGGACCTCCCTCGTGTGTCCACGTCAACACGCTCTGTGGGCTCCACCATGATGTACGTGTTATATCTAAACTGTCCATCCATTTGGCGAGAAAATTTTAGGGCATGATTCCAAGAATGATGCGGATCCAAACTTAAGTGGACCACACCACAGAAATCAGTGTGGAGAATGATACCTATCGTTGAAACCTTCTCAGGGCCCACCATTATGTTTATCTGCCATCCAACGTGTTCATATGGTCACACAGACCTTGATGAAGGGAAAACACAAATATCATCTTCATCCAAAACTTCTGTGACCCCCCAAGAAGTTTTCAGTGGTAGGCATTCAATCCCCACTGCTTTATTTGGTGTGGTCCATTTGAGCTTTATATCCGCCTCATTTTCAGGTTCATGCCCTAAAACGATCTCGCCAAATGGATGAACGGTTTGGATATAATACATACATTAGGCCCTGTTGAATAAGGACCTTACATGTACTGTACCCCATTTGGGCGAGTCGGGTCAACCCAGCCCTGAGTCGGGCGATTCCCAACTCGATTCTTGGCCAAATGAGTCGATGGGAGCCACTGACTCCTTCAACCATGCTTACAGCTTAGGTTGGGCTGGGCTTTTGGTTGGCAATTAACACATGGGTTTGGCTTGTTCAGCTCATGAGTTGTGCCGGGCCCTGATTTTGGGCCCGTGGGGTAAGCGAGTCGGGCTTGAACTCATCGAATGGCCAGAACCCGATTCGTTGACATCAGGGGTCCATATCATGGGTTGTCAACATTGTGTCCCTCACGTGCTGAATGACACACGTATATGCCACGTGCCAAAATGAATCACCACCACTTGGAAATTGGTGTTGAAGCAACAGGCAGCAGTTCGGTGTTTTGGAGTCTCAGAGAAGCAACGGTGCAGAGTTTTGGCACGTGTTGGGAGAGAACGCGGACCGTCCAGCCTTTTGGGGTCTTAGACTTGAACACACACACTATCAGACGTGGCGAGTTTTCCATGAATTTGGTGGGATGCACGGATGAGATCAAGACCATTCACTTGGTAGCTGGAATGGTAGGGTGAAACATGGTCTAAGTATACAATGTTTGGAAAATCCTAGCCATTGAACCGTGGCCAACTAAATGGACACAAAAACATAAATATCAACTCTCGTTCTCATTCAATAAAGTTTCCTTCATTGGACGGTTAAGTTAAATCCAATCAAATCAAACTGTGCTCATCAATCAACGGTGGGCCCCACATGATGCCTTGTTCGTATCAACATAGAAACGTGCCATGTGTACGATGCATTTGGGCCCACCCCTTGAACGGTTCCGCTGCGAGTGCATTTCCATTTGGGGCCACCATTACGACAGGTGGAAGCAGCCCTTAAACATAGTGGGCCCTACTGTGGATGGACAGCGGAAAATAAATCACCTCTTAGAATCCATAATTCGGGCAGAAGTACCCCAAATTTGGGCAAGTTGCAACTCAACTCAAAACCTCACGAGTCGGGACAACTCACTGAGTCCAATGTGGGATGGGCTTGGGCCTATTTCTGTCATTTACATGCCTAATATTTCAGGCGCTGTGATGTGACGAAATTTAAGCCCTTTTACATTTTCATGGTACGTGTGTGTGAATCTGGGCTTGCCTTCAGGTGGGCCACACAGATAGACCCTTTGCTTCAGAAAACTATCCGTTACAGCCCTCAGATTGGCCAGTGTACAAAACAAACGGATGGCTAAACCAAATAATATCTACCCGTCCGATTTGTTGGTACGAAATAGTCCAATCAAAGAATTATCTTCTTTTTTTTTTTTTCTTTTTTTTAATCCTTCATCTACGGCGAGTTCCGTCCTATAAATGGTTTGGATCGTTGAAACCCGACCCGGATCCATGTGTATGGCCACTTGGCTTATTGTATAATGGTGTCCTACTTGATGGTTGGGACAGGTCAACAAGCCACGTTGGCCATCCATCATTGGTCTGGGCCCAGGCGTCAAGCCAAGTTTAGGGGCCGAACCCTTGCGTCACAAGTCTCGGCTGGGCTGCTACCTGGCCCACTGAGCCTGTCGAGTCTATCAGAGACTCATGGGTCACCCAGGTGTGAATTTCAGACCCACTAGTCGGTTGGGTGGTACTTGGACTTAGTAATGCGTAAAGGACCCACAAGTAGACAAACACGAGCGGAACTACGGTTCGAGTATTTGATTGTGAGCCCAAAACACCACAAGCAAACTACATGCTAGGCTGGGCCTGGAAGCAGATTTTAGTACATGGGGTGAACTTGGGGTTGCTTTGGCTTGACCAGGACCAGCCCATTCGACACTCTATTAATATGTATATTGGTCATTGGATGGTGCTTTAAGAATATTAATGCTAATTGCACCACAGTTTTTCTCACAGTTAGATGTATAATGCCCTTGCAAGATCCAGGCCGCTCTTCAAGTAGGACTCCTCACGGGCCATGGATGTAAAAAAAAAAAAAAAAAAAGGCTGGTGGAGCAATTGTAGCCACTCGATTTGGGGTGATGGACAGCTTTATTTTAAAGACCTCCTCCTAACTGTTAGTCTAATTGATATTTGGTCATGGCTCCACAATGGTGAAAACTCTATGTTTAAGGGAAACAAAAAAGAAGAAGAAAAGGCATTTTGGTTAATGTTTTGGTCCTTTACCAGCTTGGTAAATACAGATAAGAGGTGGTCTAGCTTTTGGCGTTGCTGGGAAGATGCAGAATTTTCACCTTGAAACTAGAGCTGGACATGAACCAGGCTAGCTCGGTTAACTCCTTTGGCTAAGCTTGGATGCGCACGGCTCGACTTGAAAGCTGAGTTCAGGCTAAGTCAAGCTGATTTTTTTTCTGAGCTAAGAAGAATTTTTCAACTCGGCTCAAAGCTTGGCCTGAACTCAACTCAATTAGGCTCAGCTTGAGTTATAACTTACATATATAACTTAATTAATATATTACATATAATGTAAGAAAAAAGACTTACTTACATGAAAACTAAAAAGAAAATGACCAAGTTCAACTCAACTCTAACTTATACTCAACTCGAACTAGCTTGAACTAACCCGTGATGTTCACCAAATCAAGCCAAGCTGAACTTGAGCAGCGACAGGCCGCTGGCTGAACTGAGCCGAGCTGTTCCAATATTGACACAGTTCAATGTCCAGCTCTAACCGAAACTGTGCAAATTTCCATGGTGAAATTTCTGATGTGATTTACAAATTTCGAGGCTTTTTACGAGATATAATTGGAAAAATCTTGCAAAAAGAAACACCTCTAAAAATATAATTAAGTAAATTTAAATTTAAAATATATATTTGTATAGTAATTCCTCAAGCTTTTGAAAATATCGTCGCAATATCACTTAAAATCATACGATATTTTGAAAATCTTGGTCCCAGTGGTCCAATGGAGATGAATGTCCACGTATAACACTTTCTTTTTCACTGACACAGCATTGAGTCGGACGGACGGGAATTGCCCGAGGTCCCCAGTAAAATCCCTGACGACCCGACTTTGTTGGGCCCACTGTGATGTATGTATATCTCATCCATCTGGTCCATCTGTTTTTAACGGTGGTGATCTGAAAACTTCCTACGGCCCACCATGATGTTTATTTGCCATCCAGCCTTTTCATAAATCACACAGGCCTGAATGAACAGAAAACACAAGTATCAGCTTCATCCAAAACTTCTGTGGGCCCCAAGAAGTTTCCTATGATAGTTATTCAATCCCCATTGTTTCCTGTGGTGTGGTCCACTTGAGCTTTGGATCTATTTCAGTTTTGGGCTAATACCCTAAAATGCGCTGGAAAGACGGATGAAGGGCGTGGATAGAACACATCACGATAGCTGGTGACCCCCACTGACCATGTATTTGACGGTGTAATCCGCCTGATAATTCGATCATCCTAGATAGTCGATCATCCAGGTGTTGTTTATGGTGGGGCCCACCTCTTGCAATTGTCGATCATCCAGGTGATGTTTATGGTGGGGCCCACCTCTTGCAATTGTCAAATGCTCTATACAAACTTGCAAAGACTCTCCCTCTCTCTCTACACGAGACAAATGCAGTACTCTAGATGCATGCAACTAGAAACAATCGCACATGCAACACACCCAAACTCAGCACGTGATGAGAGTGGGCCCCACATCGTAATGATCAGTCACTACTCCCTCTGGGCCCCACCTTATTCCACATGCTCTCCTCTTGTTTGACCACGGTCAAACTACTGGATAAGGTATAGAAGCCTCTTTCCCAATCTCATCTTGATCAATTCGTCTTGCCTCCGTCGCGAGTCAGACTCCAGTAGTGTCTGTCGCCACCCCTACAGCTGGGTCCCACGTGATGAGATGGTCCCATAATTTTAACCGTTTATTTTTCCGTTCTTAGAACAAAGAAATATTTTTTTATATGATCTACATTTTATTTATGACCCTATCTTTTGATTTTTAAAGTGGCATGTGAGCCATTGAAAATTTTCTTTCATTGTTCTAAATTCGTCACAATCATCCTCTCCAAAAAAAAGGTCCAACGATATCGTTTTCGTGATAGATTCCACAACATGGACGGTTCCGATCTTCGTGAACGCTCAGCATGTGGCTGCAACAGAGTCTGGATTCTGATTCGCGATGGAGGCAAAAACGAACTCTGCATGCATCCACTACTTCTCCTACTCAGACCGCAGCATTAAACTGTACGCAAGCTTCTGTACAAGTGGGGCCCATTATCTGCTGATCCGAACCGTTGATCAACAGTTCAGATCACCGAACACTGGGGCTTACGTGTACGGAATCATTTGCATCAGCGAAGGTATCTAAACCATACATTCGCTGATGTATGGGTTCCCATAATTCCTCTCAGATTCAATGCACACCTTTCCGCCGCTGACTGACTGGGCCCCACTCAAACATAACTGCCAAAACATATCGGCTTTTGGCGCTTCAGAAGCATCCAGCATTCCTCGTCTGATTCGGTTCACCCCACGAGGGCCATCCATCATGACCCAAAAAAACAAAAGGAGGCCGACACTGACCATCCATGGTCCATCTCAGCAGACATGGTTCGCAGCCACTCCACGGTACACAAGGTTTTTCATGTAGTGATTCCGGTGGGTCCCACTTTGGATCAACCACAATATAAAATCCACGCTGGAAAATCAAACATCGGTGTCCATTTGAGACCATAAAATGGACGATCAATCTTAAAAGTTGTTGACGGCTCTTACTCTAAATAGGAAATCCAATAATCTGATGCTGGCAGTTTTAAATTAGAGTGATTATCGTACCACGGATCATCCATAGTAGGACCCACTATTTGGACGGTCTAGATTCATCGATTGTATACCCAAATGCAGGAGCAGCAAAGCTTTCTACGGCAAAAGAAACATGCCATGTGATTTTCAAACACCGCCGTGAAACCATGTGCCGTCCAACTGCTGCTAAATTGTCGAAATTCCATCTGCGTGGGGTATCCAACCCGTCCAAAAGATTCACCACATCATGAATACTTTCAGTGCGAAAATCAGCACAGATTAAAAGATGACAGAGACTCTTAAACCGTACACGTGGCACAGCTGTATGGAAATCCAGACCTTCCAAATCGCTAAGACAAGTGCTGATAGAGCATTAACTAAAATTTTATAATTTTCACTGAGAAAATAATATTAACTATCTGATTTTCCAGGGAATTTGGACCAGTCACTATTTTACTCTTACCCATCCATTTGATTACCATTTGTTGAATGGTTAGGATTGCTTCCACAATGCACGGTGTGATTTTAGAGGTGTGCTCCATCCACAATGGGACCCATAATTTGAATGGTCTGGATGGCTGTAAACACATTTGAGGTGGATAAGTCACTACTATTTTTTTAAAGGACTCAGCTGATGTGACCACACCAGACGGCGTACCTCCAACTAACCGAGAACCAAGTAGGGGGAGAATATGCATCAGATCTATCCCGTCCATCAGGTTCTCTGTCAAATTTTCACCATGGATTGTAAAAAACCAGTCCAATGAAAGGCTCAGATGGACCACACCACAGGGAGCGGTGTAAAATCATTTATAAAAATTCTAAATTCGCGTGGTGTGGCCCTCATCATTTTTGGAAAGTCCTGGCTCTCATGGATCCATTCATCATAGAGTGCTGCATCAGATTAGTTGATTGGATGGCACAAACACACCACGGTGGACCCCACGAACAGGAACTTCGCATCTCAAATATTTCCATGATGTATCCCACCTGAATTTTGAATCGGCCCTGATTTTTGGGCCCCCACCCACATGATGGACGGAGTGGATTTCACCCACATGAAGTTATCCGTCCACGTCAGCAAATAGCACACCTCGTGACTGTCTAGTCACGCAATCGTTTTCGTTCTCCTAAACAGGTGGTCTCACACGCAACCTGCTGTAGATTAAAAAAAACAAAACGTGAGCATTTAAGCCATGCAACCAAGTGGATGTATTTTAGGACAGTGGAATGGTTCACCACCAATTTTTATACTGGTAGGTGCATATCTGCTTTAAATACGATATGATGTATGGTCATCTTGACCGTTCAATCATAGAGCCTGTCGAAGGAGAACATCGCCCAAAAATCACATTTATCTAATGGTTTTATCGGTGGAACATCAAATGGATGGCTCAACTGGTGAAGTTAGATAATTAAGCCTGCCTGACCGGTCTGATTTCGACCTGCACTTGATCCGCCATCGAGCCCACGATCTAGACGGTCTAGATTGTTCAGCTTGCATGCCACGTGTGAGATAAATGGGTCATCATCATTTTGATAATGGTTGTGAACTATCATAGCCCACATGTTGAATGGTACCACGACTCAGACCGACTCGTTCCATCCTGAGTAGGGCTCTCAATGGAGCGGGTCGAACCTGAGATTCGATTTACTCCGTATAATGCGGATTTGAATCTTAAAATAGATCTGATTTGTTAAATGGACCAGATTTGGATCTTAAAATAGGTCTGATTATTTAAATGGACCGGATATGGATTCACAAGAACATATCTGAGTTCGATCCGAATCTGATTTAGATCCAACTCATTGTCACCTTACTGTATATATTATATTTATGCTGGCCATCCATTATACAAATTATTTTAGGCAATGTCAACCGTACCATAGTAAATAGTGGGATTTGCATCATTCTTCTACTAAATTAAATATATTATATTATAAATTTTATATCATATATTTTTTTAGATTTGTAATGGGGTGAATTCGGACCTAGATCCAACCCGAATCCAATGGTTATATAGATTTTGGATAAAAAATGGATCTAACAACTTATAAATGGATCGGATATGGATATCACCTTTGCATTCGAGTTGGATCTGAATCCGTCTACAGAGATACAGGCTTGGAGGCAGATCCGAGTTGGATCTGAATCCATCTACAGATATACAGACTTGGAGCCGGATCCAAATCCGACCCATTGAGAGCCCTAATCCTGAGTTGAGTTGTGACTCAGCCAAGCTGGGGAATTGGGCTAAGTCACATATTTTCTATGCTGCTTCGTGATCCCAAGCCGGATCAACTCGAAAAAAATCCAGGTCCACTCAGATGAGTCACATTCAACTTGGACAAGTACTGGTCAATCCATTCTCTGGCTAATCTTCGCTTGAATTTGTTATTATTATTATTATTATTATTTCATGCCAAAGCAATGACGTTTGTCTAAGCTAGGCCCACGTGATAATTTCATTCTCATTGTACCATTCAAGATTGACTTGTCGAGTTGGATACACGTATCTACCTCGTGGAGAATCGCACACTCTATTCAAGTGGATAGACTGTGAACAACTGTACGTACTACTAGTACTGGCAACATGAGGGCTGCGATGATGACATTGATATGATAACACCAGCCATGATGACATTGAGATGGATATGTACTATGACTTGGAAGGGTAAAATTAAGAATGAAATCATCCAAAAACATCCTTAAAAATAGATAGGATAAGCAATTTAAGAAACTAGCTGGATAACAATAGATTAAGACTATTCAATCATTAACTATATCAATTAAAGATGACCCGGCAGAGAAGGTGTTGGTGTGATTTTTATGCCACCTGCTGCTACGCGGGTGTGTCAAAATCATTTGGGTCCGATTCAAACCGTTATCACCTTCGACCCTTGACATTGAGATGAAGCAGTGTTTGGTCAAGTGATCAACAGACCAATTGTCTATTTAACCAACCGTGCAAGTGTTAATCAAACAAACGATGGAGGTTAGGGCTCTCCCTCCAATGAGTTATTTTTTACCTTAAAATTCAATGACTTTCGAAAGTACAACAGTCATATGGTCAAACGAAAAGTAAATTGAGAGGATAGATACAGAAATAATTGTAACTTACTACTAAAGCGAGATCACCCACTTGGCTAAGAGAAGCAAGGTGCTTCCTGGAGCAATGTGCTGATAAGTGAAGCAAAGGCAATGATGAAATTTACAACTATTGATCAGCCCATTCTCTAGCTAATCTTAACTTGAATTTTATCATTATTATTATTAGTATATGCTAAAGCAATGCCAATTCTCTAAGCTAGTCCCATGTGACAATTTCATTATGATCATACCATTCAAGATTGGCTTGTTGAGTTGGATACACGTGTATACCTCATGGAGAATCGCACACTCCATTCAAATGGATGGATGTGAATAACTGTACTAATAGTCCAAGAAACATGACAGGCATAGGTGTTGTTGAAGGTATGAGAGAACAAGATTCATTTTACATCATATATAAGAATAGAACATGTAATATTGGCAACATGAAGGGCGTTGTGTGTGATGATGACATCGAGATGCATATGTGGTAAGACTAGCAAGGGTAAAATTAAGAATCAAATCATCCAAAATAGCCTAAAAAGAGTTAGGGTATGCAATCTAAGAAACTAGCTAAAGAAGAATAGACTAAAACTATTCAATCATATTGAACTATATCAATTAAAGATGGCCTGAGAGGAATGGAAACTTTGATTAGTGTAGGAAAGTTTGTAGAGGGATGAAGCGAAGGTCTAAAAAATTCAGGACCATTATGGTGTCTCAATGTTTAGTAATGAATTATTAAGCTGGGCCCATTTGGATACCACCAAATAAATTACTTTTTATGCTTACAACAATTGATAAGCAACTTATTTGAGATAAATAGGTTTAGTTTATGATCAATTATAAGTAACTTTTCTATTTAAAGTTACTTAGGGTGTATTTGGATGGCTGACTTCTATTGTAATGGAGTGTAAAACTTACATCATTACACCTTGTAGCCAATTAGATAAAGCAAGTTGTCAAATTATATAGTAATCTATTTGGAATCACCACGACCTGGATGGGCTAAGTTGTATTGACGTGGCATAGTTTCGTAGGCCCTACCATGATGTATGTGTTATATCTACACCGTCTATTCATCTTACGAGATCATTTTATGGAAGGAGACAAAAAATGAGACACATCCAAAATGAAAATTAACCACACCACAAAAAGCAATTGGGATTAAATGACTACTATTAAAAACTTTCTACGCCCACAAAAGTGTTGGATGAAGTTGATGTTTGGGGTCATGCCCTAAAATGATATTGCAAAATGGATAGATGGTGTGGATATAACAAATATTAGGCAAGTTATATCCACTAAGAGTGTCTTACTTGCCAGCTCAGTTGAAAGACGCCTAGGTGTTTCAACAGCAAGTCTCTAGTTCAAAATGCTAAGGAGACACAATGACCCCACTGGTAGGTGGGTGCATGGTGTGACTAATTGTGTGGGTACTTGCGGTGAGGGTGGTGCATGACTATATATATATATATATATATATATATATATATATATATATATATATATATATATATATATATATATATCCACTGAGGGTGGTATTGGAATTCATACAGCTTTACTTCAAACTACTCTGACAGTGATAATCATTACCCATTTACTTAATGTTACACAGCATGCATCACCGTGGAAGTCAGCCATCCAAACGCGATCTTGATCACTTTAATTCAATAATTAGAAATCAAGATAAGTAACTTGAGGCATAAGTAACTTGAGATGCAAGTGCAGCCTAAGTAATATGCATTTCTTATCTATATCTTCTTTGTGTTTTCTCTCTCTAGGCTTTTGGTGGGCCACAACGTAAGGTACATTGTAAAATCATGCCCAAGAACTCCAAATTCATGTGGTGCGGCGCACCTAGATCTTCGAATGGCCTGAAATTTTTTGGTGCGCCCCTTCATCCTTAGTGGTGCATGTCTGACCAAAGGATTAGATGGAGTGTGCACAACATGGTGGGCCTCACAAACAGTGAGGAAGGTTTATTTACATGGCGGCTTCCTCTTCCATGTGGTGCAGCTCACCCAAGTTTCCATTTCTGACTGGTTTTCGCTCCATCACCTTACACTGAAAGGCCGATCTTATGGACGGGTGGATGTGATGCATAGCTGGTATGACCCCTTGCAGCGGATCAGTACTACTACAAGTTGTCTATACTAACTTTTCTTAATTAAAAAAAAAGAAAAGAAAAAAAGAAAAAAAAAAAAACCTGCCTTATTCATACATCTTAGGCACTGATGGACCTAGTAAAGGCCCACAAAGGGATGGTTCTTAAACTAATCATCTTGGGTTCCACTCCACATTCCATCATGATTCAACCAACGGACAGCCTGAGCTAAAAGCCCATTGGACCCACAAAGCCTATTTTTCACGGTCAAATGATCCTACAATAATCAACGGACAAGATCATCCGGAAGTTAAACTGAATTTTTCTTGAAAATCAAACTGGTGAACAACTTGGCTAAAATCAAATCACGTTGGCCACTCCATCTGAAACCACGAGAATTCATGCTTAAAACATCTAAAAACACACTTGGTGGGGCTCACCTGAGTATTGGAATGACCTAAAATTTGGTACGACCCCTCATCCAAGCGGGACACACATAATGGATGGCCCGGATGTCTCGAGCACATCTCAGTGTACCCTGTATACAATCAGGAAGGTTTGAATGAGCAGGCATCCGTTCTCAACTATTGTTTTGTAGTGTGGCCCATCATTGATTGGCCTGATTTTTAGGCCTATGGCTCATCATGGAAGGGTGCATCTGATTAATGGGATGGATGTCCATCAGACATCATCGTGGCGCCCACAGGACCTCATCTAGGCACCTTTTTAGTGGGGCTCTCAATGGAGCAGGTCAGATCAAAGATCCGATTCGCTTCGAACCCTATAATGCGGATTTGGATCTTAAAATAGGTCCGATTAGTTAAATGGACCAGATTTGGATCTTAAAATAGGTTCGATCATTTAATTGGACTGGATTTGGATTCACAGGAACATATCTAAATTCGATCCGAATCCGATTAAGATACGACTCATTTTCACCTTAAGTATATGTTATATTCATGCTCCATCTTACAGATTATTTTAGGCCATGTCTCAAATTTGAGACATGCCACTCTTAGGTCGGCCATACCACAGTAAATAGTAGGATTTGCATCATTTTCTACTAAATTAAATATATTATATTATATATTTTTTTTAGATTTGTAATGAGAGTGGATTCGGCCTAATTCCGATCCGAATTTGATAGTTATATGAATATTGGATCGGAAATGGATCTAACAGATTATAAATGGATCAGATATGGATATCACATTTTGGATTCGTGTTGGATCCTAGTCCGATCAGAATCCATCCACGGATATATGGACTTGAAGCCGGATCCAACTGGTTCCAATCCTGATCGAGATCCAACCATTGAGAGCCCTACGTTTAGGTAAGAACCCAAGAGCAGATTTGCACATGTGTCAAATTAAACCACACAGTACAGTAACAGCTGGCAAGACTAGCCGTACAAGTAGTGGGCCTGATTCTATCAATATCCCATGTCACCTTCTGGGCCCCCATTGCAAGCATGCGTGTGGGCCCAACCAAAAACACCCACAAACATTTGTTTAACTCTACTCACTGATTTTCATTGAATTCCTTTGTCTTTATGTTTATTGAATAATCATATATATTCCCTTTATTTATTTATTTGCAGACAAAAATCTCATTAAATAGCATGATCCTGTGGGCGCCTGATTTTTCGCCTGCAGTCCGATTTATTGGGCCACCCTCACATGGGCGGTCTGAAAAGGTGATATGTCCACTCGCTGAAATACGTACTCTCCTTGCAATTGTTATCGTAGTGACGTGGCATATGTATCTCAATCGGGTCCGATCATCAGGTGGGTCCCACTTTCTATCTTCTCTAGGCCGAAAGTCAGGACGTTGGTAATCTTGTAATGATCAGTGAGCACACCCTACAACCGCTTGTCAGTTAGCCCATCTTGTTAAGTGTCCATATGGCAACTGATCTGTGCTCAAAGTGGGTCCCACTATGAATATCATTAGTCTCAGGAATCAAGCTGATCCGTTCAAAAGGTGGACCAACCTATGAGAAAATGATGAACGGTTTAAATCAGACCTTCCCACCATTTGATTCGATGTCCGCAAGTGGCTTGCCTGGTGATTGGACCGTCCTGATTTCTTCACCTACGTATCTTCATTGTGCGGTCCACGTTTCTACATGGTTTGATCGTACTGCACAGGTGACACATTGGCACATGTACATGCATTATTATGTTTCACTTTATAGCGCTACCATTTATAGTTCTTTGTGGAGCCGTGGACCAATGTAATTTCTGAAACTTTTTTACATTCAAGGTGGGACCCACTAGATCAACGGCTCTGATCTTCCATGTATTTTCGGACGGCAACTCAATGCAAAATAGCCTAAGTTATGAAATGATTGAAATACTCGAAGTGGGAGCTTTTATATGTTAGTTTTCCAACATACGAAGTTGTCATATAAACGGTTTGGATCATTGGAAGATGTCCCAGATTCAATGGCTAAAGTCCCCGACGCATCGTTTTTCAATACCTCGGAATGTATTGAAGGTGAGCGGATCAGGTGAGACCCCGGATCCAACACGCCTGACTGTGGGCCCTACCTTGATGTATGTGACTAAATCCACGCCGTCCATCCGTATTGAAAGGTTATTTTAGGGCAACATCCAAAAAATGTAGCAGTTCCAAATCCCAGATGGACCGTATTACAGAAAACAATGTTGAATGACCATTAAAAATTTCTTATGGACCACAAAAGCTTTGGATCAAGATGAAATTTATGTGGTCACTTCATTTAGGTGTTTTTGACCTTATCAACAGGTTGGATGGCAAATAAACAAAACGGTGGAATCTACGAAGTTTTTAATGGTGGGTATTCAATCAAGACTGTTTCCTGTGGTGTGGTCCACTTGAGATTTGAGATTTGAGTCAGCTTCATTATTTCGACAATGCCCTAAAATGAGCTTTAAAAATGGTTCGACGGTGAGGATTTAAGTCACATACATCACCGTGAGGGGTCCCACCCACCTCGGTGGATCCGTCGTCTCACCTAACCCACTCCCGTATTGGAGTAAACCACGGGTTGGAAGCACCTTCACTACATATGAAAAGACAATAATGCCCCTGTACTTTGAGGGAAATCTGCCCTTTACTGCGCTTGTCTCTTCCACTGTTCCACATAGAGACGTGGGCGTTTTTGTCTTTCTGACGGTAAGTTTGTTGAATGCCAACAAAGAGAGGCTTGTCGTTTTATAATCCGATTATGCGTACAGGTGTATTTCATGCGCTCGAGTACGACGGCCTCTGCACATGCATTCAACCCTTGTACGCGTGTTACACATGTTCCAGTCCAAAGACTCCAAACCGTCCAAAAAGTGGGCCCGGCTGCTGCAAATAGGATGATGGGGTTTTTCGTCTCCACACGCGTGTGGGACCGTACAGAACCACACGCGGGTGCATGTGTCACCATGTGACACTTGTGTGAGATCTGAGCTTTCTATCAAGTGAGATATACTGTTTAAATCCTATGGTATAAGAATTATGCCATTTCACAGCTTAAATGGACCACAGTCTGTCAAAACAAATGAATGGCCAGAAAAAAAATTGTTATACATATTTGCTTCTGTACTTTGTGGCCCACCTGAAGAATGAAATTGTTTTAGTCAGACGATCTAAGCAGTAGTTCAAACCTCATGCAAAGCTCAGATCTGACGCACGTATTTGGTATTTCCACGTGCGCGCCTGTGTGAGTGTGTACGGTTCTACACGCGCGTGGAATTAGCAAAACTCGTAGGATAGGACGCGGATTGGGTAGCGAGAA
The DNA here is from genome assembly GCA_003013855.2 of Liriodendron chinense. NCBI lineage: Eukaryota > Viridiplantae > Streptophyta > Magnoliopsida > Magnoliales > Magnoliaceae > Liriodendron > Liriodendron chinense. Next base: position 1,134,478 of record PVNU02000768.1, on the reverse strand, counting down.
GCTCACCACGCTATACCGTGGTGTGGTTTCTCTGTGGGGCCCACCTTGCTGTATTTTCTTTATCCAATCCGTCCATCCGTTTTTCCATCTAATTTTATATCATGTTCCGAAAATGGAAGCATATCTAAATCTCAAGAGAACCACACTACAGGAAAAAGTGGAAATTGTATGCCTGCATTTGAAAACTTCTTATATTTGTTATTTCCCTTCATGCAGGTGTGTGCGAACTTATGAACAGGTTGGATGGAAAATAAACCTCATGGTGGGCCTAGGAAGGTTACAAGGTCCACTTGAGCACTTGAGCGTTGGATATGCTTCAATTTTGGGATCATGCCCTAAAATGAGCTGGAAAAATGGATGGACGGAGTGGATAAAACACATACGTCATAGTAGGCCCCACAGAGATTCCACACCACGCTACAGCCTGGCGAGCTCCTGATCATCATTACACACTCTCTCCTAGGATAATCGCGCCTGGAAAGGGGGCGGTGATATAAAAGAGAAATCTGTCCGTCCGAACCGGGGTAGAAGAGAGGGTAGATCTAGGCCGTCTACCATGTGGACCCTAGTATGGGTGGCCCATTGCTCAATAAATCACACTGGTCGAACAATCTGAACCATCACTTCTCTTCATCTCAAACATTAACTACTTCCGTTCTCTAGCGTCCATTTTTAGGCCACCAATTGGACGGCTATGATCCATTGCACAATGTGCCAGAGTATAAAACGAACCATGGTCCATCCAGGGTATGTTCCACATGTTGGACGGTCCTGATCCACCATCCGATGCTCATGGAAAGGGAACACAAGTTACACAATACCTAGATTGATTGTATCATTGGTATGATCCTCACATTTTATTATTGATCTTTTCTTGTGTGTCCATTTACTAATTCATTTTCAACCGTTCATTATGTGTCCACCAATCACTCATTATAAGCATACGCTTATAGTCATCTTTTGGTAATGAAACATGCTGTGGGAACGATTGGGATGATATGTGGATCTTTGGTTCATGGACCATATAATGAGGCCCATCGTATCACAGGTTTGCATTACAGCCGTTCATAAAGAAGATCCCATCATAGAATGGCCCAAGCTGCTCGCCTCCTTCAGCCCCATATCTTGATTATCCGTACCGTTCATCAAGAAGATCCTACTTTAGATGGACCACATGTTAAAAATCGTACTCATTAGAGGTCACAGCATCCCCAACATGTGGGGCCCACAGGATCACTGGATCAGCCTGATTTTTTAGATGACCGAATTTTATGATGGGGCCGGTGACCATACTGGTCGGGATGGATGTCATAAAACACACCATGGTGGGCCCCACATGCAAATCGCTGGATGGCTTTCTCGACTACGAGTAGTTGCATGTGAGACCTTGAACAAATATACACCATCCTACGTACTTAAATTCGTATCCTCAATTTGCTACTATTGGGATCTCGATTCTTTCAATCCATCAAATGCTTTCATCGATCCAATTAAACATTGAATCATGGCCAATTAAGGAATGAGCTGGCCCCAAATTTCAGCGGTTTAGACGGTCAGGATTTTGCCATTTTCAATCTAATCAACATGGAGAAGTGAACCAATTAACATTAGACCATGAATGAATTATATCAGCTCAATTCAATGACATGATTACTTAGCAAAAATTGTAAATTTGAACCAAAGTGTTGATAAAAGAAAAGTAAAAGATCAAACATCAAGAGAAGTTCCTACATTTCTATATTATGATAGATTAATGTGGGCCTTTAAAGCTAGACCAAGAACGGGCACCCTTTGGATTCAAACCGACGTGATTATAGGATTAGATGAATTTAAGCTACTACATATCAGGATATGATACATATTTTAAAATTGGCGAGTCCTTCGATATTTTAAGTGAGTAGAATGCTTGATACACATGCACTTAAGAATGGTACATGTGGCATATATTAACTCTAATTAACGGACTAAATTACAAACAACCACTTTCTCTAAAAGCTCGAGCGTTTAAAGGATAGCCTGTCAATGTATATTAAGGGACTCTAATAATTCGAATGTCCTATCCAAACTAGAGAATCTTAATATTTTATCTATTAATGTGGCATTTTAGTAATATAAAAGTGCACTCATTATAATTGTATTGTTTATATCCAAACATATGAAAAGTTGGTCAAATTACCATTAAAAGACTGCAATATTATAAATGACTTTAATATTGTTAAAATGTTTTTTTTTATTTATATTATAAGAAATGCGTCAGTCTGGCAACTTCGTTAACTTTGAATCTGGATTTTGTGTCTCAATCACGATCTTAGAATCCGTGATTTTCTCCTCACAGCTGCCGTCATTACGCCCCCTCAAGCTCAATGCGTAAGCTCGCACATTGAGTTTGGACTTAAGACGATTGAACAGAATGGACGACAGACCTTTTGTAAAAATATCGGCAGTTTGATCATCAGAAGAAACATAACGGGTATCAAGAGCGCGTCGAAGCACTTGTTCACGGACAAAATGATAGTCAACTTCGATGTGTTTGGTGCGCGTATGAAAAATGGGATTAGCCGCAAGATGGAGAGCACTAATATTGTTGCACTAGAGAATTGGTAGATGCATGAGAGAAACACCCAAATCTTTGAGTAACATTTGTATTCAGGAGAGTTCAGCAGTCAAATGGGCAAGAGAGCGATATTTAGCCTCCGTACTTGAAGGAGCAACGGTAAGTTGTTTCTTAGCACTCCAAGATATAAGATTCGGCCCAAGAAAAATACAATACCCACTTGTAGAGCGTCGATCGTCAGGATTGCTGGCCCAATCGGCATCGGAATAAGCAGTGAGGTTAAATGAACCTGATCGAAATTGAAGACTATGGTCGATGGTGGCCTTTAGAAAACGGAGAATGCGTTTAGCTGCTTGCCAATGATCACTAGTAGGAGCATGCATAAATTGACATACTTGATTGACGGCGTAGGCGATATCTGGCCGAGTTATGGTTGAGTATTGCAAAGCTCCAACTATACTGCGGTAGTGGCTTACATCAGCAAGTGGTTCACCAGAATTTCTGGAAAGCTTTAGAGCAGTAGCGTCAGGAGAGGACACATGTTTGGCACCGTTGATATTAGCTCGACGAAGAATATCCATAATATAAATTGTTTGGCACAAGAAAAGATCGTGTGTAGTTCTGTAAGCTTCAATACCTAAGAAGTAGTGCAACGAGCCTAGGTCTTTCATTGAGAAAATTAGCTTTAAATTGTCCATAAGTTGGCATATGGCATTAGGGCTATTACTGGTGACGATCATATCATCAACATAAATGAGTAATATAATGCTGTAGTTGTTAGTGGATCGAACAAATAATGACGCATCTGCATTGGTGCCACGAAGGTCTAACCAATGTAAATATTTGGTAAGCCTGCAAGAACCAGGCTCGTAGGACTTTGTTTAAGCCCGTAGATAGCTTTATGTAGTCGACAAACATGGTTTGGTTTATTTGGATCAACAAACCCTGGTGGTTGTGACATATAAACTTCTTCTTGAAGAATGCCATCAAGGAATGCATTTTGAACATCCATCTGTCGAATGGGCCAATTAAACTACATGGCGATGGCTAGAACGAACCGAATCGTTGTTGGTTTAACAACAGGGCTGAACGTGTTTGAAAAATCTACATCAGGCTGTTGATGATATCCTTTTGCAACAAGTAGAACTTTGTAACGTTCAATGGTTCCATCCGCACGTCGTTTGATTTTGTAGACCCACTTGCAACCAACCACATTTTGTTGCAAATGAGGTGGTACAAGAGTCCTACATGCCTTGTTTGAGAAGGGCATCAAATTCCTTTCCCATGGCTAACCTCCATTCTTGACTTTTACAGGCTTGGAAGTAGCAAGTGGGTTCAGAGGGAAGTTTGGTTGTAGTTAGGGCCAATGGTAGATGATGCTTTGTAGAGAGAAAAATCTTGGGTTTGAAAATACCATCTTTAGCACAGGGTCTTCATAGGATGTGTAGGAAGAGGGGGAAGTGGGTTGGAAGTAGAGGCAGGAGGAATGGATGGTTGGAGTGGGTCAGAAATTGTGTCGAGAGAAGAAATATGACTAAGAGGATGAGATGAAGAGGATAAGGGGTTTGTGGTGGGGAAATCAAGATCGAGTCCATATGGATGACTGGGTTGGTGGGAAGTTCAGAAAGTGGTAAGTAAATGGGGATCTGGGATGAATAAGAGGTATTAGAGGTTGAAGGAAGTAAGGTAAAATTGGGAGGTGAAAATGCAGACGGATGTACGCCGAGGATACTTGTCGGTTGGATCCACTTGGACAGTAGTGTAGATGCGCCCAATCCATTGCTTTTTTGAAAAGAAAAATTTTTTCATCAAAGACTACATGACGTGAGACATAAACTCGACCTATTTGGGGATCTAAGCATCGATAGCCGCGATGGCAAAGGCTATAGCCAAGAAAAATGCAAGGAATGGAGCGAAACTCTAGTTTATGTGCATTATACAATTGAAGAAACGTAAAACATGCTCAACCAAAGGATCGCAAGATTGTATAATTTGATGGCTGGCCAAACAAACATTGCCAAGCAGACAAAGTTTTAGTGACATGAGAAGGCATGCGATTTATAAGGAAAACTACCGTTCAAAAAGATTCAACCCAATAAGAGAGCGGTAAATGAGAGTGAGCTAGTGATGATAATCAAGTCTCAACGATTTGCTGATGTTTTCTTTCAGTGAGCCCATTTTGTTCTAGCGTATATGGGCAGGAATGACGGTAGGGAAATACCAGTATTATGTAAAAACTGTTGAAAACGATTACTAGTATATTCGCCGCCTCCGTCAGATTGTAGAGATTTTATTTTACAAGACAACAAATTTTTAATTAGGTTTTTAAAATTCACAAACACATTAAAAAGGCAGATTTATTTCGAAGATGATAAAACCAACAATAGCGACTATAATCGTCTACAAAAATCGCATAATAACGAAGACCACTTAAAGAATTAACTGGAGAAGGGCCCCAAATGTTTGAATGAATAAGCTCTAAAGGAAATGTTGTCATGATTTTGACAAAGCAAAGGAAAGACAAGAACTCTTTCCCATCTGGCAAAGAGGATAAATGGGTGAAATCTTAGGTGATGCTGGAATATGAGTGTCAGAAAAGATGCAACTCATAATATCACGCGATGGATGGTCGAGTCGATGATGCCAAACGTTGGATGGAACATGAGTGGTGATAAGAGACACTGGAGACAACCTTTTATTATCATGGTCTTTGCGAATGTGCAACGAGTAGAGGCCATCTTTACTCTGCCCGTCAAGATGATTTTCCCTAAGACAGTGTCCTTAACAAAGAAGGCGCAATCAGTAAAGGTAAAAGAACAATTATTATCTTTGCAAAAATGGTGAACAAATAGCAGGTTAGTGGCCATTTAAGGTACAGTGTAAAACATTGTTAAGTTTAAAACTATGATATGAAGAAGCAAGAATGGAAGAGCCAAAGTGAGTAATGGGTAGTGTCATATCAGTGCCAACTGAAATTTGATCACCTTCTCGATATTCAGACTGTACAGATAGATGTGCCAAATCATTTGTGACGTGGTTAGTGGCCCTAGAGTCTGTGTACCATGTGGATTGGGACTGGTGAGAGGCAGTCATGGCAACTAGTTTAGCTGGAGGATGACGTCCCTGATAAGAGTAGTCCATCCGATAAAAGCAATCTAATGTAGAATAATTCATCCGGTTGTAAATCTAGCAAGTTGGACGAGCAGTATTGGATTCAGTAGTATTGCTGGAATCTATGATAGTAGGTCCATTTCGACCACGCTCGTGTCCTCGATGGTTATAGAAAAATCTGCAGCGACCATGTCCACATCCTCGATTGTTGGTTATAAAGAACGTCGTTGTTTGAGATTCAACAGAGAAAGTTCTTGATTTTGAATTTCAATGCGGGGTTCTTGGCTTAAGAGAAGAGCATGAAGTTCATCGAGAGTGGTGGAGTCATATTTTGATGTGACAAGAATATAAAGAGCGTCATATTCTTTGGGAAGAGCACGGAGGATGGAGAGAACAAGATTTTCTTTGGCAACAGGATAATCAATTGCTTGCTAGGTTATTGGCAATGCTTTTTGCTTGATGAAGAAAATCTATTACAGATGATGATCATTTCTTAAGTGTTTGGAGTTGCAAACGGAGTTGAGCCTTTCGAGATTGAGATTATGTGTGGTGTTGAAGAGCTAGAGATTGCCATATATCAGAGGCTGTTTTAAGTTGACAACATACGTGAGAATTTTTTCAGAGAGAGTAGATTTCATGCCAACTGACTAGCATATTGTCTTGCTTTTGTCAAGAAAGATGAGAGAGATTGGTAACTTCTTTACCATTATCATCAATAATGGTTTTAGATGGGCAAACAATTGTCCCATCGACATGTCCGTAGAGATCATGCATATATAGAAGAGGCTCAAATTGACTACGCCATAACAGGTAATTGTTGCTATCTAACTTGATTGAGACAAGATTAGTTATATTTGCCAAAAGAAGAGAAGAAGAGGATGTAGCCATGAAGGATTTAGAGAAGACAATGAGATGATGAAAAATGACAGCAGATTCAGGAGATAAAAAAAAGGTTTGATCCATTCATAACAGCAAAAAAATATATATATATATATTCTGACAATATTAAAGTCATTTATAATATTGCAGTGTTTTATGGTATCAAAGCGGGTCTGATCTGAAGGCTATCTCTTCCCTTCTCTGCCATCTGTTGCTTCCACGGCCATTACATTTATGCATCTCTTGGATTTGAATTTTGTGTCTCAATCTCGATCTTAGAATCCAGTGATTTTCTCCTCACAGCTGCCGCATTAACCATGGCTTACAATAGACAAGATTTGATATTTGTAATTATTATCACTTCACGTGCCTTTGCTTTGGTAATTGGGCATCTAAACACGCCTTAAAATATTTTTCTTTTAAATTTACGTATTTAAACATTTTTTTTACTTGTATATGGTTAAGAAAGAAGAAAACCAAAATTGCTTTTGTAGACTTTCTAAGATAGGAAAATGATCGTAAAAACCTTTTAAAAAAAGAAGAGATTCGCACATAAAAGCCTTGTCACCCAAAATATGTTAAGGAACAAACATCAAACATATAATGAGAGTTATTTGATACTCTGATCGTACATGACTCTTGATGGCAGCCACAAAAAAATTATCCCTGTGCCATATATTAATCTATTTTAAATTGATTAAATTGTAAAACTATTTTTCCTAATTGACATTAATGAAATTATATTGGTTGAAAAAATCCTATTAAGCTCAAAGATCTCATGCAATTTGGTATACAGAAGCATACCTATGGAGTATTTTTCATGTTGAATTGGAAACAATAGATCGTTGAACTCTTCTTTTTTATCAACGGATAATTGCGTTGGACTTCCATCTCTTTCTCATATACCATCAATTGGATTATGGCATCTTTTGCATGCCAAGAGTTGGTGATTGAAATCTCATTAAATAAATATTTAATAGAGTTCTTACCATTATGAAACTGTTAGAATTATGGGTCATACATAGCATCATCCATATCGATAGTGGAATATACGGCTTAAATTATTCAAAATGGCATCATGTGGGGCCCATAAAAAAGTGGTGAGTATAATTATCGAATGAATCTTAGAGTACCGAACTTAATTTTATCAAAGAATCTAGAGCTTGCCTCTCATTCGGAGGGGGGGATGTGTGGAGTTAGCAGATTCAATGGTAAGTAGTCCACTTATGTTTAGGCCTCATTGCGGACCCAATACCTTATATAAGTTAGCTCGGTCCCCAATTCTACTCACTAAGTTAAGGCATTTTTCTATTAGATAGGATGGAGAAGAAGAGGAAGATTCGATGACTTAATTTGTCTTCTTTGATAACTCCATCATCGACAACGATGGTGGATGCCAAGGCATGTCTCTAACCACAGTTCCCCCGCATATGATGCATGAAGATCCATTGATTCGAATGATTACAGTTGGTATCAAAATGGAACATGTATAAGATGATTGTGGCTGTTAAAATTGAATAGTTTCTTTTATAATTGGAAGTCATGATTTTGTGTAGCCAAGATCTATGAATCATGACAATTACCTCTTTTTCCTTCTCATTCTACATCATTTGCAAGTATTTTTCACCATCATGGGCTATTGTTATTGTGCGAGAAAGATGTTGTACGTTGTATTTCAGTCGGTTGCTAATGTGTCCAATGTTCACCTGATTTGGCGATGGTCATTTTTTCCTTTTTCTTCAAATGACACTCTCACCATAGCTAAGACTCATTAATTGGAGAACAGGAGAAGGCATTCTTGTAGGTAGGCCCTAGTAATTGGGCCTTCATGCAACATTCATGGGCCTATTGAATGGCTAGGATTGGTTGATCTATGGGACCTTTGCTCTTCCACTTATGTGAAAGCGTCAATATATGTAGATTAACTTGCCACAGTAGAAAACATGCACGTTAAGTCGTAAACATGATCATGATTGTCGATTTACAACAATCAACAATTGGGCATAATTTTGGACGTTATGCATAATAGCAAATTATTGTTTTGTAACTTATTAATGTTATTATTGACTATTGATTGGTATAATAATGGTTCTCTTTTGAATGATGAAGGGTTCACATTAATTTTATTCGTATTTAGTATCATGTGTTGTAATGCGTTTGTAATAATCATGCCAGTCCGCACATGGGATTGCATAGTTTGTATTCAACCCCCCGGAATCATTTAATGTAAAGGGTTTTCAAGTGGGTTTCCACCCAAGTGATCTATATGAATTGTAATTGCTAGCCACTATACACACAATCATTGTGGTCCCCTTAGTTATAGCTCATTGATGGCTTTACTCACACTCACATGGCTAGTAGGCCCAAAATTTCATTATTTGACTCACTACTTTGGGCATTCCTTTGCTGATGAATTAGGGGCCCAAACCACTCACGTTGCTAATATTATTGTTCCATGCTTTTTCAAATCTCGAAATTGACAGCCTAGTCTCTCATAAGTGAAAGAAACAATAGGTTGTCCCATCTTATTTTAATAGGCCATTGATAAACATCATTAGTCTATGACAATATGATTTAATTTAATTTAGGAACCATCTAAACTATGAATTGTTTAACTAATTGACATGAAAATTACAGAACTTGTGTAGTGGGCTCAATTTAGTTTTTCAGTTTAAGTATTTTTAAACTTATTTATATAACATAATGGAAACTTTAAACAATTCATCATTGACTTTTATAGATTCATAATAAAAGGTAAGGTAAGTTTAATAATAATATTATATTCACATGTTGAGCATAATGATGATTGATTTTTTTATCAGATTCGAGTCTGAATCTGATCCATCCATTTATGCTTAATTTGAGTAATTCTTAGGTCACAATTTAATCTAAAATTATGATCTTAGTACCCTATTTTGACCATGACCGTTATGGTTAATGGGACATAACTATGGACAGCAACTCATAAAATCCATCATTATCTTGTGTGAGAAGACTGACTTGGATCAAGATAGATGGTCTCTACCATCTAGAGTTGACTTAGTGTTGGTTTATGTCTTAACCTTACCATGCATAAAAGTGTAAGTGTGTCATAAACAAATAATTCGGGTTCAGACCTTTGGTCACACACCTCGATGGACCGTGAGATCAAGACTTGATGATGCTTAAAAAATGATTTAATTCTTATTCCTAAATATGTGTAAGGTCACAATCTTGATTAGTCAATTTTGATTCTTTCTAAGAGGTTTGCAAATGTCAATAAAGTAAACGTAACTTGATACTTTTGTCAACAGTCATTAATTCTTACACGGGCCAATAAGAGATCTTGTTGTGCAGATGCCTTAGATTCTGCCAATTAACTAGGCAGATGAGGTACTTTTCAATTTGATCGAAAAGTGGTTCGGTTCGACCGAATTTTGGTAAAAATTGCAATCTACTCACTGTGATATTTTGGTCGATTTTAATATGACCGAACAGGGGGTTCGATCTGACTGAATAATGATAAATTTCATAGTTTGCACATTGTGAAGTTTTGACAGTTTTCGGTCTGACTGGAATCATCAGTCAACTTGACTCGGTGTGACCGAAGGTTAAGTTTCATCTGACCGAAGGTTGAATTAAAAGCCTTATGCGGTTTTGCATGTGGGTATTCAAATTCAATTTTGAGTTAAGGCTTGAAAATACAATTCTTATGAGTTTTCTTTTTAACGGCGAGGGTATTCACAAGATGAGAGAGGGTTTCAAATACTTGTAAGAGCATGGAGAGGATTTTTCAAGGAATTGTGCTATCATAAAAAGAAATCAAATTAATCTGTAATCGAATGAGGTGAGTGGTGTATAACTCTAATGTTTTAATTATTGTGGATCTCTGTCTCTTTGTGCCGTGGTTTTTTCTCGCAAAGGTTTTGCACATAAAATATATGATGTTTATGTGGTTGCTTGGTCATTATTTGGTTATTCTTGTTTATTATATTGTTCCATCTTCATTGAAATGTGTTTCCACAGAGTGCATAGATTGGTGGTGGTATTAGATTCGAATTTCTAACACCTAGGGTTAATCTGGGTTTGTTGTTGGCTCGAAATTAGAGCTAGTTCGACTCACAACACACTGATTTTCCTATAAACATATCTATGACTTTAATATCGAGTATATCATAAACTCATCAAATAGTTATTTTGTTGGACCCAACACTTAAAATATTTTAAAAGAGCTTTTCAAAGGTTCATAACCATTGAAGTTTTGTCTTAACCATTAAAACTATTTTGATTATACTTGATAATAACCTTATAGCACAAATCTGATGGTCCACTTTTGATTGATCATTAGTAGATAGTCATGGTAGTGGAAGGATTGAATTATGAGTATATGCATAGATTGGGCGGTTTGATGGAATTCCCTTATTGTAATTTATAAAGAAGTGTGTAAGATGGCAGAGCACTATATTGTTGCACCTCTGAAACCATATCTTCTCCTTTATAAATATATCTTATTCCTATTTAGAGGAAAGAATAAGAAACCATCGATGACCCTCCCTTTAGGCGTGTGAATCGGAGAGAGGGTAGAGAGAGAGAGAGAGAGAGAGAGAGAGAGAGAGAGAGAGCAAAGGAAATCCCAATCCTCTTTTACATCTTCTCTATCTCTATGTGATTCATTCTTATAAATAGTTGTAAGATTCCTTAACACCTATTAAAAAAAATTCCTTACGCTATCTATATCTCTCCAACAACAGGATAAATCAGGAAAAGACCTCTTAGGTTGGAGGACTGTCATGACTTGAATCAACATACATCGTTAGATTTTGGATATAATCTAACTTTCTCAAGTTAAATTTTATGTTCTAGAAATTGTACATAATCATATACAAAAGATCTTAAAATTTTTATTTTATTTTTAAATTTGAAGAAAATCCATATTTCGTTGTGCTTCTTTAATAAATTTCATCATATAAGTTAGCTTTTATTGATACATAATGCATCTCTTGGTAGATGTGGTAAAACCATTTGAAAATCTACATGCACAATTATAATTGACATTAGATTTTCATGCCACAAACCCAATTATTAGGATGCATGTTGTTGGAGGATTGATAATCATAATCATGCCTTATCTCACTTTGATGAATGTAGTGACAACTATCACAGTCGCATATCAATGGTCGAAATGAACCGAATTATATAGGTTACTGCCTATACTTATAAAGTATATATTGTATATATACATAATTCATTTCATATATTCCAATATTATGAGTTACCCAAGTAAAAGATTGTTAAAATTATGGACCACATATAACATCAAAACCATTGCATATATTCAAATGCCATGAGTGACCCAAGTGGAAGAATGTTAGAATCATAATCCACACACATGGCATCTTTGATATAGGCAGTGGAATGAACAATTTGGGTAATTCAAAGTGGCACCATGTGAGGCCCACAAAAGAGTAGCTAGTACAATTCTCATGTAGATCCTACACAACTGAACTTAGTTTTAACAAGAAGTTAATGCTTAGCTCTCCCTCTTTGGAGGGAGAGATGTGTGAAGTCGACGGAGTTGGTAGCAAGTTTGTCAATGGGTAGGACTCACCATTGACCTAATTCCTCATAAAAAGGACCTTGGTTCTCAAACATACTCCCTCCAATAAGACATTTTTCTATTGGAATAGAGTGAGGAAAAGGAGGAACATTCAGTGACTTCCATCACCGGTATTGATGGCAAATGCCATAAGTATGTATCTAACTATAGTCCCGTTGCGTATGAATGCATGAAGATCCATTAATTTGATTGATCACATGAACTTCATTTTAGTAACCTCTCAACACCCCTGGTAAGAAAGATGGTCTAATTCCATAGCTGGGTAGGAATTAGGTATACTTAGATTTCATGTACATATGTATGATCATAGTATTATTAATTTCAAGGAATACTCATTTCGAAGATTCGAACTATCTAAATTCACCATCTGAATATAGATATCGTGTGTAGTTCAATTTTAAAGTGTAATCACTAACATCCCAACCTCTTATTCTTTAGCACTTATTTGTTGAAACCGTCCATTGAATATTTTCACCTAACCGTCCAATAAATATCCACCAATCCTATGCTCAAACAATCAGATAGGGGTAATTTATTTTCACAGTACATTATAACTGGGACCCATATGTTGAACATTCTTAGTAACTTTCAAGTGCCTATGTACCATCCATCACAGACAAACTCTCAAGAGTATCAAAGTTTTTCTCAACATTTTGAGTATGCTTGGGAAGCCCTACAAACTACAATTTAGGTACACCCAAACAGTACCTAAAACCTGCTTGGGTCGTGAAATATTTAAAAACTAAAATAAAAATAAATGAAAAAGAGTCCTATACTTTGTTGGTGATTAGTGCTAAGCATCTCTAACAACCCAATCATTGGCGCCACAATAAACAATTGGATGACTGGTGGTGACTCTTATGATAATTTACCACCGTTTTAAAACCGGTGGTGACTCCTCAACCACACGTAGGCCATCGTTATACGGAAATCCTGACCGTCCAAATCACTAAACCAATTGTGGATGGATCAAAATGAAAATTTTTACATAGGGAAGATGATTTTAACCTTGTGATTCTGCACTTGGAATTGGGATCAGTCACTATCTTTCTTTTAACAATTCATTTGGTACCTATTAATTGGATAGTTAGGATTGTTTTATGAATGTGGTTTTGGATGTATGGTCCAAACGACAATGTGTCCCATAATTTGGATGATCTGGATACAAGTGCATGAGTTCCACAATTCAGAAGGATGAGTCACCACCATTTTAAAAAAGTGGGGAACTATCACAGGAATCAACGAGAGAGAGAGAGAGGAGTAAATAAACATAAAAAAAAAATTAATTAAAAGAAAATGTAGTAATAAAAAACAAAAAGAGAAAACAACAATCCCCATCAGGTCCACTAAGATTAGCCTATCAAATGGGTTAATCCTCACCGTTCAAAAGGGACTCTCTCTTCTCTTTTCTCTTCCTATAATTCTTATCTACCCCTCAGGTCAATTATTTCCAAAATTTACAACTCTACCCCTTCATCAGAAAGAAATACACAAATTCCACCCCCACCGATGTCGCTCCGGTCACCGGAGATCCTCAGCATGCGTAGAACTCGACGAGCTCATCGAGAGACTCCGGCTGTGGGTCAGCGTTCTCCAGCATCCAGAGGAGGTGTTCAAAGAGCACAACCTCGCAGGCGACGATCATGGCGTCGTCGGGCCCACCTGGCGATGACCTGTCGGCGAGCTCCCGGAAGAGTGGGTGGTCGACAAGGTGGGAGCTGATGAGGTACCGCCTCCGGGACTTGCCGACGTAGACTGCCTGGAGCCCGTCAGCATGGCCCGCTGGCGCCGCCCGCCACGACCCGTCGTAGTCGTCGTTGGCAGAGATGCTGCTGTTCGTACGGCCCAGCTTGCTGGCCGACTGCCATTTCTTGATCATGCATTTCAGCTTAGCGAGCTTCCCACCTTTCGCCATTTGGAGAGAATGAATATACACGGAGGAATGGTGTATATTCCTGAGAGACTGCAATGTGGGTGGTGGTTTTGGAGAACGGAAAACCGGGAATTTTGGATGGAAAACCGGCTTTGGGCAGATGGGTGTGTGGAAAACCGGTTTTAGGAAGATGGGTGGGTGGTTTTCTGGAGAGAGAGAGAGAGAGAGAGAGAGGTGAGGAAATGGAGAGGGAAGCTTCGTGTATATATAGAAGGATTTAAGGGTGGTTATTCTGGGGCATACGTAAGGGCCCACAGAAATTGACAGTGGGAAATTTTCGGGAAGAAAAAGACCTGACGTTTCTTTCTGTGCAGTGGCATGCATGGACTGAGGTGGGAAGCGGTTCTGGTTTGGTGAATATTAACAAAATTGCCCATCTGTCATCTACTCAGTCGTGGCCGTCTATGTGCCATTAATGGCCACTGATTGGACGGTTAGGATCTTCTGTCACCTGGTCAGTCTGGATTACGGCAGGGGCCGCAAGATTACAGAGTGAGTTCGTCACAATTTTGGAGTACTCGGCTGTTCAAATTGTGGGCTGCTGTGTGGATGGAGCTTAGAACAAAAAGGTGGGCTGATTGGATTATCCTAACCGTCCAATTAGTGGCCATCAACTGGAAAAAGAAAATGGTCTATGATAAAAATTCAGGTTGCAAGGATAGACGGTTAAGATCATTTGTTAGCTTGGTTTAAGATGATCTGGATTGACATGCATGTAAGCCACCTGTACCATGAATGAGTTGTCACGGTTAAGTAAATGTGGCAGAAATATACAGGGAAACTCAGTGTATAAACCATCTCTGCCCGTTCAAGCGGCTGTCATGATCATCGATATAGACCGTCCAATCGGTTGTATGTCCATCAAAAGTTGGCTCATTGATTAGATGACCTGGATCAATTGGCAAGACCATCGAATTTGGGCAGACACTGTTTCTACAATTGGGTTTGGTTATCCACCAAATCAGCATGTTTAATCTTTATTTTTCGTCCATATGGCAAGTGGGTACAAGATCAGAACCGATCATGATGTGGGACATGCCTTGGATCGACCATACACCAAAATTCACACCAATTGGGCACATCTAATCCATGAAGTGTACGAAAAGACAGTCAAAAGAATTTTGATGGACTTTTCTTTTTTCTTTTTTTCTTTTTTATCACCGTCTATTTTATTTCGCGAATGGATCATTGTTAGATCAGTTTTAACTTCGGGTTTGGGCCCACCCAAATTAGAGTCTGTGATGATTGGCTCAGATCTCATACACCACCGCCACGGTGCATTACCATTTTTCCCACATGCACATAACTCGCATCGAACATCTAACCGTGCAAAATAAGTAGCCCACCTAATGAGTGGATCACCCAGAGTTTTATTGATGATCATCTTTATGGTGTGTGGCCCACCTCTTACAAGGCTCAGATATCCTGCATAGTGTTAGTTTTGGAATATATATATATATATATATATATATATATATATATATATATATATATATATATATATATATATATAAGTAAGAGAGAGAAGGAGAAAATTCTTCACGCTTGAATAGTCCCACGTTGGATAGATGTGAGGATTTTTCACATTTATATCAGAGTCTGATTTAAATCATTCTTGTTAACCCTCCTGAATAGTCTCTCTGTATTATTCAAAAGCAAGAAGGAAAAACGCTTTTGTCTTTATTTTTTTTTAGATAGTGAGCATCCACCGTTGATTTGATTTATCAGATTTTCTATGTTCCCAGACAGCCAACATGGTCAATGCTCTCAGCAGCACCTAATTTGGTCCATTCACAAGGGCCACCTTGATGTATGTGTTTTATTACTGCTTTCATCTATTTCGTCTGATCATTTTAAGGCATGAGTTTAAAACTAAGGCAGATATAAAGCTCAAGTGAGCCACACCACATGAAATAGTGGGGATAATGACACCCACGTCTTTGGGCTGCTTTGGGCAGCCACACCACATGAAACAGTGGGGATAATGACACCCACATGTCCAAAGCAGCCACACCACATGAAACAGTGGGGATAAGGACACCCCACATGTCTTTGGGGTGCTTTGGGCTTGATTTTAAATATTTTAGACTGGCTTGAACATGACAGTCCACCTCGAAAGGCCAAGTCGAGCCAAATATGAGTCAGGTGGTCATTGAACGAGCCTAGCTCAAACAGGGCAAAGCTCGGCTCGTGTATGGGCTCTGGCTTAAACGAATACATCATAGTGGGCCCACAAAGTCGGGTCACTAGGCAATCCACATCCCCTTCAAAACAAGATAGCCGCAAATCAGAGCCGTTCAGTAAACGGGCCATGGCAGGGAATAAAGAATAAAAGAAGATGGTAGTTCTGTGATAATAAGTAAAATGAATGGCATTCATCTAACCCTCCTTTCCTGCACCAAGGAGGGGTCGTTAGGTGCCTAAAAATGCATTACACCTATTCCTCAGTGGGCTGTTGCCTCTTCAGAATCATTGATTATTTCTCAATATATAGTAACGGAACTGACAGACATGTGCCAGTGAAGTTGCAAAGTCCTCTCCTTTGGTCCGTCGCGATCAACACCTACCGGTCCACTACGTGTCACCATCACTGTCCACCTGGCTGTTGGCTACAGTTGTTTAGGCTTTTCAATGGACCTTGTATGGGTATGGTAGGAGCCTGGCCCTTATGTTTATTCGGCTTTGAATTTGGGGCCCATCATGGGCCCTTGGTCCTAAATCAGGTACAATCCAGTCCATAAAGAGCCTTGTTCTCCGGATTGGCCCACCCCTCAGGTAGAAAATGTCCCAGATCTGGGCACATCCTTTCGCTCTGAACTGAAAATCTGGCTGGCCCATGTAGATCGGACCTGAAAGCCCGAGAAGCCAGCTCGCCTGATTATCCCATGATCAGTGACTCATCCATCCGGTAGACTGCACTGTGGATGGCCCATCCATGATCGGTGACTGATCATCACCCAGTCAGTCATGGACCATCCACGATAGAGACATCCAAATGGACGGTCTGGATTACACCAAGAGCATAGCTGCGGAGGCCAGTAGCAAGTTGCAACTAACCAAAAGCAGGTCCATCTCGACAGATGGCGAACTCCTAACCTTACCAGTAGGCCTGCACACGGGTCGAGTTAGGGTCGGGTTGGGCCCAACCCTGTACAGAACCTAAATATACTTAAAGGTCCTGGATTTCAGTCTAGGTCATGATCGGATTGAGCTGACCCAACCTTAACCCTACCCTACTTGTAAAAGGGTCAACCCTAACCCTACCCTACCCTATATGCTAAATCAGGTCAGGTTGGGTTATGACTATGTTTCTATGGTGTGGTCCACCTAAGATTTGAGTCAGCTTCATTTTTGGAATCATATCCTAAAATGATCTTTCAAAATAGTTGGACGATGTGGAATTTAAGACATAGTCAGGGACCACATACCTTGGTGGATCCCAAATGTCACCTAATTTGCTCCTTGTGAGTGTGAGGTGAGCCCAGCTTGGGTGAGAGTCGATGAGACCCGGAACCAGCCATGTGGGTGAGACCCTAACCATGAGGCTCACCTCAATGTATATACTGTAAATCAATGTCAGTCCATCTACGTTTTCAGATTATTATAGGACATAGTTCCAAAAAGGAAGCAGATAAAAGCTTTAGCAGACCACACCACAAAAATCAGTGGTCATTGAACTCCCACCATTAAAAGATTCTAGAGTCCATCGTAATGTTTATTGACCATTCAACTTATTGATAATGCTATATAGATATTTCTAAAAGCAATAAACTAGTATAAACGGGGCAGTTCGGGTCAGGTGGAACGGGTCGAGTATACACGGATCGCGGTACGGGTCGAGTCGGGCGGGTTTAGCATGTACCCTAAACCGTACCTAAATTAAAAATGGTCCAGCCGCTATCTACTCAGGACTGGACCGTTTTCTCAATCGGGTCGGGACTGATTGGGTTTCTACCGGGTCGGGTCGGGTCGGGTCGGGTCGGGTCATCTGGGCGGGTTAACGGGGTAGATGTGCAGCCCTACTTACCAGAGGGGAAATTCTACATGCAACTACTAGACATGCAATTGCTTGCACAATATACACGAGTTTCGAGCTGTGACAAGTGGGGCCCATGGTTAGGTAATCCAGACCACTGGTTTTTGGGTCCCAACATGGATGGAGAAAGCCCCAGATGCAATGATCAGAAAGACTAACATTAATGTGACAACTGGTCTCTTCATAACCGTCCATTTGCATTCTAAATATCAAAAAATTAAGATTGTCTTATCCGATATATTTTTAGGAGTTGTCCATCTACGGTTGAAATCAACAGACCAATGATCTGGATTACCGAAAAATAGGCCCACCTGTCAGAACTTAAAAACCCGTATATACTATCCGAACATGCGGCCATGTAATATATAATAATTCCCCTCTAAGAGACAGAGAAAAGGATGAAAATTAGGAGAGGATACTGTCCCGCGTAAAGACCAACCGACTTAAACTACCCCGAATATTAAAACAAAATAATAAAATAATAAAATTTTAAATTTTAAAAATTTTAAAAAGAAAGTTTCTTATTCCACTCTTAATAATGGTTTTAATGTAATTTCTTGACTAACAAGGGGCCCAAAATAATTTCAAATAAAAACATGTTGAAATAATGTTTCCTTAAAAAAAAGTTTTAATATAATAAAATTTAAATTTTAAAAATTAAAAAGCTTCTTATTCCACTCTTAATAATTTCTCGACTAATAAGTGGTTCAAAATAATTTCAAATTAAAACATGTTGAAATAATGTTTCCTTCAAAAAAAAAAAAAAAAAAATAGAAATAATTCAGTGCGCTCATATAATTATAAGTACGGTGCTCGTGATTGCGTCCAGAGATTTGGAGAGTCCGGTTGCTTGATCTAGACCGTTTGTTACTTTGGTCATACCCCCCACATGCTACTGTGCAAAAATACACAGATTGGGAAATACTAGCCATCTGAGTAATTGCCTATAAAATGAATGGTCAGAGTAATTTAAATAAAAATAGGTCAAATCAACAATCTGATCCATGTCTTTGTTCGAGGAAAATCGTGGATCTATGATGTTTCTATAGAAAAACTCTTATCAGGCAATCTTAACCGTCCTATCAATGGCTCGGAAAATGGATGATATAGAAAAGAAGGCCAACTTTAATACTCTGGTAGACTGTGTTGGTTGATACACAGGCACCTAAAAATTAAACACTTGGAAGACAATTAAGTCAAACTAAACTGTCCAAATTATGGGTACCAGTTTTGAATTATCATGAACCAAAAATTACGCTTATTTCATCATCTGGCTATCAGATTGGTGGACACTCATTTGACGGCTAAAAATGAAAATATCCAATGGTCCTATTTCAACAAATAAAGGTCCACGAATGGGTGGTTAATGTCATTCAACCAATCTAGTTTCGGGACTCTGGCTTATCAATGCAACATACACCAATTTAAGCGGTTTAAGTTGAGTAATTAATGTATGTGAATTGTGATGTCTACAACTTCTAAGGCCTGAGTATCAAGTGTCATATTCTGCCCGAGTATCAATCAACTCCAATAAAATAAGATTATAATCCCGTCTTTTTTTCTACTCCTTTTTTTAACATGGGTTTGCTCTTTTATTATTTAAATATTGTGGGGAAATAAAGTTCAAATGTGATAATATTTATTTATAAAAATTATATTTTATTAGGTTGTCCACATAAATGAAGAGTACTTTCCATGTAAAAAAATAATAAAATAAAGAGAAGCTTAGATGCTTTTTTCAGCTATTCAACAGATAATACAAGTTTACAAGATTCTCCCACGTCCTAACACAACATGGAGAACTGATAGGCTGGTTCACGGCACACTCTCCACCATACCCCATAAGTGCAAGATCTGGGCCGTTCATCAGTTGGGAACCACCATCAATACGCCATTTGCTAAATATCAGTCATGCCCGTTTATCAATTGGGCCATACACGGATGGGAGAATGGATGTGTAAAAGAAAGATGACCAGCTTTCTATATTCAGCAGACATATGTGTGGCCCACCTGATTAGTGGATATGCTTGATTTTTTTGACATGGTAATATCCTGGTGTGGACCACTTGATGAGTGTCCCGGATCATAAACAGGTGTGAGATGTTGGCACGGGTGTTGCAAATGGGCTCTTTGATCATAGCAGGTGTGAGATGTTGGCATTCTCGATTTGTCAAGATCGGGAACAGATGTTGCTTTTGGCTGGTAATGCAACCTGATTCTTTCTTGAATACCAAACGATGGACACCACCAAACACCAGCATATGAAGTCCATTACTCTCAAGACGCCTTTAATTCAATCAGGTTGTCCCAACCTGACAGATGTTCTCCTCCAAAAATCATGCTGCTCCACTCATCGTGTAGCTCCAAAATTAGAAAAAAAAAAAATAAATATAATATAATATATATATATATATATATATATATATATATATATATATATATATATATATATATATCTGGACAACTTAGATAAACCTCTCTATCTTTCATACAATCTAAACGCCATAACATGTGCCAACGTGGCAGACGAGTGCAATATCAAAGCCGTCTATCAGGTGGGGCTGACCTTATAGATGATTTCAACAAAAAAAAAAAAGACTGGCCCACTCATCAAGTAGGCGACAATTTATAAAACCTGTGGCCTACTGCTCTTTCATACAATCTAAACAACACAACATGTACCAAGGTGGCAGGCAGGTGCAATATCCAAGCCGTCCATCAGGTGGGTCTGACCATTCAGATTGTTCTAGCCAAAAAAAATCAGGTGGCTCAGTCATCAGGTAGACCACTATGCTAGATAAACTAGGAAATTTTAGAAAAAACTGTGGCCCACCTAATCAGCTGACCAACCTGCATACATGGTAGCAGCTCAAAATATACAGTGACCTCATGATGGATGGATTGGATCTCGAATCTATGTTTCATAGTGGCATGTGTGGTCCTCTCTCTCTCCCTCTCTCTCTCTCTCAAAGCATAATCTAGATGTAGGATTTTTAGGGTCGGGTGCATGTGCACGAGGAGATCGGCTACAGTACACCATGTCGGGTGGTTTTACTTGAGATTGCTTTCTCAGGGGAAGGTATCTGCTACCCACCAATGTGCGTTTGTCACTACTTGCGAAAAAAAAAAAAAGGAGCAAAATCATAGATCTTACGTGCATGATTACCAATCCACACCGTCCAGATCGAGGATGTTATTGTGGATAGACTATGGTCTGCAAGTCTCGGCGATCAGATAACCCAAAGCCCAACTGTCTCACAAGTAAGTCAGGCCATTGGATCTGTGGGTCCATGATTCGAACGGTCAGGATTGGTCTGCAGGTAGATGGCGTCTAGGCCATATGATGAGACCTGGTCATAGTGGGTGCTGGTGAGAAACCCACAGTGGAATGTGTTCACTAAGCATGATCAGCATGTGAGAAAATTGTAGTGGACAGGTCAGGTGATCGGACGGACACGATTGATCTTTCTAGGATTCTTAGGGTCTGGAGCATGTGCTTAATGAAATCAGCTACAGTCCCAAGTCAGGAGATTAACGGATATGATTTATTCTCTCATGTAGGGTTTTAATGCAAAAAAAAACAACAGACACAATTATCAGTCCAATCATCTCACATGGCAGCCATATCTGATATCCTAAATCACATGCTCCTGCCCTAAACATTATTTAAATTTTGCTTAGTGGAGCCAAGAACAATCATGTGTGGCAAGTGGGGTCCATGGTTATGCAATCCACACCGTTGGTATGTTGCATCACGCTGTAGATGGACCACCACCTCGAAAATGCTCTTCATTATGATGATTCCATGCGTCGGATCGGTGGCCTTCTAATAGACGGTTGAGAAATACAGAACCGTTCACATTCTTATCAGAGAGAAAAAGAACAAAATCTGGGTCCCACTAAGATGTGGGCTGAGATTGGTGACATGAATTTCCTTGATGTATTCAGAAATCCTCAGTGCTTTGTCGGTGGAAACAAAAGCAGTATATGGAGGTATTACTAAAATGGGTGTAGAGGTGGTGGAGGCATATCTTATCTTTCCAAGAGTTAGAACGATTCTACCGTGCATGCGTCTGGCTAAGATTGGCAAATCGTCTGGTGAGGCCCACCAGGGCATTAATCAGGCCCATTTGATAAACATGATGGGCTTGGCCCAGGTTGACAGGCCCTTATACAGGGCCATTTAAAACAGTATGTATTAGCCCATGGACCTTCATATAAAGCCGGGTCCTTTGAGGCCCACTTTGGAAATGGGCATTTCACAGACCTAGTCGTATCTGGACCGTTGTTACCATTGGCCATGGCTTCAGATGGATTTATCCAGTCTGGTGGCTTGTGATGTGATTTGATTGAGTCATGTACCACTGTCATAAATGAGACTATAGTTAAGTACAGTGTTCTAACAAATAACTTTTATATCCCTAGCACGTGGCCCCATATAGCCCCAAGTCCATATCCCATGGTTCCTCACAACTATATTATCTGCTACGGTACCATATCGCAATATGAGGTGTTTGGTGCATGGGATTAGATGGGATTAAGTGAGATGGAATTGCATTTGGCATCATGCAAATCCCATATTGCATTTGGAGATCAAGTTGGGATTAGGGGGGATGGAATTGCATTTGGTCCCACATGAATCCCGCCACCAGCAACATTGTTTCCCTCTTACACGTTTGAAAATTTTGAAAATGTAAAGCTAATGTCAGCATGGTACTGTGGGTCCCACCATGATGTATGGACTATATCCACACCATCCATCCATTTTTCGAGATCATTTTAGGGAAAGGATCCAAAAATCAAGCAGATCCATAGCTCAAGTGGACCCCACCACAGAAAGTAGCTGGGATTGAATGCCTACTGTTGAAACTTTTGATGTGTTGTGGTCCATTATATTTCCTACTTCTTTTTTGAGCCCAGGCCATAAAATTATGTTACAAATGGATGGACGGTCCAGATATAACACATACATCATGGGATTAATGATTCCAAATGCTGGTTTAGAGTTTGTTCGTCCATGTGTGTCCTATAGTAACAAGTGCAAATTCCATCCAGTGAATCCCACTAAATGCCAAACAAGGTATAGAGTTTCTTCATCCCAAGGTTTCCATCAGCATCCAAGAAGCAATCCCATGACACTAGCAATAATGATGTTTTTTTAATCACATCCCTCCTAATCCTATCTAACACCATGTGCCAAACACCAATAGAAGGGCTCCCTAGGTAATTAACCGGATCTAAAGTCCCACTCGGTTCCATGGATTTGGACCCGACTAGCCACTGGTCATGTTTTTGGTTTTGTATGATCACCTGGGACCGAGCACTGTGGTGCCGACAATGATGTGAGCATGAGATCCACCCCATCCAAAAGGTTCTTGTCCCTGAGCTGAAAAATTACACTGATAGTTGGGATGGTGTGCATGTGCCATCCGATCCATTCATCCAAAACACTGCATCATGATGAAGGGACACCACACACAAAAAAAAAGCCCATTCCAAAACTCAGGTGGGCCACTCTTCGTTATTTTAGAGGTTTTATATATACATGATCTTGGATCCAACTTACTTTTTTTAGCTCGAGGATGAACATGAGGAGGCAATCGTGATGGATGGCGTGGATCTCATGAATGTCAACACGGTGGCCCCCATATAAGATCCCGATCCCATCAGACCGAATCGGATTCCCTTAGTCGGGTCCGCAAACGGGTAAGAAACTACCCGATCCGTTGACGGTCAAGGGGCCCAAGACAATGGAGTACATATATTCAACAATTCTTTTACACAGCATCTTCCTCACTCATTTCATCGTAGGAAATATTGGTACTGACTTTTGTACGAATATCATAAAAATCAGTAGCCTCGACCCAAAGAGGGGGGCGCGGATTTCCTGCGAAAGCCTTGCGCAGGAAGTTCCTGCACTGAGAACCAAGGTGGGCCCAAAGTGATGTTTTTTGATAAATCCACCCCGTCCATCCGTTTTAGGAGCTCATTTTAGGACACGAGAACAAAAATGAACCGGATCCAAGACTCAAGTGGGCCGAAAACGTGAGGATTGAATGTCCACAGTTGAAATATTTGTGGAGCCACAGGAGTTTCGAATCAGGATAATATTTGTTTTTCCAGTTCATCCCAGTAGTAGTGACGCTATGAACGGTATTGATGTCATATAAACATCACTGTGGACCCAGGGAGGTTTCAACGGTAGTAATTTACCTACCCACTTTTTTCTTTAGTGAGGCCCACTTGAGTCTTGGATCCGGTTCATTTTTGTTCTCACGTTCTAAAATGAGCTCCCAAAACGGATGGACGGGGTGGATTTATCAAAAAACATCACTGTAGGCCCCACCTTGGTTCCCAGGAACTTACTGCACAAGGCGGAAATCCGCACCCGACAATGCTGCATGTTTGTGGGCCATTCATCATTTCCGGCCATTAGGTGCACCATACATTGTACAAAAATGTGGACTATTTTGGCAGTCTATTTAACCATCCATCTTTTCCTGTACATGTGAGGCCCACTAGATCAACGGTCAAGATCTTTTTTGGGTTGTTGCCAGCTTGTTTAAAAAACCTAGATGCCTGTCCTGGAGAGATTTCTTGAAAACAATGAATACTTTTTGTCTTTTTTCATGCAACTTGTGCAAAGGTGGATATTTCTCCTTACACAGGGACCGGCTGCACTCCAAACGTTTGTTTTTGTAGAGTATGCTTATCTCACAACTACGTTTGGGGCCCACCCTGATGCGTGCATGAAATCCACTCCGTCCATTACGTGCTTCCCCTCATGCCCTCCTTGGAGAAAACAAATCAGGCAGACCCAAAACTCAAATGGGCTACACCATGTGAAATCCTTAAAGCTACAAAATCACTTGATGTGGCCCGTCTGAGCTTCAGAATCGACTGATTTTTAGGAAATCCGTTCATCCTGGTTAGTAACATCTTATGAATGGATTGGATGGCAAGAAAAGATACAGTGGGCTTCACATACAATCTGGAAGTTTTTAATGGTGGGTATGAGGTATCCCATCCCAACTGCTCCCTGTGATCGGTCCCACCAGGGTTTTGGGTCAACCTGATTTTTGAGACACAGGATGAAATTGAAGGGGCACACATATTGTAAGAAGTAGATGTGGGCCCTGCATCATGGCCGGCCCCACACATGTAGCTGTACAATAATCCTACACAACAAACGTTGCATAGGAATCCGTCTCCCTTTTACCACCCTCTTTGGTGGAATCTTGGATGGTCTATATGGGCTTTGCACGCGCGAAAAGTCAAGAAATTAGCTGGGCCCACCAGTGATAGATTAGGATGGAGGGATATCGTCAATCTTTGATGTTGATATCTCAGCTCACTGAGTGGACCCGGGCCCATAAAGTGCTCGACGTGGAAATCTCAACTCAATGAGTGGACCTGGGCGCCTGGGCGAGATCTGGAAACTGATTATCTGATTCTCAATCGGGTGCAAACAGGTCAGGCTGCGCGTCACACTCCCGACACACTGGCTATGGCTGTTTGGGTCAGCCTACTTTTTCTTTAGCAGCTTGATAATTCGAGCCGGATAAAACAATGGGTCAAGTTTAGGTTAAGCCTTTGAATGGCCCAATTTTTAAGTGAGCCTAAAAACTTCAGAGTGGGCCAGGGCCGTTTGGTACTGGGCTATCACCTTCAAGGCCCATGTGGGCTTGTTCTTGTGGAAGTCTAGCCTCAATAAGCCCATGCCGGGCCCATCTACTGATCGGTCCCCCCTAAATAAGGGATAGACTGGAGCCCAAAACATATTGGGCTAGGATGCAAAGTCCAGTCCTGAAATGGATCCTGTAAAGAAATCATATTCCATACTTTCATGTGTCAAGATCTTTCTTTTTTTTTTTTTTTTTTTTTTTTTAAAACGGTGTGTTTGGGTGCGCACCAAATATCATAAAATTTCATAACATTTATGATATTATATCATGGGATTTCATGATATTTAGTAAATAACGAATCCATATTTAGTGCAACCAAACGCACTGCACTTTAGAGACAAAAAGCACCATCCAACCAAGATAAGCTAAGGTGCCAGCGGCAAGCTGGTGGAGGGGACAAAGTGCACTGTCTAATCAAGCCACAACCCCAAGCATGCTTAACTGTAGAGTTCCGATGGATCAATATCGGTACAACCGAATTCAAAGCAGACAATGAGTGATAGCCTGTCATGGCCATTGAAGAAGTTTTTTTTTTTTTTATCCAATTTCCTTTGAAGATAAGGACGATATTTTAGCTCGACCCATGAATCAAACCCATATAAAACCATAGCCCAAAAATCAAACCAATCCAACCACCATGTTTGCCACCACATGAATTTGTAGTTTTTGATGGTAGATATTGTAATCTATGGTGCAGCTCACCCCATGTTTGTAGAGGCCTAATTTTTTCAAAAATCTTATGACCAACAGATTAAATTGCATAAAAATAACTTAGTGGGCCAAGCTGTATATAACAATATACAACCACCCCAAAAACCTTTGATTTGATTGGACCATATGATGGTTGGATCAACCTATTTTTTAGGCATTCCAATCTCATTGTAGGGCGACTCTTCCAAATGAGTTAGATGGCATAAAAACATCACACGCAAGATTTATAGAATATACTTATTACTCAAATGTCATCAAAGATCAAACCTTATATAAAAATGTATTTTTCATGTTAGGAGCAAAAGCAACCTCAAACGTGAATCACACAACTAAAAGGAAAAGAA
Organism: Liriodendron chinense; assembly: GCA_003013855.2. Taxonomy (NCBI): domain Eukaryota; kingdom Viridiplantae; phylum Streptophyta; class Magnoliopsida; order Magnoliales; family Magnoliaceae; genus Liriodendron; species Liriodendron chinense. The sequence continues at coordinate 1,107,629 of PVNU02000768.1, read as the reverse complement.
AAAAATTGAACAAACACAAAGTTTTACATGAAAAACCTTCGTAAGAAAAAAAACCATAGCATAAAGCGACGAACAATCCATTATGTAATAAAGTTACAAGAGATTGAATAACTTACAGATAAGAAACCCTAGCATTTTTCCCTTATAAAATCTTAGAAATCGTGTAAGCTCTCTTTCACATATCTTAATCCTATTGACTAGTCTTCTTAAATTCCCCGTACAGAATTAGAAATAAAATTTGCACTTTTTAAAAAACTTATGCATTCTGTTCAATCGATTCAATTGAGCCTTTGGTATACCAAAACATCATAATGCATAACAGTGGACTGAAACATGCCTCAATTAATCAAAAACATCACAATGAGTTTCGATCAACCTAACTAGACTTGGGTCGACCCAACACCAATGGACCTAATTAACTGCACTTTCAACTTTTCACATATTTAAATGACTAATATTGTAGCCCTTAATAATGGTCCCGAGAATTTCCTCATGTCTCAATAACTGGGGCCTGCCCATAGAACCTCGCAATTATATTATCTTCCTACCTTTTAATGCATTGTCACATCATTGTACCTTCGCTTGAAGACAGACATGCCTCATTGGACAGCTTGATTTCCCTGAAAATAGTGACTTTTTTTCCTATGTCCCAAACATTGTCGATAATGATTTTTGTCGTCAAGACAGATAACAATAAATACGACCTACGGAACTAGTAAGAAAATGGAAACCCAACTTGAAGAGCCATGTGCCAAAGGACAAGAAATTGATTTTTCTAATCAAGGAATCGATGGGTCAAGAGATTGATTTTTCTTTTATCCTGCATTGACTTTTGAATATTAAAAAAAAAAAAAAAAATTGGCACGCTAAGGACCCATTTGGATACCACCAAATAAGTTTTTTTTTCTTGCTGATGGCAGCAGTTAAGTAATTTATTTGAGATAAGTTAGTTTGGTTAATAGATAATTATCATTACTTATTTGTTGAAAACCGGTTTAGAATTTTAATATTTTTTTTTTTCGCTTTTTCGCTTTTTCTCCACTGTTTGAAATGAGAGATGTTCATCCATATCTATAAACAGTGCTGATTTTCGTGACAACCGCCCAATCTATGTTGACCATCCAAAATGCTAGGGCCACTGTGATGTATTTGGCCCATGTTGTCTATCTGGCAAATCTAAACCTCAAGTGGACCCCACATCAGGAAACAACAGTGATAATTATGACATTGTTGAAACCTCCTTCGACCCAGCATGATGTGTTTTACTCATGCCATTCATATATTTTTCCAACTAGTTTTGGGTGGCCCACTAAGTAGTGGGGCCACATGGCACATGAAATGGACATTGTCCGCCCTTGTTGGTCCAATCCAAAATTGAAACAGAATCCAATCTTAGATAGACCGCACCTCAGGAAACAGTGGTCACTGATGCTCACCATTGGTCAACCCTAATGATGAGCAGGCCCATATCCAAGGCGGACCCTACATGATGGACAGCTCATATTAGAGCTGGGCCCCACATTTGGAATGGTCCACATTAAAGGTGGCTCCACATGGTGGGCAATGAATATTGATGGTGGGCCCACTTGATGGATGACCAACATCAAGGGTGGACCCTAAATAATGAATGATGCACGTTAAAGGTCGGGCCATAAAGATCAATGACCCATATCCAAGGTGGATCCACATGATGGACTGCCCACATCAAAGACGGGCCCCACACAATTTACAATCCACACCAAAGGTTGGCCCCAAATGATGGATGGTAGATGTGCAGGGACCAAACAGACCTAGAGGTATAATTATTTATGATGTTGGAAACAAATATGCTTTTCTACTTTTTGGTTAATAAGCATGTTGTTTACCAAACATACTTATTTGCTAATTAAGTAGAAACCAAAATAAGTTACTTAATTATCTGATAAGTAGCTTATCTTAAGTAACTTAAAATCCAAACAGGCCCCAAGGCAGTGTTTGGATCATAAGTTACTTATCTACTTATTAAACTGAAGTGATTGAGTAGCTTTAAATAAAAAAGCTACTTATAATTGATCACACACCAAACTTACTTATGTCAAGTAAGTTATCTACCACCAGATAGTACCTCAAGTGGAAAAGGTAACTTATCTGGTGGTATTCAAACGGGCCCTAAAATAAAGCACGCATCATGATAGGAAAAACGAACAAATGACTGACCAATCTCAAGGTAGGTCCACTTGAGGTGGCGTGCGTTGTACATGTGGTCTTCGGAAGCTATGAAATGTTATGATTTTATTTTATTTTTATGAGATGGGCTAGATTTTTTTATTAGTTTTTTTTTTTTTACGAAATGGGATAGATTTTTTTTTTTTTTTTTTTTTTTAAAGCTTTATTTCTATATTTTATTAATGTGGAAGGTGTTTTGGATGCTCTATCGAGAGGCCAAACTGAGCGTAGAAGTTATTCAATAGTGTGGGTATTTCAGGTGAAAGTTATTCAACCGGGTAAAAGTTGTTTAATTACTTGTGTAGGGCCCACCATGTTGTGTATGCTATCCAACTGCATCATCAAGTGAGCCACGCCTTGATGATGGGATGCTCCATAAATTAGTCTTATCTGATCATCAAGTGAGCTAAACCATAGAAAACAAAGCACCACCCCCACAAACCTCCAAATTACTGCAGCGGCCCACATGATGGGTGGATCTGTATGGCTTTTGGGGCATCCAGGCAACCCTGTTGGACGGTTTGGATGCCATACACATAATACAGTGTGCCCACAAATAGGGTTGTCAACGGGCTGGGTCAGATTTTGGGCCCGTTTTGAACTTTTTGGGCTGGACCTATTCATAACCATGATTTTGCTTAGACCGTTTGTGGCCAATTGACAGCTCTGAGTGGAATTTTCGCCATTCGACCCACTCATGCATCCAAACAGGGCTAAAATACGATAAAAGCTCTTGTCTGGATAGGTATAAGTATGCATATGCTATGGGATAGGTATTGGTATGGATAAAGCTATACAGACAGCGTACATTAGATGGACCACATCCATGCTTACGTGGCTCACACCGCTCTACGGATCATCACAATTAAATCAATGGACCCATTGTAAGGGCTCTAAATGGGCGGGGCCAGATAATCAAGCATTTTATCTTGGTCCTACAAGTGAAGGGATTGAGTTTGACCATGAGCCCACATGGCTAGGCTTAGGCTTGAAAATTCAAACTTGATAACAATGGGCCCATTAGGTTTAATCTGGATCGTCTAGCTCTTGTGCCTTTTGAGTTTGATTCATGGTTTTAAGACTCGATGCATCTGTCCAACTCGTCTGGTCCTAAGTTGAGTTGGGAACCGGATTTCCAATATTGCCTCATGATGTTAAACCGGATCGGACTGGACTTGGTCTGAGTCGAGTCGGATGATTCACATCCAATTCAGGCGACTTGTCAATCCATCTTGTAATTGGGCTTGAGTTAGTGCATGAGACTGTAGTTCCGTAGTGGGCTTGGGTTAGTGGGCTTAAATGTCTAAATGTGTATTAAGTTGGGCCTGAGCCTTTCAAGTCCCATGATTAAAATGGGCCACAGACAACCCGGCCAATCTCACTGTGATGGAGTTTTTTATTATTTACACACGCACCGCCACACACACACATCCCACACTCACACCATAGTGGGATTTTACCAACTAATGGGAACTCGAACCCAGGCCTCGTGTTGAAATTCCAAATCTCTCTATCGTGGCTTGGGTGGGCCAACAGTTGCTGTCAGAAGCAAATGCAACAAGAAAGCGGATTGCACGGTAACCCCAACATTTCCAATATCCCTGGTGACTGGACACTGTGGGGCCCACCTTGATATAGATGTTTTACCCCGCCTGGCTATCTATTTTTTCAGCTCATTTTAGGGCATTAGACCAAAATTGAAAGTATGTCGAAAGCTCGAGTGGAGCATCCCACAGGAAAGAATGCATACCATTGCCCTTCACCCAGTTATGTGTGACCTTATGAGCTAGATGGATTGCAAATAAACATCACTGTTTCCTATGATGTGGCACACCTAAGCTCTGAATATGCTTCAATTTTTGGATCATGCCTTAAAATGAGCTGGAAAAATGGATGGACGGTGTGGATAAAACACATACATCATGGTGGCCCCACAGAGTTTGGTCACCAGGGATTTTCGTGGTGTTGGGTTACCACACCTGTGTTAAGACGTGATCTAAAAAATTAAGGCCAATCAAAAAACTCAAGTAAGCCCTCCTGTGAAAGGAAGCTATATATGGTCCACCATGATATTTGTTAGAAATTCACTTCGTTTATTTATTCTTCAAGATCATGTTACAACAAGGGTAAAAAAATGACGCAGATGTAAAATTCAAGTGCCCACAACATAGGAATAAGTAGGTCCACCGTAATGTTTATATGTCATCCATACCGTTCATAAGATTATTTCTACTAAAATGAATTGAAAACATAAAAATTAGCCTGACTCAAAATTCATGGAGCCCCACCAATGTTTCATTAGTGTAGGTTAAATCCTTATTGTCTCCTATCATGCAGCCCATTTGAGTTTTGAATCTGCCTCATTTTTTTGGCTCATATCTTAACATGAAATGGCAAAAATAGATGGGCAGGGTGGATTTCTCACAAAAATCACAATAAGCCCCAACTAGCTTCTCATGGTTGCTGTAGAAAGTTCCTACAACAGGCTATCAAGGAAATCCACATCATTTTTGCTTTGGTGTGGCTTACTTGAGTTTTATTGGTGCTTATTTTTTAAGTTGGCATCCTAATATGGGCTAGAAAAAAAAAATGATGGATGACATGGATGTTTGGCGTAAGGAAGACTGTCTAAAAGTAATGAGAAAGATTCCCTTCCTCAAGTAGTAAAAGCCTTGAATTCATAAGACAAAGTCTTGAATCCACATAGAGAGAGAGAGAGAGAGAGAGAGAGAGAGAACTCCAATATTTTCTTTGAAAAATGTCTAATGTGCATCAGTTATCGGTTACACTACTAATAAAGGAAAAATAAAATGTTAGTTCATAATTATCGAAAATAACAAAATTCTGACTTTAACAGAAGTCTTAATTCAACTAAAATACAATTTACTCGAAATAATAAATTTTGTCAAAAAATAAAAAAATCCTAAATTAATCTCTAAAACAGAAATCTAAACCTCTAAATTTAAGAAGATATGACAAAAATCAAACTTACTAAATTTTATTAGAATTTCATTTTTGAATTGAAAGTGTGTGTTTTCTTGTGAAATGGACAGACGCAACCTACTTTGTAGATCGATTGACCCAAGATAGCCTATTATAATAAAAATTAGTAGGTAGTGCGTCCCATAATGATACCTAAATCAAAAGATATGACCAATTTACGATTCACACTTTAAACGACAATTTCTCCTCATCTTGAACAAATTTGTTCGAACTAAACATACTTGCAGCCCAATTATGTCATGTGCTAAATAAGAGTAGGTCCAAAATTGACGAAGTTCTTTCACTTCCATGGAGTTTTTTTTTTTTTTTTTTATTTTATGTCATGCAATGCACCCACCTTGTTAGTTGCACAGCACACCCACACTGTTAGTCACAGTGATGCACTCACCGGTAAGGCTGCACATCTGCCGGGATAAACCACCCGACCCGACTCGATAGAAATTCGATCTATCCCAACCCGACAGAGAATATGGTCCGGCCCCGGGTGAATGAGGTTGGACCATTTTTAATTTAGATACGGTTTGGAATACATGCCAAACCCATTCGACCCAACTCATGTATACCTAACTTGTTCCGCTCGACCCGAACTGCCCAGAAAATTAGAACTTTGGAAGGTAACTTCCAAATAGAAAGGTCTTGCTTACCTCATCCTAATTCCTAGGTACGTACCGGAGTAAGTTTCTCTTATGTGAAAAACCTTTTAACATGTTTAAAATTCAGTTCGCCCATCAATCACACCACGATGTTTTTTTAGAAATCCACCCCATGCATCTATTTAGTCCTAACCCAACCCGACCCGACCCTTCCCGGTTCAGCATATAAGGTTGGGTAGGGTTAGGGTTTACCATTTTGTAAGTAGGTTAGGGTTAGTTTTAGGGTTGGGTCAGGCCAACCCAATAACAATCCGGACTGAAATCCGAACCTTTAAAATATATTTAGGTTTGATCCAGGATTGGGCCCAACCCAACAGTGTGTAGGCCTACTCATTGATATAATTGGTGTGTCTCCTTAGCATTCAAACCTAAGACTTGCAGTTGAAACACCTATGCATTCTTTTGATCCAACTATGCTAGGATTGTATCTTAACCTTGTACTACATCAATGTCACACACTTAGGATTTACAAGAAGCCCGTGAGTTGGGGAAAATGATGAACCGATTGGATGTCACACCTGCATCACATGGGCCAAGCGTAGCTTGTTGCGGGAGATTAGAATCCGTCGCCTAAAGGGGAGAGGATTGGATGCATATTGGATACATCACAATCAAACAGTTAAGGACGTGTCTCGCCTGCTAGCCCAGCTGGAAGAAGCCTAGCCATTTTAACAGCACGTCTAGGTTCAGGTGCTAAGGAGACTCACTAACCCGGCGGTGCATCGTGTGATTCACGGAGTGGGTGTGTAGCCCAACGAGCAAGGTGGGTGCGTTGCATGACTAACAAAAAAAAGAAAAAAACTGTTTAGGACGTTCCTAATATGTCTGTTTTCAAGCTACAGAATGGGATTTGACGGTTACTATATATGGTCCTAACAATAGCATTATCACCCGTCCACATCGAGCCCCATCTGTTGGACGCGGATTAGCTACGGGCAGGTTGAGTGGCTATAAGGCTACTTAAGTTACGTCACCAGCTTCTGTGGGCCCACCATGATGTATGCGTTGTATCCACACCGTTCATCCATTTGGAGAGATCATTTTAACGCATGAACCCACACCGTTCATCCATTTGGAGAGATCATTTTAACGCATGAACTAAAGAACGAGACTGATCCAAAGCTCAAGTGGATCCCACCAAAGTTAAGAGTGGGAACAGTGAGGAGACCGTTGAAACCTTCTTTGGGCTCACCATGATGTTTATTTGAGATCCAACCTGTTCATAAGTTCAAGGGAAAACAAAAATATCAGCTTGATTGAAAACTTCTGTGGTACCAAGAAGTTTTTAATGGTAGGAGATCAATCCCCATTGTTCTCTTTGGTGAGGTCCACTTGAGATTTAGATCTAGCTAATTCTTTGACTCATGCCATAAAAGGATCTCTGCAAATGGATGGACGGTGTGATACAACACATACATCACGGTGGGCCCTACAGAAGTTGATGACCTCACTTCAGTAGCGAGATGGCGTCCCCATCTGTTGCACAGTTCCCACCCACGGTGGGGCACCATACCATGGGACCTGCGGTTCAATAATCAATACAGTTTGTGTGATGGACCACACTACTTCTCACTTTATGCTAACCTCCCAAAGCAAGTATGTGAAAGGGCTGTCTTATGAACGGTTGGGATCTCTATGCTTGTGTCACCATGGCAGATTGCTATCGCAAGTATTAAAAATTTGTAAGCGCGCGAGTCACTTAGCAGCCTTCGTAGTCTCCAGTTATTTGTAGCCAGGTACTCTTGACTTGATTGACTTAAGAAAGAACCAAGCACTAACTTGCGCATGGTGCGTAAGAGCCCGCACTGAATCTTTGTTGGCGTAACTAACCGTCAAAGTCGAGGTTCCTTTTTTACATGCATGTTGGACCTTTGTACCTCGTAATGTTATGAAATCTGATACTTTTCTCTCATCTCATCGTCCATTTGATGGCCATAAAATGAATTTCGAGTAGGGATTGGGGACTAGCCCACAGGACCTAGCTAGGGAAATGGATTGGGTGGTGACCCTGCTACTAGCCATGGTTGGTGCTATGTGAGCCCACCATGATGTATGTGTTTCATCCATGTCGTCTATTCATTTTTTCAAGATCATTTTATGATATGAGGTTAAAAATAATGTAGATTCAAATCCTAAGTGGTCTATGTTATAGGAAACAATGTTGATTGAATGCTCACAATTAAAAATTTATTGGGACACAAAAGTTTTAGAGCAAGATGATATTCGTGTCTTTTTCCTTCATCCAGGTCAACATGGTCAACTAATCAATAATTTGGATGTTAAACAAACATTACAGTGAGCCCTAGAGGTTTTTAATGGTGGACATTCAATCATTCTTGTTTTCATTTGGTGTAGTCCACCTAAGATTTAGATCTACCTCATTTTTTAAACCAACTCCTAAATTGATATGAAAAAATAGATGGACAGTGTGGATAAAATATATACATCATGGTGGGACCCTAGAGCCCCTCATCAATTTCCACGTATTACGGTCCCACTAGCTAAGAAACTTATGATTGGATGTATGTTCCAGTTAATTTGGCTCTACCAGGCATGGCCAGCGTATCAAAATAGCTCTTTCAAACCAAAATTTAAACGGTTCCTAGATTCACGGGACAGATATCATAGGTCACACGTGTACATGATCACGGCCGCTCATCCGGTGTAAGAACCTGCTAAGACATACGGACAAAAAAGGTCACTAAAGTCCACTAAGAAAGTAGCCGGCGCTTATTGCGACCGCACATTTTTCTCATACCCATGCTTGGCCCATGCAACAAGTGTGCCATCGTGATTTTTTGTACGATGCATATTCAATGCAGGCCCCTCTTGATGAGTGGCCCAGATTTCGCATGCATTTACTTAATCGTTTTCTCAGTTCCTCTACGTGCGAATCGCTCTAGCACTTGTATTCTCAGACATGTGGCGCGGTTCCCACCACGACCTTCTGAAACGATAAGTTAATAAAGATACTCGGGTGAAGATGACGCTTAATACTCAAGCACTCATAAATTATACACGTGTAATACGTTAACTTAAATTAATCCAATTAAACTGTAGAAATCACTATCCCAAAATCAGATTGTTTGGAAGACTTTAACCTCCGATTTGTGGACACTTGAAACAGGGCCGCTGCATTTTTTTTTCCATTTTAACCATCCAGATTCTGATCAACTAAGCGTAAGTTTTGATTGAGGATGTTATCTAAACTGGGATGCATGACTTGGACGGTTTAATTTGGCTTCTTTTTATGATTCGTATGCAATTTCTAAGAACCTGCTTATCATCCATCACACTCCGCCAGAGCAGCAAAGTTTTCTGCCCGTGAAAAGGAGCGCGGATTTGGTGCGGCCCCGGCCTCACCCATGACGGTACGGCTTATACCTCGTGGCCCACCTTGATGTATTTATTATATATCTATTCCGTTCATACGTTTTTAAATATTATTTTATGAAATTATCCTAAAAGTTAGAAAAGACGATTGACCATTAAAAACTTTCTAAAGCCCACCGTAATGTTTACTTGCCATCCAGGTCACACAAACCTGGGTGAAGGGGAAAAAATATAATCTTTATCCAAAACTTTTGTGGCCCAAAAACTATTTAATAGTCTTTCAGCACTGTTTTATGTTATGGTCTACCTGAGATTTGGATCTGTTATATTTTTTGGATAATGCCATAAAATGATCCATAAAAACTGATGGACAGTGTGGATGTAGAATAAATAAATTAATGTGGGCCCTACGGTAAGAGACGCACCGTCTTGGGTGAGTTCGGGGCCGGACCTAATCCACTCCCCGTGAAAGGCTAGCACGTGGCGAGTATCATCGTGCAAAGCTAATACGTGGCGAGTATGGATATCTATTATCTGGGGTCCCGAGGGGATCGAAATGTCCTTCACGGGAGAGAGGATTCTTCTGGACTCTTCCCCCTCTCTCTGGAAGATTCTTCTCCCGCTTTTTAAAGTCGGACGCTCTGCGTTTCTCCTCTGTCCGACTCGTCTGATCTGTAGCTCAATTTTGCTACGCTACTCACTCGCAAGGTAAGCGTCGTCGGGTGTGTTTTATTCCTAAAATGGGATTTTAAGGGTCTGTTTAATTCATTGTTTTGGACATTTTCTTGAACATTTCAGTCCTTTTTTTTTCCCTTATTTTAAGGAATATCTTATGTCAAAAGTGTGTGCTCTTGTTATTTGGTTTTTTTGGAGATGATTCTGCTTAGGAATAAACTATTTATTCTTTACACGTGCTTGCGTGGCGCACGTGTGGCTGATCTGGGCTATTCACTTCAATTTCAGTTACAATCCTTTCTCATAAGGTGAGCCACGCGTGATTAACGGCTAGTGGTCTATGTTTGTGGGTACGCGTGGAACGCCTAATGGATGGCCCGTGGGTTTTGGGTTAGGGCATGTTCGCTGTGGGGCCCACCTAATGGGTGGCTTGGATTCTAGGATGACAACTGATAACTGGTCTAGGCTTAGCGTGGTTCAATGGGCAAGAGCATGGTCTTGCATGCCAGGGCTTATCAGCCGTGGACTCGCTTGTGGCCGGTTAACGCCTGTAATGTGATGGGCTAGTGGCCTTGGGCGTTTTCAGATTGGTTTTGATCATCAGGTGAGCTGAATTTCCATGTTTGAATGCGGGCCATCGGTCGATTCTAATCTGATGCCGATCCTTAGACAACTCACATTCATGGTGATGTCCACTCGATGAACGGCTTGGATCTCACCAGCACGTGCCACATTGGCATGTATTAATGGGATAAGACTATCACGTACCAGTCATTTACAAAGAGGGTTTTTCAGCGACTTAGCCAACTTGTGCTCGTCTCGTACATTAGAGGTCATACATGGTGTATAGGGTATTCTGGTAGGCTAGGCTAGTCTATATATAGCTTTTGGATAATTTTGCCCCTGCAAGTGATTTTGCTAGAATGGAGTGCTCCAAATAGGAAGATATTTTAAATGAAGTCGATGATATTTTGGGAACTAGAAAATGTGGCTTTTGTCTGACGAATGGATTTCATCCCTAATAAGCCTCTAAATGGTTTAGATCTCACTTTACTTTCTTTACATGTAGACCGCCTCAACGGTACTACTAGGGAGTTGTGCAACAAAGGCTACATGGGACCAACCATGATAATTGTATGAAATCTAATTTGTATATTTGTTGTGCATTTTGATGTTAGTCTGAAAGCGAGGCGTATCTAAAACTCGAGTAGGCCACAACCATCATAGAAGTGTGGGTCACCCCTCATTGAAAACATTTATCTTTTACTCACGGTGAATTGTGCAACTGCACCCTTTCACCTCGTGTCTCTCTTTTTTCCCTCTTTCCTACTCTCCCTCCACATTGCATGTGCAAAATCTTTAGTGAAGGGAGTTGTATAGGATTCTAAAGAGGACTATATTTGTGAATTAGTGCAACTATGTAGTTTTCTAAAATGCCTAGCGTTCTCTAGTAAAGTCTTTTAGATAGAATTGTCTAGAGTAGCTCAAAAAGCTTCTAGAGCCATTGGGCTATCAACACATGGTGTCATCTCGCCTTTTGCTTCTCTCTCTCTTTACTCTCTTCCCTACTCTCCCTCCAAGTGCATTGCATGTGCAACATCATTAGTGAAGGGAGTTGTGAAGAATTCTAAAGAGGACTAAAGTTGTGAAGTAGTGCAACTGTAGAGTTTTCTAAAATGTCTAGGAGTTCTCCAGTTAAGTGTTTTAGAGAGAATGTGTAGAATAGCTTAGAAGGCTTCTAGAGTCATTGGACTATCAACACTTGGTGTCATCCTTGCCATTCTTCAGTTTTTATAAAGCAGAGGAGTCCTCTTTCTTCCTCTTTTCAGGAAGAGGGTCCTTCATTTGCTCCAATTTGAAATAGCACTAGTCAAGAGTGAATTTAGTTGAAATTTGTAAAAGGGCCAAGGGAAGGCCTAAAAGGACGTGAATTGAGGTAGTAAGAAAAGGGTTGATGACCTATGGTCTAACTGAAATTAGGGACCTTGAAAAAGTCGGATGGTTGGAACAAGATTCATGTAGCCAACCCCAATTGATGGGGATAAAGCTTAAATGATGATGATGATGATGATGATGAGGGGTCTTCATTTATAACCAATCCTCAAGTAGTAAGTTTTGGAGCTCTTGACTCGGTAAGTTTGGGAACTTTGACTCTTGGGTGATAGAAAGCACTCTTCCTTTCTCTTATGTATCCCTTGCATCCTAGTAGTCTTAGTACATAACACTTAAAGGTTTGTACTTGGAAGATAGGATGACTCATTCAGGATGAGATTGAGTGTTGCATAGTCGAGGCTTAAGGTAAGCACTTTGGCCACGATGAGGAGCTCACATTCAATTAAAAGAGGTGAAATTATTGATGGCTAGAATTGTTTGCAGGGGTTTTCAGTGCATCGGCGATCTATGGTCAGAACCATTATATCAATGGTTTGTATCACTAGACCATGGTCCCCACTTTTGCAAACTGAAAACCTGAATTTTCTGTTCTAGTCTCTCGGCCTTACCTCGTTGCTGAAGCCCTATCCATGAAACAAGGGTTGGTCTTGGTTTAAACCTGTGTTTGGGCTTGGACCGGTATTTGGACATGTGGGTGAAGCCTGCTGGGTTAGGATTGCTCCAGTGTTGTACCTCCTCCATATGGACATGAATGTGGACTTGGCATGAAAGCTCAATCTCTTCAAACTTTCGGAAGTGGCATGTGCAATGCACGCACAAAGAGGATGGGAAAGAGAGGAAGTGTGAGAAATTAGAATCGAGGAGAAAAAAAAAAGGAGAAATTCTTTGAATGTGTGGGCTACATGGAGAGAGGGAGAGAGAGAAAGAGGCTCATGGTTTCAAAGATTTGTGACTCATCTCTAGGTTTTCTTGTGTTGTAGCCTACTTGAGCTTTAGATATGCCTCGTTTTTTAAGTTAATGTCCTAACATGAGCTAGGCCAGCAAATGTATGGAATGGATTTCATACAATGATCATAGTGGGCTCTACCAAGCCTTTGTTGAATGGTCTTTCTCCTATGCTTCATGCAAGTTACCTGCAAAGAGGATGAGTAATTCAAGTAGGCTACTTGCACAGAACAATTGAAAAGACAAAAGTAGCTGCTTGTGGGTAAAATCTAAGTTATTTAAAGGTTTTTGTGGGTGAAATCTGAACTATGCGACAGACAATAGCCACATTTTCAAGTTCCTAAAATATCCTCGACTTCGTTTAAAATGTCTTCTCGTGCACCTCTGATATTCGAAGTCGCCAAGAAAAAATGTCCAAAAGCTAGTTGAGCTATATAAAGTATAATATAGAAGGAATGAGCACAACAACCATTTCTAACACTAACATCTGTATGTTCAGCTATTTCAGGAGATCGGGTTATTTGGTCATGTGGGATTTGTGTATGATGGACAGGCTAGATTAGGCTTGTTCACCAATCAAGTTCATATGAGAAAAAATGGAACATACAATCATGGCCTTTTTTATGAGTGGACCTTGTTGATTTCATGGAATGTTCATGGCTCCCACCATGTGATGAGTGGCCTGGCTCCTGCAGCATGGTTGCCAAGTTGGCACATATGCTGGAATCGCCTCTACTATCCTCACGTCTGCGGCCTGCCCCATCTTTAGACTGTTGATGGCATCCCTATGGATATGCGAATCTCGGTTATTCAAATGCAAGACAGTATAACAATTTCTGGCATGTTGTGTATGTTGCATATGCTTGAGAGATCATGCTATTCGGTCACATGTGTTTGGGATGTGCTTGAAAAAGCTTGTCCGCTCATCAAATAGGACAGGAGATGTATAAGAGAAAAGGGACCTAAAACTGTGCCCTACCCGAAGAGAGGACCTCATTGATTTTCTGGGTATTTTCATGGTACCCACCTTGTGATAAGTGGCCTGTAACCCGTATTATGGGTGCCAAGTTGTGATTGGAATTGCCTCTACTATCCTGATGCCTGTTTCCATTTCAGATTGTTGATAATTGATGTTTTCCAAAACCAATTAGTGCATGCATTTCCTTCTAAAGCTTGCTAGATGTCTCAGAACAATTGCATTTGCCTTTTTCACTTTGTAAAAATGGCAGCAATCTGAATTCTGCTATGCTATTTTGCCAGATTTCTCTGACTAGAAAACTGCAGAAAATGAGTCCAGTTGCAGATGCTGCTCTCTTCAACGGAAATTTGGCTGCTGCTGTAAACCATCTACTTCATCACTTCCCAGACAGCGTTGAGAAGATGGCATTCCCTTCGCGCTCTCACGAGAGCAATGAAAGTAAGGGCATGGACAGTGTCCCAGTTGACATACTCGAGACTGCCAAGGAGTATGTGTTTTATCTCGATGTGCCCGGATTGTCCAAGACTCATATTCAGGTAAAACTGCCTTTGAACATTCTCCATACCTGAGGAGTTGCGAATTGTAATCTCAATCTTTTGGTGGTCATGATTTCCTTCAATTTCTGCTTGAGCATTGCTTGAGGGGTTTTTTCAATGAATAGGTTTTGCTGAGTTCCCGTTCTTGACTGATTCGTTGATATCAAATTCTATTGTAGGAAGAGAAGGCCACGATTCTGTGTAATGTTGAACATATAACTAGTACATTTGTATAGAATAATTGGTAGCATAGATGTTGGTGGATCATCTTCAGAGGGTAGTGTTTGCCTGCCTGCTTTATGTGGTTAGCAATTAACCAAATTCAATGGGCAGAAAGATTAATTGATTGGTTCGGGATAATCTAATGGCACTGTGGTTTTCGTTTTTGTTATGGCCCATCCATCCATGAAGTGGCCCAGCTGATCAACTGTTCCTGCCATGCATATACTATCGAAAGGGGCTGCTCTGCATGCCACTTACAGTGGCATTTCTCCATGAATGGAGTCCTGTTGAGACATGAGATGAAACTGCCAGCAAACCCAGCAGGAGGATTTGATATCATGCATCATCATCTGAGCCTTAGCCAACTAATTGGGGTTGGATAACACGAACCCTTTTCCACCATTCCGATACATCCAGCCGTGTTCTTTCAGGCCTTTCCCCTTGCCCTTTGATTTAATATCATGCATGCTACACCAAAATGAGACCATTGATCACTGCTCCACTTATCATCAAGACCTTTTATTGATGGGCTCGACTGTGAGCAGGACGCTCCAAAACCCACATCTGTTAGACAAATCTATCCATCTGTCGTTCTCCTTGTCTGTTTGATTGTGTCAGCCCATGGCTGATATTCTGGTCATGCTGGTTAAAATGTCCATTTTCTATGGTGCCCACCAAAACAGGTCCTTATTGCCTGATGTGTACTGGTATTGTCCATGAACGATTCAGGCCTGAAGGCGGCCTGACACAGGGCAATATGGGGCCAAATTGGTGGTGAATGCTATGAGTGCACCTATTTTCAGATTAAACCTTCGTTCCAGTCCCTAATATGCATGGTACCAACGCTGCTTGTTGAATTGTGCATAGGTGACGGTTGAAGATGAAACCACTTTGGTAATCCGGGGCAGTGGGAAGAGGAAGCGTGAGGATGGAGAAGATGAAGGGTGCAAGTACATTAGGCTGGAGAGGAAGGCGTCTCCCAAGTTCCTGAGGAAGTTCCGCCTGCCTGAGACTTGCAACACGAATGCCATTTCTGCAAAATGCGAGAATGGTGTTTTGACTGTCACGATTGAGAAGCTCCCTCCGCCACCAAAGACCAAGTCTGTGGAAATCGCAATATCCTGAAGGAAACGGGGGAGATGGGGAGAAAATAGGTGGGTTGAGACCCTCGTGCTGGTTCAGTAGAAGGAACTGCCTTTTTTGTGTACAGGGTCTGTATTTTGAGAAAGACCGGTGGGGGTGACTGTCTGTGTTCTTTTTGTAGATGTTTATGGTTTATGCATTTGATTAAGTAGGTTTAAAAAATCAGCTTTTACATGCTGGTTACCTTTGTGGCTTGTCCTTTAAATGATCCATGAAGATGTGAGTGATTTCCCAATGCGCCCGGTCCATGCATATGGGGGCTTGGAGTGTGCTAATCCCCACTGTTGGAGGGGTGAGTGACACCTGCTTGTCGACTTGGCTGGGAGCCTGTCACCAATTCTTCTTCTTTACTATGCATAGGCCTGATCGAAGGACGCCTAGATTGGATTGTTGGGATATCCCAGGTGACCCGACATGGCAGGATTTGGTTGGGCCATATGCTACTGTTAGAGATGGGAGCTGTGCAGAGCATGTTTGAGCTATGCAAGAGTATGTTTGAATCAATTGGGGCTATCTTTGATAGTGGCACATGACCCGATCAAATTCTGCCATGAGAATTAGGCTTATCTCTGATGGTGGCACATGGCTCAATCAAATCCTGCCATGGTGGGTCATCAGGCAAACACCCAAACAGTGAGTGAAATTTGTGTGTACCTGTTTTACAGGCCTCACTGATCCCTCTCTCCAGGGGTAAGGGTTTAGTTTGAGCATTTTTAAGGATGGGCCCCATCTCACTGATCCCTCTGTCCAGGGGTAGGGGTCTAGTTTGAGAATTTTAAAGGGCATCCACATTAAATGAGCAGAGGGTGAGCATGCTGCCATGTGAATGTGGGGAGAATTAAGTGTAATTTGGTGGGCTATTTTTACATCTAGCATTATCCTCCATCTGTGGGGCATGGCCAAAGATAGACGAGGTTATAGGCTCATTTATGATGTGAAGATGGACCCTCTGAAAGAATATCGGGAATGATATGATCAAATCAGTTAATGGGAAGATAACTCTCCAGCAGATGGAAGTTAGTATGGGTCCGTATGGAGTTGGAAGAATGGTCCATTGTTTATTAAAACTGACGGACAGAAGGCCACTCTTCAAAAGGCCCCTCAGAAGCAGCCTCATCAGAAGGAAATGAGTAACGTACATTTTACTGCAATGATTATATTATATCATCTTAGAAATTATTATATTATATCATCTTAGAAGCAGCCTCATCAGAAGGCCACTCTTCAAAAATTTCATCCATTATCTCTAGAAGATTCTAGAGTTCTCTAAGAAGTTTTCTAGAAGATTCTAGAGTTTTCTAAGAAGTTTTGTAACTAAAGCCACTCTTGAAAAGTTTCATCCATCATCTCGAAGATTAGTCTCTAAGAAGTTTTGTGACTAGACTTGTCTAGAATAGTCCAGAAAGTCGAGAGGGTTCCTGGACTGTTGGATGAATGCCAAGTGGCATAATTCAGACCCGCCCATCTTCAAAGAATTAAGCCGTAACAAGATGAGGACAGGACCACACAGATTACCCTTATAATGATTATAATTTACTTTACATGGGTATTTGACTCTTGGTTCCTTGCATTAATCCTCTCTTAACCAAACACCCTAAAAAAGATTATATGATGTCTCGTTTACTTCGAATTAAACCAGAAATTAGAAAATCAAACGGCCCCATTCATCCATTTCCATGTCAATAACTGGAATGGAAAAAAAAAAAAAAGAAAAAAAAGAATGCCAATGCATCTGGGAATAAACGATTGATCTCTATCAATAACCATATTGAAGAACCAAACCATAGAGTAGTTAGCACAGGTACCACGGAGAGATGTTTTTATATCTCGCCAAACCATAGAGTAGTTAGCACAGGTACCACGGAGAGATGTTTTTAAATCTCGCATTGATAATCCTCTCGATCATCTGGCTTTGTGATTTTTTGGTCTACAGCCCACCTGTAGTATGGCACAGTAGTTGAACAGCATAGATTTTTGCTCGTGCCACTTGTACAGGTATTGACTGTTCATAACTGATTTAGATATTAGGGATTTTTACCACAAAATTCCAGGGAAATTTGTGTTTTATGAAACAATGCCTATCCAAGATGGTAGTGAAGTCGAGAATTGTGAAGCACACGACGTACGTGCAATCCATTTAACACATGATACCCACCATGACGTTCACACCATCCAAAAATCTGGCCAATCAAATCAAGAGATGGGCTACATATGAATTTAGATGCTTTCGAGTGGTGTGTATTAGTTTCTATGGTTTGACCATCTTATCATTTTATCTGCCAAAGTCTTGGTCCTTTCTGTAATCATGGTATGGTTCATCTATTGGACGGTTAGATGTCAGGCATATACCTCGTGGGCCTCACAATTCTTAATTCACCACTTCTTAAAGAAAGAAAGAAAAAAAAAATGGTAATTTCAATCCTCAATAAGCAATCCGACTTTTTGAAGATTTTTGCCGCAAAATTCCATAGATATTAGTGTCTAGCACAGGAAATCAATGACATCCTGCCAAAGCATGGCCTGAAAATACAGATTTCATGTAACAAACAATCTGAATGCAACATAAGTTTACAGGAAAATGCTATTTCACTACATTGAAGATAATACTTTAATCTCTGATTTACAGTATACATGACATCCTGACAAAGCATGGACTGTGTGGAATCTTGCCATCTGAAATAGTGTCATGGTAACACGTGAATGGGGAAGATACCGAGTTTTTGGTTTTTACTGATGGTCGATATCTCTGAACCAATCGGAGATGGTTCGAGCGAGAACTTTAGTGTCATTGAGTGAGAGGGACTTCAATGCCTGAGCAAAGGCATCAGCTGGAGTGTACAGATCACCAACTCGCCATGTCACATCCTATTCATATGAAAAGAAGAAAGAAGAATAAAGAAGAGAGTTAGTACAGTGCACTCCAATTTCAGTAGGGCAAGCAGATACAAGTTTGGCAGGTTCGTACAGTGCACTCTAGTCTAAAGATGTAGAGGATCCAATTTCATCTCAAGTCTTAAGTAGTATGCACATACTAATACGTTACATTCATATCTATCATTGATGTGATACTTTCTTTAAAGAGGTTATCCATCCTGTCTGCTGTGGGCCATAGTGGAAATGGGACATGGTCCAAAGTCTGAAATGGTTTTATAACAGACGACAGTGGCGTACTTTACGTAGGTATGCATATGGCGACTTTCACTAGCATAACTCGCGTGGGAGGAATGACTTTATGGAGAAGGGCTACACTTATTTTAGTTTTGTGCCTTCAAAGAAATTGTGCTGACTAGTACTTTCACATGTGACATTGACGCACAGCTATCCAAACCATCTAAATAGTGGGCCCCATTGTGGACCGAGCAGGCATCTCAATACACTTGATCAATTTAAATCATACGTCGTAAATTGTAGGATTTTAACTACTATGCTTGTTTGCATGAATTGTTTCATATCACATGTACGCGAGATCCAATCCATTCATCAGGTAGAACACACTGCAAGCTTCCATGGCCCAAGAATCATATTGGTCCATTCATCAGGCTGCATTTATATGAGAAAAATGTGTGCATCTGGAAAAAAAAAAAAAAAAACAGTCTGACATTCGCCATATACACATGGCCTGCCTTATGAGTGGACCAGCCTGATTTTGAGGCCATGGCATTAACATGCGTGCCAAGTTAGAACTTATGTCATGAAGCCTGCATCTGTGTACATTCAGCATTTCTCAATTTGTATTACTCCCACGAGTAACAGTTCTGATGCCGGCGTTCTACTAGGTTTTACGTGTAACTAGATATCGTAAGCTATGATCGCATACCCAATTAACACAAAATATCATGATAAAGGGGGAAAAAAATAAGATTTGAATGATAGAATCCATTGGTTTGTACCTGTATGCATGGTGTGAGATGGTTCCCTGCCAGTGTAACCTTCTGAATTGTACCACCTATAGACTCCACACGAGGCTTCAAGATCTCTTCAAGGAGATCGGTTTCATCAATGGCATCCAAGCTGAATTTCACCTGGTAGGCAAAAGTAACACCAGCATGTTCAAGGGAGATCAACACCTAATAGGTTTTCTTATATGAAACATATATTAGTAAAAAGAAAATGAAAAAAGAAAAAAAGAAAAAAAAGAGCTGCAATGAGTACCAGTAAAGTGTGTGGGACGTTGTAAGATTTCTTACAGAAATCACGGTTTTCAGAGGGCGTTGGCCTGAACTCTGATATCCCCTGGGTAACCTGCAATTATATAACAGGTGATGGTGAGCCTTTGTGAAGAAGTTTTCTTCCTTTGAAAGAAATATGGTGGCTACACTGGAGAGTAGGATTCTCAAGCCTACTCTCACCACATATGCCAATGGGGCATGTGCACAAGATCTGGACCATTTATCAGGTGGGCCACATTGTGCATGTCCAACGGCCCAAAAAATCAGACTAGTCTGGTCATCAGGTGGACCGCGTTTGTACAAAAAATGGACAGCTAGATGAGGAAAAAAATTCCAAGATCCACATTTTGAGTAGCCCGCATGATTACTGAATAGGCTTGATTTTTACACCACAGCACATGATAGAGCCTTCCTATGAACAGACTGGAAACACATACAAGTGCCAAGAGCAGGACTGAAAGTCTTGTTCCCAAGAGTACATACAAAGGTCCTTAACAGGGACTGGAAAGAGATGAAAAATGATAGCCACTGAAAAACCTGATTCATGACAGAGGGTAATTGATCCACAAATTTGGTCAAAGAAACCAAGGCTTCCTGGTCATATGCTTGTATCATTGGTCCGGCAGTGTCGAGTAGTGCCTTCCATGCATCTCCTAAATAGTCCAATCCATACAACAAGTGAACGGAAAATAAAGATATACATAAATGTATTTTAATCTCAGAACTCAAAGACTGCTAGATATTTGTAATCTAATTTAAATCAAGAACCAAATAAAGGGGGAAAAAAAAACTAATTGAATACAGCAAGTACCTGAAGCATTTCTAGCCATTTCGTAAACAGGGGATGCTTCCATCATAGGCACCAACTCACTAACAATGGGACCAAACTGCAGTAACAGCTTTTAGAAAGACTAGAAATGCATAAAATCAAAGAAACTGGATGCATTTTTTGTTGTTAGAGAAAAGTACATATAGCTAGATATAACATTTAGCAACTGGATTTGGTCTACAAGATGTAGGAAAGAAAAAACAGATGGGAGCGCACATCAGACATCCCAAATCCCCCCCCCCCCCCCCCCCCCCCCCCCCTTCTTTTATTACAGCTTTGATGTATGAAACTCCATCCATCTAGGAGATTTTCTACTTTTTAAAATGGATGTCCCTGAAGACTTTCAGAAGTTTGCCTAGTTGTCTATCTTTACATAGAACAATCCTACGCTAAGTGTGGACTATTGAGGATCAATGTGCAAGTTTGATTTTCTGAAATGTCTTGGCCTCATTGGTTTTACTCAGGGTAAAAATTTCAATGTACTACTGCTGAAGGAGCATCTAATAACTACAAATGATGTATTATTTAAGGTCTTCCCTTTTTTGGAACCGAAAAAATTGAGAATGCCCTTATTGTCATATTCCCAAAGGATCCAACCCAACCAGCTTTCAAATGTTATTTTTTATTCCTTAAAATGTTCCAAGAACATTGAATGGGCAGCACTTTCTTCCACAAATGCAAGTTGGGATCGTAAGTATATCAAGAAAGAAACATTAAAAAAGAAGAAGTGTGCAGTAGAAGGTCAACCAGTTAGCAGAAATATGATAATCACCTGCTCGAAGTACGGGACAGCCTCTGAAGCTGGTCTGTTGTTGAACGAGATTATGGCATTAGCCTTCCACAAAAGATAGGTGAAATCCTTTGTTACACTCCATCATTGCTTCAGTTATTCAAAACTAAAGGGAACTTCATAATCTGCATTCTGCTTTAACAAAATTATTTGCATGAGAGGTTCCTTTTTAGAAAGTGCCACCCAATATGCCCTCTCATACAGAATTTTCAGTAATTGAAAGAGTGAAGAAAACCAAACCTTTGGTATCTTCTCAGAAAAGTAGCTTCCTGTGAGCAACTGGAGTAGTGCACCATTGCTGCAAATCACATTGATAGAAGAAACAACATGAGGACTATACATGAATCAAGTGGGAGGCTTGAACACATCAGCGCTCTTGTACTGCTAACAAACGGGAAAGAAACAGAAAAGAATAGCTGCACAAATATTGAAGATGGTCCAGAAGGGGGCCACTGTTTACATCTGCTGACTGATATACATACACAACCATTTCTACCTTGGTTATACATCAGTACAATTTTTTACTGTTGCGTTACTAAAAAGTAGAGTGGGCTGTTATGTGAATCAGTTAAGAGGGGATACCAAATAAAGATTTCCCTATCCAAAAAATTAGTAAGCGGCGGCAGCGCTCCATTTTTTAGGTTGGAGCTCCTCTCTTCCCCTTGCTTCAGGTCAGCCTCAAGAAGGTTAACAGGAGAATTTGGATAGAAAATATAACTAATCATTGCTTGCATGACCTTTAATGCACTCTTATCAATCATAAAAGTGGAAAAGGGTAGCAGAATTATTTTGGAACTTTTTAAGTATTTTGTTCTTCAAAATGAGGTAGAATGGTTGTGAGAAAAGTATGTAAGTGACCAGACTACATAAGAAAACTAATAGCTAAATGATTAGTCATAATTTACTTTGCAATGGCACCCACCTAAATTTTAGATTCAAAATCACATCCAAGCACAAAGACAAACAATGCACCCATAGAGTCTAGAATGCATTAGGTAGTCAGCAACATGCAAATTCTAGGGTATCAAAAGCTCAAAGCACCATCATCACCATAATAGCCTTGTCACAGCTATTTGGAGACGGCTCAGTTCTCATGATTGTTTGGCCAAAGTTGAACAATGACTCTGTTTGACATCAACCCTCCTTTACCCAGGTAGGGGACAACGAGGTGCGTTAATCCCTACCATGTGGAGTTTAGTTGGTTGTGGCTAAAAGAATGAGAGTTCTTTTCTTTATTTTTCTTTTTTCTTTTTTTTTTGGGGCGGGGGATAAACTACAGACTTTATTAGAAGAGAAAGAAAAGGTACAAAGAGAA
Organism: Liriodendron chinense; assembly: GCA_003013855.2. Classification (NCBI taxonomy): domain Eukaryota; kingdom Viridiplantae; phylum Streptophyta; class Magnoliopsida; order Magnoliales; family Magnoliaceae; genus Liriodendron; species Liriodendron chinense. Next base: position 1,084,938 of record PVNU02000768.1, on the reverse strand, counting down.
AAACTTCTGATGCTGTAGCAGAGTGCGATGGATGATATGTAGGCACTTACAAATTACTTAAATTGCATGTGTGCCATACAAGTCAAATTAAACTGTTCAAATAATGGTTCCCAGTTTAAAGGTATCATGAACCAAAAATTACACCATCTAATTGTCTGACTATCAAAATGGTGGATGTTTATTGGATGATTAAAAATGAAAATGCCCAACAGTCCTATTGCCACAAACAAGTGTCCATGAATCAGAGGTGGATTGTCCAACCAATCTCTGAGTGACTCAGCAACAGTGGGTTTGACAAGTTAGTCAGTTTAACTTGAGTTAAATTTTTGTCATGTGTAGCATTTCTCAGTGTCTGCATATCAAGCATCATATGCTGCCTTATTATCATATAACTCCCCAAAGTAAAGTAAAGCAAGCAAGAGAATGGCCTGTTAAAAAACATCAGTGTAGTAGTATTGTTGCTTGTGGTCGTATGAGCTTTTGGCCAAATTTTTAAATCATTGAGTGCTAAAATTGATATGAAAACATTGTCACAGCACAGAGAAAGGAATGGAGGAATAAGAACTACCTAAGGAAAGTAAATTGGACAAGTCAACACTCAACACAGAAGGAAATCATATGGCATGCATTTAGGATCAATACTTCTCTATAAAAAATATCTACACAGAAGTGTAACTTATGACATCCTGATCTTGGAGCATACCATAGCCATGCTGATTGGATTATGCCGTATCCTCAATCAGCAGTTGAAGGCCACATTATGCATCCATAGAACAAACCAGACAGCCCAATTCAAACACTGGGGCACTTGGATAAGGATACTCAGAAACCTGGATAAGTGATCCACATCCTCAAAACTTGAAGTTTTGAACTCTAGACATACTGTTACTTAGAAATTAGACCAATACTAATTAGGCTATGAAACCCTGTGATATTGTTATGAAAATATTCTAACACAATTTCTAGGTAAGACCTCTAAACAATCCTTTCAACTTGCGATGATAGTCATAAAATAAGAAGACAAACAGAAACAATCGATTAAGGGTTAGCATATGAATGGTAAGATAAAAACAGCTTCACAGACCAGATGGACAAATAGGTCTGCTTACCTATGACCAACAGAGTAAACTGGAAGGTCATTGATATCGGTAAAAACTATATTCGCATTGGCCAATCCTGATGTGAGAAGCATATCCATACAGGCATTGAACCGCTCATATACTTCCCTAGCAGCTTGGGCATGATCAAATGTTACGTTGTATGGCACAGATATGATAAGAAACCCATCCTTCGCCAAAAGATTCATTAGATGGCTGCAGATACAAAACGTGACAAAGATAGTTGTAAAGTCAATTTCAGCATTGCATTCAGGAAATATATAAAGATGCATATAACTAGAAGACATTAAATGATTCACAAGATTCTTAAGAACGGTGTGAAGCTATGATATATTAATAAATGGGCGAAAATGAAAGGTTTGTCTTGCTCACAAGCAATGGAGAGTGGAAGAATGCTAATATCACATGCAATTGTTGTACAAACCTTCATGGGATACATGACTAAATCAGGCAACTCATCAGCCCACCATGGACCTGCCATAGTCCAAAAATCACACCAACCAAAATAATCCTAATCGCTCGAATGGATAAATTTTGTCAACTGGACATGGATCATTGACCCGACAGTTTCTTCTACCATACCTTTTACCTCAGAACTCCTCCACTCAGACCTTTACCGATGACCTGAACAGCATGATTATTGGGCTATTGCCCATCCATGATGAGGCATCTAGAAGAGCAATCCAGATGTTGCACACATGTGCTACTTGATCTTTAAACCTTCAGGCACATGTGGTCTTAGCATTCCCGATGAAGTTTACTAACAATTCTCATAACAAAACTTCAGATTTGTTGACAAGAAAAAACTCCTTACCCATACGTAACTTCAGGAACTGCACCAATAAAGGCACCTCCCAAGAACTTGATAATGGCACGAGGCTTCTTACCATTGGGAGGGGGAATGACCAAACAAGAATCCAACCTTCTATAGATCTTATTTTTGTACATGTCTTCACTGATGTATCCATTAGAAACCATTTTATTAGAGGGGCTCCTTGCAAAGGCAATCCGTTTGCCAAAAGATGGAAAGGTGACCCAAGAGCATTTGCCGATATCTCGCTTCAACAGCCGGTTAACCTTTTGAGAAGCGTCTTCAGAATATTTACATCCGCATACTGTAAAGTTCTTCAAATAAGAGTTTTTGAACTCCAAGTTTGGCAGACATGACATCACCAGAGCCATGTTCAATGACTGCAGCTATTTCCAAGTCACTGCAACCAACCCAAAAGATAAAAGACATTTTCATCACCGACAATATCTCAAGATAACTCCTATGCATCATATTACTAAAGAATCATAGGGTACTCAACCCAAGGATATGCATAATATCCCAAGGTTCTCAGTTCGTGAAAGTAGGCTAGTGGTTCAGTAATACAAAATATTGGTTTAATGGCTTCCACTCTGAATGCACCACACTCCACTGATCTCCTTGATTAGACAATCCTAACCCTTTGATTAACAACCAATAAATAAATAGTCAAGGAAAGCAATGCAGCCAGGCCACATTCAACTGAAGTACAAAAAGGCAAAGATTGGATGGTTACTATGTCCCTATCTGCTCGGTTTTTGGGGCATGGTCTATCCACAAAGGGGCCTATTAGACCAACAGTCTAGCTCACTGAAACATGGGCCCCAATCATACAAACTGAAAACCAAGGATACATGTAAACCCTCAGTCAAGGATTAGACAAGTCATCCATAATAGAATGACATTGTTTGATGATTTGGACCATCCCCCTAGTGGTCCCAACCTTGGATTGTTCTATGGTCCAAAATACTCCAATTAGATTCTCCTGACGGTGACACTTGAATGTTTAAGATAAAACTGTCTGATTTTTGGGCCATACTCCATCTATGAATGAAATGTGGATTGACGCACATCTATCCCACGTGCACTGTCATCAATGGGGTTTTGCTACCATTTCATGGGTGGAAGCAAGCTCACAGCCTCACACTCCCAGTAAATAGGAAATTAAAAGGAAACAGAGTTGATATTTCCACATCTTGAATTGTTAGTTCCATCCCATTAGGGTGCTTTGGTCATAACAAGATTGAAATCTGTAAGAAGGAAACATAGGGAGAGAAAAAATGGGGGGGAGGGGGTGGGGGGGGATAAGGAAAGAAAGAAATAAAGAAACACCATTACTACAACCAAATTAACCCCATCAAGGAAAACTAACAATTTTAACAGGTGGAACTGCTGAAATGACAATGCACAAAAGAAATCATTGTTTTTTTTTAAGTTAGAATATGGTGATAATTCTCCATAATTTTTAAAAGAGCAGTGACTCATCCACTGGATACATGGCATGCATGTATGGCAAACATGGCATACACATATAGCAATCAGAACCTCCCAAATTGCCGGCCCAAGTGTAGACAGCATATAGCGCAAACACCACACCAATCTAACAATCATAACCACCCACCATCGCCCACTGAATTTGGAAGCCTGACCATTTTATTTTAATCCGTCCATTTGATAGTAACTATTCACATGGCTAGGATCTTTCAATTAGTGTGATTTTCGACATATGCTCCATCCACAACAGGTCCCATGACTTAGACGGTATAGATTGCCCTACAAGAATGCCAGGCCTCCGCAAAGATGACAGTGGGCAATTACACTAATTTAAAGTTGTTTTGCATATGCTATTCATGTCAATGGTGATAGTTCTCCATTGACATGAATGGCAATTCAAGACTTCCAAATTGTCGGCCTAGTTGGAGATGGAGCATAGCCCAAAGACCACACTGATCTAACAATCAAAACCATCTATCAAACGCCCACTGAATTTGAAATCCGGACCAGTTTAGTTTCAGCCATCCATTTGACATCAACCAATCAGATGGCTGGGATCGTTTGATGAGTGTGATTCTCGACATATGCTCCATCCACTAAGGGTCCCACGACTTGGACGGTCTTCCCTACATGAATCCCAGGCCTCCGCAAACATGGCAGTGCGGAATCACTCTAATCTAACCCTTATTTCGCATATGTTCTTCCTATCAATGATCTACCCATCTAAAGATCCTGATTGTTCACGGAATCAAAGACAGAATCGGATTGAATTCGATTTCTAGATTAAATATGAAAGAACAGAAGCTTACCTATAATTAGGGCTTTTTCCGTTTTCTCTTTTTTCTCTTCTTCGCGGGAAGAGAAGGAGGAGTTTTGCTGGAGCTGCAGCAGCTGCACAGAGCTGAGCTGAAGTTTCTGGGAGTTTATATAGGATTCTACAGAATACCATAACGATCCTCGCGCGTCGGAAGGTACTGAAAAGCCTATTCGCGGCACCGTGCCTGGGAGAGATCTCGACCATTCATCAGGTGGGACATGCTTTGAACGTAGAGAGACTGGTCTAACCTGCTCATAATTTTCTTGGTATTTTCGAATATAGATTGTTGGTCATTTTCTTCGAAGCCATCCAATCTAAAACAGTTTGGCCAATTCCACGAATGGACTGGATTATTAGATTAATTTTTGGGTTAGTAAATGTAAAAACGTCGGGGCCTACATGATGAACGGTCCCGATTCAAGGAATATTTTTATTTTGGAACAAAATTTCTCTATTATACCTTACTTCCGCGAATCGCCTACGTGTTTTTCAAAAGCTTTGAGTCGCAGAACATGGAAGATGGTACGTTATAGCAGGAAGAAAAGCAATATGGTACAGCCATCTCTCATTACTGTAATCATCATAACAATAATATAATCTGGCCGTTCATTTAGTGGGCCCAATAAATATTTTTCTTTCATTTACAAATAACTCCTTTTGGACTGTGATATCCAACTTTATCTTTCTCACTTTACCACAGTAAATGTAGACTGTTACTTTGTTTCATTTTTCATATCTCACGGATCAGACAGATAAAATCATCTAATCCTCATGTATTTTGAAGACCAATTTCCATCAGTAATGGAGATGGTTTGAACGGTCTAAAATGATAATTCACAGTTTCATGTCCACGTGGAGCAACGGCTCTATCAGGTTTCAGTACTCCCTCATCTACCTTATTGTCATTGCCACGCTTACCGTTTCTCAAACAGAGGTTAGCCTTCTGTCGGAGCTTAATTATCGTTATATTCGAGAAAACTTTGATACTCGGGCAGAGGGTGATGGATGATACACAGTCACTTAGAAACTCAGAAATTTCATATATGGCATGCAATTAAAGCCAGATTAAAATTCCAAAATATGTATCCTAGATGTGTAATCAACCAGAAATTGCCCTTACTTAATTATCTAACAATCGGATTGGTGGACAGTTATTGGACGGTGAAAATGAAAAGATCTAGCGAATCCTATTTCGATGAACAAGTGTCCACAAATCGACGGTTAGAGTTCCTCAAACATTTTTTTTTTTTTTTTGGAATCGTGACTTTGATACAGTGGCTAAGGAAAATTTAGTCGGTTTAGTTTGAGTTAATATATGCCACGCGTATAACTTTTGAATGCCTGAGTATCAAGCGGCCATGCCTGAGTATCATATAAATCTACGTTATATTTCAGCCAACTGACGATCTGCGGGAGGTGATGAGATTGGAACCTGGGAGTTTGTCGGGTGCGGATTTCCTGCGAAAGCCGTGCGCAGGAAGTTCCTGCGCTGGAACCAAAGTGTGACCTACAGTATTTTTTGATAAATCCACCCCGTCCATCCGTTTTGGGACCTCATTTTATTAAATGAAAACAAAAATGAACTGGATCCAAGACTCAAGTGGGCCTCACTAAAGGAAAAGGTGGGTAGGTAAATTACTACTGTTGAAACCTCCCTGGGTCTACAGTGATGTTTATATGACATCCATACCGTTCATAACGTCACTACTACTGGGATGAACTGGAAACACAAATATTATCCTCATCCCAAACTCCTGTGGCTCCACAAATATTTCAACTGTGGACGTTCAATTCTCACGTTTTCGGCGCACTTGAGTCTTGAATCCGGTTTATTTTTGTTCTCAAGTCCTAAAATGAGGTCCCAAAACGGATGGACGGGGTGGATTTATCAAAAACATCACTGTAGGCCCCTACCTTGGTTCCCAGCGCAGGAACTTCCTACACAAGGCTTTCGCAGGAAATCCGCGCCCGAGTATGTCGCCCAACACGTGACACGTGGTTGGTGGACTGGCCGCATGTTTTTAAATCACGCCAAACCGACGGGAGCGGATTAGGTGAGACCGGGCGCGACTTGGGTGAGACCCCGGAACAGCGATGTCGGTGGATCCTGAACCTAGGGCCCAGCTCGATATATTCGCTGTATATCCATGCCGTCCATCTGTTTCCTCAGATTATTTTAGGAAGAAGTCCCAAAAATCAAGCACATGCAAATTTTAGGTGGACCACACCACATGAAGCCTTGCTCATCGAACTCGTACCATTAAAAACTTGTTGGAGTGCTCCGTAATGCTTATTGACCATCCAATCTGTTGATTAGGTCACGTAGGCAGGGATGAAAGGAAAAAAACAAATATCAGGTTAATAGAAAACTTTTGTGGCCCACAAAAGGGTTTTACTGGTCATTAACTAGTTTTTCTTATAGTGTGGTCCACCCGAAATTTGCATCTGCTTTATTTTTTGTATCATATCATTAAATAAGTCGAAAAAGAAGATGAACTGCATGGATGTACAATTAATATATAGAGGTGGGCTCCTACAGTCAGGGTCCCACCCACCTGGCTGGTTCCGGGGTCTCACCCAAGTCGCGCCCAGTGAGACCCGATCCTCCGAGGTGGGTGGGACCCTGACTGCAAGGCCCACCTTGATGTGTGTGACTTAAATCCACACCGTCCAACCATTTTGAAAGCTCATTTTTAAGGCATGATCCCAAAAATAAAACTGACCCAAATCTTAGGTGGACCACACCACAAGAAACAGTCGTGATTGAATCCTGACCATTAAAAACTTCATACATTCCACCAGAATGCTTATTTGCCATCCAACCTGTTGATAACGCCACAAAGACCTAGACGAAGAAGCCACAAAAATATCATCAAAGCTTTTGTTGGGCATCAAAGCTTTTGTGCCCAACGAGAAGGTTTTTATGATCAATTAACACTGTTTCCTATAATATAGTCCATCCGGAACTTAGTCTGCCTCCATTTTTTTGGATCATGCCTAAAATGAGCTTTTCAATTGGGATGATCGGCGTGGATGTAGTCAAGTGGACCACCCCAGGGAATAATGATTTCCACTATTGAAACCTTCTCGGGCCCACAGTGATGTTTATTTGTCATCCAAACTGTTCATATGATCACATGGATGAAGGGAAAACAGAAATATCAAATTAATCCAAAACTTCATTGGCCCCTAATAATTTTTCAAGGGTAATGTTCAATTCACACTGTTTCCTGTGGTGTGGTCCACTTGAACTTTAGATATGCTTCATTTTTTTTTATTTTATTTTTTTGCTCTCAAATTATCTAATAAAATGGATGGATAGAGTAGACAAAGTACATAAATTATGATGGGCCACACAGGGTTTACTCAGTTCCCAATCCACTTCCCTCCCTAGTGAGATTTTTTTTTTCTTTGGGCCATCCTCTATTCATGTAGGCTCCACAACACCAACGGTATGGGACATCTAGATAGGGGCCGCACTTCCTCACTGTTTCACCTTTGAATGTAAACCACTGTTGTTGTTGTTGTTGTTGTTTTTCGTTTTTTCCCAGCCGTCTATTTTGCATGTCACTGATTTAAAGGTTGTAATCTTCCTTAGGAGGATCTTTTAGCTAGGAAGAAGAAGGAAAAAAAAAAAAAAACCACGCCACGCCCTGAGCCAAAGCAAACCACTGAAAGGGATGGAACAATTATGACTTTGGATTGGAAGGCTGCAACTAGAGCATCGAGGAATACAACAAGGAGACCATGTTCGACTTAAAAAGTGCAGACCATTTGATGGCTTGGATCCCACAATTTGGAAGCTTCCTGTCCTGGTTCATACATGCTGAGGGCCAACAGAACGAATGGTGCGGATCATGGAACCATGGGCCCAACTGAACAAGAAAAGTATAGGATCATTTGATATTCAAGACTAGCAGTGCAGCCCAAGTTTCAGTGATCCAGACCATTGGTTTAGTCAGGCCCTATGTTCACCTTGACGGGAAATTATTCCCAGCTCAGCCGAGTCATGACTCAACTCTAATCCGAATGAGTGAGTCAAAAGACCATGGATGGGGTCTTGGTTTTTAGGACTTGGATTGGACTGGGCCTCAAGTGCCCATAAGGTCCTTGACTTCAATTCCTTGCCCGGTTTATTAGGTCCACGTCAAATAAGGGCATTTTTACATAGATAGGCCCATTTAATTTAATTAAATCAGATAGACATGTGCCATTTCAACACATGCATGCCGCAAACAAGTTAAAAACACTTAGACGCTGTCAAGACCTATCTCAAAGCTCCTAGTAGGAGATCCTAAGCAACTTGTAATTGGTTTCAAAATTTGATATGGGGCCTTTGAAATTTGATTAAAACGGGTTGGGAACTCACGCCTAATGTTAGGGGTCATTTGGATGCCTATAAAATGTTGGGATTAAATGCCTCAAATCTTTTGCAACAGGGCCATCGACCAGTCGGGCAATTGACCGGTAGTTTTTTCTGGACCTCAAGATAGCGAGCTCTCTGAACATTTTTGGGCATTGACGATCGATCGACGACTAGTCAACAAGTTTCCTTGTGAAAGTCGGTCTCTTATGCAGTTTTATGCAAGAGGTTTTTAATTTTGGTTTTATGCCTATAAAATAGGTGTAATGAGATATTAGGAATTTTGTGTAACAACTCGAAATTTCGGCACCCGAGTACAGAGACTCTGATCCCGAGTTCCCGAGTGTTAACTTAATAAAATGTTATTTTAGGAATGCCACACGTGGAAAATGCACCCACGTGAGTCCTCAATCAGATTTACATTCATTCCATTCACAAATAATCAGAGTAACGCATTTCAATTAGCGAATCATAAGTAAAGTGGAGGTAACTAAATAAAAAAATATAGGGCTAACACCCTAGATGTACAATTCAATCGCAGTGTAAGCCCATATGAGAATTACACGAATCGCAATAAAAGTAATAGGAAGGGAAAATGCATCTACCAAAAAGGACAAAGCTAAAAGATTATAAGGCGCCCGTGCGCGCCACCAATTGGTCCTATTCTTGAGACATCTGCATATGTCAAATAGAATGCGTCAAAACGCCAACATAGTGAAAAAATAACCCTAAGGTTAGACTCGGGATATTTAAATTATAAACATGTTCATATAAGTGTATTATTCTTAAGCATGTTGTCAAATCAATCAAGTTTAGGCAATGTCCACATACAAATCATACATCATCCTACGCTAGTTGATTAAATGCATAGATGTCATGATTCCGCACACAATGCATGTCCCGGGCAAGCCCTGGCCCGACCAACTGGTATCAGAATCCACAATCCACCTGTCTAGCAGGTCGTAAGTCGTGACTGAGTACACAGCCCGGATGACATAGAGAAATGACATAAAGTGCTCAAGGTAGCACTGGTGCCACATCAAGCAACCAGGCCACACGAGTCCCCTTCAAATGCAATGTTATGTATGCATGATTTATTAAAGTATTTATTAGTCTAATTCATTCAGCAAATTGGTGAAGCCAGAATACCACATCGTTTCATAAAGTCTAACCAGGACTATATGGCTCCCTGCGATGCGTCGCCAATCATCGTTAGTAGCCCCTCGATCCAAGGTTGAGTTATCCTACCATGAAAGCCTGGTTCGACCGTGACTCATCAACCACGACCAAATCAAGTGGAAGGTCTCATCTTCCAAATATCAAATATGTTTAATTTAATTCAGATGTGCAGGCGTTTCACTCGGAATTAACCCAATGCAAGCCCGAGTCGTTCGAATGGTGCACAGGCACGCAAACATCGGTCAGGGTCACATTTGTCACAAAGGTCATTCGAACAACAATCATTCACCCCTGTCAATGCTCACTGGTCACTACGGGGAGGCACCACCTCAGCGTAGGCCGACAACTCAGACACAGTGTCCCATACCACCATGCTTGGCTCATGAGACTTGGTGGATCGAGTCGCAGTATGGTTTTAAGTGGACTATTCACAGCTGGGAACAATGATATTCTAGATTCCATATAGTGTGATTCAAGAATGAAATACAAGAATGATTAATTCTGAATGGGGCTTATTCGATAGACCCAAGTGGACGACGACAACCCGACAATGGCCATTGTCGATTGACCGTATCCCGCCTAGTCGATCGAATAAATCCGCGACTGTCAACCTAGTGGCAGGCAGTACACTATATCAACGGTTTTCAGAGCTTAATCTAAAGCAACACATAACATATTATAATAACGATTTAGGTTATTAAATACCTAATCATAAACATATCTAAGCACCTGGCCCAACCGACTAGCCCGACCGATCCAAAGGACCCGGATGAAATAGCTCGGATGACACAGGGCGCCGCATACATCCACAAGCATAGATATATTACAATATTGTAACTTTATATCATTCAGGCATTTTATCGAGTATGTTATCAATCAAACAATCATAGAAGTATTTCATCGAACATATTATACACACATCAACAATTAACATATAAACTCAAGCAATCATTAATTAGGATTTGTCGAGAGTAAGCTTGAGGGTAGATCTTCACCTTATAGTTGAAATTCGGCGATTCAAATACGGTCCGAACGTCAGAATTGGGGAATACATCAATTACCTCGAATTTTGGAAAATCCCAAATCATTTCGGTTAATTAAGCCCGATGTTGGAGTAAAACGAAATATACACGGGGCCACTCCCGATTACGGCTTCCACAAGGCATGGGCCGCACCAATATGATGGCCGAGGCCCCGAGCCCTAACATGAGCAAACCCTAGGTTAGGGTTTCGACATAAATAAATGGGTTTCTAACCCTAATGACATAAAAAGGAAGAAAATGGAGAGAAGAGGTGGAAAAGAAGGTAGAAGAACATCTTACCTAGCATGTGGAGCTAAATCTGACCCAAAGCCACCGGATTTTGGCCAGAGAAAACACGAGAACGGACATGGGGGCCGGAAAGATCTTGGAAATCCGAGATTTTCATGAGCATGGCGGAAGATTTGAGGAAGAAAGGAGGTTTGAGAAGGGAGGAAGAGAGCTAGGAGGGCTTATGAGCAAAGGGGAGAAGAGAGTGGAGGAGAGAAATGAGAGAAAGATGGATTGAATGGGGTTTGAAACCCCCCCTTTATAATTGACCAGCCATGACCGGTCGGCCGGTCCTAGATCTGGTCGGCCGGATCACACTGTCCATCCGTTTCTTCTTCAAAAGGTGCAGCAGCAACCGGCCATCTGGTCGGCCGATCGTCCATTGTCCATTTTCTTTGAAAATTCAGGGTTTCACCCCTGCACCTTGAGTTCTCACACAGTCCAGGCTACCTGTCAGCCTTATTTACAAAATAATATTTAAGTAAATGTCATGTTTAATTTTACTTTAAGTTATTTATGTAAATAAGAAAGTATCCTCCATTTGGATTCAATAAAAAATACTAAAAAATCAAAATCACAATAATAAAGATTTTGATTTTCCACTCCAAGTACAAATCGTAACTTTTTGGCATTTTCAAAACATAGCGCATTTTAAAAGAGAGGGTTTTTGCCAAATCTAAACCGTTCAAAAAATCTGAAATACCGAAAATAGGCTAAAACATCAAGGTCCGGTAAAATATTCATGATGGTCTTGTCGATCTACGAGTGGATTGATAATTCAGGGTTCTTTACTTAGCCTCTACAAACAGCGACATACCCGAGTCAACCCAATCGTCGGAAAACTCTTCCGAACCATGTGATATTCCAACTCCTAAACTAATTCCATCATTTCTTTGGTAAAAGCATTCATTTTAGTCCCCAATACATGTAAACACATGTGCGGGTACGCCCTATAACCGACAAACCGAAGGTAACGCCCAATGACTTCCAATTTTCAAGTTAACGAAAATCTGAGGCGTTACATTTTGCCATTGGGGTCAAGTTTCCTAAAGGGTATTCAGAGAATTATAGGACGAGAAAAAGCTTAGGGAAAGCTTGAGGTTATCTAGGATAAGGAAAATGACAGTGCTTGTCCGTCTCATGTGAGAATAAGCTTTGGATAGCTTGGGATTTCTCTTATAGGGCTGTGATCTAAGTTTTGTTTCTTCCATCTCTTATAACTTTTGATATTATAGTGGATTGTTCACTTTGTGCCTTGGTTTTTTACCTGTGAGGAGTTTTTTCTACATTAAATTCGAATTGCCTTTTCGTATGTGTTTGATTGTTGATTGTGTGATTACCATGATAGTTTGCTCGTTTGATTCGTTTCTGCTGTTGGTTTTCCCAACATAAAATCATTACAAGTGTAAAGTGTTTAAAACCCGTCTTGTTTGGTTTTAAGCTATAATTTGATTATATTTAACATAAATGGTTGTTTATATTTGGATAACTTATAATCTGTAATTTAAGTATTCATGCATGATAGAACTTTGGATTGACAAATCCTTTGAAAGCCATTAAATAACATACCAAGTATTCATTTAAGATAAATCATTGGAATAAATTCAACTCAAAAAAAGCTTGTGGTCAATTGTTATGCTAAACCAATTATTTGGTGGGCTATAAAAGTGGGCCAACTAATTTAAATTTCCTTTTATAATAAAAGACCGTTGAAATGTAAACTGTTAGCTATAAATTAACATCAAATTAATAGTAACTAATGAGTCTAAACATATCTTTAGTAATCTAAATAGACATAGCCTACATATACATCATTACATAATGTTTATCTATTTATTGGCCACAGGCCACCCAATCTACGGTTAGAACTATTGGATCCAGACCTTTTAATCAATGGCCATAAAAAATATGATTAAAAAGCAAAAAACTGATTAAAAACTCATGTTGCTGGATAGACATGGCCCAAGTATAACCAATGTACAATGTTCATTTACTTATTGGCCATTCGCATCCAATTGACAGTTAAAATCATTGGATCCAAACCTTTTAATAAAGGGTCAGCCCTGTGGGGCCACCTTGATATGTGTTTTATCTTGAGTCATCCATCCATTTTGAAAGATCATCTTAGGGCATGGGCTCAAAAAGGAGGTAGATCGAAATCTAGAGTGGACCACACCACATGAAGCAGTGGTGACAATGAAACCCACGGTTGAAACCTTTTTAGGGTCCACCGTGATTTTTATTTGCCATCCAACCTGTTCATAAGGTCACATAGACCTATATGAAGAGCAAACATAAATATCAACTTGATCCAAAACTTCTATGATCCCCAAGAGGTTTCAAGCCGTAGGCATCCAAACCCCACTGCTTCCTGTGGTGTGGTCCACTTGATCCTTCTATCTGCCTCCTTTTGGGTCTCATGCCCTAAAATGATCTTTCAAAATGGATGGACGGCATTGATAAAAACACATACATCATGATGGGCCCCACAGAGTCCCTGATAGGACCGTCCGTCTCGAACCAAGTCCGGTGGGGGTAGGAACCAATCCCCGCCTCATTTCTCGAGGGTTTCTTCCAGAGAGAGAGAGAGAGAGAGCAGCAGCAGCAAATGGCTTCTTCTAATAATACGAGGGAAAGCTACAGAACCGAGCTCCGAACAGCGATCCGTCAGCTCGGAGATCGCTGCCTTTACTCCGCTTCCAAATGGTTTTCCCATTTTACCCCCATCTTCTTCCTTTTATTCCATCTCAGTCCTTTCCCTCTCTAATACTTGATTTCCTTCATTCTAACTCTCTATTATTTTATTTTATTGCAGGGCAGCAGAACAGCTGGTCGGAATCGAGCAAGACCAGGCAAAAGCCACCACTTCTCACCACCACCACCAGACCCGACTCCACCGCAGCAGCGGCAGAACCACCTCCAGTACCCGCCACCGCAGATTCCGCCCCGCTGACATCGCATCCACCCCCTTAGCCGGCGTCTCCTACGTTGGCACCCCCGTCCTTGAAGAAGAACGGGATGACGTCGATATCGACTACTTCCTCCTTGCTAAGTCGTACTTTGACTGCCGGGAGTATCGGCGGGCCGCTCATGTCCTTCGCGATCAGGCAGGGAAGAAGGCCGTCTTCTTGCGCTGTTACGCTCTCTATCTGGTTCGACGGATCTTCCCCGTTATTTCTTTCTCGTGATATGAGGCTTTGCACAGTTTACTTGGGTTTTCAACTCTGAGAAGTGGGGCCCATGATTTTTTTTTAATCATCCAGACTGAAGGTCTGTTGCATCCTGCTATTGATGATGGATCATGCTTAGAAAGTCTACTATAAATAGACGGTTAAGAAGAGAATTACAGCAGTTGTCCACATTCATCTGAAAGAAGTCCATAGAGTGGTGGCTGGGATCTTCCAATCTGGGAGACTTCTGGGGCATGGTCCACCGACAATGGAACACAGCGGAACAATGGTTTGGATTACCGGAGTATGGGCCCAGCTTGTCAGCATTGATCAATGTACTATGTGTTGTTTGTATACAAAAGGAGAAGTTTGACACCAGCCATAGCTTTCAAACTAGCCAAAGACAAACTCTAAACATATGCTTCTTTGGTAGGGAAATGATCACCAAGAAGTCGTGTTCTTGCGCTTACCAGAAATAGTTGATTTGTTAGCAAAAATAATTGACCTGCAACCTCCTATGAAAGAGATATAGAAGGGAAGCTTCTCTTCATATAAGAAGTGCAATTTTTGTGAAGAGCCCAACTCCTCATAGTATATTTTCAAGGTTCACATTACTCCCATGTGCCGCAACCATAGGAAATGAGTCCATCTCATTATGCACCAAACCAGTGATTTTCCCCATACACAATATTCTCATACCTAGCTCTAAAGAGTAACCTCCCCCCATCCCCCAAAATAACAAGCAACAAAGTAAATTTCATTAAGAATAAACTGAGGAATGCAGGATACATAAGCCAGGATGATATGCCCTTGCCATTGCTGAAGCGCGAACAACCTCCTGAGCTTCCCTCTTTACATAAGTAAATGAAGTGTTTAGCCTAGTTGAAAGGAATCTAATTACATCAAAGATACCGGAGCCCCCATGGTTCAACCCTGGGAGAGGCCCACCTAATTACTTTGATGGGTTGCCCCTCCACCCAAAAAATCACGCTATCCCCAATTTCTAGATGGAGCAACCTTTTGGTTCCTTACATGGTTCTTGGAAGCTATGAATATCTCTAATCTATTTTTATTTGTAGTATTTGATAATTAACAAGAACTTTCATTGATGAAAAAGCACTGAGGTAGTGCCAGATACAAACGAAGGAAAACAAAAAAGCAACCACAAAGAGCTACCCAACATCTCAGCCCAATCTGAAACAAGAGAGAACCCTCTCCTCGCAATTACTTTCGTTATGAAAGTATCTGCCATTTAATCTAATGTTAGTCACTCATGTTACTTGAAGTTACAAACTTTTTAGCCTATAATATTTTTCATGTGATTTGAATAATGGGTTGGGTTCTTTTTCTTCTTTGCTTCTGCTTTTTTATTTTCCGCCTGCTGTAACTTTTCTTTTATCAACGAAGTTACTTAAGCTCTTATTTTGTAATCTGTCTTTGAATAATTCACTCTTTTTGCTTCTCAACAAAGGCTGGAGAAAAGCGGAAAGATGAGGAGATGATAGAACTTGACGGATCCTTGGGCAAGAGTGACACTGTGAACAATGAACTGGTTTCTCTTGAACGGGAATTATCAGCACTCCGCAAAAGTGGTGCCATCGACTCCTTCAGCTTGTACTTGTATGGCGTTGTATTACGAGAAAAAGGCAATGAAGATCTCGCCCGGACTGTCCTTGTGGAATCTGTGAACAGCTATCCTTGGAACTGGAGTGCATGGTCAGAGCTTCAGTCTCTATGCACCACCATCGACGTATTAAACAACCTTAACCTCAGGAACCACTGGATGAAAGACTTCTTCCTAGGGAGTGTATATCAAGAGCTCAAGATGTACAGTGATGCTTTGGCAAAATACGAATATTTACAGGGGATTTTCCGTTTCAGCGACTACATTCAGGCTCAGATTGCAACGGCTCAATATAGCTTACGGGAACTTGACGAAGCAGAACTCCTCTTTGAAGAACTTCTAAGAAACGACCCTTATCGTGTGGACTCCATGGATATATACTCAAATGTGCTGTATGCAAAGGAGTGTTTCTCTGCTCTGAGTTACCTCGCCCACAGGGTATTTTTGACTGATAAATATCGTCCTGAGTCTTGTTGCATTATTGGGAATTATTACAGTTTGAAAGGGCAGCATGAAAAATCCGTCTTGTATTTTAGGAGGGCATTGAAACTCAACAGAAAATATCTATCAGCTTGGACATTGATGGGCCATGAGTATGTCGAGATGAAGAACACCCCAGCTGCAGTCGATGCATATAGACGAGCTGTCGATATAAATCCACGGGATTATCGTGCCTGGTATGGTCTGGGGCAGACATACGAGATGATGGTCATGCCCTTTTATGCACTTTATTACTTCCGAAGAGCTGCATATTTGCAGCCAATTGATGCCCGGATATGGAATGCCATGGCCCAGTGCTATCAGTCCGAGCAACTTCATATGCTTGAGGAGGCAATAAAGTGCTACAAAAGGGCCGCAACCTGTAATGACAGAGAAGGGATAGCGCTGCACCAGCTGGCAAAGCTGCACAGTGAACTCGGGCTCTATGAACAGGCAGTATTTTACTATAAGAAGGATTTGGAAAGGATGGAAACAGAGGAGAGGGAGGGGCCTAATATGATTGAAGCTCTGCTTTTTCTTGCTGACCGTTGCAAAGCTGAGAAAAGATTCGAGGAAGCGGAGGTGTATTGCACTAGGCTTTTGGATTATACGGGCCCAGTAAGTTCACTGTCCTTTTCTTTTTTCTTTTTCCATTAAAAAAATAGATAATTATATAAAAAGATTGGTTATCCATCTTGCTGATTTTTCTTAATTTTCACTGAACTTGAAGAATGTATTTCATGATACATGTTATCTAGGAATACGAGGGCTGGATATTGGTGTGAGTTGACCAGACTGCAGCAAACGATGATGGGCTTCTGGCTTATCCACCGTACTCGTGGCATACTTGTACAACAATCTGGACCGTGAAAATTGTGGGTTCTATCCTGGATAGAACAATTGCTCTAAAATCACAATGCTTAGATAACCTTAACCATCTAATTTAGCCTGTTGGCCATTTTCTTTGATAATCATCCATTTGATAGGCACTAGTTGGATGGTTAAGATCAATAACTGTGATTTGCAAACTGTGGTCCATCTACAATGGGGTTCAAAATTTGGATGGTCTGGATTGACATAATGTATGCCACAAGTACAGGAGGATGGGGCACCATCATTTAACATCATGGAAAAAGCATGTGTGTGGCCCATAATACAAACGTTCACCTAGAAGAAATATGATGACTTTTCTACAAAAAAAAGAATTTTGAATCATTATATTACTCTTCCTTCATCAAGCAATCATCATTCCCATGGCTGCAGGAGAGAGAGACAGCGAAGAATCTCCTAAGAGGATTGAGAATGGCGCAGTCTGGTTTCCCCTCAATGGAAGTTGACCACTTCACTCCATGAACTTAACTTCTGCTTAGAGAAATGGTGGAGGAAGAGAGTTTTACAGGTATGAGCGAGAAACCCAATGCAAATATCCACATTGCTTTGAGATGTAGTCAACGTTTGGTATATTTGCTTTTGCTGTTTAATATACATATATATAGTGTTAGTTTTGAAGAATTTATGCTCATTTGTACTTGAAAGCCATATCTTCATACTTTTCTCTTCCGCTAATGATAGAATCTTCCTCTCGTTTCCTCTCTTTTAATGACCAATCTAAATCAAATAAGGTGGGTTGGTATGGGTGGTTAGAGTATGGAGACATGAATTGAGTGTAGACATGGTTTGTTATTGTTGAATTTCCCCACACACCTTTTGCACTGGGCATGCATGCCAGCCTGGCTATTTTTCAGGACATTTGATCAGTACATGAGGTGGGCCCACAGATTAACGTAGACACAAATTAGGATGGTCCACTCATCAGGTAGGTTGTATGTGTATGTTTCTTGACTGTGGTCTTTTTCTTATAGGTGTTGCGCGCCTGTTGAGCGTGCCTATGATTTTTCCTCAAATGGTCATATTCACAATGGGAGTCCACCTTATGCATGGTTCCAATGTCTGACACACTTGACATGTGCTGCATCCATTAGTGTTTGGAGCTAGCAGTCCTCTTAGTTGTTGATTGCCTCATTCTTTGGTATTTGTGTTAAAAGATCTAAGGGTTTTTATGTACAGTCATATTTGAGAAACAACAAAGGGTATAAAAGACTTGCTGTCCGTAGATTCAAAATCGACTCTTGATGCTTATGTATTGGATCTGGATGTTCGTCCAATGGGCCCCACTTTGGATTGTTGTTCCGGAGATGTTAACCATTCAGCGCAACCTGCAAATGGACAATAAACCAAAACTGAGTAATTGTTCAACTAGGCAATTATAGGGTCTTCTTCATCAGTCAATTTAGAGTGTGCTGATGTGCAGAAATCGATCCATCTGAGACATGATTTATGATCCAAATTGTTGATATGATGGGCCTCTCCAACTGTTAAAGATGACAAAAAAATTCTAACACAATAATATCCTAATCCTTCATTATTGGTCTATTTTCTATTGATTTTGAGGCATTGCTGTATTTTCACCTTAACTATCTATTTTAGTCCATTGATTAAAGGGTTAAAATTTCCAATCAGAACAATCTTAAAGGCATCCCCTTTCTCACTCCAGGACTCATCCAATTGATGGTTTGGACCTACAAACTGGGTACCAAATGTACGGAATCCAGCACATCAACAAGCTGTACAGATGCTAATGAGTGGGACCCTATAATCAGTATTCTATAATTAGTCAGGTTTACATTCATCAGGGAAAAAAGGCCAGTTGGACAGTAACTTCTAATCAATCCGGTTTTGGGGCTTTGGCCCACGAGAGTAGGTCATTGTATCTATTCAATGTTGAATGGCACATTTAGATTAAGATGTATGGTCTTCTACCATTGAAGACGTCTTCCTAAATGATTTGATAATTACTGTCTATAAGCTCTCTCTCTCTTCTCTCTCTCTCTCTCTCTCTCAATGTAATTACTTTTTTATTCTTTCATTAGTTTTTGGTACAAATACTATTGTTATTCCCTTAGTTGGCCCACTTTTATTTTTGTATGATGAAAGCTTCTTTGAATGGCCGTGTGGATTAGATGTGGTTTGAAAATACTGAAAGTGCAAGTCTTTAGAGCTTGTAAAAGAAACGGAGAATCATTTGATCCTTCCAATCCAAGGACCTGCACAGTATTCTCAAGTTGTCAATTTGTACAAGTGGAGCCCACGGACCCGTGATTTGAGCCGTTGGTCTGATGGCCCGCCATTATGGATCGTGACCCATGAAATCTCTTCAATACGGTGATCCAGATGTTTCACTTTCTAGGCTGTAAAATAGACGGTTAAGAATGGTTATCAGGTCTTCCACTCTAGGAGAGTCGTGGGCCATGCTTCATCCACAGTGGGTCCAACGAAGCGATGGTCTGGATCACTGAACAATGGATCTTGCTTGTCCAAACCAACAACCCATGCACGTTTTGTGTTTCCCAACTACCTTAAGGAATCTTGCACGATGGCCGGTGATTGATTTTTTTTTTTTTCTTTTACCAATAGCACCACTTGTTTATAAGGGGCCCACCATCAATATCATTTACCTCATTGGGATGAAGATCAGGGGGTGTAACCAACACCACCCCCTGCGGTGTGTTAGGTGATTTGGGGCCCACCTTGATGTATTAGTTTTCTATCCATGCTGTCCTTCTGCTTTGCCAGCTCATTTTTGGATATGGAACCAAAAAGGAAGCAGAGGTGATTGAACGGCCACCATTAAAAACTTCTTGGGGCCACAATAGTTTTGGATCAAGCTTATATTTGTGTTTTCCCTTCATATAGGTCTGTGTGACCTCATTAACAGGTTGGATGGCAAATAAACATTACAATGGGCCCTAGGAAGGTTTCAACGGTGGGTGTCATTATCTCCTCTGTTTCCTATGCTTTGGTCCAGTTGAGTTTTGGATCTGCTTCATTTTTTGTTTCATGCCTAAAATGAGCTAAAAAAACGGATGGGCAGCGTGGATTTAAAACACATACATCAGTGGCACCAACACTGGGGGTGGTGAATGGTGATGGCAACACCACCTAATTCACATTGGGTCTTTTTTCCAACTCCCCACCCTTAACACTGAAGGTGGAATGCTGAAAGAGTGTGTGTGTGTGTGCGCGCGCGCGCGTGCGTGCATGTTCACTTTTGACTAAAATATTTCTAAAATTATTTCAAGATTATAATTTAATGCTTTAAGTTTTCGGTACTTAAATTAATTTTTAAAGCTTATTTTTCAGTTTATCAAACAACACTCATGTCATCATAGAATTAGCTTATTCTACAAGTACTGTGGTTGAGGCCAGTTATCTTGTAGGTCACCCCATCATAAAATTTAGATGCTCCAAAAAACAGTCGGTTCCACCTTTGTGGATTTGGAGGTCGTTTTTAGGCTTGTTTGGATGGAGTATGATGTTGGAAAAGGTGATGTAAAGCAAACTTGTAGCATGAGCAGAATGCAACATGATCAAGGCTAGGATAACAAGTTGTTTGCACATTTATTTGGATTGCAATTCTATAAAAAAAATCTTTTCCTCCAAAATTGTCATTTAAAATGTTATGTTAGAGTTAAAAGCTCTTTTCCCTCCATATAACTTTTTGAAAAAAAAATAAAAAAAAATTGTACTTTCTTATTTAGGGGAAAGCAAACGCAAATGTATCTTGATGATGCAAACCGGTTGCAATTTGTTGGTTGTTATCTGTGTTAGGGCCCATTGTGTTGTTATGTACTTATGTGCTGCCATCGAACACATTCATTATGTGATACTTACCATGACGGTGGGATGTCAGAAAAATAGGGCATGCACTAATCATTTAGCGGTCAGCAATATAGAAAACAATGGACGACCTTTCGAAAACCTCCAAACTAACATGGGTGGCCCACATGATAGTTGGATTAATCTGGTTTCATGGTCGTCCAAATTTGATGGTGGGCTGACCTGTCGGGACAGGCTGGAGGCAATAAACATACCTGGGTGGGCCCCATGCACAACACTTAAGACTTACAGGGGAACCAACGTCAATTTTTTTAGTTATTATCTAACAAACAGGAAAAGTAAACTCCCATGCATAACAACAGCCTTTTAAAACCCGGATTTGACAGGGCGGTTAAACCGTTTTGGAGTGCAACCACAAAAATGGGCTGGTGGTCTAGCTGCAAAACGGCAGTTTTCTTTTAAAAAAATAATTTTTTTTTTTGCAATGTCATAGGTAAGGGTGAAATCTCATGATTAGTCTAATTTGGTGCAAAAATATCATGATATTTTGTCCAACCAAACGCAACCTAAAATAAAAACCCACAACCTCAATTTGGAAAATGAACACCCTAACCACTAACCCCATATCCATATGATTAGTTAATTTAAGATTTAATTTGATTTGAATAAAATTCTCAAGTAAAACAGTTCCTAATGCGTGTAACCAGTGAAACCGGCCGTTGGATCAAACCATGGTTTAAAAACCCAAAACCTTAATTCAACTTGATGTTCATTCGGGTTGGCATCCCATCCTTTGTCCTGTGGTGTGGCCCATCTGAGTTGTGGATCTTGCTGATTTATTGCCCCAGGGCCTAGAATCGAGGATAGAACCTGATGGACAAAATGGATTTTACATATACAACATGGTGAAGCTTGGGTGTCATAGCGATTTGGGTCTGTGTTTAATGCAGGAAAATCCACTCCCCAGGGATGGTGATTTGGGCCAGTGTGTAATAGGGGAGAATCCATGGTTTCCTACTTTTTTCCAATGTTTTTCCACTGGAAAGCACTAAAATCTGAATTAGTCGGACATTTGTCTTCTTCAAAACATCCTGAACTAAAGTGGAAGCATGTTAATTAGGTTACCATTCCAACTACTTCCTCTCATGCTTGAAACGTAACGGATAGCACTGTCCTGTCTGGTTTGGTCAGTGCTGCTCTGCATGCAAACTGGCCCATATTGCAAGCTCTAACTGAGCTGAAACCATGAAAAGAACTTGGACCTCGAAACCTTGCTATTCTAGCACCGGATGCTTGTCGTTTCACTGAGTTTGTCGTTGCATTTTCTATTTGCCATCTCGAAAGCACTCAGTTGCTTTTCTATATTTGGTGTCCAAACATATGCTTTCTTCTGTGCGAAGGTGAGCAGAACACTAATTCTTCTGTGTGAAGCTTCCACACACACACACACACACATCTATTGCACACTTTCCTCCACACTTTCGATTTCAAATTGCAACCATTCAAAACTGTCTTTTAGCTTGCATTGTAGTATTGAGATATTTCTTCATCGCATTTCTGATTTTTACCGCCACATTCGTGAAGGTTACTGGTGGGAAGGGCGAACAAGAACAAAGGCAAATCCATTTCAGAGGAAGTGCTGAACAGGTAAACTGCATATCCAGTAGATTTTGTTAGGATACGCTCTTGGTTTTTGCTGGTGATATGAGGTATCTATGTGAAATTCTGGTTTTGGTTCTAAAAGCAGGCAGCATTGATGAAAGCTTTGGTTGAGAGATGCATATATTCTCAATTAATACTACTACTCAACAAGGTTCTTCTCGACATCCTTTCTTATTCGAAATCTCAGTGGCTACTCTCGCCATTGTTGGAAACTTGTATCTGCCTCTTGGTCGCTAGGGGGTGTTTGGATCGTTAGTTGCTTAAGATAAGCTACTTATGCCACAAGTAGCTTATCTTAGTTTCTACTTGTTAAGAAGATATGTTTTGTAAACTACATACTTCTCAGCTTCTCCTCTTTCGTCTCTCCTGATGCCTTTCTTCAGCAAGTAATGAAAAGTAGAAAAGCTAAAAAAATTAACTGAAGTGATTAAGTACTTTTTAAGTAAAAAAATTACAACTAATCATAAACCAAACTTATCTACTGCTATAAGTAGAAAAAGTAACTTATTTGGTGGTATCCAAATGGGCCCTAAAAAAACCATGTGTGAAAGAGAAAAGGGAATCTCATCCATTACATTGCAACGAGGGTGTAGATACTCTATTCAAATGCATTTTGCACCCACCTGTGCTTCATTCGTCTATTTTTCCTGAATAAGCCGTGACTTATTCGTGATTGGCATATAGCACATAAATAGTTCCGAAATTCTTCACTAGTTAAAGGGAGTCGACAAGTAAAAATCATGTACCTGCTGCATGTGTTGTGATTTCTGTCAGGGTCAGTTTGGATGCACATCAAATCACAAACAGGATTATTTTTCAATGGAAATTAATTGTTTTGCTTTCTGCTGTTTTCTTGGAAGGGTGAGGAATTTCAACACCTCATTATTACTTATTCCATTTTGGGGAAGTATATTAACCCAACATACACGGAGAGCCTTCCCCTTGTACATCCAATGGAAGAGGATTGTGTCCTGCCCCCACCTGGGCAGGCGCTCTGTGGGGTCCACCATGATGTATGGGTTTTATCCACTCTGTTCATCCATCTTTCCAGATCATTTTATTGTATCAGGCAAAAAATGAGGCAGACCCAATTCTCAAATGGAGCACACCACAGGAAGCAGCAGTGATAATGATGCACACTGTTGAAACCTTCTTAGGGCCCACTATAATGCTTATTTGTCATCCAACCTGTTAATAAGGTCACATATACCTTAATGAAGGGAAAACACAGGTATCATCTTGATCTAAAACTTCTGTGGCTACCAAGAAGTTTTTAATGGTCAGCATTCAATCCCCACTCTGGTCCGCTTGAGCCTTGGATCTGCCTTATTTTGGGTTCATACCCAAAAATGATCTTTCAAAATGGACGGATGGTGTGGATAAAACCTATACATCATGGTGGGCCCGGCAGGGGCAGGACGCCACATCCAATTGCATGTACCATTTTGGCATACGTGTATGGGATCCGAGTCGTCCACATGCAAAAAAGAAAAAAAATAACAAAAATCCCAATCCACAGGTGGCCCAGCGAAAATGAAAAGAATAGCACAAATCATTTTAGCTGTCCCTGTGTTTTGTTACACTGGGAGGCTAGAGTATTCGAACCAGGTGGCCCATTTGAAGGTTAGGTGCAGATCTAACAGACGTGTTCCATAGTGGCGTGTTTGCTTGCATGTAGATTGTAGAGTCGTGGCTCGACAGAGGTGTGGAACCAGACCTTCCACCTACATGGTCCTATTTATGGACGGCTCCTCGAAAATCACACTAAAGTGGCCTTCCGGGGATGACAAAAACAGCCTTTAAAATGTTGGTACATGAAAATGGCTATAGAGCTCAGCTAAGCCCATACGTGTGCGCAATACAACTCATGTACACGTGTCAGCGGCCGCACATATGCAAGCATGGCATGTTGGTCTGAGATTACAATCCATCCATCAGGAGGGCAGTTTTGTAATCTGTCATGGGCCACCTGCTGAATGGACCAGATTTTATTTTTTTGGGAAAATACCTACAAGGTCACACCAACTGATTGGATTGGACCTCAGACCTGCTTGCCATGCTGGCACATGTTTGACGACTTGTACACGAGCTGTATTGCATACGCGTGTGGGCAAATGATCAGACATTCAACACTTTTAAAAAAAAGGCATGGCTAAGATCTCAACTGTTCCTAGTGTTTTCAACAATATGCACTTCACAGACAGGACCAAATAGTTGGACGGTCTGATCCACCCCCCAACTTGCCACGTGTACGTCGTTGGGCGACAAAGCGTCCCTTGAAGATCCAGGATCTGGCTTTGGCATCTAATCGTGCTTTTGACCAACACCTTCTGACATTCCATTCTCCCGCGTCCAAGTCATCCAAAGAGTCTTCCCTTGACGGGCGCGATCCCCAACTGTGGGGCCCACTTCCATCTATGTGTCTTACATCCATTTTGACAGCTCATTTTAGAGCATGGTACCAAAAAATGAAGCAGATCCAAATCTCAGGTGGACCATACTACAGGAAACAGTCCTAATTGAATCCCAACCATTAAAACTTCATGTGGTCACTGGTATGTTCATTTGCTATCCAACCCATTGATAAGGTCACAAAGACATGGATGAAGAGACCTACACAAATATCAGCTCCATCCAAAAAAATTTCCGCCCACAAAAAACTTTTAATGGTCAATTAACACTGTTTCCAGTATTATGGTTCACCTTAGATTTGGATCTGCTTCATTTTTGGAATGATGCCCTAAAAGGAGTTTTCAAAATGGATGGACGGTGTCGATATAAGGCACATTCATCAAAGTGGGCCCCACGGTCAGGGATCCGACCCATCTACCGAAGCCGCGCCCTCGGCAACCAGCCTCCGAATTGCCACGTGGTAGACGGGCCCGTCCATCTAGTGGGTCATCCTCGTAGATGCTACACACTAAGGGCCTGTTTGGATCTTAAGTTGCTTAAGATAAGTTACTTGTGTCATCAGTAGCTTATCTTAATTTCTGCTTACTAAGAAAATAAATATGTTTGGTAAACAACTTATCGGTTTTTCCTCTTTTTCATCATTCCCAAAAAGTTAAAAAGCTAAAAAAAATTAGCTGAAGTGATTATGTACTTTTAAGTAAAAAAGTTACTACTAATCATAAACCAAAATTAATCACAAACCAAACTTGTATGAAATAAGTTACTTATCTACTGTTGCAAGTAGAAAAAGTAACTTATTTGGTAGTATTCAAACGGGCCCTTAAATTCACACATATTGGAGAATGGCATTCAGTCAATTTTCCCATGTATCTCTTTCCCCCTTCAAGTTGTGGTGACTCGATTGTCTGATATGCGTGTTTCGTTGCATGCCGTCCATCTCCGGTATATCCTACCGGATGGCCAGTTCCGATCGAAAGCGGATTACGCACTCAGTAAACTGTGGGCCCCACAGATGATGCATGCATCTTATCTGCTCCGTTCATGCATTTTACCAGCTTATTTTAGGGCATGATCTCAAAATTAGAGCATATCCAAAGTTAAAGTGTACCACACCACAGGAAATAGTGGGGATGATGACGTTCACAGTTGAACTCCTAGGGCCCACTGTGAGGTTTGTTTGTCATCCGACTTGTTCACAAGGTCACACAGGTATCGATGAAGGGAAAACATAAATATCAGCTTGATCATGAACTTCTGTCTCTCCAAAAAGTTTCCAACGGTAAATGCTCAATTCCCACTCTTTTCTCTTGTGTGCTCCACCTGAGCTTTGGATATGCTTCGATTTTGAGCTCATGCCCTAAAATGAGCTTGAAAAACGGATGGACAGCGTGGATAAGACAAAAACGTGACAGTGGGTCCCTAAGAGTTTACTCAGTACGCAATCTTGCTCTGATCCACATTTGCATTTTCCAATTATAGGGAGGTAGGTCGCATGGGAATTTTCAATGCAGCTGTTTGCATTGTATCATTTGGCTCCTGTTTCTTTTGTGGCTGGATACAGTGTCTGCATGGGCATAGGAAGTACCATATTTCCAACGTGATCGATTCGCAAAGTAGCATATATGTGTTATGAAGAAAATATTTGGTTAAAAATATTTTAATAAATTAAATATAATATATTGTATGTAAAGTGTTTGAAAAAAAAAATAATTTTTAAACTTTTTAAAATAGTCCCACAATAGGAGAGAGAAAAGACACATTTATTAATAATGTGTGGAGTACCTTAAGATTTCATTGATAGGAGAGAGGACTACCAAGGCTTGCATGTGCACATGGGCACTGATCTTGGACTCAGTATGAGGCCGTAGGCATGTGAGCCAGTGTGGTTGTAGTGGCACACTTTATACTTTATATGTGAGCATCAGTATCGCAAATAGGTTGCTCCCTCATGAATCGGAGTGAATCATCTGCACCAATAAGTAAAAAAATTGCTGCATGTTGCTAGCCCAATAGTCAGAAACAGTAGTTACTATCTCTAAATGGCTAGCATGCAACTAATCTCCCACATGCATCAACAACCATAAATTGCCAAATAACGATTAGTTTCTCCAACAATCGAGAACGGGTTCAATGATTTTATGTTCCTGAACCGAAACTACCGGTTATACTTGCCCATATAAATAGGGCTAGGTTGGCTTATTCCAACACAACTAACATCAAAATCCAATTCAAATACTCAGCAAATAAACCAGCAACTCTAGTTTTCCTTCAAGCTAGAAAGTTTATATGCAAGCTTGTGACGTCAGAATCAAATGGTTTATAAGAGCCAGACCAAAGCAGGGGTCTAACTTAGCTGAGAAAAAAATATTTCTCTTTCTTTTTCGTTTAGGATTTTTCTTTCTTTACTCATTTGTTGGAAAAATTTGTGCGAACATAGTTTCATTCAGTGGTTGCTTCGTATTTGTTGAACATAGAACCACAAAAGGCTTGATGTATATTGAAAGTTATTCGCTTGCAACATGTCATTAGTTTTAAAAATAAAAAAACGGCCGAATAATGCTTCTAGGATATATCATACCTGCTTTAGCCTGTTGTTCTTCCTGAATTTTTTGTTTTCAACTTTTTTTTTTTTTTTTTGCTTTTGTAATAGTATATTTGTAATTTGAGATTCATCAAAGCTGTTCATTACTACACGTTTAAAATAGTAGATGGGCCTTGTTACCAAAAAAGAAAAAAGAAAAAAGATGTTTGATGGCACAATGCCTTTAACCGGTGGTACGAAATGGAATAAATGCCAAATTCAGCTATGGCTCTAGTTCAAGGAAAAGTAGATTCTTTCATTAGATGAGTAGGATATTCCACTTGTGTAACATTTAAAATTGACCAATCAACCTTGGGTCCCACATGATGTATGGCTCAGATCTTTATAATAACGTCTTCATATGTGATTTACGACAAACAAAGCCTCGTGAGGCACTGCACCAGCTCTGTCGTTCCGGACACGTATCGACGTTGTCGGCGAAATAAATGAGAGTTGTGCATGTTTCACGTGCTCAAGACTGGAAAAGAGACGGTGAATCCGTCTGCACTGAAATTCCATGCGCCCTACCTTCTAGAGAAGATAAGTCGTGGGATATGATGAATCGAGTCCGTCCAAATAGTGGGACTGTAGATTTATGATGCTATAAAAACAAATTATCCATCTTAAACCTTATAATGAAGTAAGAAACAAACGTAGTAAAAGGCCTATAATCCGGACGGATAAATGAGGAAAATGTAAAATTCTAATTTTATGCCACAAAAAATGTATTTCCCACTAGATGGACGGTCCCGATTTCCTGTATCTCATGATGAATTTTTTTAACGTATGATGCGTTCTTTGCAATCTCAATGGAGAAAGATCCACGAAATCATTTTCCATTAATGGATTCCGTCCGCTCGGAGTTGGAAGGCACGTAATGAATTGGATGTTGCCACGAGGAGTGGTCGGACGGATAAGTGATCATTGATGACTGGGGAGCTATTTGATACTCTGGCGGAGTATAATACTTGATACGCGGGCACTATGAAATTGTACACATGCTTGAGATTAACTCGAATTAAACCGAGCAGATTGTGGAACCTATTGTCTTTAATTCAAAGTCCCAAAGTCAAACCACTGATGCGTGAACAATATTTAGTTAAATGGACCAAGTGATATTTTTCATTTTTAACCGTCCAATAAATGTAAAAAAATCAGATAGTCAGATGATAAAATAAGCTCGAGTTTTGGTTTACCATACATCTGAATTAGGGTCCATAATTTGGACCATCTAATTCGAATTAATTATATGCCATGTATGCAATTCCTAAGTACCTGTGTACCATCCATCACACTCCGCCAGAGCATTGAGTTTTTCAATCAGAAACCGTTCACGTGTACTGCCGGAAACGTGTCAGCTATCCTGTGTGTGGCACATGTGTCAGAGATCCAGACCATTCATGACAGATTCGTTTGCTTACTAACGCTGCCGGTTGCGAGGTGGCCAGTAGTGGGTGCTCTGTGGGCCCCACCACTTTATCCACGTAGTCCATCAATTTTTCAAGATCCCGACCACGGTGTATCTGTTGCATCTGTCCATCCATTCTTCGATATTATTTTAGGTCATGAACCTAAAAATGAAGCAGATCCAAATGGGCCCACCGATCAACGGTCAGTAGATGTTTGTCCATTCATCAGGTAGTGCTTACTATGAGCATGTTAGTGTACCAAAAATCAGGGAAATAGGCTCATCAAGCAAACGACACGTGTACTTTGAAATTGGACTATGATGGTATCAGCCCAATAGTCGTGGCCCACCACATAAATAATAGCTATCCAGGTCAAGGTAATTAGGATCCGTCAATCACTACGACTATAGGGCTGATACCATCATGGCCCACCACATAAATAATAGCTATATAGGCCACTGAAGCAACACGTGTGTAGGATCCAACCCATCCACAAAGGCAAAATGCTGGCTTTCTATCAGGTGGGCCATCCTAATTAGATCTTCTGCTGGATCACGATGCCCAAAACAAACTTAAAGGAAGAACAATCCATTTATAGCCGTCCGTTTGGTACGTACTCGTGACCTACCTTAGGAAAGAAACAGTCTGATTTCGAGGCTAGAAGATCCAAAATAGTGTGGCCCTCGCCTGATGGAAAGATCAGATTGGCACACGGGACCAATGTGGCACGTGTGCATGCTGTGGTTGGGCAGATCTCTACACGCGCGTGAACTTAGGATCTCGAGAACGTGGACATCTTCACAGAACAGGTCGTACACGCGTGTACATATCCACAAGCGGTAACACTTGCAAATATGAAGCACACGTGTAATGTCTGAGCTTCATTTCAGTCTGGAAATATTTCTTTTAGATCTTTTGCCTCTGAGATCAGACAGTTCCGCTCCCCAGATGAACCGCATCATGCTGACTGATAAAACTTTTTTAGCCATTCATTTGTTTTGATACGGTTTCGCCCACCTGACGTATGAAATGACCTGATTTTTATTCCATGGGATCCAAAAAGTGCAGATTCCCTGATGAAAGGGTCAGATCTCACACAAATACATTGCGTTGTGAAATAGGGCCTGCAGATGGATGCACTTGCAATGTGGTTTAGGTAAGCCATTTATGAAGATGTACTCGGCTTAGGCCTAATGAAAGTCATTGAGTCATGCGTGCGGGTTATGCTAAGTAACCTGCCATGCAATCAAATCATAAACTAAGACAAAAGTAGCTTGCCTTAGGTAGAGGCAATGCCAAATTCTTGTACCTTTCTAACTGTGGGACAGGAAGTTAGGTGAGGTCTACTATAATGTTTACGAGAAATCCCTCCATAAAAAAATAGGTAAATCCAAAACTCAAGTGAACCACACAATATGAAATAATGAGAGTTAAACATTATTTATGAACTTCATGTGAGGAAGTTAAGTGAGGTCTACTATAATGTTCGTGAGAAATCCCTCTATCCAAAAACTGGACAGATCCAAAACTCAAGTGAACTACATAATATGACATAATGAGGATTAAATATCCATTGTCGAAACATTTATGGGCCTAAGAAGTTTTGGATCAGGATAATAAGTACATCCAAATATGAATGAACTTATGATTGTTATGGATTGCATATAAACATCACGGCAGGCCGAGGAAAATTTTAATAGTAGACATTTGCCTTTCATGGGCCCACTTCAGTTTTGGATTTGCCTCACTCTTTTAGCTCATGCCTTAATATGACTTGGCAAAAATTGATGGGCAGATGAATTCATAATGTCCCTATATTGACTGGATCCATGACAGAGGGAGCTTGCCTAGATGAGGGGGCAATACCCACTCCACGTCCCTTTTGTGTATTAAGTGTTACCCGTGATGTTGCGCCCAGGCATCATGATGTCCATCTGTTTTGACAGCTTATTTTAAGACATGATATGGAAAATGAAGTAGACCTAAATTTCGGGTGGACTATACTATAGGAAACAATGGTGATCCACAATTAAAATTTTCTTATAGGCTATGAAAGTTTTGGATCAATATGATATTTTTGTGGTCCCTTCATCCCGACTTCATCAACGGGTTGGATGATAAATCAACATTCCGGTGGCCTATGAAAGTTTTGGATCAAGATGATATTTGTATGGTCCCTTCATACAGGTCTTTGTGACCTTATCAACAGGTTGGATGGAAAATCAACAGTTTGGTGGTTCCTAGAAGTTTTTAATGGTGGGTATTCAATCACTTCTATTTCTTATGGTGTAGTCTACTTAAGATTTGGATCTGCTTCATTTTTGTAATCATGACTTAAAAGTGATCTTTCAAAATGGATGGGCTGCGTGGATGTAAGGAAAATACATTCATGTGGGCTTCACAGAGACCAACATGCTCTGAACCTGCTCATCTCACATGTTCCAATCAAATCCCGCCAAGTGAGATCACCACCGAGGTCCATGGTGGGAGAGTCACCAAGAAATCCGCGTCCATCAGCAAACTTCTTGCCATGGATGTTGGGTCTGGTGGTCCGCTGGTCTACCAAACTTAGTACTGCAAAGCTTACGAAAGTAGAAAGGTGGGACCTACTAGCGTTTGGTTGAGATCATGCAATACGACTGGTGGGTAACGTAGTCCACTCACGATGTTAATAAAAGCTTTATAAATTAACATGTGGTGGAGGGACATGACGTGGTGAAAATGATTGGGAGATATAAACGAAGTGCTGATGGGGATACAGCTTTATGGTTGACAGAAGCTACTAGATAGATCCAAGGACAAGATTCCCGTGATAGTCCACCATCATCTGGAAAGATGGTGGGGAATCACCCTCTTTAGTTATGTGGCTGCCATCCAGCTCACAAACCGTGGATGGAGCATGGCAAGAAAATCAGACCGATTAAGATATCCCAACCATCCAGCTGGCCAGATGTCAAATGGATGGTTGCAATTAAAATAGTGAGGGCTCAAGTTCAGTGAGAAAAATGCGATGATTGTTATCATTGGATCATTGCGATTTCCAGTAGACACGTGCGGTAGGAAGTTAGTTGGGACCCACCTTGATGTTGCGAGAAATGCAGGCCATGCATCTGTTTTGGCAGCTCATGTTATGAGATAAGCCAAAAAAATAAGACGGATCCAAAACTCAAGTGGGCTACACGACTTGAAATAGCGGGCAGGAACAGCTTACCGTTGAAACTTCTTTTGATCCACCATGATATTTGTATGCCATTCATATCATTCATGAGGTCATTCCAACTATGGTGAATTGAAAATATATAATCCAAAACTTATGATGGTGGACATTAAATCCTCGTTGTTTTGTAACATGTGGCCCACTTGAATTTTGGATCTACCTAATTTTTGGGCCCGTGTCCTAAAAAGGGATGGATGGGGTGGATTTCTCACAAACAACATGGAGCCAATGGCTAGCGGTCAGTAATCTATGGGCCCCACTGTGATGTATTTGTTTCATCAAGGCTGTTCATCTATTTCCCATATAATTTTATGGTATGAGCCCAACAATGAGGTGGATCCAAATCTTAAAATCTACCACATCACAAAACAACACCACTATTACTTCTTGGGAATCACAAAAGTTTGGATCAAGCTGATATTTTTCCTCTTCATTCAGGTTTATATTACCTAATCAACAAGTTAGATATCAAATAAACTTTACAATGGGCCCTGTGAGATTTTTAATGGTGGACATTCATTCACTACTATTTTCTCGTAACGTGGTCCATCTAAGATTTAAATATGCCTCATTTTTTTAATCAAGCCCTAAAATGACCCGTAAAAATGAATGAATGGCATTGATAAAACACATAACATTGACAAGCATCACTAGCCAAACGGCATCCCCCCCTCAATCTCTGTCAAGTTTTGATTCATGCTCCAATGGAGCTGGTGACCCCAACATGTGTGAAAGCTAGGGAATGCCTACCACGTATTTGTTTTATCCACGTTGTCCATCCGTTCTCCCGCTTATCTTGGGTTATGAGCTCAAAAATAAAATTCCAAAGTTCAAGTGGACCACATAATAGTAGACAGTGGGGACTGACCTTTTTTTTCACTATTAGGACACCCACCCCTGTTGTTAGTTACACTTACAGCTGTACACGAGTCAATTAAAGGTCGTGTAACTCAGTCAACTCAAC
Source organism: Liriodendron chinense (assembly GCA_003013855.2). NCBI lineage: Eukaryota > Viridiplantae > Streptophyta > Magnoliopsida > Magnoliales > Magnoliaceae > Liriodendron > Liriodendron chinense. The sequence goes on along the minus strand of PVNU02000768.1, from coordinate 1,051,653 downwards.
TTGGAAAAGCTCGACTCGACTCAGTTCAAAGCTAGGTTTAGACCAAGTCAAGCCAATTTTTGGTACTTGAAAGTTGAAAGAAAAACGAGTCAAGCTCCGAGCTAGCCCCTGCTCGACTTAGTACATGCTCAAGTCAACTCAATTTACAACCCCGACCCCGCATTCTCCACTCCTTCCCATTTCGTTTGAAACCGTTCAAAATAGAGCCATAAATGGTCGAGTTCGGGGCGGGTTTAGCTAAAATCAGACCCGTCCATTTACTAAATGGGTCTTGGTCCAAATTTTAGACCCAAACCCTTTTACTAAATGGGCGGGTTCGAGTCAGGTCCGAGTCAACCCATCAAACCCATTTATAAATGGGTTCGGGTCTGGTAGAGAGAGATCCACCCAGACCCATTTATAAATGGGTCGGGTCTAATGGGTCCGATTCTTGATCAAGTATGCAAGCATTTTTACAAGGCTTACAATCGGGTCTGGTCCTTTGAAACATATACCAAACCCGCCCACTTACTAAATGAGTTCGGGTCGGGTCAAGCCTAATATAAAGGAAACCAAACCCAGACTCGTTTAGCAATTGGGTCTATTCTTGGACCTAGACCCTTATCATTTAACAAATGAGTCGGGTCTGGGTTGGGTCTAAATGGGTTGGGTCCGAGTACCCCATCAAGTCCACTGACCCATTTACAGCCCTAGTTCAAAAGATGAACATAACCCATTTGTCCATCATTTCGCATCAACGAACCAATCAGAAAACCAAGATCTCCACTCATTTTCTACATCTTTAGCTTGCGCAACCCAAAAATGTTTAAACCAATAACCCACCAAGTAAACCTTTTTAGAGCCTCGTTCATTGGGACCCACAAGCTCCATAGGAGTCATCTAGATCATCCACAAGCATCAGAACTAAGAAAGAACAGTCGGACAACAATCTGCAATTGAAGAGACCATCCTCTTTCCCAATCGACTCGGCTCGAAAACTTGTACTTGAACTAGGCTCGAGCTCGGCTCAAATTCACTCAATTTGCTGGCGAGTCGGACAGTTAGGCTCAAAGCCAAGTCAGGTCGAGCAACGAGCGCGGGTGGCTATTGGCTGAGCAGAGTTGAGCATGGCCAAGCTCGTACTTAGATCGACTGTGTACAACACTAGTCACACTGCAATGTTAGCCCACTCGAGAGGTCTTTGTAACCTTATGTATGCAACTAATCATTATTGTGACCCTTAAAAGGTTTCAACAGACCATTTTATATGGTGTGGTCCACCTGAGTTTTGGATATGCTTCAATTTTGGGGCATGACCCTAAATTTAGCCGGCAAAATAGATGGATTGCAGGGATAAAACACATACATCATGGCGGGCCCACAGAGCTTCGACTCCAGCTAGCTAGCTGGTGTTGGGGTCATCAACCAAGCTGCGTCCATGTTCCATCGCTTAATTTTAACGGTATGGATTGTGTTAGAACTATGCCATAAATGGTGGTCAACTCACAGGCTTAACTTCGGTGGTCTTGCCCTCTTTGACTTAAAAATAAAATAAAAAAAGACCCACGTCCACGCATTATTATTCCGAAAAGATCCAGTGATTCACCACATTAGCTACGTTTATATCCAACATTCAATCACAGTATACATGGCACATAAGGTTTTAGATCCAAACCGTTCATATGTTGGTCCCTACCATGATTGGGAAATGAGCCAAAATTCATACTTGTTACATCATCCCATAATCCGATTGGACGGATATTTCCAATTCAATCTTGAACGTTGGTTGGACTATTTTCTAACCTGTCTACACTACCATTCCGAGTTCCGACTGATGAGTGATGACATTGCAGACGGACCTGACCTGAGGGACCGGAATCCTCTAAAACACGCGGGCCCACCATGTTGTTAGTGTGGCATCCACTCCGTCCATCGGGTGCGCTTCTCAGTGATAGGTCCAGAGGCCAAAATTCATCCAGATAAACAGCTCAGATGGGCTACACCGCAACAATGAGGATGGGAGGCAACCGTAGGTTTGCGTGTGGGGTCACCATGGTCTGCGTCTTTCATCAAACCCGTTCATCAGATATGGCTCACAAGGATGAAGGGAACAAAATAAAAATAGGCCTGATCCAACACTCAGACGGGCCACATCACGTTAGCTTAAAGGTCTAACGTAATACTTTACATTGCTTCGTTGGTCTGGTCCATCTCGGTTTTTATCTAATGTACAATCTTTTGCATGTGCGGTGAAAATAAGGGTCTTCACCTGATGGACGGAGTGGATTTCACATATAAAACATGTCATGTAGGGCCCAATACAAAAATTTTCAAAACCCGAACCCGACCCATCCATTAGCCCAATACAACCATTAAAAGGCCCGGACCCCAAACCCGATGGGACAGCTTGGCCCACTGGCAACGGTACGGACGGCTCCGGTGTTTTGTGTCCATGTCTGATAGCGAATGCCAGGTGTACGAGATTGACTGATTGATAACAAACTTAAATACGAGGATTTGACACCAAATGATTCTTATTTTATTAGATTTCTTAATTTTAATTTAAATACAAAACCTATGGGCCACTTCCACGTCGCCAGATTGTCAATGCTAGCTCATCCACCGATGGCAGTTTTTTCTTTTTTTATTAAAAAAACAAAATAGAAGACTTGACCCACTACGCTAATCTAAAGGCACGTTTGCATGTGTTACACATCACGATTTGGATGTTTTGGCTAAATGCTAGGCGGTCCATTCGATCTTACATTAGGGAGAAAAAAAAAACTCAGGCAGAGTGTGATGGACGATATGCAAGCACTTGGAAATTACTAAGAAATTGCATACTTCGGAATACAAGCAGTTCAAATCAAACTGTCTAAATTATGGGTCCCATTCATGTATTATGGCCCAAAAATTACGTTTACTTGATTTGATTATTGGGCAGTTGTTTGGTGGGAAATTATTGGACGGTTATAAGATTCAAGTGTGTCCATGAATCGATGGCCAGGATTGTTTAACAAATCTGATTCTTGGGCTTTGACTCAGCTACAGCGAGTTCCACATTTTACTCTAAATTGGGTTAATTTTTGCCACCTTGTGCAGCTTTTGTGTGCCTGTGTATCAAGAATCATATGCAGCCAGGGTATTAAATAATTTATAAGAACCAGTTGGCCTACTCGAATTCAGGATTGCCAATATCCCGCCTCAAATGTTGGTAGTTACAATTTGGACAGAACATCCAAACATGCCATAAAACAAAATTTAAAATCTAACCGTATAGGTAGTGGTTTCGTGCATGGCCCAAATGTAAATGGATGATCTCCGCCATTCATTTGCTATACTATATTTTTTTATTTAAAGATATTGGAGCAGCAGACGTGGCAGTGAAATCTGTATTAGCTGATGTTTATGCTCGTATGGTCACTTTCATGGTTTTAAGACAGCCCAGTCTGGTGCAACTCGTCGGAGTCAACTCAGACTCGGTAGGATCTGGTTTGGTTTGATACCTCAGTCACCCGAGACTCGAGTGAGTCCCAACTTGACTTGGGATTGAATAAGTCTGTCTGAGTACTGAGTCTTTTAACCAGACATTCATATTGTCAGTCTGTGTGCTAATCTGATCAACGGACGAGATGGCCCGATGGACCTTCGACGATATCTTGGCCATTGTGGCCCTTATGGGCCGATGTTCCACCAAAATTTCACGGTACCATCTTTCCCACTGTTATGCCCCTTGTCTAAGTAATTAGTAACATGAAAATGGTAGGCCCCGCGATGAAGACAGCCCTATAGAAATCAGTATAGTGTGCTTATCCAGTGGGACACACTAACAAACCCAATGTACACCAGACGGTCTGACTCAACATGCTGTTGTGGCCCATCTACTTTAACGGATTAGATTGATTTTTGAGAATAGTGAATATCATGGTTTGGGCCTTCATTCAACCCTTTTCAATGTTGGTAGGAAAGATGGTTGTGTTGTTGTTGCTTGTAGGTCATCAGTTTTCTTTGCGAATGTTGCTGTCCTGACGCCTGGCCTTGTAACTTAATTCTACAAAAAGTCTATAATTTTTTGTCTTTGGGTGCTATGATTCCCTTAATAATTATGGGTCCCATGGCACATGCTTTCCATAGAAACAAAATTGCATGAATAGGACATTTCGAGGACAGAAATTTGTTGTTTGTGCAAAACCATCTTCCCCGAATCTCACTTGTGTTTAAGTCTGATGTATCCAAACGTGCCCCTTAAGGCCTATTTCACAAGAAAACAATCAAATTTTCCTCGCTTTGAAGTTTATAATTCTCTTAATTGGAAAGAAATCTGTGATAACTCGTATGTTTATTATTAAGCTTATACAAAATCAATGTAAGATATGAGGTAACTTCATTCTCATCCAAACAAACTATTAGTTTAATTTTAGTGATGTAGCTGATAATTAGATTATTTTGGTATATCATCAACATGCCATGTGTATGACGAACATGTCCGTAGCAGTTCTTTGTTTACTCCGCAACTCCGAAAGAGCTCAAAAAGTCATTACACTCCATTTATTTTCAAATTCTCTACTAAAAATGGAATTTCATTTACATGCACATTTACTCCTATTTTATATCATTTCCATGCCTTTATTTCCATCCAAACACACCTCAAATGTCATTTACCTCTATCTACTTCTAGTTCCTTCCATTTACCTTAATTTGCTCCCATCCAAATGGTGCCGCTACACACATGTTCGTCGTACACTTAACATACTAATGATTAGGGCTGTCAACGGGTCGGATACGGGCCGGATCAGTGATGATCCGAATCCGACCCGATTAAGAACATATCCGACCCGAATCCGACCCGAATCCGATTTGGATCACAAGTATATGATCCGAACCCGACCCGATTAAATTTTTCGAAATCCGTTTTCGATCCGATTATGATCCGACCCGATATCCGACCCGATATCCGAGAGAGAGAGAGAGAGAGAGAGAGAGAGAGAGAGAGAGAGATTATCATATGTTTTTATTTTATTTTATTTATTTATTTTTTTTATCGGGTCGGATCGTTAACGGGCCGGATCGAGGTTGATCCGAATCCGACCCGAATATTAAACGGATCATCTTTGGATATCCGTATCCGATCCGATTATCCGATTATTGATCCGAATCCGATTAAATCGGATCGGATACGGATCGGATACGGATCAAGATCCGTATCATTGACAGCCCTACTAATGATGTTCCAAAATAATCCAATTATCAGCCATATCACTAAAATCACCAATGGATTAATGCTCCAAACCATCCAAATGCTGGCTATTAAGAAGGACCGTGGAAAAATGTTAGCAAGTTGCTTGTTTCTGATTCTTATGTTTGTGGCTTATTTAATGCTCAAAATTTTCTCTTTCTCTCTTTCTTTTTTTTTTTTTTTAACTAGAGTATGTATTTAAATGGTCTTATTACAATCATTTTGTTACATAGCACATATGTGCATTGATTTGGATTATTAAAGTGGATTAGCGATATAACATATCTTCTTATGAATATATTGAAAAATTCTACTCCCATCCAAATGAAATATGTTAAAATCCCTCAATACATATTGATAAACCATCATCCAGCAACTCGAGCTTTTAGATCAAGTGGTTGTTTGATGTGGTATAAGAGCAGAAAGTCTTGTGTTCAAATTCTAGGAGGCTCAATATATTTATAGGAGTGTTAAAGTCTTCTATGTTCATTAATGATATGCCATCTTCCATCAACTCTAAGAAAAAATTAATAGCCACAACTTTAATCTGGCATTAAAAAAAATGTAGATTATGAAATTTAACTTCAAATTTTTTTTTTGGATAATTCTATCTACTTAAACCATAAAAGCAGTGTATATTGTTAAAACTTCCCAAAGCTTTGTGGCATTTCTATTCTCATGTTTCTCAACCCCACCTACTTTTCTTCATTATTTTCTTAAAAATAATGAAAAAGAAAAAATCAACCACACAACCCAAGAAAAGCCCACAAGTTGTATGGTTAGTGTCTTTGGATAAGTTAAGTATTCACGACATGACCATTGATGGGCCCACCAAATGAATGGTCCGAATCACATAATGAAGTTGGCCCCCACCATAATGTTTCTGTTGATGAGTGCTTTCTTGACACGTAACTACACCACTCAACAAACACTTAAAAGAAATGACTAATGAGAGGATTGGTTTTGCCACTCGCGTGTTGTGTCAAGACTCACGAATGCGCCCTCATCGCTCAATGCTTCATACGCAGGTGGACTGAGACCGTCCATCTAATGAGCCCAGGAGATGCCCCCACAACAACAACAAAAAAAAACCACACCAGTAGATTATCCTATTCAAATGAACGGTGATCTTCAGATGACCGTAGATATGAAAGCATCCACAACGTAAGCTGTCCATGCATCTATTCAATACCTAATGCATAGATCCATGCATCCGTCACCAATCTTACCATGATTTTTGCTCCGATACGTGCCTTACGAAGATTGGAATCCACGCAACAACTGCGCTCGCGTAAAACACCTAAGCTCTGTGGGGCCCACCATGTCGTGTATGTAAAATCCATTCTGTCTATCCTGTTTCATCCGTTCATGCATATCCACAGCTTTGTGTGCGTGGGCCCACCATGTTGTTTACTGAGTAAACTCTGTGGGGCCTACCGTGATGTATGTGTCTTATCCACGCCGTCCATCCATTTTCACAGATCATTTTAGAGCATGATACCAAAATTTAAGCATAAACAAAATCTCGAGTGGACCACGCCAAAGGAAACATGGGGATGATGACGTCCATCATATATTAAAACCTTACTAGGGCCAACAGTGATGTTTATCTGTCATCCAACCTGTTCATAAGGTCACACATACACGGATGAAGGGAAAACACAATATCATCTTGATTTAAAACTTCTGTGGCTTCAAGGAAGTTTTCAACTATAGGCATTCAGTTCCCTCTTTTTACTATGGTGTGGTCTGATTGAGCTTTTGATATACTTAAACTTTGGGATCTGGTCTTATAATGAGATATAAAAATGGATGGACGGTGTAGATAAGACATATACATGACTGTGGGCCCCACATAGTTTTATGCGCCTCCGTAGAAAGAGAGGTGGTGGACGATTCCGATCCCCTTATGATTGATGATGAGTATATGGTCAACACGCAAAAGCGAAGGAACCGCATAAGGTAATTCGCTGCGAGGCATGTGCTGGGGTTAGTTTCTCAAACTGAGTGCCATTTGAATAAAACTTCCATGGGATCCATACCGTCCATTAGGTTTAAGAGTTTATTTTAACCATTGATCCAAAAAATCCCGATCATATAAAATTAAGGAAGGCCACATCTCGGGAAAATTTGGAATGGAAAGCCCAACGTTAGTTTTGTGCAGGATCCTCCGTTGAGGTTACATTTCTTCCAGTCCATTCATCTGACATGTCTCATTAGGATGAAATCCTTAACCAAAATTTATAATATTTTAAAATTAATCTGCCATAATATATGACTTTACATGTTTTAGGCATAATTTTTTGAGTGGCCCATCTAACAGTTGAATGATTCTGATTTCTGAGATCAAGGTTCAAAAATCGGTGATATACTTTATTGACGGCATGGATTTAATTCATGTTAGTTATTTTCTCCGAAGCTAGTGGAAGTAACTCCGGGAGGTATCTAGCGCGAGGTACCATGTGTTTTCCAAAGATAAAAAAAGATTTCTTTTATTATTGGAAAATTCATGTTGATTTTGGTAATTTAAACTCTAAAGCGTGGCTACTTCTGGAAATTAGACTTATTTTGTCGTTTTCGTTATGCATTCCTATATGTAGAAAATTAAGACTTTTTCGTTGGAAGCTGACTGCTGTGTGAGGGAGTGAATTCGGTCAGGCCGGGGTGACATCGAGTTCCGTCACCCAACCTTTGAAAGTTGGTGCCCCACTCTGTCTGGTGGCGCGGATTAGGTGAGTCTTGCCGTGTCTACGGTGGATCCAGCCCCTATTAGATCCATACTGTGGGGCCCACTGTGATTTATGTGTCTTATATCCATGCCGTTCATTCATTTTGCCAGCTCATTTTACAGCGTGAACCTAAAAATGAAGTAGATACAAATCTCAGGTGTACCCTACAAGAAACAGTAGATCCTCAGGTGGACCATACTACAGTGGTGATTAAATGCTTCTCATTAAAAACTTCCATCCAACTTGTTGATAAGGTCACATGAACTTGGATGAAGGTAACACACAAGTATCAGCTTATACAAAACTTCTGTGGGGCTCAGTAAGTTTTTACTGATGCGAGTTCAGTCACCATTGTCTTTTATGGTGTGATGGTCGGCTTGAGGTTTTGATTGTTTCATTTTTGGAGTCACTCTTTCAAATGAATCGGCAAAACAGATGAACAGGCATGGATATAAGACACATACATCACAACAAGCCCCATGCGTCCTAAATCCGTCGAAGACTCGAAGTCCATTGATGAGTTTGAATAATAGCATAGTCGGTGAGTTACTGACCGTAGGCCCACCTCAATGTATGTGATGTATTTCCATGTCATTGAATGGCAATTATTAAAGACTTCCCAAGGTCTAGCGTAATGTTTATTTGCCATCCAAATTATTAATAAAATTATACAAAGTTAGATGAAAGAAAACACAAATATTAGTGTGATCTAAAACTTTTGTGGGACACATTAAGTTTTTAATGGTTAATCATCATTGCTTTTAATGATGTGGTCCACCTGTAATTTGGATCTGCTTCATTTAAAACCCATGTCTAAAATGATCTTTCAAAATAGATGGACGGCTTGGATATGCAACATATACATCAAGGTGGGCCCCACGGTTAACATGATCAAACCCATTGTTACCCGGATCATACTGAATCCACTCTACTCTGACATGGGTCTGGCTGGCGAATAATATAATGCCACATCACAGCCCGACATCCATTTTTTTCAGATCATTTTAAGGTATACAGATCACACATTTACAAATAGTGGTGAAGGCCCACCAATAGAAACTTATTACGGCCTCTGGTTCAAGATGATATTTGCATCTTTCCTTATCTAGGCTTGCATGACCTTATGAACAGGTTGGATAGCAAATAGACATCGCAGCGGGCCCTACGAATGTTTAAACAGTAGGCCTCATTACGCCAATCATTTTCCCACGATGTGGTCCACTTGAGCTTTGGATCTGCTTCATTTCTGGGCTAGGGCCAAGTTGGCCCACCTGTAATGATCGACAGACGATTGGATGAGAGGAGTCCAACTCAGAATGCACATGATCAGAAAATAACTGTGATGGGTGATCACATCCGTACAAATCAGTGGCATGCAGAATGGACGGTAGATTAAAATGGTCCCACCGTCCATTGAGTCCTTATCTGAATTTAGGGGGCGCGGTTTGGGTGGATCCCCGGATCCACTGAGGTCAGTGGATCCCCAACTGTGGGGCCACTGTGATGTATGTACCTTACATCTACACCGTCCATGCATTTTGAAAGCTCATTTTAGGGCATTATGAAAAAATGAAGCAGAACCAAATCTTAGGCGGAACATACCACATGAAATAGCAGTGATTGAATCCCCACCATTAAAAACTTCATGGGGCCACTGGAATGTTTACTTTCCATCTAACCTTTTGAAATGTCACAAAGACCTGGATGAAGATACCAAACAAATATCAGCTTGACCCAAAACTTTTGTGACCCTGGAGAAGCTTTTAATGGTTGAACACCATTGTTTGCTGTATGATGGTCCACCTGAGATTTGGATCTACTTCATTTTTTGAATCATGCTCTAGAAAGAGTTTTCAAAATGAATGGATGACGTGGATGTAATACACACACCACATAGTGAAAGCATGGTAAAGGATCCACCCACCTCGGTTGATCCGGGGATCCAGCGAAGCTGTGCCCGAATTTCTGTAATCACTCGATCGGGAAGATATTGGGACCATGCAAAATCCACTGTGGACTCTTCCCACCAGATGGTCCGCCGTGATCACCGGTGGCCTGCTTTGGGCCCCACATATAAACTTACATCCTAATAAGCTAACAGATATTCATGCCAGATCACAGCTGTTTATTTTACTAATCTAAATACGGAAAGAGACAGGTAACTTGCTGAAGTGCCCTGCACTGAAATTGGTGGGGCCTCAAGCCTAAAATAATTGAGATGTTCATCTGGTGGGCCCCACTTAGATGGGTCAATGCAAAATACCAACCAATTGAAAAATCAGTGGACCCCACTGTGACATCAATGTGATGGTTAGAATTTTGCGGCTGGTGTGAACTGTATGACCCATGGTCAATCTACACTCGGCTAACCTGATGAACGGTTCTGATCAGTCATGCTGAGCCACGTATGATATCCCACCGACCATTAAGCCGGCCTAAATAAACAATCAGCGGAAAAAGTCAAGGATACTAAGGTTTAGGTAATTTCAGATTTTCAGCATATAAAATATTCAAACGCGGATTAAACGAAGAGGCTTTCTGTTGCCACACGTACCTCTCCACAGTGCATCGCAGTATGGGCCCCACACACGAAATCAGCCAGCCAGCCAGCTCATCCGGTGTGATGACTCCCCGTATGAAAAGAATCACTGTCCGCGTGGAAGAGCGAACGGTCCACATTCAATTTGTGCACGTGGCTCGGCTGGCTCTCTGCAGGCATGACTTTTTAACATGGCCATCTTTAAAGTGGGCCCACCTTTTGGAATTGCCAGTATAGCACGTGCGCGGCGTGTAGATGTGAGTTTGGAGAAGTGCGCGTGTGGAGTGTGCAAACCTCACGGAATAAAAATTCAAATCCAAGGAAGGGATATTGGTATATTCGCATTTCGCCGTAGATCATCTCTGTATTTTCGTCCCTTTTCATAATCCTTTGATTGCAAGAATAGTCAATTAGCCAAATTGATATTTACACCCACCAAGAATTGCACTAAAACAGTACAACAGTGTACGATTTCGATTCCCGTGAAATAGAAATGTTGTTGGAAGTTCCCAAACAGATCCGACGATGGCACATAAATGATAAAACGCCGGGTTGACTCAAGTACCACCCGAGTCGACACGGTTCCAGTAAACTGGTTGAAAGCTAGCGTAAGTGATCAGATGTTCACAAGTATGTGCATCCTCGAAGATTGATAAACGAGGTTCATTTTCTTGATCACGCTGAATTAAAGGCTCTTGAATAGGTACTGGCCGTGCCTGTACTGGGGTGGATTTGAATGTACGGCAAACTGCTGTCAGACATGGGTCCATACAAATTATGTTTGAAAGTTGTTCAGACCCATCTCTGATGCAGCCTGCCGTCTATGCCTACAGACCCATCTCAGACCCATATCTTGAACAGTACAAAAATGTACGATCATCATAGAGACATTTTTCATTAGAGCATTCTTTATTATATGTAGAGAGGTTTACTCCCTGATGCACTAGTTTTCTTTTTAAGAATTTATTAAAAAGCATTGAAGAGAGCAGGCATAGAATTCGTGAATACTTTTTGATGACTCATCACATATGATGTGAGCTCAAAATCTGAGCAATCAACATTACGCAACAGCCAAAAAAAAAAAAAAAAAACCAGCACCCAACTTTCAATCTGGTCCAAAAAGAGAGAGAGGCAAATCCGAAGAGGAAATTGATTCCCATTTTCATGGCCCAACAAAGATTTAGACCAGGAAAAGTTGGGCTTAGGGGGGATTTTTGGGGGTTCCGCATCATGTGGACAGCTTAGATTTTGAGCTCACATCATGTGTAATGAATTATCAAAAAGTACGGGAACTCATGAGTACTGATGCACAGATGAGCATTCCTCTCTCTATATATCTCATGGTGGAAAGTGAAAATTTTTAATAGGGGCAAGTTAATTTACACTTTGAAGGGAAGGGTATGAGATCATTATACCCCACACACACACACACACACACACAAAATTAATATTGTCGTTCAAGTATGTTGCATTCTAAGTATTTCAACTAAAAAATTTCTATTTTATAATACATAGGCTCATACATGTGTGCATATTGCATTTTTATATTTTTGGTCCAAACTGTATTAGATTCAAACTTTTCACTCTTCGGATTCTTAGGCTCCTCATTTTCTTGGTAAAAAACTTTACCATATTTTTTATGGTTGAGATCAAATCACAATGAACTTTTCTCTCTCTATTTTTATTCTTGATAAAAAGAATTGTTGGGAAAACCGACAGCGGAAGCGAAAGCCGAACGCGCAGAGTAATGCGAGATCAAACGAGAAATACAATGAAATCAATTCACACAAGCATTCAATTACTAGAGATAATCCGATTTTATGTGGAAAAACCCCTAAACGGGTAAAAAACCACGGCACAAAAGCGATCCACTATGATTAACAGAAGATTACAGAGATTGACAGCTCATAAGCAAAGAAAAATAGAAAAACCCAAGCTCTCTCTCTCTCTCTCTCTCTCTCTCTCTCTCGCTCTCACACACACACACACACAAATCACTCCCCCCTCTTCCTAATATGATTAGGAAACCTTGAACTCCTTAGGATACCATCTAAGTCTAGATTCCGAAAATAGAAACATCTTACGCTACTACAGCGTAACTATGTAAGAAACCATGTGCGCAGTCGACCGGTCGGCCCTTACATAAAACAGTCCTAGAGGAAAATTCACACAGACTCGTTCACACTGCCTCGCAGCCGACCGGTCGAAGCTCTCTGCAGACCGGTTAGACGACCGGTCTAGGGTGAGTGAAAAAACTTCTGACACCTTACTGTGTTCTCTGGGCCAGAGTCAGACCAGTCGCCCGACTGGTCTGAGCACCCAGGCCTGACATAGTTTGAAGGCTCTCCAATAATCTCCATCAAGGCTCAAACGTATAATTAAAACCATCATCGCTTCATCATCTTATCTTCATCATAGCTCCATCGCTTCTCGTGCCTCCATCATCCCTAACCTTGCACTTTCACGCTCTTTTCCGCTCTTCTCATGTGGCCCTCGACCACTTGCCACATAAGAGTAACCATGGATCTCGCAGCCGATCATGCAACTCCACAGTGAATTGTGCTCCCGATCAACTTATAAAGATGGCCACACCTTCGTGCCTTCAGACACACGAGTGCCCCCTTCAACACTTCACAATAAAGATTGCGATCGATGAACACGCACCCTTTTTGCCTCAAGTGCACCAAGAGAAATCACATTCATCTTCATCTTGGGGACATGCTTCACATCTTCCAAGACTCATTTAATCCCATCAAACATCCTAATGCACACCGTACCAATACCCACAACCTTACGAGCGTAACCATTGCCCACAAACACCGATTCACCACCATACCCCTGTATGTCGTGAATGAACTCCGGTCAGGACAAACATGACATAAGCCCCTGAATCTAAGATCCACTCACTACTGTGAGATCCCTTGTCAGATACAGACAGAACTTCACAAAGATCGCCTCCGTCCTCTACGGTATTGGCTCCCTCTTCAGAAGAATTTTCATACATCTCTTGCTTTAACTTGAGATTCTGACAATCCCTTCTCATATAGCCTTCCTGACCACAACTCCAGCACTTTACCTTAGCTTTCCCTTTGCCCTTGGCCTTCGATCCCGATTTTGAATATCCTCCACCATACTCAGAATTTATTCCCCTCATAATCAATGCCTCTGAGGAAGAACAAGAACCCACGTCACCGCTTTTCTTTTTCATCGCCTTCGACTGAAGGGCTGAGATAACGGTCTTGATGTTGATGGTCTCCCTCCCTGTGCACACAAAGTCACTAAATGACTTGTATGAATCTAGAAGAAAATTTAATAGGATGCTTGCTTGATATTCATCATTCATTGACTCATTTATCTCCACCAACTTGTAAACTAGCCTATTGAACGTGCTTAAGTGGTCCTCCACATCCGTCCCCTCAGCCATCCTCAAGGTGAACAACTACATTAATAGATACATGCAATTCTTTAGAGACTTCTTGGCATAAACCTTCACTAACTTCGCCATCGTATCAGTTGCAATCTTCTCATTCGTGACATGATAGAGGACATCATCCGTAAGGCATAATAGGATCGAGGTTCTAGCCTTCTTGTCGAGCTTTGTCCACTCATCATCTTTCATAACCTCGGGTCGCTTTCCAAGAGCTTCATCAAGCCCTTGCTAAACTAAGAGGGATTCCATCTTCACCTTCCATAGCTTAAAGTTATTTTTGCCGGAGAACTTTTCTATGTCGAAACTTGTGTTTGATCACATCTCCTCGTTTCAGATCCGAATTCTACTCCACCCCAACGATATCTCTGATACCACTTGTTGGGAAAATCGGTAGCAGAAGCGAAAGCCGAACGTGCAGAGTAATGCGAGATCAAATGAGAAACACAATGAAACCATTTCACACAAGCATTCAACCACTAGAAACAATTCGATTTTACGTGGAAAAACCCCTCAATGGGTAAAAAACCACGGCACAAAGCGATCCACTATGATTAGCAGAAGATTACAGAGATTGACAACCCACAAGCAAAAAAAAAAGAAAAAAAAAAAAAGAAAACCCAAGCTCTCTCTCTTTCACAAATCACTCTTCCCCTCTTCCTAATACGATTATGAAACCTTAGACTCCTTAAGATACCATCTAAGTCTGAATTGCACCCCTTTAAATAGGCAATAACCTGAAAATATAAATATCTTACGCATTACCACGTAACTATGTAAGAAATCGCGTGCGCAGTCGACCGGTCGGTCCTTGCACAAAACAGTTCAGAGGAAAAATCACATAGACCCGTTCACGCTGCCTCACAGTCGACCGGTCGAAGCCCCCTGCAGACCAGTCAGACGATCGGTCTAGGGTGAGTAAAAAAATTCCGACGCCTTGCTATGTTCTCCAGGCTGACACAGTTTGAAGGCTCTCCAACAAGAATTACTGTTTTTTTAATGGTTGAGATGAATTACAAAGAACATCTCTCTCTCTCTCTCTCTCTCTCTCTCTCTCACACACACACACACACACACACACACACACACACACAGTTGTTGTTTTGCTTGTTGTGGTTGTAGGCTTGTAGCTCACCTAAAGTCTCATGCTTGGTCCACCTCTTTCCACCCCCCAAATGATTTAAACTGTGAGGCCTTGCATAAAATGAATTTAGACTTGATTTCTAGAATTGTACTATTTAAGAATAAATGGCAGTAATCCTTCATGGCTATACGGCAATTGGACAATGGAGCGTAATTTGAAATTCACATCAAGAAAGTGACATTAGTTATCAATTTGGACCATTCAATGTTTTATTTTTAGCTATCAATTTGATAGCCATTTCTTGGATGCTTAAGATTGCTTGATGAGTGTAGTTATAGATAATGATCAGCTTAGGTGGTAGACTGAGTGAAGATAACCTCATTTCAACACAGAGGTCTTGGTATCGATTCCTAAGTGGAGGGTGGCTAACATTGTGGTGTGAGTAACAGTGGGGTGTGTGTACTAAAAATGGGTGTGGGTGTACTAAGGGCTTGTTTGTTAAATCTGAAGCTCGAAGTCTGAACTCGAAATCTGAATCTGAAGACAGAAGACTAGTATTGAATCTAGAGTAACCTGTTTATTAACTAAAATGTTGAAAATATGTTAATGTGACATATTTGCCCCCACCCACCTCTGAGTCACTGTCCCCACCGTTTTCTGTGGTGAGATCCACTTGAGCTTTAGATCTGCCTCATTCTTTCTCTCGTGCCTTAAAATGATCTCTCAAAATAGATGGAAGGTGTGGATACAATATATATATCTTGGTGGGGCCCACAAAAATTAATGACATGACTTCAGTAGGAATCTCGCTGCTCACATTATAGTAGTTATAGGCGTCTCAAATTTGGCTGGGATTGAGCAATACCTCGAATCTAGCTAAAGGCGCACGATAGTGTTAACGAGGGTAGTGTCAAAGGGTTCCGAGGGGCTTACCGTGATGTATATGTTTTATCCATACCATCCATCAAGTTTTCCATATCATTTTAGGGAATAAAACAAAAAATAAGACATATCTAAGACTCGAATAGGCCAAACTACAAGAAACAGTGGAAATTGGGTGCCTACCATTGAAAACTTCTTATGACCACAAAAGACTCTGATCAAGCTGATTTTTCTGTTTTCCTGTCATCTCGATTTTTGTGACCTTATGAATAGGTTAGATGGCAAATGAACTTTACAGTGGACCTCATAAAGGTTTTAATGGTAGTCGTTCTATTCCCACTGCTTCTTGTGGTGGGGTTAACCTGAGCATTCAACATGGCTCATTTTTTGGGATCATGCTCTAGAATTATATAGAAAAATTGATGGACCTTTGAATCTAATACATAAATTATTATGGGTTCAAAGAAGTGCCTAACGTTAAAATTGAGTTATGTATTACGCAAAGGAGAAAATCTTTCTCGCGACGGTGGGCAAGTTTGAATTTTTTTAAAAGAGTCACGGAGCGCATTTTGGATTCACCATTAAGCTAAACTTCCATTGCCGAAAAAATTCGACAAAAAATCACGGAACGCTTTCCACGTTCGGTGTTAACAAACAACAATAAACGTAGAACGTATTTAGATTTTGCATTAAGTTAAAATTTTCAACGTTAACAAACAGACCCTAACTCAAAAAAAAAAAAAAAAAAAAAAAAAGAAAAGAAAAGAAGAAGGATTAGTCAATGTAAAACTCATGTAGGAGTCTAGGTGGGGATGGCAATGGGTTGGGCAGGCTAGGGCTTGGGCAACTAAATTTGGCCCGAGGGCTAAGCTTAGGTTTGATGTTCGGGTTGTGTTAGGCTAGGTCTAGGGACAAAGAACCTAGTCTATTGCCCTAGTGCAAACTTTGTAATACATATGCCTTAGTAATCTAGACTATAAAATCTTATGTTAGCATATGGAGTAGCTTTAACATTATGATAAAGTAATATACATGCACCTTTAAATTGTCTAAATTGTGCTCTGGTTTAGATTTATACTCTGTATATTGATGAGCTCATTTAAATCCAAGCACACAGTGAATAACTGGGCGTGGCATATGCCCAATTGATGAATGATCTTATTCAACATATATTCTATGGAAAAAACCTTAATATTTTAGAAAAGTATGATAATTTATTAACACATACTCATCAATTCTACACCAAAACCATTTGTACGCATATCACATGCGTAACTAAACTTATAAGGTTGACCTTGGCCTGACCCTAATCCATTTAGTCCCTATCCTAACCCTAATGCAGCTTAGCTCTCAATGTTGGGGCCTCTCTAGCCTGGCCTAGCCCTTTTAGGGTGAGAGCAGGGGCCTCTTTAACTTATTAGGGCTTGGCTAGGCCAGGGCTGTAGGGCTGGGTCAGCCTAGCCCATTGCCTCTTTTAAGTCTAACCAAAATGATGTAAATAAAGCAATTCATGGAAGAAAATGATTACCACAATTCACTAGTAATTGGTAATTTATCACATTGTGGGGGCTAGGGTTGTTTTTCTCACGGTTGATTCAGCTGGCCAAATCAAGTGTCCCATCATGGTTGGAGCATAACCTCACACCCACCCTCATTGGGTGATCCCAACCATTCAATTAGCTACTATAAACTGGATGGTGAAAGGAAAATATCAGTGATCCAAAGTCAGAAAAAAAATCACATGATAGGATCATTTAATCATTGTGCCATGCTTATTCAAAACTAGGCCCATCACTTGGACGGTCTTGATTAATGTGTGCCATGCCTAAGATAGATATTATCATTTTACCAAATCAAGTGTCCCAAACAGTTGCAAACGGATAATATAATTTCTTAAAAGCAAGAAAAACCATGACTCACCGATTCACCGATTTGACTCGCTCTCAAAAATACAATTCAGCAAATGAATTTACGTATCTAAACCCCTCTTCACACGTTTCCTTCCCTCTCTAATCAAAAGTTCCCAAACCACGGTCTCGTTTCATGTCTGCGTGTGTGCCATCTACTGGGACCACATGATAACATGGTCCAAAGATCTGAACCGTTCTTATTCCAGTTACTACGATATAAAAGCCATCATCCCATCATCACGCTTAACTAAAGATCCCAACCTTTGATTTTTACAGTTGAAAGTGGGCCATTAAATTTTTTATTTTCATCACAATAATCCATTCATGGATAATCTCTGCAGGTGGCCCGTTGCAGTGTAGACTCCACAAGACGACAGTTCAGATCATTGGACCACCCAGCACGTGGATGGTACTGGTCGGCGGACAGAAGCTAAATCCAGAGCCGCGACAGAGGCAGAAGGAACAGCGTTTTTATTTTCTTTCTCATTCGAGGAAATACACCATGGTCGGCTTGACCACCATATCTTGCGCTTGCATGTTCTTGAACACACTCGGTCCTAGGGCTCTCAATGGAGCGGGTCAGATCCGAGAGATCCGATTCACTCTAAATTTATATAATGCGGATTCGGATCTTAAAATAGGTTTGATTATTTAAATGGGTTGAATTTGGTTTTTAAAATAGGTTTGATTACTTAAATGAACTAGATTTGGATTCACATAAACAGATTCGAGAGCTCGATGGGAATCCCATCCAGATCCAATTCATTGTCACCTTACTCTATATGTTATACTCATGTTATTTTAAGCCATTAATTTTCCCATCTATTATGTTATCCGATCCAGATCCCATCTATTTTCCATATTATCTTAAGCCATGTCTTAGGTAGTCCATATTATAGTAAGCAGTGGGATTTGCATCATGTTGCTACTAAATTAAATATATTATATATTATATATTATTTTAAATTTGTAAAGGGTTAATACAAGCTTAGACCTGATTCCATGGTTATATAGATTTTGAATCGTAAACTTAGACCTGAATCCACTGGTTGTGTAGATTTTGAATTGAAAAGATATAACTATTTATAAATGAATTGGATATTGATATCACCTTTGGATCCAAGTTGGATCCCAATCCAATCTGAATCCATCTCCAGATATTTGGGACTTGAGCCCCATATCCAACCCATCGAAAGCCCTACCCGGTCCTCTTCTATATCCCATCCAAACCGTCAAAATCACCAACCATTGCCTAAAGCCACACAGATCTAACAATCACAACGGCCTGATTAATGCTAATTCGCTAACCATATTCAGCCATTGAAAACTTTCATTCACAACCGTCAATCAGATCCCTATGGACTGACATATAAATAAAAATCATCTACCCAGTTTATAACTCTAGATCACCCTCCATCAACATTGTTCCCAAAATTCAACGGCCCTGATCACGTCGGCACAGTAATTACATATGAGTGTATACAAAAATACATACTCTGGCAGAATGGGATATTTTGGCGTCGCTAGTAATAAACGCCAGCGAAGAGAAATCGATTCCGATTTTATTTCTCGCCATTCTTTTGTTTTTTGTTTTTTTATTTTGTGTGTGGATTGCGCCTATTCCGAAGCTGTGGTCTTCCTTCGCTCTCTCTGAAGAAGAAGAAGGAAAGAAGATCTTGTGATATTTACTTTCCATTTCAGGCCCTGGACTTACTCCCTTTTCCCACTTTCCAGCCCAGTCCATCGCAGACCTTTTTAAAGATCCCAAGCCCTTTTCTGTCAAAAAAAAAAAAAACTATTCTTGTTTTTTCTCTCCTCTTTCGCCATCTCTCTCGTGAATGGAAGAGGAATTGCAGTAGCGAGAAAGAGAGAGGGAGAGAGAGAGAGAGGGAATGCTGTATTTAAAGCAACCGAAGTGGATTCTAGGGCTACGGAGCTCGGTATTTCGGTGATCTCGTGATTTCCTTGTCCTCGCATGTCCGTTTGATCTGACCCGAGCTGGAGGCTCGGGATCCGAACCATGGAGGCAGAGAACGAGCCGCGTGCTCGGATCGAAGGGGAGTCGGATCCGAAGAGAGTCTTCTTGCAGAAATTCAGACTCTACGAGACTCGATCGGTAAGACGATTCCCTCTCTCTCTCTCTCTCTCTCTCTCTCTCTCTCTCTCTCTCTCTCCCAATCTCATCTTTTTTATGATCGTTTTACCCTTGTTTTTATCTTTGTTGAAGGCCTTTTTTTTGCTCTTTTTTTTTTTGAAACTTTGTTAGAAAATTGGATTGTTTAGCTGCTTGATCTGTCTTCTGTTTATTGTTTTTTTGGTAATTTTTAAAATATTTGATGAACTTGAATTTCTTAATTTTTAATAGCTTTTCAATTTTACTTTTTTTTTTTGTTATTCTTTAACGCTTGAAATATTTCGATTTTTTTAAATATTTTCGTAATTATAATTTTGTTACAATTATTTCAAGAATCTTGTGATGCCATTCGGCAGTTGAATTTGATATTATTGATATTGCAATTATTATTCTTTTCTTCGTTTTTACGAATTATTCCGTCCCTGTTTGAGCAGAACGCCGTTTTATTTTCTAGATCACGTGATGGGTTCACAGGTCAATGGTTCCTTTTCTTGTTTGTCGTTTAGATTGAAAATTCAAATCTTGTCGTGTGTCTCTGCAGCTTGAACTGAGTTTTTTTTATTTTTTTTTTAGTTATTTCTGATTTTATGTTTATAGGGTTGTGAGCTGATTTTATTTATGATTACTGCTTGGTTTTCTCTAATGGCATTTTAGTGGCAGTAAATCAGCGTTATGATAGACACACGGTCCGTTACCACTGTAAAACATAATTCAGCTACTAATTCTGTAATTAATTAAATACAATGAAAAAAATCAGATACTAAATTTGTTTATGGCACTATTTATTGTATTACATGTATCTATTTATGAGTGGCTAAAAAAATCATCTGCTATGACTTCGTATAGACCGAGTCTTATTGGTTTTGGTTTCGGTTTCGGTTTCGGTTTCGGTCTGAAATAAAAAGAGTCACCAGACCATAAAGGGATTGAAACCGACAGAAAAGGGGCGAGTCATACCAGTTTAATTCCCCTGGTGAGTCGTGCACCAAAGCTTCGTAAATCCATCTTGTGACGGACACATTGACTGTGATATCATCATATATCTTGGTTCCTTATTCCCAATGTGTATGTATGTAATTCACAGATTTAAATAGCGGTTTTGTAGTGCAACTTGCTTGGATTCTAAATTGGTACTCCTCGGCCTGACTTGTCACCGTTCTGGTGTGGTGCCTTATTTCATTGTCTGCTGAGACCTGAGCCAACTTGGTTTTTTGCAATATTTTGAACCAACATTCATGCATTCATTAAAATCTGAAATAAGGTGACCAAAATATTGGCCGCTATCTTGGCTCATAATCGATTTGGCCCTTGGGACCTGCCTCTTATGGGACAATACAGCAGTAGTTAAAAATTGGTTATGGCAGTTGGGTGTTTTTCAAACCTGGTATAGGCTTCGTTTCGATTCCCAAGTGAATTTTATTGTGAAAGTTCAGTTTGCTCGAGAGGGAATTGTAGCAGCCAATGACGCTTCACAGTATCCACAATGAGATAGTAGCCCTCAAATTGAAGTTATGTTTCTTTCTGAAGTTCAATTCGAAAGTAACACAATTGGAATTTGGAGCTCATTGTGGATACAATTGAGATTGTCATTTCCATGGTAGGAACAATTGATTCCTATATAAGGTTGTCATTGAATCCGATTGTCTTCATTTTTGCACTTTTTTGATGAATCCATGAATCCGGTCTTTGTTCTTTGAACATTTAAATCGCAAGATTCCCGGCACTTCAGTGGTTGGAGTTTGAATGAGCTATGAAATTTACTGGTCATTTGGATGCTTGCAACATCCCCAAGTTGTAAACAGTTTACATATGAACTCTTTGCACATAGTGTTTGGATGGGAGAAAAGGAGTGTAAGAGTGTTTACAGGTTGTAAACAGTATACACTGAAATCCCTACTTTTGTTTCCTTCGAAAAAGCTGTATTTCAGTTTTTTAATCTGTTTACAACTTTTCTCAATCCAATAAAGAGGAGTCGTACACTTGTACCCAACATTCCAAACCTCTCTCTCTCTCTCTCTCTCTCTCTCTCTCTCTCTCTCTCGGTCCATGTGATGATTGTGTGGCCACTTTTATGACACCCAACCTTCAATCAAATTAGTGGGCCCACTTTTGTGGCCCACCTAATGATTGGTTTAGTCTCACGATTGGCCCAAGGGTTTATTGCAATGGGCTCAACTCAATGACCTATCTTATATCAAGCTCTTATACGTGATTCAAAGATTATGGTGGTATTTATCACTCCAAGCTCTTTCTGATGCGAATACTCACTTTTTACATGGTAAACACTTTACCAGTAAGCCAAACACAAGAAACTGATTAACTAGTAAACACTCTACCACTTAGCCAAACGTGTAAAAATGTAAACATTTGACCTATTAAACTCTTTATAAGTGTAAAGAGTTTACAACTTGAAAGCTTACAAGCATCCACACGACCCCTTGTGTAATATATTTTTGGAAGACGAGACAACAGCTTTTGATGCATTTGTACCTTGTATTATTTAGGACGTAGAACAAAACTTGTTTAATCAATACATTGATTTCTTTGTGCAACAGAAATTTTATATGATAGGAAGAGACAAGAGTAGAACTATGTGGAGAGTGTTAAAGATTGACAGATTGGATCCATCTGAGTTAAACATTCGCGAGGATTCTACATCGTACTCAGAAGTTGAATGTTACGATCTGTTGAAGCGGATACATGAAGGGAATAGGTCCACCGGTGGGCTGAAATTCATCACCACCTGTTATGGCATTGTTGGTATGTATAGCTTGAGCGCTAAATATGGCATAGTGCTTTTTGCCCCCAAGAGATTTCTTCTCACATGGTACTTTTCTGTTTTTCTTCAGGGTTCATTAAGTTTTTGGGGCCTTACTACATGCTGCTTATCACAAAAAGAAGGCAGATTGGAACAATTTGCGGTCATACAGTATATGCCGTCACCAAAAGCGAGATGATAACCATTCCGAATTCTACTGTGCGATCCAATATGGCTAATTCTAAGAATGAGATCAGGTCTTTTGTCCATTCCGTGTGTAAATTGTATAATGTCCATGTACTTCTAAGGGAGAACGTAGAAATTAGTATTCCAAATCTTACTCTACCCCCTTTGTATTCTTCAAGAACGATGTGTTTTCGTATGTGGTTGCTTATTGTTCATCTCTTCTGTTTAAATACTCTGAAAGAAATTATCTTTAAGTTTGGAGGACATCCACTACTAATTGACGAGTCCTATGCACAGTTGCGGTTAATAATTGGATGGTGTATACCTAAATGTTATCCGTATTTGTGTGAATAAGCTCTTCGATTCAGTTTTTGTAGGTGCCTTAATATTAAATCGTTGACACAAGCCCTGTCCACCTCAAAATGGCTCCACACGCACATTAAATAATTTCCAGTAGTTTTAGATAGCTTTCTTGATGGCAAACAAATAATTGTATTGGAAAGCATGAACGGTTCCAGATTTGCTTTTTCCTTTTTTATCTTTTGAAGTTATAGCAGTTTCATGGAGCCTACTCGCCATAACGGTTACTGCAACTGTACCGAGGCAAGCTTCATACAGTTGTGATGTGATGTTAATATAAAATTAAATGAAACAAGGTGTTGGAGTTGAGGAATTCAGGTCATTTCTTTTTCTAGTTAAGAGTTAATTTATCATCTCAGTTGCTTTACATGCTTTCTCTCCTCTAGTTTTATTTTGCTTTTCAATGGGATATACATTTATGTGTTTGTTTCTTTTATTGATGGCATAGATACAAGAAGCTCCTGTGCACAGTGGACCTTACAAAGGACTTCTTTTTCAGCTACTCATACCATGTTATGCGTAGTCTTCAAAAGAACTTATGTGATGATGAGACAGGACAAGTCCTCTATGAAACAATGTTTGTCTGGAATGAGTTTTTAACACGTGGAATTCGGAATCACCTCAAGAACACCCTCTGGACTGTAGCATTGGTCTATGGCTTCTTTAAACAGGTAAGTCTCTAGAAACAAAGGATTGAGCTGCATTCATAAATAAAAAAAAGCCACCTTTACATTCTTAAAATATATTACAGTGGTTTCAGCAAATGTTTGTTTCTTTTTAGTATTTTTATTTTTTGAAATATTGCAATGCAAATTGTATGTATGTGAAACTGTTTGGTGACTATCTGTGGTTCTTGCTTCTAATAGGGAAAGACCTGCCCGAATTATAATGGGTTCTGGCACCTTGAAATATCTTAACTGCTGCTTGGCAGAAATAAAAAAGAGAAGAATTTATGAGACTTTCTCCATTCCCCAGTTACAGCGCATTCAGTAACATGTTCTCTAATTTATCATTGTTGGTTTTTTAATGCCCGATTGTTTCAATTTGGAATGAATGATAGGCTAGCTGCAGCTGATGGGCTATGACTCCATCTTAAAGTGCAACCCTTAAGCAAGTGCTGTTTCTCGATTTGGTAATTCTATCTAATGACTGGTCTGGAACGGGAAGTGGGTAATATAGAAATGAAAAGAATTTTCTGATGGATTCTGACAAGTCGAAGTTCTTTGAATGTTTTGAAGTTAATAGGACAAATTTTTAAAGAGCGTGATAAGTATTAAGTGGTGCCGCTCATGTGAACAGGTTCAAGTCTTCTGCATGGATTGAATGCAAACTCATGGCTTGTAGTGGAGGGTTGAAGATGTAAAAGTCACTACCTTTTTAAAACTATTAAAAATGAATTCTTTTTATTTTCTTTTCATATCTTTCAAATCAGGCATTTGAAAGCTTAAAGTGAAATGCTTCTTGAAACTAATTGCATAAATTTCATGTCCTTCATTAGTAGATCTTAATATTTCATTGGCTAGAGAATTGTGCTATTGCCGTGCTGCTGTCCTATGTTAGGTTCTTCTTGGATCCGTTTGAACTTGGTCCCTATTAAACACTGTTTTCTTTTTCTTTTTCTTTCTTTCTTTCTTTCTTTAATTTTTAATTTTTATATCTTCAGTCCTTTTTTCTTTTTTTTTTTTCCTTTCTTTCTGAAAGTGATTCCTTAAAATGGTTTTACTTTTCTGTATCTGCCAGGACATGAGTTTTACAGTTTACAGGCCCTGTGCCACTAATTCTTTATTCTGGGTTGAATTTGTTTATAATGTCTTCATACTTCAACCATTTTCTTGGAGCGAGGATCCTCCTGCAAGTGTCTTATTATTAGAGAGTGATATTTGTGGGTGCTAAGAGATTACAGATGTTATTCTTGTCAGTAGCAACATAAAGTCTGTTAATAGGTCAACCTGGCAGATTATTCTTCGATTGGTTGATATGAATGTTCATCCAGGTTTACTGGGTTGCTGGATAATGATTTATAGGTGACAAGTGCTTCGTAAGAGCCCTTGGGTAACCAGATCGTTTGTATTATATGGAGTTCTCCATTTACTCTTTATTCATGTTTCAATTGATAAGGAACTACTCATGGCTTATGTTTTGTTAATACAGGCTAAACTTTCAATATCAGGGAAGGATTTTAAGCTGACACTCATTGCCAGGCGATCACGTCATTATGCTGGCACCAGGTTGGACTAAAATAGGCCCTAGTAAAATGTATATTGTGTGATTTATGCTAGAGCTTATTTCAAAAAGTGTGGCGGTGTGAGGTTCGGTGTGTTATCTTTTCTTGTCGATCAAAAAAGCCAAAATCAATTCCTTGTGTAGGTACCTAAAACGTGGTGTAAATGAGAAAGGAAGAGTCGCTAATGATGTAGAGACAGAACAAATTGTGTTTGAAGATGTTCCTGAAGGCTGTCCCACACAAATAAGTTCTGTTGTGCAGAATAGGGGCTCAATACCCCTTTTTTGGTCCCAGGAAACATCACGCCTGAATATTAAGCCTGATATCATATGTAAGTTCCCATCATTCTAAGCTATAGTGCATGTAAAGCAAAAGAATGCTAAAGTATGGAGTGTGGTAGTTTGTCTTGGTTTTTGTAATCTTTTCACTGACATGCTAGCTTCCTTCCAGTGCATAAGAAGGATGCAAATTATGAGGCTACTCGGCTTCATTTTGAGAATCTAGCCAAGAGATATGGGAATCCTATAATCATTCTGAATTTGATAAAGGTAGGTAGTAGGCACTATACAACTTAGTGTTGAATAGATACTGTTTATGGGAATTTTTATTTAAAAGTTCTATTTTCTCAGACATCAAGAAATCAATCCTCTGTTCTTTCAGTGCATCATGTCCAATTTAGTAACTTGTAATTTGGAAATTGTAAAGAATAATATATGGATGTGTGTATGCCAATACCTAGAATTCACAAATATCTGACTGTTTCTTCCTTGGGTTTTTTTTGCATTTCGTTCCTGGCACCTTTTTTCTAAACAGACACGTGAGAAGAAGGCTCGAGAATCCATTCTCCGAGCAGAGTTTGCTAATGCAATCGATACTATTAATAAGGACATTTCTGAGGGTAACCGCCTGAAATTCCTACACTGGGATTTGCACAAACATTCAAGAAGGTATTGGGTTTTTGAGCTTGATTCTATGTTTGGATGCTAACAGTGCTCTCACATTTCTAACTTGAAAATAAATTTTCATTCTTCAGCAAATCTACAAATGTGTTGGCGTTATTAGGCAAAGTGGCTACATATGCATTAGATTTAACTGGCTTCTTTTATTGTCAAGTGACGCCATCTCTGAAACTTGAGGGAGCTCTAAAATGGCAATTCTCTATGTAAGTAGTTTCTCAAAATGCACTAGCCTTTAAGAGTTCAGTATTCATCATTTCTGATGTTCCTTAACACCTTGGCATACTTAAATCCAATCATGCGGAAATAATTAATACGGACTTTTGGATTCAAGCAATGTTATCTCTTGGGTGAATTCCAAGGGTTCCAAACATTGTGGGGTTCCATTCATGTTGCCCGAGGGTGAGTGCCAAGGGTTTTGAAAACTGTAGTTTCTCAGAATGCACCAGCCTTTAAAAGTTCAGCAGTCACCATTTCTGATGCTTGTTAAAATGTTAGCATGCTTAAATCTGATAGTGCAGAAACGATTAGTACAAGCTTGTGAATTCTGACACTTCCAAACACTGTAGGCTTCAACACATGTTGCCCAGGATTTTTGCTTTTGCCTCTTGGCTAAGCATTTTGCTTGCTTCTGTCACTAGAGAAGCTGACGGGTCAGGGGAAGCCTTTTGCTTCAAAGTGGTGTCGGTAGGGCTTCTTCAAAGTGGTGTTTGCTTCCATTGTTTTCTTGATCCTCTCATTTTTTTGAGTCCGTACTTAGACATGCTGGTCATAACCGTCCTAGTCTTGGTCATATTCGATCTGGTAGATCTGTTTCATCTACATATGTTTGTGCACTTAATTTATAGATTTGTATGGTACCTTGCATGCTTAGAAACAATATTGGGGAATGCAACATTTTCAGCATTCTTTTTGTTGACTGTTTTTGCTTTACTTTGACATTCCTTTCTGTTACAGAAAGGATGATGCTAGTAACTATCCTGAAGATATTTGCAACGACAACACAGGGGACGCTGATATCTCTGAAACAGAAACCCAGCAAGATTCTGTTGATGTTAGCAAAGATTA
The DNA here is from genome assembly GCA_003013855.2 of Liriodendron chinense. Taxonomy (NCBI): domain Eukaryota; kingdom Viridiplantae; phylum Streptophyta; class Magnoliopsida; order Magnoliales; family Magnoliaceae; genus Liriodendron; species Liriodendron chinense. Next base: position 1,024,181 of record PVNU02000768.1, on the reverse strand, counting down.
CTCTGTCAAACCACCTATGTACCAAAAAGGTGTCCTCAGAACCAATTGCATAGACTGCTTAGATCGGACAAATGTTGCACAATATGCCTACGGTTTGGCTGCTCTTGGTCATCAGCTTCACGCCTTGGGTTACATAGATGTCCCAAAAGTTGATCTAGATGCTCCATTGGCTGATGATTTGATGAGGTTTTATGAGAGAATGGGTGACATGCTTGCACACCAGTATGGTGGTTCTGCTGCCCACAACAAGGTACTCCATCACAGTGGTGACTTGTTCATGAAACAGTATTTTTTTTTCATGAAATGATTGAATGAAATATTGACTTCTGTACCAGGGTATTCGATGTTGTTGACTGATATTTGAATGAAATGTATGGGTTCGTTATTTGTGGATGCTAACCTTTCTACTTCGATTATCTGATTGATTTCTTTGACTAGCAATCTCAGTTCTTGGCTTCTCTTAGCGAAAATAGTGATATGAGTGAATTACTGTTGGTTTCTTTTGTTTGTATTATAAATCAAACAGATGCTATGCTGAATAAAGTACATTATCATGACTATCATTTCTTTTTGTGGACTGAATGAACTTGCACAGCATCTATTGCTTACTTTAGCAGGATGGTTCTACAACCGCAACTTGCCAATCAGAATTCATCTCACCACTTCCTTACCATTCAACTTTCAATTCAGCCACAAATATCACAAACCATAAAAATGTACTTTTTCATGCATTTCGCCACATACTACTGTGGAATATTTTCCTACTTTTGAAATAAGTTTTTAGTCATCAGTTATTGGTGGTTCGCATGGCAAGCTTGGTTTATTGTATTGTATCATATCTGCATTCTGTTCGACAATATAATAGCGTCATGCCTTGCTAGTAAGTATATCTATATATGTAAGGTTGAGCATAAAGGTTCCATTGAAATAGGGGTTAATGCCTTTATCAAGTTAATTTTATGCAAGTGAATAGGAAGGATACATGGAATCTGACTCAATATCAAGACATTCTTTGTTGCAAAGACATCTTAAACAGGAAAAAGTGATGCCCTGCTGTAGCCTGGTTTTTGTCTCTCCAGATTCCGGTCCCTTGTGCCAAAGAACTTTCATACACAACAAAATTTCTACCATTGGATATCTTTGAGTTATTTTTCAAGCCGGCACAAGATCATGCAACTCTGTTAAAATCTGTGCCAGCAAATGCCAAATTACCTACATGGTATATGCCTGTGATGGGAATTATGGTACTTCTATAGAAATAAACAGATGTCAGACCTTTTTTTTTTTTTCCTTATTATTATTATTTTTTAATGTGAGCTGCTGAAAGGCTTGGAGTAGATACTTGTATGCATAATGAACTTTAAATGTTGGATTTTCGTTCTCATTTCCTTTGATGATTTTATTGCACTTATGTGTAAGTAATTGCATTCATGATTTTACGTAGATATTCTCCGAAAGAAGAGGCCAATGGAAAGCAGCAACACAGTCACAGGAGTTCTTCAGGACCCTTCAGAGATACTACAGCAATGCTTACATGGATGCCGAAAAACAAGATGCTATAAACATGTAAGTCTTTTAATCCTCTTGTCCCCAAGAATGTTATAGCAACCTGTTTAGTTCTGAGCCAGTGATCGCATATTGTAGTTTACAACAGATTTTCATCACTTCCATACTATCAAGCATTTAATTCATGACATCCATTTGGCTTTCTGAGCAGGTTCTTGGGGCACTTCCAACCCCAGCAGGGCAAACCGGCACTTTGGGAGCTAGACTCGGACCAGCATCACAATTTTGGAAGACATGATGATAAAATTGCTGAGAAATATGCCAGGTATTGATTGATATTGAATTTTTTGGATTCATCTGCATTCTGTCTTCTCTGCATGATTTACAAATATTGCTACTTGATTAATTCTCAATGAGGAATTCGAACAAGCTGTCATGCAAATATATAAGCACTCTTATATGAAAGAAAAGGGTATTGGGTTCTTCGAAAGACAAATGAAAGTAAAAGGTGCCAGGATTACCCCATGACCTTGTGCCAGGGCATATATTTTTCTCTGATTGTGCGTTTCTTATTCTGGGTCTTGCCACTGTGCCCTTGTAGTGTTTACTTGTCTTCTCATTGATTTTTCACCTTTAGTGGCAAGCAGAGTTGTTAAAATTGAACCAAATGTTCGTAGCTGTTGTGTTATTTTCTAGGTAATATGGATGGTGGATTTGTAGCCATGATGAGTTGAGATGAGGCATTTTTGGCAGTGATGAGTTTTAGGGATTGCCGTGAGATATCCACCCTTAAACAACTTCTTTCAACTGAGCACGAATCCTCCTCTTCTAATGAAAATAGTAACCAGAAAGGAAAGCAAACCCTATTCAGTAAAATTTTGAGTTTCTGTTTTTGCAGGTCTATAAAACGATCCCTATCAGATGGCAACATTTTAGGTGAAAGCAACACACCTGTATCTGGCACAAATATTGGACAGAAGAAACTTCCCAATTCGGTGTTGTCCGAAAGAACAAATCAAGAGGGGACTAGGAAGGATCTATCTGATTCCACTACTGAAATTTCAACTTGTGAAAGTGATATATCGTATTCGAGGTGGGCTTATTTCATGTTTCTTCCTCTGTTTGATGCATTAATAATGTCCTTTATTCTCCCAATTATCTAATTGGAAAACATGAAGTTGCCTCTACATTTATAGCAGTGTTTTAAATAATGAATAGCATGGTAGCATAAGGTTCACCCCTCTGAAGTGTGAACTTAAGCTACATAGTGTGTATCGTAAGCCACACGCTACTTCTAGATTTTTTAGTTAAAGTTGTGCTTGGTTGCTCCAATTATCATGAAATTTCATGATATTTTGCACCTAATTAGTCTGTTTAATAATGAAAATGAAATTTAATGACATTTGGTGCAACCAAACACAACCTAAAATAATAGGAAAACTAGGCAAAGATTATGTATAAAGGTAAAGAAAGAGCAACATAACCGATTTAATACTAATTATTTTACTAAAATCATCAATTTTTTTTTTTATAATCAAAAAATGAAAAAATGTAACAAATCATCAAAGACATTAACCGATTATAGTGTTTTAGTGAAAAATAACTTGTAGTATAGGCTACGTAGCATGTACTATATACGCTATGTCGCATGTAGCATAGGCTACACGTGACTTGAAGCTATTTTCATAAGCCATGTGGTGTTATTAAGTCTAAGCCATGCTATGTCGCATAAGCTACACTACATAGCGAAGCTATTTAAAATACTGATTTAGAGCAGTCATATGCACCCCAAGTGAAGATAAGCTTGAATTATATGGGCACATCTCCATTTCTTTCCACCCAACTTGAACTACATGGGCAACATCCTTCTCAATCTCTCCACTCATGAATCATTACCATGATCATTGACCCATGATATCGAAAGTGGTCATTTTGGGAAACTTCTTGGTTAGCAATCTTAACTAATTACTCATTTTTCACTCCTTTTGTTAATAAGTTGCACTCCTTATACTTTTGTTTTAGTCAAACTAATTTTATAGCCTGTGGATTCTAGAGCACCCCTCCATAAATCTAGCTGTGTTTATGCCCTCCCTCATCCTCTTAATCAAAACTGTCATCTGCAAACAACATACACCATGGATCTCTTCCTGCAAATACCTTGTTGACTCGTCCATAACCAATGCAAAAAGGTACCGGCTCAATGCTGATCCTTGGTGCATGCCTACAGTAATTGGGAACTCAATTTTCTCTCCACCAGTCATCCTCACACTTGTTACTGCTCCCTCACACACATCCTTAATCATGTCAACATATCCTCTTGAAACTCCCTTCTTTACCAACACCCACCAGATTAACTCGGTAGGGACCCTATGATACATTTTCACGAAGTCAATAAAGACCATGTGGAGATCCTTCCTCTCCCTATTTTTCTCCATCAATTGTCTAAGTAGGAAAATGGCTTTAGTAGTAGACCTCCCAGGCATAAAGCCAAACTGATTTTCTGATACATTCATCACATGCCTTAGTCTTTTGCCCAATCACTCGCCAAAGCAATTTGGCACGTTGTCATCATGTTTTCCCTTTCAGCTATTGGAAAGAAAGGAACATCTGATGCTTCCATAATTCCTCTTCTATCTCTCTTTTTTTTTAAAGGCAACAAATATTTTATTGAGAAAAAGAGAAAAGGGAAGAAAAACAAAAAACAGAGGGTCGCCAAGGTGGCGACTGCATTACTCCCCAAGACTACATTACATCCCCAGGAACTCCAGATTACAACCCTTGAGCTTTTCCACAAAAGTTGCCCACTCTATGACTAGGACTCTGGCTCTCTGAGAGGTAGATGCTGCTGGTTTGCAAGTATTGTTAAAGCACCTCCCATTCCTTTCTTCCCAGACAGCCCACCAAACTGCCAAAAGCATAAGCCTCCACAGAATCATTTTATGATTACTAAATCTGACCCCATGCCAAGCCCGCAAACACGTATCTACTGATTGTGGTTGACACCAAATAATCTGAAACCGCTCGAAGACATCAGCCCATATCTCTGCCAGCCAAGGGAAATGAAGGAAAAGATGATCAACTGACTCTTCATTGTGCATACAAAAGGAGCAGATGTTGGGAATAGTCATGCCTCTTTTTTGTAAATTATCCACCGTAAGCACTCTCTTCCTAGTCACCAACCACCCAAACGCTTGGATTTTGGGAGGAGCTGGATATGACCACAGAAAGCTGGAACTAGGGATGTTACCACCTCTATTTTCCTTGGAGATTGCCAAATATAAGGACTTGACTGAGAATGAACTGGATTTATCTAAAGTACAGACTATCTTATCTGATTCACTGTCCATAGGAACCACCCCCTGTAGCTGGCCCAAAAGATTAACAAAGTCTTCAATCTCATTGTCCCGAAGTGATCTTTTGCATGGGATATCCCAAACCACCGACCCACCCACCCGAGAATAAAAATCAGCTACCACCGCCATCGGGTTAGGAGTGAGATTGTACAGATTAGGGAATTCATCTTTCAAATTTATGCCTTCAACCCAAGGGTCTTCCCAAAACCTTACCCTTTCGCCATTTCCCACTTCAAAACCAACACCTTGTTCAAAGATCGCCTTGACCGAGCATACTCCTTTCCACAAGGAGGCCCCTTCATCACAAGGGACGTTGCGGAGCGGCCATCTTCTGTCTCGATTTCTGACCCTCTATTTTTTCTTCAATCTTTGGGTTGTAGCTGGCTTGCCTTCTTCTGGTTGCAGTAGGCCAGGCCTATTCTTTTGGCTTGGGATTTTTGCATTTAGTTTAGTTTTTGTTTTTATTTTCTGGGTTTGTAGCAGGTCTTGCCTGTTTCTCTATTCACCCTTGGCATTCTTTTTCAGTAAACCTTGCTAATCTTCAAAAAATAAAATAAAAGAATCTTTGGTCTTTGCCGTCATTCGAGTTTACGGTTCCTTTATCGCTATGCTCTCAGTCTCAGAGCGGCTGTCATTTAACAAGTTCAAAGTGTATGGTGCTTATTTAAGAAAAAGGGGGTTTTATGTGTTTGATGTCACTGACGTTTGGTTTTCTGTAGGTACACACCCTCGATGGCTCGCAGGCAGCTTTTCACAGACATACAAAGAGATCGATGCCTTGAGAGTGATCCTATTTACTTCAATGTACATGGCGTGGGAGACTCAAATTTCCTTGACCTGGATTGGCTTTCTTCTTCTGGGAACTCATGTGAGGAAGAAACATATGAAAGGTAATAATGGTTTTTATTAAGGAGACTTGCAATATACTCAGGCAGCATATGGTGCTTGATAGGCAGGCACTCAGAAATTGTACATGTGTCATATATTTTACTAAAGTGTTTTCTGGCTTTGGCCTCTCTTGCAATAAATTTGTTCTAATTGCTCCAAAAAAAAAAACTAAATTGTGGATAAATCAATCCGAAAATCAGATTGATTGAACAATCCTAAACCTCTGATTCATGGACACTTGTTCGTTTAACGAGGGCCATTGGATATTTTTCTTTTTTTCACTGCCCAATAAATGTTCACCAATCAGTGAGTCAGATAATCAAATAATTGTAATTTTTGGTTCATGATACATCTAAAATAGGACCATAGTTTGGAGAGTTGACTTCTGTGTATGTCACATGCAATTTCCAACCTTTCCTGGATATCATTTATCATACTGCCAGAGTATTAAACTTTTTCTCTTGCGTTAAACACGCTATCCACTATTCGGATCCATTCTGCCGAATACAATGTCTACACTTTTCAAATGAGTTCCTTTGAAGAGGTTTGCCTGAGTACATCCCGATGGATTGCAATATGATACATTGGACTTAATTTGGTTCTTTTCAATGACCCAAACCATTTATGTAATAGGGCTTCCCATGGATAGTGGATGCCCCAAAAATCTCGCATGTTGAGTATTTCAACTCTTAGATTATTCAGAGGATATATGGTCACGATCCAATTTCAAAGTAAAAGAGTGAAATTTCAAACAGTTGATAGATTTTGTTTGATGTCTATCAATCATACAAAGGTGAGACACATTGTATAGATGGTTTCCATCACTGGAAAAATGATCCAGATTCGAAGGCTAAAGTCCCAACGATCACAGGAATTTGGCGGAATGTTTTCGAGCAAACCTCTCCATTGAAAAGCCATGTGTGCACTTCTATTTGTAATGTAATGGTTTTAAGTCTCTGGATGAGTCTTGGTACGACTCTCCTAGTCAGCTCAGACTCAGCAGCAACCATTCTGGTTCTATACCACCGAGTCATCCCCCGAATCAGGTGTGTCATGACTCGACGAAGGACCAAATGAGTTGGCCCAAGTCGCCCAGTCTTTGACCATTATTATTGGTGGGAATTCCCAATTAATTTGATGCTAGTGAGGGTGGCATTTGCATGCGCATTGAAAATCATTGAATTCTTGCTTTTTTAATGGCTGGACAGGTCTGCACTCATCAACTCCCCGATTTCGACCCTTTCATCAGAAAATGTTGCCTCCGGCATGAATGTGGAAACAACTCCCCCTTCTAGTGAACATGGATCTAGCATGAGGGTTAGTACTCGTCTCACTGACACTCGTACCATTTTCACGTGAAATGAATGGTTTATTATCTGAACTTTTGCAATTTCAATTATTTGAATTTTACCGATGGATTTTCCTTGATTGATAATTATGGTAAAGTGGTCGATCTAGGCACCAACACATCAGCTTCCGTGGTGGCACTCATGGTGGGATCCAGAGTTATTTGTAAAGGTAGGATTCCCTGGCAAAACATTGAGGCCTGTCACTCATCAGATGGGCCACGAATTATGAAGGAAATAGACCTTAAAAAACTCTCTTTTTATAGCTGCCGATCCATTTCATAAACCGTGGCCCATTTGATGAGTGGACAGCCTAATTATTGGGCCAGGGCATCTTGATGTGTGACATGTTGGTGTGCCTGTGTCACATTGTCTCGTGTGGTTGCATTAGATGGTTTACCATATACACGTATGCTTTTCAATCGTTCACAATTCATTTCTGCAAAAAACTGATCCGTTGAGTAACAAACCTCTGCAGGGAAGAGAGCAAACAGAGATGGAATTTTCCTTTGATGTGGCCCACAATTCAGACGCTCTCAGAGAATTTTCTGACAGTTTTGTGCACTGGGTCATCCATGGGGAGACCCTATGCCATTAAATGCCGAATCAAACCCCCCACAAATCTCTAATTTATTCCATCTAACCCACCGCTGCATGTCTGCCGATCCACATAACCAGATAAAGAATAAGAGGAAGAAAGGCAAGAGAAACAACAGCAGCGGCATTGGCATGCTTTTGTAAGATATCCATCATCTACATAGCCGCCTCCGGTCCAGTATAAGTGCTTCGATCGTTGTGAGATCCTCAATTGGAAACCAATACAATTATGAGAGAAATATAGATATGATTCTTTTGGAGCTCTATTCTGCTTCACCGCAGCAGCTTATGAAACCTAGAATTCTTGTTTATGTAAATATTGTTTTATATATTCGCTCCCGTTGAGCTCCAACATTTCAGTAACAGTATTCCTTTTCCGTGTTTTCCATTTATTTATTTGGTGTTTCATCATTTCAGGTCAGTTCTGTTGATTGGTTTTTTTACATGCCAAACATGGCTAGCTTCAGGTGGACACCCACTGATGCTTGTGCCAGTGACAGGTAGGTGAGAAAAAATGAGTGTCTAAGAATGGGTTCCAGCCATCACCAGTCGTGTGAGAAAAATGGACAGGCATTTCCGGTCAACCTGATGTAGACAAATCTTTTGTTTTTGGCTTCACCCCAGTCTCTTCTTGTGGGAATTAGGCGCAACCTATATGTTCTCTATTAATAAATCATTCCTTTCCGTTCATCAGACTCACAACATGATGGCAGCCCACCACCTGATGTGGATATTCAGCAATAGGTACAGTCATTGGCAAGGCTGACTGAAGCGGATCATCCACATCGATTTCCTTGAATAATGCCATAACCATTTTTTTACATTGGCGGGAACGTTTTTCACTGAGGAAAAAAGTTCACTCTGGCAAAGTGTGATGGATGATGCACAGACACTTGGAAATTGCAGAGTTGGTGTACACGTGTTCCAAATTATCGCTCCTGTAATACATATTACAGAAGAAAAAAAAATCACACGTTTGATTATGGCTTTGGTGGAGAGTCGTAGAAAATTAGGAAGGAAAAAAAATCACACGTTTGATTATGGCTTTGGTGGAGAGTCGTAGAAAATTAGGAAGGACATAAGAATTATTTTTTTAATTGATATTTGATTAGATTTTAATTTTATTGTAATCTTCCTTTTTTAGGTCATACCTCTTGTATAAATTCAGAGCTAGTACTCAATGAAAAAAACCAAGCAATTCATGCCTCGTCCGTCGAATTCTCCTTGCTAGACTTTTCAGTACACCACTGCTGTCCGCAACCCGTCTGAATAGTGTCAGCTGCGGTAAATCCTTGTTGCAAACCAGCTCCGCAAGACCCCTCAACAGAATCTGATGCTGCACACCTATCCCTCGTTGGAATCTGCCATAGATGCCAACCCGGATCCCAATACAAAATAATAATAATAATAAATAAAATAAAATAAAAATGCTTTGGAATCTTCCATAGCTGCCAGACTATCAAATGTCTTCCGTTTGCCATTAGTCGAATTTGATGTGGACCGACGTCCACTGCAAAAAAAAAAAAGTATACTCCCCTTCTTCCACGAAAGGAATTTCCTTCGAAATCGGATTGCGTCCTGAGTACGTTCTGTTGGGCCCACACTGAATGTATGTGGTTTATCCACGCCATCCATCCATTTTTTCCACCTCTTTTTAGGGGTTGAGCCCAAAATTAAAGGATGTCCAAAGCTCAAGTGTACTACACATGAAACAGTCCGAATAATGATTTTGACCGTGGCCCACAGTGATATTTATTTGTCATCCAACCTATTCATAAGGTCACACAGAAATGGGAAGGGAAAACAAAAATACCAGCTTGATCCAAAACTTCAGTGGCCCCCACGAATTTTTCAACGGAAGACATTCAGTTCACTGTTTTCTGTGGTGTGGTCCAGTTGAGATTTAGATATGGTTTGTTTTTGGGCTCAGGCCCTAAAATTACCTGGTAAAATGGATGGACAGCGTAGATAAAATACATAAATCACCGTGGACCACAGTTTACTCAGTAGGCATTGCGCACTGAATTGCTCAGTACGCAATCCGCTTCCATTTCCATCAGTCGTTGGTTGATGCTAATTCGTTCAATAAATCAAAACCATCACGTGGGTCCTATTTGGGTACTGTTCAGATCAATATTCTCTCTCTAGGATTGGATCATCTGTAAATACAAAGTATTGAAAGCTCCGCAAAATGCAGACCAAGAAAATGGTTGGAGGGTCATACGTAAATAGACCGTCCATTGAGAACTAACGGGCGACTCATGGATGGGCCATGATATCATACTAAATAACCCACTGTTACCCTCTTTTCGCACATGGACCATGTTCACCAGAGAATCCAGAGACTGCATCAGACAGATTTTGGTGGTTATTATGAAAACATGTACTGGTTATACAACATAACAGGGCATTAGATCAACAGAGTGACCAAAAACCAAAAACCAAAAACCAAAAACAGGACCAGTTTATGAAAACAGCAGGGTTTTAGGTTCGTACACTTGGGCTCATGGTTCATGTACTAGACATGGATATGATTGACCCCACTATGGATGATTCGTGGCTGTCTGCAAATAAACAGTTAACAGCAACAGCTAAAAGTCCACCAAAAGAAGCAAATGATTCAACAACGGTCAGGATCTTCGTCCAGTTCCTGTGAAGGCCATCAAATCAATGAGATACATCCATGAGCCACAGGCCGTGCCTGTACACACAAGCATTTCTAGTAGTACAGTAGAGAATTTTCAGGCCAAGCAATATATAATACAGTGCTCTGGTTCGGAGAAAGAGCCAGGGCCAACAAAAACCTGGCAGAGAACTGCAGAAAAAAAACTGACCATGCCATCGCGTTAAGTACTGAGATTAACTACATAACAGCTATGAGCTATCACTTGCTCCATGTCAAAACTTGTGGTATCCAAATCTTAGAAACCAAATAACACACGTATAACTATCAAAGGGAAATTGCACTCTCTGCAGAGTCTTTGTGACCGAAAATTTTAAAAGATTACTCCAGGTACCCCACCCTACAGACCATTAGATGCTTTGAGTTGGGTTTGAAAACAAAAACCCAACTCAGATATATAACAATATTCTTACTCCCAGCCAGTAGGAGCAGGCGGAGGAGGAATAACATCGATGCCTGCCGCAGCTGCAATAGGTGCAATAGGTGCAATAGGTGGTTCAGCAGCCCCTTCCCATCCATCACCTGCCGGAACTGTCATTCACAACAAGATAGATGTAAAAAATACCGTCGGCATGTACAACAACCAGCAATTATCAAGCACTCAACTTCTGCTCACATGGTGCACTGTGTAAAATAAGCGCACCATCCATCCATGGCATGCTGTTGCTGATAGGCCATATGCCAAAGAACACCTTGTCATATGATCCTAGCCATGGACTGGAAGATACACTGTTGTTGGACCTTTCCTTGACCCATTGAAATGAGTACTTCAGCCAGTGGCTAATATCAGTTAATCGGTGTGATCTTTTGGCCATGCCCAGCTCCCAATAGATGTAATGACTTGCATCCAGATATCAGCCACAATTATGGAGAATGAAAGCTTGACAAGGAATATAATTTTTGACAGGATCCATTCTCATCTCAGAATACAATAAACTACCACTATAGCAAGAATAAATACAGTTCATGGACAGAGGATAGATAAACAATAGTGGCAATGAGGTAACGGATCTAAGATACAAACAAATGGTAGGAAGGCTAACCAAGTTCTCCAACGCTTGTAAATTGCATGTGCGACAGGCAGTCATCAATCAGGACAGTCTGTTCGCTCCATACTACTATTGTCAGACCATGATGCAAAATCCACACCAATCAGATGATCTTAACCATTCTATCAACTGAGCGAATAGTAGATGGCCAAGATCAAGCAGGAGGAAGTAGGTCCAATCATCATCTTCAAAAATCCATTTGATAAGCCCCGCCATGGATTGCTTATGATTACAGCATACTACTTTGGTTAGATGGTCCCAACCATCCATCCAATTTACCTATGGCTCATAAAAATGGGGGTTATAAAAAAATGCTCACCATGGGACAGGTTGGGATCATCCAATTGGTGCGATTTTTTGCATCATGGCCTGCAATGGCGGTAAGGAAAAAATGCACAGTCCAGACCAAGGTTTGACTGTCCCATGTATGATTTAAAAGTTCCAGGTACATTGTGCTAACCCATGAAGGTGCGAACCTTGTATGTTGTGTGTGTGGGTTCAGAATAGGAAGACAAGCGAGTCAATTTTCTTGAAGAGGATATTCACAAGGCATGAATATGTTGAGTAAGATTCACAAGGCATATTTAAATAGTGTAGTCATTTGATACTTTATGTTAGAAAAGTGTAATTGTCCATATGCATGCACTCCAAAATTGTACAAGTGGCATACGTGTGAGTAAGTTAAACAGTCCAAATAATGGGACTCGCCAATCACTATAAATAGGTCATAATGAAGCCCTGAAATCAAACTGACTGGATGATCCTAACCACGGATTAGTGAATACCTTTTTGTTGGATTCAGACCATTTGACCATCTTTTTTTTTATTTTTCAAAATAGTAACCGGTTTTATTAAGCAAGATTGAAGCCCAAAAAAATTACAACTCGGACGAAGACAGGAGAAAAAAGGAATTCTCGACTAAAATCTTCAAGGATAAGGCCCACCCCCATTACATCCAATTTAGCCATGCTAAAAATCTCTGAAACCCACCTACAGTTCTTAAAACATCAATTGCGCCCCAACCCCCCCCCCCCCCCCCCCCCCCCCCCCCCCCCCCCGAGAAAGGAACTCTCAAGCGAACCCAGCATCACCCACAACACACCGAGAAGTCGAAGAAGCTATTCCATGCTTCCTTGGTGAAAGAGCAATGAATCAACCGACTGCTCAACCAAGAATCTTCCCAGAAGCAGATCCTCTTACCATTACCCAAAGAAAAACCCACCCCCTCTAAAAACTTAAAACTTCAACGCTTGATATTTTTGGGGGGAAGGATACAAACTTCCATATTGACTAAAAGCCCTATATAATGATGAGTCCTTTGTCCACCAACCCCCTTCCTGAACCCCATACTTCCTTGCTATTACGTCTTTCCAAAGAGTTCCATTCTCTAAGTCGAACCTCCACAGCCATTTTCCTAACAAAATGGAGTTCGTGACCTCCAATTTCCTTAGGGGCCTGTTTGGATTGCAAATTACCTCACGATGTAATGCAAAAGTGCAATGATTACAATTTTTTTACCCGTCTCCTGAAAACATTGCATTTACCAACGATTTCCGTCTTTTTGGTTTATCGTGATAAAATCATAAGGATGAAAGTTTTCCATTGCTTCAATGTCAAATCATCGGAGAAAATCTATTAATGTGCTTGTTTGGATTCGAGATTTCCGTTGTAATGCAATGTGAAATTGCAATGATTACAAACTCCTTTACCCGTCTCCGAAAACATTGCATTTGACCGACAATTCTCGTGTTTGGTTTGGCCGTGGTAAAATCATAATGATGGCGCTTTTACATGACAATGCCAAGGTAATTTGCAATCCAAACAGGCCCCTAAATCAGCTCTCCTTTTGTCCAAATGGCTTACAAATCTCTTACCATTTCATTGTATGAAACCTATGCTTCTCTTCAACTCCCCGCCATAAGAAATCCCACCTAATCCTCTCCAGTCTATTCAAAATAGATTTGAGACATTTGAAAAGAGAGAAAATAAATCAGCACCTTGAACATTGCCGCCTTAACCAACGTCAACCTTCCACCTAAGGAAAGATGCCCACTCTCCATCTTGAAAGCTTTCCTTTGAATCTCTCAAGGCCTATTTAGAACGCAGAATTACGTGGTACTGAATTGCATTTGGTGGGATATAAATTCCATCAAGCATTTTGAATCGATGGGAAGGAGATAAGGCGGGATTTCAAGTGGATTTCAAAATCCACTACATCTGTGGGTCCCACATTGATGCATGTGTTGTATCCACACCATCCATCCATAGTGTCATTTACACGTGACACTCGAGTTGCATATGCATATAGGTGACCGGCATCAGTTGTGAAATCTGGTCCGTTGATTACAATTCCTTGGTCCACCAAACGTTGGTTTCACTTAATTCAGTGTTTTTTCCCAAAGGATGAATTTGATCCAAACATGGGATTGGATATTAAAAAAATACCATGGTACTCGCAGACATATAATCATTGTGTAATAATGGTGTTAATTCCACCTAATGCAATTCAATTCCTCTTTCCAAACACACTCTCAATGACTTCATCCAGCTAATGCTTGGCCGGTTTCCATATGTAAAGTAGGAGACCAAGATAGGAAAAAGGAAAGGATCTTGCACTCCAGCCGAAAAATTCTACAAACTTAACTACTTAGAAAGGCAAATGCACAATAATTCACTCTTGAGGATGTTCACCTTTAATTCCGAAAGAACTTCAAAGCATCTAATAATCTTCCTTAAATTATCCACTTTAGCCTCTTCTGCATTGCTTGAATAGAATAGTGAAAAAGGAAAGGATCTTGCACTACAACCAAAAAATTCTACAAACTCTACTTAGAAAGGCAAATGCACAATAATTCACTTTTGAGGATGTTCACCTTTAATTCCGAAATAACTTCAAAGCATCTAATGATCTTCCTTAAATTATCCACTTTAGCCTCTTCTACATCGCTTGAATAAAATAGTGTCATCTGCATGCTGAAGATAAGAGACTTGGAAATCTAACTAATCCACCCTAAAACCATCGATTAACCGCCCGGCTAACCCTTTATCCAAAATCATGCTTAAAGCTTCAACCACCCCTGGAAACAGCAACCTTACGGCCACCATTACCATCATGGGACACCTTGTCTGTAACGGCCATCACAATCTGTATTGTAAAGGTAACGGTGGTGACTGTTTCGGCCACCATTACTGTTACAGAATACCTTAAAGCCACAATAATTCAAACCTAAAAAGCCGCAGGCCCCAATCATCCTAATCCACCTCCAAAGCAACCAAACAATGGTTGGAAATCGGCGTCAGAAGATCTCTTTGATGCATGAGAGAGTACTCCACCCAATCTGTGGAAAAAAAAAAAGGTCCAACTTTGATTTAACCACTCGTGATTACCCATTTGTCCAAGTGTACTTCACAACCTCCATAGGAAAATCCACCATCTCATTCTTAAGAATCCAATTAGAAAACTCCTTCATGCTTCGAGGAATGCAGCCCCTGTCTAATTTCTCAAACAAAAACCTAACAACATTGAAGTCTCCTACACGCCATGGCAATCACCATTTGTTTCGGCATTCATCCAACTCTGCCTAGAACTGCGGATGTTGAACTATTCAGCCCATAGACCACTGAGAATACTCAGTGAAAACTCTATGGCAAATCTTTCACAATCATTGAGACAGAAAACTGCACACCATCAATCCTCCCTAACCCAATCTTTGGTATACCAAATCAATCAAATGCCCCCCACTAATCCCCCTGCATCTAGCACCACCCAATCTGTAGCTATAGCTCCCAGATAGTCCACTAACCTCTAATTAGTCAAATATGTCTTTGTTTCTTGAAAAGAGACCAGCCCAGCTTTAAAACACTCACACATGTCCCTAATCTGAAGCCTTTCTGCAGACAGCCCAATCCCTTAACATTCAGCTGATTATCTTAATTGATTTACTTTTTAGACCCTTTTACCCTTGTTTTCACCTCTAGGAGAAGCCCTAACTTCGTAATTTATAGAAGACACTGGCCTTCCAGCTCCATTCTCCCCTCCAGCTCCATTCTCCCCTTGACAGATTTTTCATTTTGCCTACGTTGAACCTCTTGTCTCTTGAACTTTCTAAGGTTCCCTTTCCTCTACAAACTGAAACAGAGCAATAAAATCATCTTCGCAACCGCCAAAGGAAACCCCCATCATTCTCCCTACATGCCCAATAGCCTCCATAATCCATTTCATGCCCAAGCTATTGAAATGTGTCCCTCTTTCCCCACAACTGGAAAAACACAATCACAAGTAACTGATCTCTTATCAATCCGAGTCTCCTCACCATTGTTGGAAGACAAACGTTTGCAAGTGGGGACCCCTCCAAAGCTTCTAATAGCATGTCGCCGACCAGTTGCACTTCCAGAATTGCTAACACCTCAGCCACCAAGCCACCACAACTGTCATCAAGACCTGAACCGACAGTGCCAAAGACTGCTCCATACCAGCATCAAATATCACCAGAGCCTTTTCGCAATCTTCTCAAGGATTGGCAACCTAAAAAAAATCTCCTCGCCTGAAGAACCCGAGCAATGGAGAGTAGGGAGGAGAGATGCACTCCGAGAGAGGCGACGAGACAGGCAAGTCCTCGCAACCATCCATCTTGTTCCTCGAAGGAGGATGGGACTGCCATTGTTGAAGAATGCTGCAACTTAAGTGCTCACCCACATGAACTTCAAGAGTTAAATTCTCAGCACGAGCGACATCATACACGCATGCCAATACCAATTCGAAATTACCGCCCACAACAAGACTGCGTGTGATACATCCATTTTATATATCCACAAAATATTAGCCAACTGGCCACTTACAAGATCACTTCATTGTGATTTTTGCTTTAAAATCTAGGGTGATGCCCCCAATTTAAAATGCTTAATTTGAGTTATGTATGTCACATATTCAATTTCTGAGTGCATGCACATGAACCATCATACTCTGCCATGCGTACCAGAGTTACTCTTTAAAGAGAGATGCCCTTTTTCCGTTCCCAATGCAACCTAGGTATCTCAAACCAATATGGAGATGACGGCATTAAAGAGAGCATAGCTTCAAGAATGAGATAATTTATCTGCAAGGAGTCCTGAACTTTTGAAATGACTTCATAGGAAGTAATGAGAGTGGCTGGAGATGCAGGAGCCGCAACAGAGAGCAGAAGCTATCTTAGGACCCAAAGCAGGAACACCAATAGATGATCGGATAAGCTAAGTTTAGAACCATAAAAAAAATGGTAATCATGAATTTCAGAAGCAAAAGTGAATCCCAAGTAGAAAATTTCCCCAACCTCAAAGTCTTTTCAATCCATCTTCCATGGGGAAACCATCTCTAACTATTACCTTCATTAACAAATTGATTAGCAATTTAGAGATACCCCAAGATGATCATTTTCAATATATCGGGCTAATATTTTTATTTTTTATTTTTTTTAAAGGTAACAGACTTTCATTGAAAACAACGCTGAGAGAGCGCTGGAAGCAATAATTTACGAGGGTTGAGAAATAGAGAAGGATATTGCTCATAGAATTAGAGCTGGATGGATGAAGTGGAGATGTGCCTCTGGGGTTTTTTGTGACTGCCGCATGCCGACGAAATTGAAGGGAAAATTTTATAGGATGGCTATAAGACCAGCCATCCTTTGACAGAATGTTGGGCAGTCAAGGAACAACATGCTCATAGGATAAGCAATTAAGCATAGCAGATATGCCAATGTTGAGATGGATGAGTAGCCAAACAAGGTTAGAATTAGTAATGAATGCATTCAAGGAAACTTATGAGTAGCAACTAGCACCAATGGGTGATACAATGAGGGAAAGTAGAGTTAGACAGTTTAGCTTGTGCAAGGGAGACCAGGAACGGCAACAGTTACAAGAAGTTGGTTCGAGTTCAAGGCTCTAAAAGGGCAAGAGGAAGTTCCAAAATGATATGGGTGGAGGTAGCAAGAAAAGACCCACAGACCTATGGGTTAACTGAGGGTATAGTCCATGACAGAGTGGTATGGCATAACAAGATTCGTGTAGCTGACCACAAACAGTCGGGATAAGGCTTTGGTGATGATTAGAAATTTAGAGAGGAAAATGACATTAGAGAAATAAAAGCAGAAATTTTTCCCTGACCTGGAGCTGGAGCCCATTCAACCCCAGGTACAGCAGCGATGGCAGGAGGCGCTGCAACATCTGATGTCCACTGGGCATCACTGATTTGGGCCATCTGGGTAGGCCATTG
Source organism: Liriodendron chinense (assembly GCA_003013855.2). Taxonomy (NCBI): domain Eukaryota; kingdom Viridiplantae; phylum Streptophyta; class Magnoliopsida; order Magnoliales; family Magnoliaceae; genus Liriodendron; species Liriodendron chinense. The sequence continues at coordinate 1,006,512 of PVNU02000768.1, read as the reverse complement.
ATCGCTTGGAAGCCCAAGAGCAGCTGTTGAGAAATCAGAGACTCCAAAATCAGGGGCCACAGCAACCTCCTCTTCCTCTTGTTCCTTTGCCTCCTCTGGCTCCCTGTAGAAAAACAAATCCACCTGCAAGTACAACAGCAGGATTTTCAGAAATAAAATGCACTGTTCCTCTAAAAATGAGTGTGAGGAAGGAGAACACAGTCAATTTTCATAAAGCTGAGACAGAAAACAAGAAATCAATGCAGAGTTCATTCTTAAACATCAGCAGAAAATCTAGATGCCAAAAGTCAATTAGAACTGCCAAGGGAATTTTAGGTGATTTACGGAATCACATCACTCGGTACACTGGTAGCAAACAAGGGAAATCAAACACGCTTTTGGATAATGAAAGAAAAGAGCAGAGAAACCAAAAGATGCCTGGTGCTGTTGACATGAAGCTTCAAGAAACTAGAAGGATGCATGGCCAAGAAACTAAAACTAATGTCCAAAACTTCAGCTTGATGCAGAAGCCTGCTTCAAATGTATCTGAATTACAATGGAAAACAAACCACTTCAATACAAATCATACCAACTCAGTTGCTTTTTACAATATCAGCATTTCGGATTGGTACTCGGAGTCAGGTAAACTGAGACGGCACAGCTCTGCCGAGTTCTGTTTCAGTCAGTCATTTTTAACACTAAATGAGAAAGTTGTCAGCAAAATCTACCCGGTAAGAGATCTGTCGTGTATCCATTGGCTTGGTCATAACAGGACTCAGAGAAAACATTATCCCAACCACAAGTAAAATGGTAGGAGAAGATAAGTTATTCTGTGTCTTACCATCACGTCCCATTTCTGTCCGGGAAGAATAGTACCACGCATCTGCAAGACCATCCTTGCTAACATCCAGAACAGACAACCAATGCTGTGTTTGCCCTTGTTGTTTGCTGGAATTCCAATATCGACATACCGCATTGGTGAATCCGTATCACAGAAAGCAATGGTTGGAATGTTCCCTAGTGCAGCTTCCTTAATAGGCTGCAATTTGGCAGTAAACATGAGCAACAAATGGTTCAGCACACGTGATGAAACCCATTTATATCACAAGAAATGCTAAGGAGGTCCATGTGAAAAGATAAAGGGTTCTCCTTTGTGGCACATGCACCAGTTTATGCAAGATCTGAGAAATTCATCCGGAGGGGTTCACGACGCAGACGCCCTGATAAAAAAACTCTGAGCCCAGGCATCCATGCAAAATGGAAAGTTGGAAAAAACTGATCAAGAGTCCATATACCTACACGCATCACCCCCTGGATGTGGGCCAGCCTGACGGGTCCCACCTGATGAATGGCCAAACAGGTACCACAAAGAGAACCCACGACCCTCTTCCCATGCATCTGGATTTTACCTGGTGATCAGTTCTAGGATCTGTGAGGATGAGAAGGCGAGGCTCGCTGAATGATGTTTGAAGCTGATTGGTGAATGTTCCAGGCGTGTGTCGGCCTGCGATGGGATGAGCACCTGTGTACTGTGCAAACTTGAGAACAGCTCTCTGACCATAAGGTCTGGCAGACTGAACAATAATGTCTTGTGGGTTTTCAATAGCAACAATAACCCTCGCAGCCAGCTGGAGTTTCTCCCATGTTTTACCAAGGTTGATGATAAAAATACCTGGGCATCAAAAGCCAAATGAATTGCAGATGAACAGTTTGCAAATAGCCACAATATAGTATAAAAACACATCTTAATTGATTTTCAATCTTCTCCTTCACAGAGGGCAACAAATATTGTTAAGAAAGGCCAACAACCAAAAGCCAAAACCGAACAAGAAAGGACCCAAATGGCAAGCGACCCTCTCATCACTCATAGGAGTACAGAAACAGCTCATTACAACCTTACAAAAAAAAAAAACAGCTCATTACCCAAAGTCCGTCATATAACCTCTAAAGAATAACAGCACAACACACTGCACCATGTGGTGCACCTAGTTCTACCAAACAATTCGACCTTTTGATGGGACAGCTCACCTAGTTCATTGCCGATGGTTATCGTTCATGGACAATAAAGCCCAATAAGGCCGTATCGTTCATGGACAATGGCAGTGCGTATTGAACATTACCTACTGGCATCACAAGATACGTTAAAACTTGCTCGAAAGCCCCTCAGCCCAAAAATCACACCAATATGTTGCTGCTAACAATGAAATAGGAAGAACCCACACCCACTTCTTGAATTTCCATGAGCACCAAAACATCTTTGCTGTAAACATGGCACTTGTGTGTGCTGATCTGGGTGGTTGATTCGATGCACAACTACATGGATGTACCATGACCCAAAAGGCAAAGGGAATCGGGATGTACTATCCACTCAAACAATGGCCCTAGGGATGCATAAATCCAAAGTAAAAGAGAAGAAACAGTCCAGTCCACCTTCATCATGCAAAAATCGCAACGACAAGAGGGTCAGAGCCGTCCAATCGCTACAGCTTCTGGCCTACAGCCCATCAACGAGCTGGCCAGACAGATCAATGGCCCCGATCACCATAAAAGGGTCAGCACTTCACAGAAAGTCTATGAAGTGTGCATTTCAGCGGCATTCACCCTTACGCGATGTATTCAGAATTTTCAATTAATATAATCTTTCACTACGTTTTTTAAATAAAACTAAAATCCTCCAGATAAAAAATTACGAATCCCCCATTGAGAAAATGATACTGGTTATTTTTAGTTACCGTCGCTTCTCCTCTTGAAGACGTAGCGCTCCATCTGGAAATCGCAGTTCTTGGTCCCGAGATGCACGTCCGCCGCAAGCATCATCTGAACATCTGCCTCTTTCTGTGATAATCCCTTGCTTGCCATCTTCTCTCTATCTGGGGTCTTTTGAAGAGAACTGGTGTGAGAAAACCCTAGCACACTCTCTCTCTCTAGGGTTTTTGGAGAGATCTGGGGTGAAGAAACCCTAACACTCTTCTTCTCTCCTCTTCTGCTAAAAAGAGGAAAACGAGAGAAGCGACGACGCGGCAGAGGAGGGAGATAAATAGCCCGGAACCCTAGCAAGAAGTGTGCCTGATTGGCACGTGAGTATGAGAACATGCCTGGTTCGGAAATCAGAAATAGACACGCTCCACTCATCAGGTGGGCCACACGTGCGTTTTGAATGTACACTGTTCCCCACCAATTTTCACACACATACATGCACGATGGGCAACAAAACGAGATTAGCTTGGATATTTACACGTGTCCTTTCGGCCTTCAATGGTGGCCCATGGGCCAGGATTGGGCCTTTAATGGCAGGCTTCGCGCAATCATCATATACTGTTGTTTAATTTTTCTAAAAGTTTATTTCTTTGCGAATGTGGGTGGGGCCCACCGTGAGGTTTGTGATAAATCTACGCCGTCCAACCGTTTTGTGAGATCATTTTAGGCGTTGCGACCAAAAATGAACGGGATCCAAAACTCAAGTGGGCCGCACTAAAGCAAAAGGTGTGTAGGGAAATTCTTAGCGTTGAAACCTCTATGAGGTCCACAGTGATGTTTATATGCCATCCATACCGTTCATAATGTCATTCCTACTTACATGAACTGAAAACACAAATATTATCCTGACTCGAAACTTTTGTGGTCCCACGCATATTTCAACTGTGGAAGTTCAATCGTCATGCTTTCAGTCCACTTAAGTCTTGGATCCCATTCAATTTTGGTCGCAACGCCTAAAATGATCTCACAAAACAGTTGGACGGTGTAGATTCCTTGCGCAGGCAGGCAATCTGCGCCCGTTTCATCCAGAGCTTGCTGTAGGGTTGAAAACGGTGCAATTCAGATTCTATTACAACCGTTGCTTGTGGTATGGCCCATTTGGGCTTCAGATCCGCTTGAGAACCTTACCCCTGGCTATTGTAGTCCTGCAAGACAGATGGATAGGTTGGATGGAAAATAAATATTATAATGGGGCCTAGGAAGTTTTTAACTGTGGATGTTCAACCAACACTGTTTTCCTGTGGTGTGGCCCACTTAAGATTTAGATCTGCCTCACTTTTTTGGTCCAATGCCATTAATTGAGCTCTCAAAACTGATGGACCGGGTGGATATAAAACACATACATATGTACACCACATACATTGAGGTGGTGACGCTCACTTCCGCCTCTTTTCCCTTCCGCCAGAACGGTCGCACACGCGGGCCTAACCATTGCCCTTTCCCATCTTCTTCTTCTGGATCCCAAATGGGTGCTCAATCCTAGCCGTTTGTTGGGTGGGTCCGATTGTGTAAATGCCCTGCTGAAAAGATCATGACATTCAAAATGTAATGGGCACGGCCAGGAAAGAGCTTTTCTTCTGTGCCCATCTAATTGTAATCCGTGGGAGGCCTGCACATTTGGGCAAGGGATCTAAGGGCCCATTTGGTTGGCATCTGGAAATCCGTTTTCAGCTTAAAATCTAGATTCTACCATAATTTGATTTTAATTGGGGTGATTGGTGGCAAGTTCTAGCCAAAGAGGATTCTGTCTATAAACCTAAATTGAGTAGAACCGGAATTAGTGGAAGCAGTGTGGGCGACCGTTTCTACGGAAGGGAAAAGAAACCGAAGTGAGCATCACCACCTCCATGTATGCGTTGTACATCTATGTTGTATATGTTTTATATCTCCATGGTCCATTAGTTTTGCAATCTCAATTAAGGGCATTGGACAAAAAATGAGGCCGATTTAAATCTGAAGTGGGCCATACCACAGGAAAACAGTTTTGATTGAACGTCCACCATTAAAAACTTAAAAACTTCCTAGGGCCCACTATAATGTTTATTTGTCATCCAACCTGGCCATCTGTTTTGCAGGACTACAATAGGCCAGGGGTTAGGTTCTCAGGTGGATCTAAAGCCCAAGTGGGCCATGCCACAAGCAACGGTTGGAACACAATCTGAATTGCACTGATTTCAACCAAACAACAAGTTATGGATGAAACAACTCTAGTTTATGCAATTTTGGATTCCAATAATGGAATCTAGATTTTCTCTAGAATCTCGGTTGAAAATTGTATAATCCAACTGTTGCTTGTGGCATGGCCCACTTGGGCTTCAGATCCGCCTGAGAACTTGACCCCTGGCCTATAATAGTCCCATAAGACAAATGGCCAGGTTGGATGGCAAATAAACATTACAATAAGCCCTAGGAAGCTTTTAATAGTGGACGTTCAATCAACACTGTTTTCCTGTGGTGTGGTCCACTTGAGATTTAGATCTACCTCATTTTTTGTCTAATGCCCTTAATTGAGCTCTCAAAACGGATGGACCACTTTGATATAAAAACATACATCATAGATGTATAACACATACATGGAGGCATGGAGGCTCACTTCTGCCTCGCTTATGTAGAAACGGTCCCCACACCGTTTCCACTAATCCCGATTACAGCCAATCTAAGTTTCCAGATGAAATTTCGCTGAAATCCAGTTTTTAAGCTGGAAACGGTTTCCAGATGCCAACCAAACAGGCCCTAAAGCGTGTCTTGAAGCCTAAGCCAGACCAGGCACCCTCGGGCATAGTTTAAGAGGCTCATGCCTTGGCCCATTGCCACCCAATCACCATGTTTCATAGGCCAAGCTGTCCTCGGGACTCAGCCCATTTCCATGGTTCCAACCACGGCAATAAGATGGAGCTGGAGGGAAGGCATGGCAAGCCCCATTTCAAGGCCCCTTGCTTGGAAGTGAGGGTGGCAATGTGTCCGGTAGGCTGGCGGGGCAACCTACCCGAACCACTTTTGAGGTGGATTGAGCTTAAGCTAAACAGGTAGCAGGTTGGGATCGTGCTACAATATTGCCCATTTTAAGTAAATGGGTTTGGCTTGGATACCCTACCCAACAAGCCGAGCCCATGTAGGTTATCAAAGGATTTGGCCAGACGATCCAACCGACATAAAACTTAAATATCATATTTCATTCTTAAACATGAGTTGGGTCAGTCAAGCCCGACCCATCAACAATTAAATGGGTCAGGTCGGGCTTTGATGAATTTTTAAGTGGATCGGGTCTGGCCATAGGGTAATGGGTTGTGGGTCAGGTTTGGGCAAGAAATCTTGGTTTGTTTAGTAAATGGGGGTATTGGCTCTTCTATTAGTGCCTATCCAACACGTCTGATAAGCACGAGATTCAACACCAGCTCAGGAAAAAAAAATTGCCACATGCTTTTTTTTCCAAACGCCATCAGCTTAGGCTAAAAATCCAAAGCACCCAAATAACACGCTGTCATAAACCATGGGTGGTTTTCCCATACACTTGCAGTGCCTTTACGGATCCATTGTCAGCAATTTGGTATGATGTGGGACCGGCATGTGCTGGACGTTAATACTAACTGTTTGGAGACGGTGAAACAAAAAAATTCCAACTAGAACGGCAACAATAACCTTCATCTAGAAAAGAATCAGCTGAGGACGGGGAAGATGCGGGTGATGTGCTCCAAGGGGATGCTGTCTGCAGTGTTTTTCTTGAGCTCTGGCTGGTTGAATTCACTATGGGGGAGGATGATGAGCTGGCCTCGGCCATGGCCCTTCTCTATAACCCAGCCGCTGTTGGCAACCTGGTGCTCCAAAAACTTGTCCAGAGAGAGACCTTCTACGTTGATGGCCTGTTACCACACAAGACATTCATGTAATACCTACCCGAAAATATGAACTGCAGCAAAATGGCAGGCCAAAGTTTTTTAAAAAATAAAAAATTAAATTAAAAGAACAGAAGGAAAAGAAAAGAAAATGCATGCATATCTTGTTTGTGTGTGCGTCTGTGAGGAAACTGCTCTGGTGCTTGCTTTGAGCACACAAACACGGAGCAAGGTGACTCCAGTAGGATTTATTGAAGAAACAGGCCTAGTAGAACCAAGTGGGAAGCATTACAAAGGGGCGCTGCAGCAAAAATCAATTTTGCTGGTGGGGATGATACTGTATATCCAGGGCCCATGGTTCCCCAATCTAGACATTGATCAGATGGGGCCCATCACAGAAGGGGAATGCCTAAAGCATCTCCCAGGCTGGAAGATCCAGATCATCAAATCCTTGGCCATTTTTCATTTGAATGTGGATCCTGGATGAATCTGTCATGTATATTTGAAGGCCCCGTCTGAAGTTTTAGAATCATACAATATAGAGATATTCTGCACATCACCCATCTACAGACGAGCTCATCAGACATATTGTCAAATCACCAAACTATGGACCCCACATGTAAAGAATCAATGTAGGTGACCATTCAAAATGATGAAGAAATAATATGCAGTTATAAAATGGGACGAAAAAAAATGAATCATCAATCTGGGTATTTGACTCTATGATTTGACACAACAATTATGCAGATAGATCGATCGAAATGCAAGAACAAAGGAGAAAATCAAAATCAAAGCTTACCTCTGCAAGTACAGTCCTGGGAACCTTCTGGTAAGTCAGGGAAAGGACATGAATAGCATAAGCTTGAATTGCTTGCTCAAAACCTGCATTTTCGCTTCATTTAATCTGCAAGTACAAAGCAGCAACAAACCAAACACACGAGGCAGAAGATGGGAGATGTTACCTGGCACAACTTCGACTATACTGCGGTTCTTTGCCACCTCATCCCAGAACTGGCGGAATCTTGCCGTCTATGATCATAGAGCAGGGGTAAGAATAGCATCCAAGCAGTTTCAAGAAAACATTGAGCCCAGGGCTGCCAGAGATTCATACCTCCAGGTAGTGTGAGAGGACAATCAATGTCTTAAATTGCTCCTCCATTTGCTGACAAACAAAAGATGGAACAATTCATACTTTGAAAAGAAACAACCTATTGGTTAAATAGAAGTATAAATGTGACGATGAAAATCGACCATTCTAATTTCAGTGAAGGCTGAAGAAAAAAACAAATGCAAGAATGCAATTTTATCTACTGATGAGAAACTGGTATATGTATGATGTACATTTTTTCCATTTGCACATGCCAAATGTTCTAAGAGCACACATGACAGTCAGTTTCATAAAGAAGAGGAAGAAGGTAAATACCACTCGCTCTGGGATTAAGAAGAGGCAGAGGTTAAAGTCCGGAGCTGGCATAGCCATGAGAGCCTGTCAAAAGAAAAGTAATTGGATTAAAAATTAGATTAGTTGCAATTGAGAATTTAGATTCTCAACCTTCATGTTACTTGTTTAAGCATAAGCATCATTGGACCTTAACCAAAATCCGAGCAACGATCTGGATACTCATGCGCTCAGGCTCAAACTGTGAAGAGAGAGAAAAAAAACAGCGTTAAGGAAAACAGAAGCAATTTTGATTCTTAGCATTCCTCTCAATATGTTCCCCATGTTAAGCCAAATCAGATGAACAATACATAAGTCTACAGTAAATAGTGTGGAAGGGTGGGCAGAGTAAAATGCCCAACTACAGAAATCATGGTTAGCAGATTCAGCAACTCGGCCTGACTTGCTTAAGTTGGGGTTGACTGGGGATTAAGAACCAGATCGGATCTGACCAAGTCTGAGTCCACTCAGACGAGCTGCATCAGGCTCATCCAAGTCTTAAAAGTCAAAACAATGAAAGAAATAGAGATATTGAGATGCATACATGCATGTGCAAGGGGGATAAGCAACTCTAACCTGATAGAGTCGAAGAAGGCAGAGATTTGCATCTAAATTGTATGTTTGTGATGAAACCTGTAAACAAGGGACAAGGAAATTCACCGGGTTAAAAAAGAAAAGAAACGGGAAAAAAAAGTCCATGCATACATAAATATGAGACGAATTACGTATGTGTGCAAAGAGTCAAGAACTCAAAAGGGAAAAAAGTTAATTAATTAATGAAATAATATAGGGCATTGACTCCCAAACCAAGCAGGTGGCTCAAGGACCTCCCTGTGTACTGATACATCTTTGCCTCCTAAGAGACGTATCTGTTTATGCTTCTTTTTTTAACCATAACTTTGGGTAATTATTGACAGAAAAGGATAAGAACATGAATTTTGTACAAATGAACACTCTACAACCACCCAGAAACAAACAGCACCCTTCTTTGCCTCCATGAGTCCATTCAGCCTGGGGAATGTTCCTCAACAAGTATAGGTTTTAAAAGAGTTCCATGCACTTTATGATCATGTAGTTTCCCTCAGGGCTTCAGTCCATGTAGGCTTCATGATGTCCTGCAAAAACAAAATTGTTGGATCATGGATACCATAGGCACTGTTCCTATCGAACCCCGTTTTGTTCATAAAATGACTCCCATCTTCACTGGAACCTTGCCACAGCCACTTGCAATGGTAGTATTTGGAACCCTGTGCTCCCCACATACACTAGTGTGGCAGGGGTGTGTGTGTGAGATCCATAACATGTTGGAGAGCCTTCAAACTGCGTGAACTGGGTGCTCAGACCGGTCGGGCGACCGGTCTGGCCGTGTGGCCTAGACGCACAAAGGCTGCTGTGAGTGCCCAAACCGGTCAGACGACCGGTCGTCAGTGGGCTACGTCCGGTCGGCTGTGAGGCAGGAACGGCGTGGATTTCTCCCTGGACTAACTGTGCGAGATGCGACTGGTCGGGCGACCGGTCGGCTGTGCGCGCGATTTTCTTGCGCAGTCCGCAGTACTGCGCAAGGTGTTTCTAATTTCGGATTTCTGCTTATTTAAGGAGTTGTAATCCATCCTAGATTAGTATCCTAAGGTGTCCAAGGTTTCCTATTCGTACTAGGAAGAGGAGAGAGAATTGTGAGAGAGAGAGAGAGAGAGCTTGGGTTTTCTTTGTTTTCCTTGCTTGTGGGCTGTCATCTTTCTAATCTTTTGTTTAATTCATAGTGGATCGCTTGTGCCGTGGTTTTTTACCCATTGAGGGGTTTTTCCACGTAAATTCGAAGTCTCTTGCGGTGAATGCTTGTGTGTGATTGTTTTCATCTTGTTTACTTGTTTGATTTCGCGTTGCTTCACGTGTCCGGCATTCCGCTTCCGCTGCCGGCTTTCCCAACAAGTGGTATCAGAGCTAAAGTTGGGGTGGAGTAGATTCGAATCTGAGACGAGAAGATAGGATCGGGCGCTAGGTTCGAGGTAGAGAAGTTCTCTGTGAAAAATAATTTTGAGCTATGGAAGGTGAAGGTTGAATCCTTCCTGGTTCAGCAAGGGCTTGATGAAGCTCTTGAAAAGTGACCTGAGGCTATGAAAGACGATGAGTGGACGAAGCTCGACAAGAAGGCTAGAACCTCAATCCTGTTAAACCTTACGGATGATGTTCTCTATCATGTCATGAAGGAGAAAACTGCTGCTGAAACTGATAGGCGAAGCTAGAGAAGGTTTATGCCAAGAAATCTCTAGAGAATCGCATGTATGTGTTGATGCAGTTGTTCACCTTGAGGATGGCTGAGGGAACTGAGGTGGAGGACCACCTGAGCACGTTCAATAGGCTGGTTTACAAGTTGGTGGAGATCAATGAACCGATGAAGGATGAGTATCAAGCATGCATCCTGTTGAATTCTCTTCCAGATTCATATGAGTCGTTCAGGGACTCTGTGTGCACAGGAAGGGAAACCATAAGCGTCGAGACCGTTATCTCAGCCCTTCAGTCGAAAGCGATGAGAAAGAAAAGCGGTGACGTAGCTTCCCGTTATTCCTCAGAGGCACTGGTTATGAGGGGAAGAAGTTCTGAGCATGGAGGACACTCGAAATCGGGATCTAGGGCCAAGGGCAAAGGTAAGGCTAAGGTGAAGTGCTGAAATTGTGGCCAGGAGGGCCACATGAGAGGGGATTGTCAGAATCCCAGGTTGAAGTAAGAGAGGCTATGGAAATTCTTCTGGAGAAGGAGCTAATACCGTAGAGGACGATGGCGATCTGTGTGAAGTTCTGATAGTATCTAGCAAGGGATCTCACGGTAGTGAGTGGATCCTTGATTCAGGGGCTTCATGTCACGTATGTCCTGATCGGAGTTCATTCACGACATACAGGGAGTATGGTGAAGAATCGGTGTTTGTAGGCAATGGAGTCACTCATAAGGTTGTCGATATTGGTACTGTGTGCATCAGGATGTTCGATGGGGTCGAACGAGTCCTGGAAGATGTGAAGCACGTTCCCAAGATGAAGATGAATGTGATTTCTCTTGGTGCACTCGAGGCGAAAGGGTGCGTGTTTATCGACCGCGATCGTTATTGTGAAGTGATGAAGGGGGCACTCGTGTGTATGAAGGCACGGAGGTGTGGCCATCTTTATATGTTGATCGAGAGCACAATTCACGGTGGAGTTGCTGGGAACGGCAGCGAGATCCATGGTTGCTCGTATGTGGCAAGTGCCCAAGGGCCACATGGGAAGAACGGTAAAGGGCGTGAATTTGCAAGGTTAGGGTTGATGGTGGCACGAGAAGTGGTGGAGCTATGATTGAAGATGAGATGACGTTGCAAGGATGTGTTGTTTGGACGTTTGAAGCCTCGGTGGAGATTGTTGGAGAGCCTTCAAACTGCGTGAACTAGGGTGCTCAGACCGATCGGGCTACTAGTCTGTCCGTGTGGCCCAGACTGCACAAAGGCTGCTGTGAGTGCCCAGACCGGTCGGACGACCGGTCGTCAGTGGGCTCCGACCGGTCGGCTGTGAGGTAGGAACGGCATGGATTTCTCCCTGGACTGACTGTGTGAGGTGCGACCGGTCGGGCGACTGGTTGGCTATGTGCGCGGTTTTCTTGCGCAGTCCGCAGTACTGCGCAAGGTGTTTCTAATTTCGGGTTTCTGCTTATTTAAGGAGTTGTAATCCGTCCTAGATTAGTATCCTAAGGTGTCCAAGGTTTCCTATTCGTACTAGGAAGAGGGGAGAGAGTTGTGAGAGAGAGAGAGAGAGAGCTTGGGTTTTCTTTGTTTTCCTTGCTAGTAGGCTGTCATCTTTGTAATCTTCTGTTTAATTCATAGTGGATCGCTTGTGCCATGGTTTTTTACCCATTGAGGGGTTTTTCCACGTAAATTCGGAGTCTCTTGTGGTGAATGCTTGTGTGTGATTGTTTTCATCTTGTTTACTTGTTCGATTTCGCGTTGCTTCACGTGTTCGGCGTTCCGCTACCGGCTTTCCCAACATAACATCCATACATCCTGTACGTGCCATGGCAAGAAATCAAGGCTGGTCTCATCATCTGGCACGCCATGCATGCAAGTTGAAGGTGGGATATTGGCTTTTATTAACCATCCATGTTTTTTTCATAGATGTGTTATATGGGGTACTTGAAATGTGGTTCACTCTGGTATGCAGTAAGGGAACAGATAAGGCGCGACGCTACTTCCTCCATGACATGCGGTAAGAGAACAGCTAGCCATTATGTGCATTTCCCACCCTTTTTAGATTGTGGTACTCATGCCCTATATACACATGCCACGCATGTATATCAATCCAAACGGCTCAAATTGTCAGCCCCTCCATGGACAAAACATGTCCTAAAACACACCAATTGAACATTCTTAATTGTATGAAAAGGACCGTTGAAGTTGGAATACTGATATTTTTTTCTTGAACTAATTGAATTTCTACCAGTGGTCCACTTGATGGCCGCCAATTGGATAGATAGGACTATCCAATAAATGCGACTGCTCAATCCGCAATCCGCAATCCGGCCAACAATTTCGATGATCTGGATCAAGATATTGTTGAAGAATTCCTTATGACAAGCCTTTCAGTTTAATTCATTCAAATGTCTGTGGCCCTGCTCCAGTAGATTCATTATTTGGCTTTAAGTACTTTGTAAGCTTTATCGATGACTTCTCAAGATCATTGCGAATTTACACATTAAAACTGAATGAGAAGTATTTGATGAATTTAAAGACTTTCATAAGATGGTTGCTACTCAGTATGATGCTAAAGTCAAAATTATATGATCTGATAATGGAGGGGAATATATGAGTAAAACTGTTTAAAGAATATCTTAGCAATAATGGGATCATTCATTAGATTACTTGCGCAAACACTCCGCAACAAAATGAAGTGGTTGAACGCAAGAGTCGTCACTTACTTGAAGTGGCTAGGTCATTTACGTTTCAAATGAATGTCCCAAATTTCTTATGGTCAGATGTACTCTTATCAACTGGCTTTATTATCAACTTATTACCAAATGTGATTCTAAATGGACAAAGCTCCTTCAAAGTTCTGAATGGAAAGCTTCCTAATATTTCTCACTTACGTGTTTTTTGAATGCGTGTGCTATATACACATACCAAAATTTGGTAGAAACAAATTAGAAAAAAGGGTTGTCAAGTATATTTTTATTGATTATTCACCTTACAAAAAAGGATATAAATGTCTTGATCCAAGAAAAAAGAAAGTTTATGTCATCAGAAATGTCCACTTCATTGAAGATATGCCGTACTATTCCAAATCTAAAGATTCTGGACTGCTAGAAGTCTTAACTGAGGGTGAGAGAGATAATAATTGGTTGTCAAGTCCTTCTGCAGTTATGCAACCAATCTTGCGTCAGAACCAAGAAGAAAATGACAGTCAAACAGAGAATGACTCTATCATGACAACTTCCCCCACCAATCTAGATTGCCAAGTATCTGATGATGACACCGAATCTACAAGCATGGACCTTGTGAGCTCAAGTTCTTCTCATCAATCTGCATCATCCTCTATGTTAGGTACAATGTCATGCATAGCTTCCTATTGCCATAAGAAAAGAAAAGAAAAGAAAAAAAAAAAAAAGAGTCATTCGTCCTCCTGCTCATTTATCTAATTTTTTGTGCCAAGTTGCCTATCCAATCCAATCATGTCTCCCTCAAAAAATACTCTAAGTAACATATAGCTTTCTTAAGCTTCATCTCTACCTATGTCAAACCTGGCAGTTTTGCAAAGGCACGATCCCAAGATGAATGGAAGAATGCTATAGATAAAGAATTATCAACCTTTGCAAAAAATGACACTTGGGAAGTAGTGGACTTGCCTGAAGGTAAAAAAAATAAAAATAAAAAAGTTGGTAGTAAGTGGGTATACAAAATTAAATATAAAAGTGATGGTACTACAAAAAAGTATAAGATTGGGTTGGTTGTAAAAGGATTTATCCAGACCTATGGTATTGATTATCAAGAAACTTTTGCACATGTAACTAAGATGGGCTCTATACATATGTTACAGCTAATCAAGAATGGCTTTTATATCAATTAAATGTAAAAAAAAATGCATTTTTATATGGAGATCTTCACGAGGAAGTATACATGAAACTGCCTCCTAGACATCCTTGGGGGAGCACGGTATAGTATACAATTTAAAGAAAGCAATTTATGAGCTTAAACAATTGCCAAAAGCTTGGTTCGAAAAACTAAGATCAACCCTAATTGCCTTTAGATATAAACAAAGTAGAGCCAACTATACGATATTTGTCAAGCAGAAAGTTTAAAAAATAGTGATTATTTTGGTGTATGTTGATGATATTATAGTCACGGGCGATGATGATCAAGTCATCCAGCAATCGAAGCATGATCTTAAAACACGATTCGACATAAAAGATCTATATGAATTGAAGTACTTCTTGGATATAGAAGTAGCTTCTTCAAAAAAAAGAAATTTTCTTATGATAGAAGAAATATGTATTAGACTTGCTCAAGGAGACAAAAAAGTTAGTTATAAAGCCTACGGATACGTCAGTCGACTACAACGTTCGACTTTCTGAAGAAATAGAAAAGCCTATAAAAGACATCGGACAATATGAACAACTAGGTAGACAACTCATATACCTCACCATTACCCATCCAAACATTACTCAAGTTGTTTCTTTGGTCAGTTAGTTCATGCACAAGCCTTCACCCATCCATATGGAAGCTGTAAATCGAATTCTCTGATATTTAAAGGGTTCTCCTGGAAGAGAAGTCCTAATGAAGTACAATAAAAATCTAAAGATTATGGACTACTACGGACATTGGTCGGTTGTCATCTTGATAGAAGGTCTACGACTGGTATATGTACCTTTGTTGGTGGCAACTTAGGTTACATAGAAAAGTTAAAAAAAAAAAAAAAAAACAAGTATTGTTGCTCGGTCTAGCGCAGAAGCAGAGTATGGAGCAATGGCCTCAACCACATGTAAACTTATCTGGATAAAAGCTCTACTTAAAGATATGGGCTTTCATGATGATAGTTCTATTGATTTATTTTGTGACAATCAAGCGGCTATTCATAGTGCAACTAATCATGTGTTTCATGAACGAACAAAACACATTGAAGTAGAATGTCACTTTGTCAAGGAGAAGGTTTAGGCTAAGGTAATTTCTACTCCGTTCATAGGAATTGAGGATCAACTAGCCGATTGTTTCACAAAAGCTGTTGAAAAACTAAGGTTTCAAAGTTCATTGCGAAAATGGGCATCATCGAGATCTCAGCCCCAACTTGAGGGGTAGGGTTGAAGAATTTCTCTCAGGACTCTTCTTCTCTAGTCACACTCTTTCTGTAGGACTCTCTATTTCTCATCTCTTGTAATATTTGTGTCATATACAACTACTTCTACCTTAGAAATATATATGTAACTCTCTAATATCATAAGAGAAAATTAGGAATCCTTCTCCCACCTAGTTTTCACAGACAACTGCTTCTTGGATATTGAGAGGGAGGGTTTCGGTCATCATTCTTACATCCCCAAAGATGCAGCCCGATCCTACTCCAAGCACAGGAGATTTTTTATCAAGGTACATCCACTGTGGGGCTCACCAGATCAAGGGTCAGGATCACCATGCTACGTGGGCCACACTTGTACAAACCAAAGGCCCACGTGTAGCTCCTAAGTCGTTAAAAATGTGGGAACTCTGTTTTATATGGCATTGGATATTTCAACTGGAAATCTCCAAACCAGGCAATATTTCTACTCAAAATCTCCAGAAAAAACAATCAACGGCGTTTCCAGAAAAAAAAAAAAAAGGAATTTGTAGCGCAAGGAAAATCAATGACAGATCGGATGGAGATAGATGGAGCTGCGATGAGATGATTGAGAGATATAATCGATCTTGCCTGTTCATGGACGTAGTTCTCGAGTTCGGGAAGGATGTCAGGATTGTACGGATTCACGGCGACCAGCTGCTCCACCGTATACGACATCTGCTGCTGCTGCTGCTGCTGCGGAGTCTCTCGCTCTCTTCCCATCGCAGAGATTTGTGGAGCTCCGATCGAAGAAACCCTAGATATTGCAGAGGAGATAGAGATTTTCGCCTTTTAACTGATAGAGATTGGAGAAAGACCGACGGTTTGGGCTTTCGATCGAAAAAGCGCGGAAAAAGAAACGCCCTAGAGCCTAGAGGAGGTAATATACGGTGCTCCGGCTCTGTACCATGGCGTTTCGAGTTTGTACGTGTTGCAAGTGGTTCCACGGTTGAATGACCTGGACGGTATTAGGGCTGTAAATGGGTCAGTGGACCCGATGGGGTACCCAGACCCAACCCATTTAGACCCGACCCAGACACCACCCATTTGTTAAATGGTACGGGTCTGGGTCCAAGAATAGACCCATTTGTTAAACGAGTTTGGGTCTGGTTTCCTTCATATTAGGCCCGACCCGACCCAACCCAAACCCATTTAGTAAGTGGGCGGGTTTGGTCTATGTTACAAGGGACCCATCCAGCCCAGACCTGTCCAGACCCGGTTTTAAGCCTTGTAAAATGCTTGCATACTTGATCCAGACTCGGACCCATTAGACCCGGCCCATTTATAAATGTGTCTGGGTGGATCTCCCTCTACCAGACCCGGACCCATTTATAAATGGGTCTGATGGGCTGACTCAGACCTGACCCCGGACCCGCCCATTTAGTAAAAGGGTCTGGGTCTAAAATTTGGACCTAGACCCGTTTAGGAAATGGGCGGGTCTGGTTTTGGCTATAAACTCGCCCCCAACCCGACCATTTACAGCCCTAGACGGTATATTTTACGGGCACCGATGTGAACGGGCGGATAGAAAAAATGCTAACCCTTCGATTGACGGCTCCAGAAGAAAAAGAAAATACAGTCGCCGTGTAGACAAAACCACAAAGGCGGAAGCGGATTGCGTACTGGGTAACTCAGTGAAATCCAATTGCGAACAGTAAACTCAGTTGGGCCCACTGTGTATATGTGGCTTATCTACACCGTCCATCCGTTTTTCCGGCTCATATTAGTGGTTGAGCCCAAACTTAAAGCATATACAAATCTCAAGTGGATCATACCATAAGAAACAATGGGAATAATGATTTCCACCGTTGAAATCTTCATAGGGCCCAGTGATGTTTATTTGTCATCCAACCTGTTCATAAGATCACAAAGACATAGATGAAGGGAAAACACAAAAATCAGCTTGATCCAAAACTTTTGTGACCTCGAAGAAATTTTCAATGATATAGGTTCAATTCACACTGTTTCCTGCGGTGTGGGCCACTTGAGCTTGCTTATTTTTTTTTCTCAAGCTTAAAATTATATGTTACAATAGATGGATGGAGTGGATACAATACATAAATCATGGTAGACCCCAAAGAGTTTACTAGCGTCCTGAGTAACTTTGTTCACAATCCGCTTCCCAAAAATGAAGCATGTCCGAAGCTCAAGTGGACGGCACCACAGGAATTAAACATCTACCTTCAAAAATCTTAGGGGCCGGCGAAGTTCCGGATCGAGCTGATATTTGTTTTTTCCTAACGTCCATGTCTTCTTTTCATCTTATAAATAGGTTGGATGACAAATAAACATCACTGTGGCCCTATGAAGGCTTTAACGGTGGAAATCATTGTTCTACTGTTTTTATGGTATAGTCCACTTAAGTTTTAGATATGCTTCAATTTTGGGCCCAACCCTAAACGAGCTGGAAATATTGATAAATGATGTGGATGAACCACATATGCTCACGATGAGCCTAAAAGAGACGGGTTCTGTGAAAATTGTATATGATGTTTGGAAAGGATGGGATGCTTGCGATTAGGTGTGATGGAATTGCATTTGATCCCATGTGGGATTTCCGTGGGATTTCAAAATCCCACACACACGTAAGCCCCACATTGATGCATGTGTTTTATTCATGCGTTCCATCCATATAAGTCCTTTCTACATGACACTATGGTTATATACGTGTTCAAGTGACGGACATCTGTTGTGAATTTGGTCCGTTGATTGCAATTTCATGGACCACAAAATGGGATTTTGATTAATCCAACGATTTTCCATAGTAAGTATTTGATCCCAAACATGGGATTGGATATGAAAATACCATGGGATTACCGGACATGTAATCATTGTGCAATAAATAATGTTAATACCATTCCATCCCTACTAATACCATGTGCCAAATATGCCCTAAAAGTCTAAGTAACTCATTACTCAATCTGATTTCACTCCACTAAATGTACCAAATGTAAGAGCTGATGGGGTTTTTCTCCTCAGGTGTAGAGGAGAGAGTGGTGCAGCCCGGGTGTGGTCTGGCGCCTGATCGTTGATTTTGGTTGGGCGATCGAAATTCACCCGAAAGGACAGAAAGTCACTGGACTGTTTTTAAAACAGTTGGGCGCCCGACCATGCTAGGGTCGGGCGACCGAAATTCAAAAATTTATTCTCTGAACTCTCTAGGTAGTTTTTTGGTTGGCCGGGCGCCCGACCATGCGTGGACTGCGAATCTGTAGTTTTATGTTTTGGTTCTAATTCTCTGGCTCTCTATTTAAGAGGTTCCAAATCGGGATTGGGTAATCCTAATAGGTGGTTTCCACGTCCAAGGAGAAAGGGAAAAAAAAAAAAGAGGAAGAGAGAAAGAGAAGAGAGAGAGGAAGCTTGTAGGAGGGAAATTAAAATCGCAATCCAAGTCTAAAATCATGGAATTGGATCGGGTAGTGTTAGTCACCATAGTGACCTCTATCAGTAAAGATTTGCATGAATTTAGACTTGTAATGTTGGGATTAAGTTAGAGGATTTCATGCAGTTGTGTTCATATTCCATTTAGACGGTGACGAAAACATAGACGATCACCATTTTAGTAGGGACATGAACACATGCAGATGGTGACGAAAACACAGACGATCATCGTCTAACTTCAATACAAGAGAGTCATCTGCGTATTATGACTACCACCCACAGGAGGACTCATGATGACGTGGCTGATTCTCGCCAAGATTGATTATTTGGGCCACTTTCATCCTGGATAATTCAATTGAAAGCCCACAATCAATTGAATGTTTAATCGCCTGAAACTTTATGATATAAAGTCTAATGTGAGTTTATTTTACAGTTAACATTCCAAACGATTCTAATTCAGTATCCATTTTCGCTACCCTAAGACAAGGGAGAAAAGGCAAATATAGGAAAAGAAAACAGACTTTAGAAAAGAGTAATTCTGTTCTTATCTATTTTTAAAGCAATCTAACTGATGTATCGGCAAATTCCTGATGGATAGACTCTAGCACTTCTATTCACATATGGACTTCCATGCAGGATATGTTACAGAGCCGACCGCCAATTGACACGGAGCAATCAGTGTACGTTAGCAATGGCATAAAGGTAAACGTTGTGGTAGTAGGACTTTGCAGACTTAGATTAACATCTGGCCATTATTTATACCTAATAGACACTCTCTTTATACCTTCAATACGACGAAATTTAATTTCGGTCTCTCGCTTAGTTAAAGGTGAGTACACTTTTAAATTTGAGAACGAAAGTTTTAATGTCTACTTTGGTTTAAATGAAGTTGGTCATGGTACTTTGGTGAATGATCTATATCAGTTAAACTTACATGCCGTAAACGTCCTGAACATGAACCTGTAGCTTAATAATTGATCGAGAATCAAAAGAAGAAAGATAAATGAAGTTTCCTCCATACCGTGGCATAAACAATTAGACAATATCTCTCGTAAGGGAATGGAAAGGGTTGTGCGGGATGTAATACTTCAATCCTTAGACTTTCCGATTTTACAGAATGTATAGATTACATTAAGGGAAAACATATTAGAATGAAGAAAAATGGTGCAACCAGAAGCGTAAGTCTGCTAGAAGTGATACATATAGATATTTGCGGTCCATTCCCTATAGCTTCGTGGAGTGGATATAAATATTTTATCACTTTTATAGACGACTACTCTCGCTATGGATACCTATACCTAATACATGAGAAATCAGATGCCCTGGATGCCTTCGAAATCTATAACGCTGAAGTCGATAACCAACTCGATAGAAAGATTAAGGTCATAAGATCTGACCGTGGTGGTGAGTACGGGAGATGACGAATTAGGCAGGAATCCAGGACCTTTTGCTAGGTACTTGCAGGAATGTGGCATTATTGCTCAATACACCATGCCTGGGACTCCAAAGCAAAACGGTGTGGCCAAAAGGGGCAACCGAACCCTTATGGACATGATGTGAAGCATGATAAGTAATTCGACATTACCACTATCCTTATGGGGTGATGCCATTAAGATTGCAATCCACATCCTTAATAGAATTTCTAGTAAATCTATCCCGAAAATCCCTTTTGAGTTATAGAATAGGAGAAAGCCTTATCTTACCTATTTTCATGTTTGGGATTGTCGTGCAGAACCTAGACCCTATAACTTGCACCAGAATAAACTTGACCAAAAAACTGTAAGCTGTTTCTCTATAGGTTACCCTGAAAGGTCAAAAGGCTATAAATTCTACTGTTCTTCCCATTTTATGAAGATCATTGAGACTGTGAATGTCAGATTTCTTGAAGACACTGAAGACAATGGAAGCATGGACGTTAGAGAGATTGTATTTGAGGAGGAACGAGTCATGATTCCCATAACAATAATTCTTACAGATGAGGCATTAAGCCTTGCAGTTGCTGCAAATAGCCATGATGAACCTCAAGTACAACAACTGAGGAAGGAAATCAAAATCCTGATATGATTCAGGAGATTGAGCCATTAAGAAGATCCCAAAGGGAGAGGAGGCCTGCAATCCTTGATGACTATATCGTTTATTTGCAAGAACGTGAGTTTAACATAGGGGTGGAAAATGATCCTGAATCATTCACACAAGCCAAACAAAGTATTAACTCCTCTCAGTAGTACAATACCATGAAAGACATTGAAATCTATGCAGGACAATGAAGTCTGAGACCTTATTCAGTTACCTGAAGGAATTAAGCCGGTTGATTGTAAATGGGTATTTAAAACTAAACAGGACTCTAAGGAAAACATCGAAAGATACAAAGCCAGACTTGTTGCTAAGGGTTTCAACCAATAAGAAGGTGTTGACTACAAGAAGACTTTCTCTTCAGTTTCAAAGAAATACTAATTTAGAATAATCATGGCTCTTGTAGCTCACATGGATCTAGAACTACAACAAATGGACGTTAAGATTGTGTTTCTGTAGACACCCCACCTTCGGCTACACTGTTGGTAGAGATAGCTAGATGAATGGAGGACCGTACCCCCAAATCCCAAATCCAAACTCAGCCAAACTCACCCTTGTAAGCCCCATTCCATAGCCCAGTTCAAGCCTGAACCCAGTCAACCCAGTCCTAAACATCAGCCTGAAAAACCCCCCATAAGAAAAGCCAGTCAAAAAATCTCAAAAAAGTCAAACTCACTGAGTCAACCCGCTGAGTTAACCCGCTGAGTCAACTCGTCGAGTCAAAACACCCAGTCAAACCACCGAGTCAACCCACTGAGTCAAACCACCGAGTTGACCCGCTGAGTCAACTCACTGAGTCGACCCAGCGAGTCAAGCAGCAGCCCCGAGGGTGCGACCGTACCTCGCTGGAAATCGAGGAACGGCCGTACGGGTGGCCCATAGCAGGCCGCCCAAAATAAATTATGAGCTCTGCCACTGCCCGCTGCTATAAATACCCCCTCCCCTTCTCATTTCAAGACACCAATCTGCCCAGTCCAACGATCGTCCGTCTGAGCCCTTCTCCACCCCTTAGCCCATTTTTCCACCAAGGAGAGCTCGAGTGAGGAGAGTCTAGCCCTGGTCCAGCCCAGCCTGACCACTGGTCCAAGTCTCCCAAGCCACCCAAGTCTTGATCCAGCCACTCGAAGCCAACCCTTGCGACACCTCCGTCCATCCAGCTACTCTTTTTCCAGCATCATCTCATTTGCATCTAGCATAAGTGCAACATTTACTTTTCTTCCAACCCCCCTGCTTCACTACAAGCACCTTGATTATTCAAGCACACTGCATATGTCTTAAATTAAGCACCTTTCAGTTCGAGCGTATGCTCTGGGCTTGCCCGTTGTTGGAACCTGCCCATCAGAAACTCTTACTGTTCAGACCTGCATTCATGCTTCACCATAAAACACCTTGATCATTCAAGCACGCTGCATACGTCTTACATTAAGCACCTGTCAGTTCGAGCGTACGCTCTGGGCTTGCCCGTTGTTGGAACCTGCCTATCAGAAACTCTTACTGTTCAGACTCGCATTCATGCATCATGTCATCCATGAGAATATACGAGGATTAAACTAGACTTTCAAGTATTCGATCGATTCTGTGAAGTAGAGACCGTACTTCGGTACGGGCAGTGTGTGGGGTGCTTAACCTCTTCCCACCCTGTAACCGTGATCCCTTACCTTGAATCTTTTGGCCGCAGATCAAAAGGAGTCATTTTAGAGGAAGGAATCTTCGGATCCCCTTCTCTAACGTTTCTACGGGATCTAGCCGACTGTAGATTCGAAGTAACTAGCTAGTGGCGACTCTGGTCTTATATAAACTCATTTAAACACATCCAGCTTAACACGACAACCAAACCAAGCCCTCGAGAACGAGGCAAGCCAGTGGCACAAACGGCGATTTCGCACTCACGCATCCTCCTCTCCTTCTTTTCCCGAAAGGGGAAGGGACGAGAACGTCATGTGGGAGCGTGGAAACGGCGAGGGTCCACAGAATGGCGACTCCACTGGGGATAAATCAGTCTCACTAGTCGTGATCCGACTTGAAAAACAGAATCCTTCCCGTACTTGAAAGTCACTAATCCTTATACAATCTCATCTGCATAGCATTTTACCCAAAACAAACAAAAAAAATAGAACATCCCAAAACCAGAAAAAAAAAATAGAAAATCCCAAAACCCAAAAAGAGTAGAGTATAGTCCTCACCATTGTGCCTCCTCGGGCTCAATGTACGCGGAGACAACTTTCCTTCCGCAGCATAATCCGCACTCGGGCTCAACAAGCCATGTCCGACCACGAAGAAGAAACTCATCTCCTCCCCGCTCTCGAGATGACCGACGTGCAACTTCCAGCGCAACAGCCCATTGATAATACGCCAATCATACAGGAATTGGCACAAGGAGTGAGAGCAATGCAAGAAATGCTCTTGCAATTCATGCAACCACAAGCCACCGCAACAGCCAACAATCAGGTTGGCCCAGTTCAGCAATCTCAGCAGCCATGCCGGGTCCTTCCGGCCTCCAGTTCGAATCAAGCGCAACCATCGGAGTCTGCCCAAGACTACCGACAGCAGCCATCTCAGCCCTTCGTTATGGGGCATCTTCCTCAGTACCTTCCTGCAACGACAGGGCCATCTCAGAGCGCCCCCGTCGCAGGGACTTCCAGTCAGCTTCCAGTCAATCTTGCAAACAACAGTCTCAGTAGATCTCAGCATGTCCCCACCGATGGGACACCTTTTCAATTTCAGCACACCCCCACCGATGGGATTTCAATTCAATTTCCAGCAATAGGGACAGCACTGGCGAATGCCCACAATGGGGGTCAGTGTCAAGCCCACATCAATCAGCGGATAGTGGCGAATACCCAACAAGGGGGTCACTTCCCAGCATCTCAGCCTCCTGCAAACAGGAGCACTTTTCAATTCCAGCACATCCCAGCCGATGGGATTCCAGTTAATTTCCAGCAATCTTCAATTCAGCAAAGTCTAGTTAATTTTCAGCAAGTTCCAGTTCAACCTTCAGTACAGTCTCCAGTTCAGTTACAATCATTTCAAGCACAAGTTCATCAGAATCCAGTTCAGTCATCAAATCAATTTCAGCAACCCGCGGTTGCTTTTCAGCAAGCACATAGGGTCGAAGACATCGACCACTATGCCGAAGAAGAACGTGCCTTACTCCAAGAGGCACCAGTCGCTCGAACAGATCATTCAGGACTGGACGAGTTGCGGGAGCAGTTCCAGATCTTGCAAAATCAGCTTCAGCGACAACAAGGAATCGATCTACCTTCGACCATGTTCAGAGACTTGTGTCCTTTCCCAGATGCTCAAGTACCTCAAAACTTTGAGGTACCAAAATTCAAAAGATACGATGGCAGCGGTTGTCCCACAGCACATCTCAAGGCCTTCTGTGGAGAACTGAGTGCAATCTCAGAAAATGAAGGGGCCCTCATTCGCTTGTTCCAAAAATCTCTAAAGGGCGATGCCCTAGATTGGTACACTTCGTTGGACTGCCACCGCATCAGGACATGGGAACAACTTTCCCAGGCTTTCGTCGAGAGATTCGCGTACAATCTCAACATGGCACCCAGAAGAGCCGACCTCGCAGCTCTTAGGCAAAAGAGTGATGAGACACTATCAGTTTACGTGGGACGTTGGCGAGCTATGGAAGCTCGAATGCGAACCCCTATCGACGACGAAGAACAAATCTCCATGATTGTTCATTCAACATATCCAGGCATATCCGGGTATCTCATCTCGCATCCATATGCGAATTTCTCACAATTGATCCGTGCTGGAGAGCAAGTCGAAGCAAGAATCCGTGCCGGGACAATCTCCCCATGGCCTCATCAAGCCACTCCAATTAAAAGGAACAGAGTGGAAGGAAGACCCATCGGGCACGGGAATGGAAACCGCAGTGGTTCTCCTCCCCGCCCAACAGAGGTAAACAACATCAACACCACTGCTCAAGGAAATCAACATGCTCCCCCACAGGGACGTCAACAGTATCAGCAGAATCCAGTTCAGCATCAGCCTCAGCGATATCAGCCACAACCGAATCCTCAGCCTCCACCACCTCGACAACAGCAGCAGTTCAGAGGAAACGGTCAATACTCATATCAAAATAGGCAAAACTACAGGGAGTTCAGGAAATTTACTCCCCTCTCTCAGCCACTCAGTCAAGTCATGGCTACTCTGGTGCAGAAGTAGTTACTTACTCTAATGACACCTCGGCCTCCGCCTCATCCTCTGCCACCAAACTACCGAGAAAATGAGTATTGCGCCTATCATCAAGGGCGTGGCCACACCACTGATCGATGCTATACCTTGAAGAATGCCATACAAGACCTAATTGATGACCGCAAGATCGTCATCTCGGTCCCTGGAACTTCTCCAGCAGCTTCCACCAACATCCTTCAGAATCCTCTGCCTTAGCACCCAACGGACCCCAGTTCGTCTCGTGGCCCTGCAGTCAATAATATAGAAGAAGGGGACCATCTCGATCGCTTCTTCTCCCCCATCCAATCCATTCATCCCTACACTTATGGGCCAACAAATCCTCCTCCAATCTTGCAAGGGGCAAGTCCCTTTCTTCCTTCAGTCTCCGAGCCAGTAGTACTCGAAGGAGAACTTCCATATGATATGCCAGTTATTCAAAGGGCACCTTACAATCATTCATGCTGGGAACCAGTCGTCCTGGAAGGAGCACAATCATACATCGAGCCCACATACGAACCTGTCGTCTTGCAAGGGGCAACTCTAGCACAAGAACAATACAATTCACAATGGAGGAACCATACTCATCAGCAGCAAGAACCCATTGTATTAGAAGGAGCTCCTCCAGTTGAGCCAGTCATATTGCAAGGGGCAAACCCCGGAGGCGTGTCAATCACACTACGGCAGCTAGGACGAACAAAGAAACCTCCTGCCATGTCAAGAGGACCAGTATTCATTCCATGGGAGCCTCCTGCTCCAGGAACGGTCAAGCCAGGACCGCGACCTTATGTGGTCTATGAAGACAAGCCTCGATATTACCCCTTTAGCACAGGCAACAATGTAGTCCTCAAGGCAAAAGCTCCACACGAGGAAGATCTGGTACCCACACCAGCACCGTCGCAAGAACCGGTGATTCTAGAAGGCAAAGGAGAGGAAAGTTATAAAGATGTCCCATGGCACTATCCAGAATGCGCGGAAGTAGGGAACATGAATCCCAATGAGCGTTGCATCCGAAGAGATAATCAGAACAGAGGAGATCCCAAAGGCGCTCTTTCAGGCCTCGGTAACAAAAATGAAGCCGCATACGATGTGGCGACTCAGCTCAAGTCAATCCCTGCACAAATCTCAGTATGGGAGTTACTCTGTACATCTCGCATACACCGAGAAATGTTTGCCAAGACCTTGAACGATGCTCACGTCTCCTCTGATACGTCACCAGAAATGATAGCTTTGATGATTGGACAACTCCTGGCTCTGCGCGCCATCACCTTCACAGATAATGAGTTACCACCAGAAGGACGAGATCATGGGCGATCCCTCAACATAGCCTTACGATACAAAGACCTCTGTGTCCCATTGCTCCTTATCGATAATGGCTCAAGCTTAAACGTCTGCCCACTTAAGACTGCGGAACGTCTGGGAATCAGTCCTTCTTCATTCCGACCCAGCACTATATGTGTCAGAGCATTCGACAACACCCGCCGTTCAGTGGAAGGGGAGGTCGACATAGAGGTACAGATAGGTCCAGAAATCTCTACCATCACATTCCAAATCCTGGATATATTAGCCTCTTTCAACATGTTACTTGGGCGACCATGGCTGCACAAGGTTGGAGCTGTGCCATCAACCCTTCATCAACGAGTGAAGTACATCTGTGGAAATCAAGTGATCTCTATCCATGCAGAGAAGGAACTCATCATTCCTTCCAATACTGCTGCCACTGAACCAGACATCCCTGTCATCGATATCCAGCACTCTAAAGAAGACATCCCGTTTCATAGTTTCGAATTCGAGACTGTGAACTCTATCGCCAATCCAGAACCGATAAGGGTGGACCGTGTCTTTTCACCAGCAGAACGTCTGAGTCTCAAATACAGAATGAAGAATCATTTCAAGTCTAGAAAGGTACCGCTGGTATATAACCAACGCAAATGGGGACTCGGATACAAGACAGTCTTCACGGACAAAAGAAGGAAGAAATTTCGGTGCTCACCCATCCAATTCGTCAAGCCAGGAGAACCTTGCAAAGATCCAGGAGGGAATCAACCGACTGCACTACACAAAGGCCTCCCGATGAGCCTAGTTTGGGCCACATGGCCCCCCATTCGATGGGATCAAATTCTCGAACCGTCTAAGCCTCCAGAAGAAGAAGGAGATGAAGAAGGAAGTCAAATACAACAGCTTCAAGATCAGGTTACTCTGACACCTACTCCCAACCAGGGGCACAACCTGCCCACTTCAGCATCAATCAACCAGGGGCACAACCTGCCCACCTCAATTTCAGTCAGCCGGGGGCACAACTTGCCCATCTCAGTATCAATCAGCAAGGGGCACGACTTGCCCATCTCTGCAGAATCAACATCAACCAGCCAGGGGCAGAAGCAGCCCATCCATTGGACCGAGAAAGGGAAGTGGCCAGCCCTAGATTGGTCTGATGTCCAGATTCCAAACTTGTGTCTAGCCGTGGAACCAGACGAACTGCAATGCGAAGTAAGTGATCCAGGAGGGACTGAGTACGACTCAGATCTCGAACCCGACCAGCGAGGAATCATGGTCATTGGGCCAGATCATGATTCTTCGCCCAAATCATCAACCCCCACCTCTCCAGGGGAGGAAGTGTGGGGTCCTGAATGGTCATCTGTTCCCCTAACTTTTGAATCAGCCAGAGAGCCATCTGAGGGCTCTGGCTTCCAAAAAAAAAATGCCTGTTTAAGCAGTGACCGAAACTTTGGAACAAGTTGGGCTCAATCATGGTCTGCAATGCCCGCTTGTTCAAGGTCCCGTGAATTTCAAAAACCCAAAAAAATAAAAAAATTTCAAAAGCCAAAAACATCTAGCATTTCAATTTCAGAAAAATCTCAAAAACCAAAAAAACATTTCTTTTCCTGCATTCAATAGTGTGCCAAGTTCGTCTAAAGAGTCACATGAGTTTGAAGTCGAATCATATGATTTCGACATCGAATTAGACTTCGAGCTCATGGGTCTGGACGAAGCTCGGGATGAGGAAGATGATGATCCGGCTCCCGAACTAGAGGATCTCCTCAAAAAGTTCGAATCTAAAGCCAATGTTGTAGCCGATGATTTTTAGATTGTAAACTTGGGGACACCTGAGATCCCTAGGGAAGTACGCATTGAAAAATCGTTGCCACCTGAGATGAAACAGAAAATGATAGAGTTCCTAGCTCCAAGATTGTCCAACTTCGCGTTCTCATATGAAGACATGCCGGGGCTCGATGAAGAGCTCGTTGTACATCATCTGCCAACCAAGGCAGATATGAAGCCAGTGAAGCAGAAACTTCGAAGAATGAAGCCAGAATGGGCTCTGAAAGTCCGAGATGAAGTCATCAAGCAGTACAATGCGGGATTCTTGGTAGTCTCCAACTACCTTGAATGGCTCGCCAACATCGTGCCAGTACCAAAGAAGGACGGCAAGGTTCGAATGTGCATCGACTTCCGAGATCTCAACAAAGCTAGTCCTAAAGACAACTTCCCTTTGCCACACATCGACACTCTGGTCGACAACACTGCTGGATACAAGATCTTCTTATTTATGGACAGGTTCTCAGGTTACAATCAGATCAAGATGGCAATCGAAGATCGTGAGAAGACATCGTTCATCACTCCCTGGGGAACCTTCTGTTATAGGGTGATGCCGTTCGGTCTGAGGAACGCAGGAGCAACATATCAGCGAGCAATGACAGCATTATTCCATGACATGATGAACAAAGAGCTTGAAGTATATGTGGACGACATGATCGTCAAATCTCGCACAATTGAAGGACACTTTGAAGATCTGAAGAAGCTATTCAACAGATTAGAGAAGTACAAGCTCCGCCTCAACCCACAGAAATGTGTCTTCGGTGCAATGGGAGGAAAACTCCTCGGCTTTATGGTGAGCGAGGACGGCATCAGGGTCAACGAGACCAAAACCAGAGCAATCATCGAGATGCCCCCTCCTAGAACAGAGAAAGAAATCCGTGGCTTCCTCGGCAGAATTCAATACATCAGTCGCTTCATCGCACAGCTCACACCTATTTGTGAGCCCATTTTCAAGCTCCTTCGGAAAAACGTTCCAAAAGAATGGAATGATGGTTGCCAAGTCGCCTTCGATCGCATCAAGAAATATCTCATGAATCCTCCAGTCCTAGTGCCGCCCGCTCCCGGACGACCACTATTGTTATACATCTCGGTAGCAGCAGAAGCCATTGGCTGTGTCCTCGGCCAGCACGACGAGACCGGGAAGAAGGAACAAGCAATATACTATTTGAGTCGAAAGTTCACCGACTACGAGACCAGGTATTCCCCGATCGAGAAGACTTGCCTCGCCCTAGTCTGGGCAACTCAGCGACTCCGTCAATACATGATTGCATTCCCTATTCTCCTCCTCGCTCACATGGATCCGCTCAAGTACCTGTTCGAGAAGCCGGCACTCACTGGAAGGATAGCTAAATGGCAGCTACTCCTGTCTGAGTTCGACATCACCTATGTCACTCAGAAGGCAATCAAGGGACAGGCCCTCGCCGATCATCTTGCCGCCCACTCCCTCCTGGATTATCAACCGCTCAAGACATTCTTCCCTGATGAAGATCTCTTGCTTATTGAAGAAGAAGAAAAGAAGAAAGGTGAGTGGACGTTATTCTTCGACGGCGCAGCAAATTCTAAAGGGAGTGGTATTGGAGCAATCCTCTACTCTCCAGATGATGTCCCTATTCCTATCTCGAGGCGCATAGCATTCGAATGCACCAACAACATGGCAGAGTATGAAGCATGCATCGCTGGCTTAAGGGAAGCCATAATCTTGGGCGTCAAGAAGCTACGAGTGTTTGGAGACTCACAGCTTATCATCAATCAGACCAATGGCGAATGGAAAACCAAGGACGAGAAGCTGATACCATATCATGTGTATCTTGACAATCTGATCGAAGAATTCAAGGAAATCACCTTCTCATACATGCCCAGAGCCAAAAACCAGTTTGCAGATGCTCTCGCCACACTGGCATCAATGCTCGAGATCCCGAAAGGAGCTTCAGAATGGGAACTCACAGTCGAAATTCAAGAAGAACCTGCCTTTTGCCTGCAAATAGAAGAAGCCGAAGCTGTCCCTGATAAACCCTGGTATGCCAACATCAAGCAATATCTCGAAACCCAGGAGTATCCAGAGTCAGCAACAGCAACAGATCGCCGAACCATCCAGCGTTTGGCCGGCCAATTCACCATCAGTGGCGAAGTTCTTTACAAGCGATCCTATAATCACATCCTCCTTCGATGCGTCGATGAAACAGAAGCTGCAAAGATCATGGAAGAAATACACGAAGGAATCTGTGGCCCACACATGAATGGCACATGATGGCAAAGAAGATTCTACGACTCGGCTACTATTGGCTCACCATGGAGACAGACTGTTGCCAGCACGTTAGAAAATGCTTCAAGTGTTAGGAGCATGCGAATCAAATCCATGCCCCATCATCAGAGTTATACAACCTGACCACCCCCTAACCCTTCTCCATGTGGGGACTCGACATCATCGGCAAGATCAGTCCCAAAGCATCAAATGGTCATGAGTACATACTTGTGGCAGTCGACTACTTCACCAAATGGGTAGAGGCAGCCTCCTACACCACGATTGCAGTATCTCAGGTGATCAAATTCATGAAGAACAACATCATATGCCGGTATGGAATCCCTAATGCCATCATCACAGATAATGGGACCCCGTTCGTCAACAAGAAGATGGATGACTGTTGGGGTCCCAAAAGTGAGGATCCTCGAAACAATGATTCCGAGTGCCGAAATCATCCCTTGGTTGAATTTAGGGCCAGTGCATCGAAAATCGCGGCACGAACCACAACACACATCTAACTTGACCAAGAACAGGAAATTGAGCCGGTGGTGGACCCCACCGGTCATCATGATCGGAACCCCCCGAATTTGAGAGGGGTACCTCAATTATGGAAAAATAGAAGCAGTGCATCGATATTCATCGCAAAGCGGACCCCACAAACCTTCAATTTCGTAAAACCCAATTATGTGAAGCACGAATACGTCCAGCGCATCCGAAAATTCGCCCGGCGCATCATGTAATTCAGTCATTTTGAATTTCAGGACGCACTACCCCCAGCGCGTCCAAAAATTTAGCAAATTTCAAGACGCACTGACAGCTGGCGCATCCTGAAAATCAGCTTCCGAACTCAGCCATTCTGAGACGCGCCGAGTGACTTTAAATGACGCGCCGACCCAATTTCTCGACGCGCTACACATGTCGACCGCCTATTGGGCGACCTTACCTATAAATACCCCCGCCCACCGCCTCATTGACGACATTTTCAGCGAGAGAGAAAGAGAACCTCGTCACCGGAAAACCTTTTCCGATCACCGGAACCCTTTTCCGATCGCCGGAACCCCTCGCCAGAAATCGCACCTCCGACCATAACAGGTTCGGAGATGAAATAACTAAAGTCATCCTTTTGACGCACTGATCTCAGCGCATCATAAAAGTGATCCAGCGCATCAGAAAAATCCTTGGCGGATCAAATAAATCACCAAAGTAGTCATTTTTAGACGCACTGGCCCCAGCGCATCGCAAAATAGGCCAGCGGATCAGAAAAATATACATTCCTAAAACAAAGTCATTTTTTGGACGCACTGGCCCCAGCGCATCGCAAAATAGGCCAGCGGATCAGAAAAATATACATTCCTAAAACAAAGTCATTTTTGGACGCGCTGGCCCCAGCGCATCAAGAAAATCAGGCCAGCGGATCGCAAAAATCAGCACTTTGAGCGTCCATTCCAGCACCCTTAAATCTTCATTTTATGACGTTTTCAAGCCCCGTTTGAGCCTATTTTGGGTATTTCGGGCATTCCGGACGCAATGGAGCGGTCAAAATGACTCATCCGGGCTGTCTAGGGAGCAGAATACAAGCCTTCAAAGTCCGATCCGATCCTACGAGCTGAATGGAGCAATTCTCCTGAAGAGAGGCCGCCAGTGCCCAGAACCATACCGATGTATTACCATTGCATGTACTATCAAAATATGACCCAGATCCGGGCCCAGACTAAGCCAAGGGGACTATGGTTACCACGATAAACCATACCAAGAGAGTTCTAAATTATCACACACAATTTGTTAGAGATTGACACTTCAAGAACAGTCGGTGCCCTACCCATCTAAAACGGCATCCGCTGGTTGAGCTGCTCAGGTTCACACGACTGCGAATGGACTTCCCGAGGTCACCCGTCCATACATTGACAGGCGCGGGCCCAGAGTCGTCCTTTCCGGCCATAAACCCTGACAGTCTCAGTCCGAATCTCCGGTCAAAACATGGGACATAGACATCCGACTGGTATAAAGAAGGGTTAGTCCTTAACAAAACACAACAAATACAGGTCTCCGCGACCACACAAACACAGGTCTCCGCGACCATACAAATACAGGTCTCCGCGACCATTCAAACACAGGTCTCCGCGACCATACAAATACAGGTCTCTACGACCACACGAAACATAGGTCTCCGCGACCATGAACTCTGAGACCATAGTCCCCGCTGACTAGTCTTTTGCCTTTTAATCAAGGGTCATCGATCATTCGATGTAATTAAGGGCTCGTGCCAGACCACGGCCTGGAATGTACAAGATCTCAGAATCTCTGGAATAAAATTCGCCTTGCGATATCTCTTCTCTTGTGTACTTTTGTGAATGCTTGTGATTGTCTATGAATGTTCCTATTATTCAGAACCCCAAAACACCAAACAACCAGAAAACTGCGTTTGAGCATTTTTCTAGTTCTAACAAACTGGCGACTCTGCTGGGGATCGAACCATACCAGAATCTCTGGTTACATCTGAATATAGGAATACTCTAAGATCGATTACTTACAAACACGAATCTACGCATAGAAAAGTTACCGCGATGCATAATGTTTCGGCGCCCCTCGGGCGTCAAACTGGCGACTCTCAACAGGAACGTTCTTCCCTTCATCTTCAAGGCAATAGACATTTGAAAGGTTTTCGAACCCACAATTTCCACAACTACACGTATTTTTGTCTCCTTCTTGCTTATTTCGTCGGTTTATGTACTACGATCGATGGGCTCATACTCCCGACCGCGCTTGTGAACTGTTCTAACGATTTTTATGACATAACAGAATTAGCAAGATACTAGGACAGACAGAAGAAATGGCGTGCTCAATGAACAGTTCATGCACCTTCCTTGCCACCGGAGGCTTCAGCTTCCCTCGCTTCATCCCAACCACGACGACTGTTTCTAATTCAGGGTGGCAGTTGGTCGAAACGCGCCGACAAAAGAAAGAGCAGAAGAAAGCAGCCAGCTTAGCCGTATATAAGAAGGTGAATGTTGTCAGGCCTCGCCCTGCGACCAAGAGACAATGGCAGCCAAAACAAGGGCAGAAAATCCCCATCAGTAGCTAGGTCGCATCAACCAGGTCTCCAGTGCCTGCGATGACAACGGAACAGTTTCCGCCATTGTCCAAGACCACTCGTGTCACGCGCGAGTCGACCGAAACCACACTTGCGAAGAACTCGAAACCCATGACAATTCTCAAGCCAGGACAGGGACAGGTTCAGAAGGCCCGACCAGTGCTAATCGCCATGGTTCAAGTAGCGGAGGCAGAAGAGGGATCGTATGAAGCAAACGAATTACCTACAGTCCAAGATCAGATCGACAGATTAGTTCAGGCTAATCGGGAAACGAATGAACGAATGAGGATAATTCAGGAAGCATTGACCACTTTAATAGCTCAGAACGCTACTCGAAGTCTTGTACCACCTACGCGCCCGTCAGCCGAAGAATCTCCAGGGGCAGCAGAAGGGCCAGCTAGTGCCGAGCCACTTACCCAGGCCAGGAGAGCTCCAGTGGAACGAATAGCAGTCCCGACTGCGCAAATGACGAGAGAAGAACTGTCGCAAATAATTACGAGTCTCATGCGACAAGAAAAAGAGAAGGAAAGAGGAACTGGGTACAAATATCAAGTCCCATACCCGCTGGAGATAGAAGACATACCATTTCCGGTCAACTTCAGATGTCCGAATTTCGAGAAATTTGACGGTAGGGGGTCACCAGAGGAACATATCACTCGCTTCCTCACAGCATTGGGGAATTGGTCGACCGTCCCGCAGTACTGTATGCGGTTATTCGGGTCAACGCTGACAGGGAAGGCTTTTCAATGGTACATGTCGCTACCAGCCGGGTCAGTGAAGTCATGGGAGCAAATGCGAGACAGCTTTATCTCAAAATTCTTCTCTATAGAAAGAGAAACATCAGTAACAGATCTGGCCTTGATCAGACAGAGACAGGACGAACCCGTGGAAAGGTTCATGGACCGATGGGGGACGATAGCCGCTCAATGTCAAGAGTTACCCAGCGAAAAAGAACAGATAAAGATGTGTATGCGAGCCCTGGACCCAATGATATCATACGGGTTGTCAGGGAATAGTTTTCACTCTTTCCGAGAACTGGCCACGAAAGCACACTTGGTAGAAGAGGCAGCAGCACGAGTGAACCTCAGGCCAGAAAGGCAGAAAAGAGAAGGAGTGAGGATTGCCGAAACGCACAATGTAAACAAAGGTAAAAGTACGATAGATCGGAAACGGCCCGCCATGGATTCGAAGACAGACACGAAAGCGACGCCCACCCGAGACAGAGGCAAAAGGCCTTACGCTTCTCAGAGAATAACAATAGCCGAGAGAGAAAGAGCCAACGGCCCATACACCTTCGACATGGCTGATCTAATCCCCATCATGGAACAATTAGTGGAGGAAAAGGTAATCCGCTTGCCAGAACCGATTCGGCCCCACGAGGTTGGGAAGGTAGATGACCCCCGGTATTGCAAATACCATCGGTGCCTGAGCCACAAGACGGAAGACTGTTTCAGTCTAAAGGGAAGAATACAAGGGCTGATCAACCAAGGGGTGATCAGTATGAAATCACCAGAAACGGCAACGAAGGAAACAGCGAGGGTAGTTTAGCCTTCCCCTCAAACGAAAGCATCCGATTGCGTATCCTGTTCCCTGAACCTGAAGAACCCTGAACTTTGGTTAGTAGCCAGAAAAGACTCGAGAATCGAAGGAGACTCCTTGAACGCAAGAAGAAAGGGATGAGAAAGAAGAGTCGACTTATAAAGGCTCAGGTACATTGCGCGATGGTGTCATTTATAGAACAGCCATCAGCAGAAGAGACATTGCGGGCGGGTAAAGAAGAAGTCAATGCCGTTATCCTCCGATCCGGAAGGCAAATGCCGGAGCACACTCGGCCAGAACCAATCGACTCGATGCAAGAAGACGGAAACCCGGATATACCCTCAACGAGGCCCCAGGGGCAGAAGTTGAAAGAGAAAGTTGTCGAGGCCACGTCCAGTCGGCCGGGGCCAGGACAAGGGGCAGCACCCGTAGCCTATGATGTCGTATCACACCTGCGAAGGGTCCCAGCTCGCTTAAGCATATACGACGCCTTATGTCTCTCAAAGGTGTACAGGGAAATGTTGATCAACGCGCTGCTAGACAGTGAAGCCAGAGAAGTGATGATGACAGAAATTGAAGCAGAAATGAGCGATCCCGACAAGTTTTGGGAAGGAAATGCACCAATTCAGCAAGCAATACAGATAGATCACCCCTCTGTAATCACATTCTCCGAAGAAGACCGCACAATTGAAGCCGAAGACCATAACCGTCCGTTGATGGTCACGGGAACGATTAGAGATACAGAAGTTAAGCGATGCATGCTTGATGATGGGTCCGCGGTAAACATCATGTCGTTGAAGACACTACAGAGGTTGGGTTATAGACCATCAGCCCTGCGACCCAGCACCATGGTCATTCAAGGGTTCAATCAAGACAGCCAGCGCACTCTGGGGTCAATCACCGTGATGCTAGAAATTGAAAAGCTAAAGACGAAAGTAACATGTCAAGTAATCGACGCAGTAACAACGTATAATCTTCTGCTAGGGAGGCCGTGGCTCCATCAGAATCACGTCGTTCCCTCGACCTATCATCAGTGCTTCAAATACAACAGAGAGGGAGTTCAGTACAGAGTGGCAGCAGACCCGAAGCCGTATACAATTGCAGAATCATTCTTGGCTGATGCCCGATACTACGACCTGGTCGACGAAAGAGAGGTCACAAAGAAGCCCGACGCAACGCAGAAAGGGCAAGGGGCAAAACCTAAAGTCAGCAAGTTCGAACAGAGAGGCAAATCTCAGTTCGTCACCCAGAAAGAAGCCGCAGGTCAGTCAGCTGAAGAACCTCAAAGGACTACCAAAAAATTTTACATAATCCCGAAGCACCTGCGACAGCCCGGGCAGTCCGTCCTAGAGATGATATCAAACCAGCACATGAGTGTGCTCAAATCTAGCCTCAACATGCCAGTACCAAAAATAGGAAGAGTTAAGCCTTTCCCAAGGGCTCCTAGCCAGTTTGTGGTACCGCCAAGTGCCAATACAAAGAAAGAAATCAAGTTCTATTCAGTGCCAAGTGAATCTGCGCAGTCTAGGGACGGGGCCGAAAAATCGCTCCGTTTACCTCAACCAATAGAAGAGGAAAGGTACAATGAGGTAGACGTAACATCATGAAGAATATGGGCTTCTGTTACTCGGAATTAGCCTCGAAGGGTAGAATGTTGGCACCGTTCGAAGAAAACACTGAAGTTCACCAAGGAAGAGGAGGGTTGGGGGCAAAGATAAAGATTAGACATGTCAACATGGTGACAATCAATCCCACAGAAGAGGTACAGCCGCAAGAGGTAGTCGACGTCATTCAACCCAGTGCCGCACCTGCACAGATAGAGGACAGGGGACAGCCCACGATAGATGAGCTTGAAGAAATAAATTTGGGAACACAAGAGGACCCTAGAAATACATACCTGAGTAAAAATGTCCCAGGAGAGGAGAAAGAGAAATACATCCAGCTGTTGAAAGAGAATCGGGACGTGTTCGCTTGGACATACTCAAAAATGCCAGGACTTAGTCCAACAATTGCAATTCACAAGTTAGGCATCCTGAAAGGGAAGAAAGCGGTCAAACAACCTCAACGACGATTCCACCCAGACATAGTGCCCAAAATTGAAGAAGAGGTCGAAAAGTTAATCCAAGCCAGGTTCATCCGAGAGGTCAAATACCCACAATGGATCTCAAACATTGTGCCGGTTAAGAAAAAGAGCGGTCAAATCCGAATCTGCGTAGACTTTCGGAACCTCAATGAAGCATGCCCTAAGGACGATTTCCCACTACCTATCCCAGAGTTACTGATCGACAGCACGTCAGGATACGCAGTGATGTCCTTTATGGACGGTTACTAGGGTTATAATCAGATTTGTATGGCCCCAGAGGATGAGGAATCGACAGCATTCCGTACAACGCTGGGCATATACTGTTACCGCGTGATGCCGTTTGGGTTGAAGAACGCAGGGGCAACGTATCAGCGTGCGATGTAAGTGATCTTCCAGGACATGATGCATAAACATGTCGAATGCTACGTAGACGATCTGGTAGTGAGGTCGATCGGGCATGAGCAGCATAGAGAGCATCTACGACAAGTGTTTCAAAGGCCGAGAAAGAAAAGCCTCTGCATGAATCCGTTGAAGTGCGCATTCGGGGTTTCCTCTGGCAAGTTTTTAGGATTTGTTATCAAACACCGAGGCATAGAAATTGATCCAACGAAGATTATGGCGATCAGGGAAATGCCACCTCCGAAGAGTCTCAAAGAGCTGAAAAGCTTCCAAGGCCGGGTCGCGTACCTAAGAAGGTTCATCTCGAATTTATCTGGTCGTTGTCAACCGTTCTCGCGCCTCAACAAGAAAGGAGTACGGTTTGAGTGGGATGACACTTGCCAAAAAGCGTTCGACTCTCTGAAGGACTTACTCGAAAAATCTCCAGTCCTTGCAGCACCGATCAAAGGGGAGCCACTAATTCTCTACATTGCCGTCGACGAAAATTCGCTTGGAGCCCTCTTAGCCCAGAAGAACGAAGAAGGAAAGGAAAGCGCACTCTATTACCTTAGCCGCACGCTAGTGGGAGCTGAGTTTAACTACTCGGCAATCGAGAAAATCTGTTTGGCACTAATCTTTGCTGTTAAAAAGCTTAAACATTATTGCCTTTCTCACCAGATAATGTTGATATCCAAAGCGGATCCCCTCAAGTTTCTCATGAACAGACCCATGTTGTCGGGGCGGCTGGCCAAATGGGCCCTGCTCTTATCAGAATTCGATTTAACATACATACCAGCTTGGGCCATCAAAGGGCAAGCAATTGCGGACTTCCTTGCCGCGCATCCAGTACCGAGCGGTGAAGAAATAGAATATGACCTCCCAGACGATCAGGTTATGACGACTAATGAAGCACGCCATTGGGAGATGTATTTCGACGGCGCAGCCAGAGCGGTAGGGTCAGGGGCAGGAGTTATATTCATCAGTCCGCAAGGGGACCTGCTGCCCTATTCATTCACGTTAGTCCCAGCATGCACCAACAATGAAGCAGAATACCAGGCTCTTATCATCGGATTACTCTTGGCCCTAGAAAAGCAGATCAAGGAAATACGTATCTACGGTGACTCTAGGCTTGTCATCGGTCAACTAACGACAGAGTCCGAAAGACGCTCCCATAGCCAGACCTGATCACAAGAAAGGAAAAAAAATTCAGCTAGAGCAAAGCAATTCCTAGCAAAGCAAGAAGAAAAAGGATGTAGAAAAGATACCTGAAGAAAGGCACAACAGCCGCGAAGGACACGAGTGCGGCCAGGGCGCAGTCAGTCAGCCCATGGAACAGCTCGGCCAAGGTAAGAGAAATGATCCCCTGCCGACTGATAGCTCGGCTCATCACCTCAAAAAGCAGAGGAGTTTGGGACCTGCGCCATCCCGAGAACAGTACCTCAGCAATCAAGCAGAACATCAGTGCGTTCCGAGCAAAGGTAGAACCGGCCACACTCCAAGGACCCAAAAAAAATCATACAGTAAGTCTAAAGAGAACACTACAGCATCCTGGCCGGCAGCTGCAGGATGAACAAGGTAAGGGATCCCGAACCAGTTCTGCGGTGTGGCAGTCTTCGGCGAGAAATACTGAGTATAATCCCAAGGCAAGCCTGTCAAGCATGCAAGCTCCTCCAAAGAGGGTCCCATCTCCATATCGTTGAACGCAAACAAGTTCAACGAAGGGACCCAGTCAATCAATGCAGCTCCGAGCATCCTCCAATCAATGTCAACTCTAGCCATATGGACCAGACTGCCAAAGCCATAGGACTCTAACTCCCGAATCTCATAAGCTGACAAGTTGTCAAGCCA
Source organism: Liriodendron chinense (assembly GCA_003013855.2). Lineage (NCBI taxonomy): Eukaryota > Viridiplantae > Streptophyta > Magnoliopsida > Magnoliales > Magnoliaceae > Liriodendron > Liriodendron chinense. The sequence continues at coordinate 967,267 of PVNU02000768.1, read as the reverse complement.
AGCAAGCAGTCGTGGCGAGCAAGAAGGACGAGGAAGTAGCTGACAAGTCCTCACTGGTACCCCCTCCAGAACAAAAGGCCCAGAAATCAATGACAGCTCATCAAGGATCGGAAGGTCAACGAGCGAAGGAGAAGGAAAAGCTGGAACCTCTGCAGACTCGACAGCCCCTGACCTGCCCTCAGTAACGGCTATGTCTGATATAGTCGCATCACTATCTGAAACTGTCATAACCTCAGCCGCATGAGAAGACTCGCCCACCTCATGAACAGAGTGCGCAAAAGACCGACAATCAGCAGAAGGACGATGCTCCCCATCAAAAGGGCTACCAGCAAAGATCACACCACACATCGTGGCATCCTGGCTAATCTGACCGTCGAAAAATGCATCTGAACCACCAAAAAGGGTCCCGGCAACCCCGATCGAAGAATCAACAGTCAGATCTGGACCTGCGGCCCTCTCCAACAGGAAATCATGAATCCAGTCATCATCTTGGCCGATCAAAGGGATCATCGAGGCATCCACACCATCCATCATCAAGGGGACATCATCAATGATCACATCAAGTCCACCCAAACAAGTGTATCGCACATCCCGGCCCTCATCAAGAGCATCCAAACCGTCAAAGGTATCATCTGAGCCATCCATCCCATCCAAGCATGAGATCAACCCATCTATGTCCATCATGGTCCCATCACCTCCATCAATCACATCATCCAGGTGGCCCACATTCAAGGGATGCATAGCCTCACCTATGTCCCATCCTCCCATCTCATCCATGCCATCCATTTCTCCCACAATCAAAGCCCCATTCAAATCTGGAATTTCAGTATGGCTGCCATTAATGGGGCCATTCAAAGCTCCACCAACAACCATCTCTAGCCCCTCATCAATGCCCCCATTCAATGCCCCATCTCCACCATCCATTAAAGAAATCCCTCCATCATTAAAGCCTTCAATACTTTCTGAAGTGTGGGACCTACCATGGACAGCCCCCACAACCCTTAAATCTCCACCATCCATTGCCCAAGAAAGGACAAAGCAAGATGAGGACCAGATGAGAAGGAAAGAGGAGACAAAGGGAAGATTCATGGTCGAAATCGAACATGAACGTACAGAGCAGGTGGAGACAAGAACAGGGGACAGCAGGGAATGTCGGAACCAGAGCCAGCCCAGGCCGCTCAAGAGGCGAGCCTTGGGCGGCCTGCTCTGGGCCGCCCGTATGGACGCGCTCCCTCTCTCTCCGCGGGATTGGCTCCAGGGTTCTTGGTAGGTGAGGCTGACAGTCCACGTCAGCAGATGGCACTCCATGGGCCGCCTAAGGCTCCGGTCCACTCCAGATTTCGGTTGAAGCTGATCAAGATCATATAAAAGGTGCCCCACCAGTCCGATCATGAAGTAATGCGGCCAGAACATGGCTGATCAAGTCAAAGAGAAGGAAATGTGATCAAGTGGGGGCTACAAGCAATCCAAGTCATTCAAAGACTAGATCACCATGATCTAAACCATTGAAGAACCTACATGAGCCATCAAACAACAAGATCAAAGGTTCAATCATCAAAAGAAGGGCCAGAATCCACGATCTAATCATCAAGTGGGCCCACAAGGCCTAATCAAGCAATCTGAACCGTTCAAGTTATCATCCATGCAGTTAAGAAGTCTCATCTTCCGCAAATCATTAAGGAACAAGTCAAAGGCCAAAACATCCAGACATCATCAAAGAATTTGAGACAAGTCAAAGATTGTATATTCATTCAAAAGAGCTTGATACAAAAGAAGACAAAAGCAAAAGTACAAGGCCATACAAAGCAGAATACCCAAGTAAGCTACAAGTCGCCAACATAGTCATCATCATCCCTCCTCTCGTCCCGCTCCCGACGATAAAGATCCATCAAATGAGCAGTCACCGATCCTCCAGCGTACCTGGGACGACCCCCTGGAACATAAAGCGAAGGAAGCAGAGGCCCCTGGCCGTACAGCAAATACCACTCATCATAGTCACGATCCGGGATCGTGAAGTGAAATTCGGGCTGGCCCACGAGAGCCTCAGCTCTCTCATCAACTGGGATCCGAGCAGCTGGAGGAGGTGCAGAACAAGGGACCCGAGCCACCCCAGTGACCTGCCGAAGCAACCTCTTACCTAGATACCACTGAAAAGATTCAGCGTCGGAAAGCATGATATGGAGACATGAAGCATCGTATGCCTCCACACGCTGGGGGGTATAATAGAGAGGGAAGCTAGCATATGGCATCCGAGCGAGCTGCAGCAAATGGGGTCACCACGATCAGTCACAGTACAGCACGAGGGGTAGGGAAAGTAAGATACTTACGTCCTCAACAGTCAACCCGTCTATGTCAGCACGCCAATTGTCCCCAGAAACTTGAGAGTTCCGCTAACGGTTTTGCTGGTGCCAGTACATGTGGCGATACAGAGAGGGCTCAATATCATCCCGCATCCTCGGCGCGAGATGGGAAAAATGGTCATAAAAGCAGGTCTGGGCAAAAGCACACCTAATGATCAGAGAGAGAAAGAAGGCGAAAGCCTACAGGAAATGTGAAAGAAGAGATACCTCAATGACAGGCCAAAAACCTGTGAAGGACCGGCTATGCCAACAGGTCTTGTCCAGACCTTGGAAGATACGGGTCAAGATAGCCCCGTTCCAGTTATAGGGATGATGAAGATCCTCGACTAAACGAAGAAACTTGGGATCAACCCTCTCATTCGCATGGCAAAAAAGGAAGGACCCGAAGGCATAAGTGATCATGGCCCGGGCTTTGTGGAGGGCCTCTCGCTCGGTGGTGGGGATGACGGAGGCAAAAGTGTTGTAGAACCATCGCATCTTTACTTGATGGCCTTGGAATTCACCCTCAGGAGAGACATCACCGACGAACCGTAGCCAATCAGTGGAAGTGAGGGGAGCCAGAGAGCTAACTTGAGGAACAACTGTTCCATGAAACGGAAAGCCTACTTGCATATAAATGTCCAGGAGAGTTATTCCCCATTCACCACAAGGGAGCTGGAAGGTGTGGGTCTCATCCCGCCACCTCTCGCAAAGGGCCGCAAGCATCATGCGGTTAGCATCGTTGTTACGAAAACGTAAGGTGAGGAGGCCAGCAAAAGGAGTACCATCCAGTACTTGTTCAAGCAAGGGCTGTGGATCCTTCACCCAGTTGTCCAAGTGATCCCTGGTACCTCGAACCTTGATAGCGGGAAGAGGTTGATGCTCCATAGCTAAGGAACACATGTGGTCCCCTCGGCGGACGATGAAGGCAGGATCATCCTCGTCAATCACTCAGCGACCTCTGGTACCATCCGCCATTGAATCCTACAAGTTTGGCAAGGTAAGTCCCTATCCCTTTACCCGTTAAAATCCAAATTATCATCCAGGAAACCCATGGGATTGGACTCACATCCAAATGCAAGATCTAAAGTCCAACTCCATGTGTCACCTAAGATATGTGTTGGGCCCATTGGAAAAAGTAAGGCCCACCTTAAAGAAGGTTGCATGGCATGCCTTAGGTAAGAAAAGTTCATCATCCAAGGACACATTTTGGACAACAAATGCACTCAAGTGTCACAAGAATCCTACTTCACATGAGAAATCCCTTTTCAAAGTCTATATGTGGCCAAGGATTGGTCCACTTTTATGCCAAGGCCATGATTCTCATTTAAGGTGTTTCCACCTTTTTACACATGTACATGGACAAGTGGAGAATAGGAGGGAAGTGGCCCCCAAGAGCAACCCAAATGCCTCATCTCAATGGGTTGGAGGGAGCACATAGCCCACTTGAAGAACATGAGGACCCATTCATGGGTTAACCATGGGCAACCCTATGTGCACCATCTTGATGAAAGTTTTGACCATGAGAATACAACATGGCGGTCTACACACAAACACATGAATCAAAGAAACTAATGGTAGAAAGTTGATGCACATAGCCCACATGAAGAATCAAAGTTGGAAATGCCCATGTAAGGGCAAGTTTGGGCAACTTATGTGCACCAATTTCTTTACCAAAAAGAGAGACCATTTGAGCACACAAGGGCATGGCTTGATGAGTCACCCAACCATCATGAAAATGGATAAGAATGGTACACATAGCCCACTTGAAGATCAAAATCCAAAATGTCCCAAAGCATGGGACAAAAATGGGCAATTTATGGGTATCATTCTTTCTCACAAAATTGAAGAAGAAATCACTCATACTTGAGAATGATGGTGGATGACCCACCAAGCCCCCAAAGAAAAGATCAAGGAGCCATGGTTGTATGGATATCTCACTTGAGGATCATCCATTTGAGGTTGATAACATTAAGGGGAAACTCTTGAGAACCACATCCCTACCACAAGGAAAAACCATTTGAACTTAGTGAGATTGTTGGAACAACTCACTCATGGGACTTGTAGATGATCAAGTAACTCAAGTCCTCCATCCAAAAAAAAAAAGCATGAAAAAAAAAATCCTACATGCATAAAGTGTAGGGGGGCACACATGGTTCAAAGAAGTGCACAAGTTTCAATGAAGGCCCAAAAGCCCATCCATATGGAAAGACTCCAAGGAGCCCACTACACTTTGTACAAGGATGTACATCATAATCAAGAAATGGTGGAAGATTTGGGCTATTTGCCCATAAAGGCTCAACTAAGAAATCTAGCCCACTTGAGATCCAAGTGAAGAATGGGCTAGTCACCTTGGTCCATACATATGTGAAGAAAGATGGGGACACCCAAAGTGAGCCCCATGAGCCCAAAACTTGAGATGGGCCCTACCATGCCCATGGGCCCAAACCTTGAAAACAAGATGGAAAAGAAAAGAAAGCTCCAAAGGAAATGACAAGGGCAAGAAAACATGAGGGAGCCCAAAATGAAGCATTGGGAACATCAAATACACCAAGGGCCATGACTTCACTTTGAGCCCATTTGACACATATGAAAAAAGGCCCAACTCCCATGAAAAAGATAGGGTATTTTGCCATGCACACTTGATGACATGGCAAAATCATCCTTTACATACACATGAAGGGAGTGTGAAAAGAAGAAAGAAAAATGAGGTGGAGAGCTTGCAATGTCCTTGCACCACCTTTGAAAGAGACTTGAGATCTAGAAAATGGCCAAAAACACTTGGGCCCACCCTCACTCTTTTTGGAATAGCTACATTGAAAAAGAAAAGAGTCATGAGAAGAGATAATGAAGAAGGAAAAGGACAAGAAAGGGAAAGGAAGTGGTCCATACCTTTACCACTCACCAAAAAGGGACCACCTTGCTGTCCCAAAACTTCTCTAAGGCTCACCACTTGAAAAGAGCAAAGGACCACCAAAAAAGAGAAAGAAAACTTGAAAAAAGAGAGAGTATGAGAGAGAAAAGAGAGAGATTGCACGTTGAAGGGGGTAAGGGTGCCCCATGTTATATAGAAAAGGGGAGGGCACCCTTTTACCCAATCCACTGAAGAAACCGGGGGTCAGAGACCATCCGGGCGGCCCATAGGAGGCCGTCCTACCCCCTACCTAGGTGAATCGACTTCTCCTCCCCTTTCCTTGGGAAGAACTCCTCATTGGGAAGGGTGGTTGCAAGTGAATCTTGTACCTCCTTGTAAGAATGAAGTGATGGAAGAGAATGGTGAGAAAAAAGAAGAGATCTCACCAAAATCTCATCTTGTGAGAAATTGGGGAGAAATTGGCTTGATGATGTGGAAAAGTTCCATGAAATTTTCAAGGAAAAGAAAGAAAAAGATTGACTTGGTCAAACAGTGATCTCAACCATCCAGGGGTATGACCTGATGATCCGAACCATTCCAAGGAGAATTCCCGTAGTCTCCAACCTGAATTGCTGCTCTCTTGTACATAGTTTTGGTCTGAAGACCTTAAACTACGTCGGGATCAAGATCCTGAGGGACTTTTAATAAAAACCGGCATCGGTCTTCGTCAAGATCTGATGACTCCGGACATTTTTCAAAAAAAAAAAAATGTTTTTTCTGTTTTGAACAGTTTTGGGTCCGAAGACCTTAAACTACGTCGGGATCAAGATCCCGAGGGACTTTTTAATAAAACCCGGTAGCAGTCTGGATCGTCGAATCAAGATCCACTGATGCTGGATATTTTCCAAAAAGAACAAAAAATAGGTTTTCCCTGTCATGCACATTTTTTGGGTCCGAAGACCTTAAACTACGTCGGGATCAATATCCCGAGGGATTTTCAATAGAAGCCGGTATCGGTCTTGATCAAGATCCGCTGACACCGGACATTTTCTAAAAACAAAAAAAAGTGTTTGCCCCCTGTTAGAACTAGAGAAATGAACATCCTCTGGAAATGTGGTGTTTTGCTGATCTGAGGTTCTGAATATAGAAACATTCGTAGACAATCACAAACATTCACAAAAGGTACACAAGAGAAGAGATATCGCAAGGCGAATTTTATTCCAGAGATTCTGAGATCTTGTACATTCCAGGCCGTGATCTGGCACGAACCCTTAATTACATCGAATGATCGATGACCCTTGATTAAAAGGTAAAAGACTAATCAGCGGGGACTATGGTTTCAGAGTTCATGGTCATGGAGACCTGTATTTTTGTGTGGTCGCGGAGACCTGTATTTGTATGGTCGCGGAGACCTATGTTTGTTATAGACTGATCCACCTTTGTACGAGTCGGATGTCTATGTCCCATGTTTTGACCGGAGATCCGGGCTGAGACTGTCAGGGTTTATGGCTGAGATGGACGACTCTGGGCCCGCGCCTGTCAATGTAGGGACAGGTGACCTCGGAAAGTCCATTCTACAGTTGTGTGTACCTGCGCAGCTCAACCAGCGGATGCCGTTTGGATGGGTAGGGCATCGACTGTTCTTGGGATATCAGTTTTTAACAGATTGTGTGTGATAGTTCAGAACTCTCCTGGTGTGGTTTATCGTGTTAACCATAGTCCCCTTTGCTTAGTCCAGACCTGGATTCGGGTCATATTATGATAGTACACGTAATGATGATGCATCAGTATGATTCTGGGCGCCGGCGGCCTCTTTTCGGGAGAATTGTTCCATTCAGCTCGTTGGGTCGGATCGGACTCCGAAGGCTTGTGTTCTGCTCATTGGGTAGCCCGGATGGGTCGTTTGACTGCTCCATTGCGTCCGGAACGCTCGAAATACCCAAAATAGGCTCAAACGGAGCTTAAAAATGTTATAAAATGAGGATTTAAAGGTGCTGGAATGAATGCGCAAAGTGCTGATTTTTGCGATCCGCTGGCCCGATTTTATTGATGCGCTGGGGCCAGCGCGTCCATAAATGATTTTTATGATGCGCCGGGTAATTTTATGACGCGCTGGAGCCAGTGCGTCCTTAAAATATAATTTTCCGATCCGCTGGCCTATTTTGCGACGCGCTGCGGATAGTGCATCATAAAATTACAATTTCCTGATGCGCTGGGCTATTTTCTGATGCGCTGGTACCAGTGCATCCTTAAAATAGCTTTGACTTGATAACTTGTATTTTTCTGATCCGCTGGGCTATTTTGCGACGCGCTGGGGCCAGTGCGTCCTTAAAATGCCACGATTAATGGTTTACGTAATCCGCCGAGGATTTCCTTGATGCCCCGGGTCACTTTTATGATGTGCTGGGACCGACGCATCGAAAAAGGTGACTTAAGTTATTCCTCCAGACCTGGTATGATCGGAGGTGCGATTTCCGGCGAGGGGTTCCGGCGGTCGGAGAAGGATTCCGGCAATCGGCAAAGGTTTTCCGGCGACGAGGTCCTCTCTCTCTTGCTGAATGATGCAAATGAGGTGGTGGGCGGGGTATTTATAGGTATCGTCGTCCAATAAGCGGTCGACACGTGTAGCGCGTCGAGAAAATGAGTCGGCGAGTCGATAAATGCGCTCGGCGCGTCGCGAAATGATCGGAGTCCAGAAGTTGGTTTGCAGGACGCGCCAGCTGTCAGTGCGTCCTGAAATTAACTGATTTTTTGGATGCGCTGGGTGAATTTTTGGACGCGCTGGAGGCAGTGCGCCCTTAAATTCCTTTTTTCGATGCGCTGGAGGCAGTGCGCCCTTAAATTCATTTTTTCGATGCGTTGGAGGTTTTTTGGATGCGCTGGACGTAGTGCGCCCTTAAATTCATTTTTTGGATGCGCTGGACGTATTCGTGTCCTACAAACTTGGGTTTTGCAAATTGGGGGATTTGCGGGGTCCGCCTCGCGATGGATGCTGATGCACTGCTCCTATTTCTTCATAATTGAGGTATCCTCCCAATTTTGGACAGTTTTGGTTACGGTGTCCGGTGGGGTCCACTACCGGCCCAATTTCATGCTTGAGGCAAGTCTGATGCGTGTGTCGTGATTCGTGCCGCGATTTCCGATGCACTGGCCCTAAATCTGACCGCGTGATGGTTTTGGCATTCGGAATCATCGTTTCAAGGATCCCCATTTCTGGGACCCCAACACCCCCTTTTGTACAATTTCTGGTCCGAAGACCTTAAACTACGTCGGGAACAAAATCCCGAGAGATTTCCAATAAAAACCAGTGTCAATCTTGACCGTTCAAAATTGAGATTTTATGACCTGGAACAGTTTTCGAAAAATCACAAAAAAGAATGTACTTTCAGCATGTACATAAAGTTTTTTTTATGGTTCGAAGACCTTAAACTACACTGGGATTAATTTCTCGGGGGACCTTTCTTGCTTTCAACCAAAAACCGGCATCAGCCTTGATCAAGGTTCGATAACCCGGATCATTTCAAAAATACCAAAAATATTTTAAAGCTTTCCACAAAAACCAGCATCAATCTCGATCATTCGAGTTGAAATCTGGAACTTTTTCCAAAAAACACAAAAAAAATGATTCACCAAAAATTTTAACTGCACAAATTCATCCCCAGTGGTCCGAAGACCTAAAACTACACTGGGATTAACTTCTCGGAGGCTTTCTTTCCTAACCTATTCCGGACATGGCTGACACTTGATTGTACGGGTGTTTGGAATCTTTTAAACAGGTAAGGGCTGAGGCGGGCAGAACTCCGCAATCCTGTTCGTGTTGAACGCACCGTGATAGACAACCTTGATTTGGAAGTCGCTGTTGAATCTGACGGATGTTCCCTGTTCCTAAAACTCATGAAGGGGATTAAGGCTGTTGGGAGGTGGAGCGCACCCTCACGGAATTGTGAGCAACGTAAGGCCCCAAACTGGATTGACTAAGGGAAATGTGAGGATGTGGCTCATTTTGTGGCCGAATGAGTCCGTCGGACGATACGTGGTCTATGTGCATTGCACACGAGGAACAGGCAACTTTGTGGGTGTGTTGACTGAAAATCCTCAAAAATCTCCTCATCCGAAGATGTAAAACTACGGCACTTAACTGTGTGAGACTCGTCTTGCTCGCTGACGTAAAATGGATCGGGTGCCTTACCAGCAGTAGAAGCTGGAAGTGGATGAAAATTCCATACTTTTCCCTGCATTTCATAAAAACCACAAAATACAAAAACATTGCAAAATCACTTTTTTAAAAATCACAAAAAATATTTCCCTTGCTTTCAAAGAAAATATTTCGAAAATCACAAAAAATATTCCCTGTGTTTTCAATAAACCGATCTCTATCCTGACCTCTCAGATAAAGATTCGGATCACATATTTACAAAAATCACAAAAATTGTCACTGTCCCCCAACACTACACTTCAGGAGTCTTGAACTCCACTCTCTTCACAATTTGGGATGACGGATCCAATCGCCCGCCAATTGGAATCTTGACCAAAACGGGCAACTAAACACCATCTCAATCACACGCATGCCCAGAAGAACATCTTGAAGTCGGATAACATCCTCGTACATTTTCATTAAGCAAAGAAACAGCATCTTGGGACGATGGACCTGATCGACCATAGGTTAGGATCTTGACCAACCCGCTGACCAAACATCCGCATAAAAAAGAAAAAAACCCAGGGGAGCACAACCCTGGAAGCAATAAGCTCAAAATTCTCTGCATCTCCAGCAAAAGCAAAATCATCAAACTGAAAGAGAATGAGCCAAGCCATGCATTCATCATGCATCTCCATGCATCAGCATCCATCGCATCAATCATCATGTTTACCTGCTTTCAAAATAAAGACGGTTAGCCAAAGACCCCACAGGCATCCCTAGTGGAGGCGCATGCAAACCAGATTTCCATTTCAAAAGAGAAAAAAAAATATTCCCATTTGCAAATAAAAACCCCACGGAGTATCACTCCCCAGAGTGGGTATCTTTTCAAAAATCCAAAAAAAATATTTTCTCAGTAGAGCGTCCTGCCTCCAACACACCAGGAGATCTTCCATATCTCTGGGTAGGAGCCAACGCAAAAATCAAATAAGATCCGATGTCTCACGGTTTCCCCGGAGACCATCGGATCCAATGCACTCAAAGTACGGTCGAACTGAACTCCAGTGTCAGTGCGGTCGTACCACATGCCAAGATACAAAAGATGAAAGCCAAAAGGCTCGGTCACAGAAACCATTTGAACATGTGGAAACGATGAATTGTAACCCAAGTATCAAAATCAGCAGATTGGGTGGAAAGAGTTCACCCGCACATACCTAGGCGTGGATGCCTGAAGTACCTTGACTGAGTCCAAGTCGGCGTAGTAGAATCCCGTAAGACTATCTGACGTAGGGCGTCTAACCACTTTGACAGTCAAGCGAAACAAGTACTCCTGGAGTGATCTGGGAAAACATCAAACATCACACAAACAGTCTCAGGGTCAGTATCCTCGTAAGACTACGGACGCAGAGGCTCTGCTGTACCTTTCCGATGTTAGTACCGATTGGGAATAGAAAGGTTGCGATTGGGTACCCAGGTTGCAGCAAACTGCAGGGACAATCGCAACGTTTTCTCCAAACTCCCGCGGTATGTGCGAGTTATCAATTTCCAGATAATCAACTGACTCAGATACAAAGGACAACAAAGATTCCAGACCACAATCGAGGAAAGAATGAATTGCAAACCAAGCATCGAAACCAGCAGATCGGGTGGAAAGAGCCCACCCGCACATACCTAGGTGTGGATGCCTGAAGTACCTTGACTGAGTCCAAGTCGGCGTAGTAGAATCCCGTAAGACTATCGGACGTAGGGCGTCTAACCACTTTGACAGTCAAGCGAAACAAGTACTCCTGGAGTGATCTGGGAGAACATCGAACATACAATCAATCACAAGGTCAGTAACCTCGTAAGACTGGCGACGCAGAGGCTCTGCTGTACCTTTTCGATGTTAGTACCGATCGGGAATGGAAGGGTTGCGATTGGGTACCCAGGTTGCAGCAAACTGCAGGGACAATCGCAACGTTTTCTCCAAACTCCCGCGGTATGTGCGAGTGATCGAGTTCCAGACGATCAACTGGCACAGATGCAAAAGCAAGCAAAGATTTCAAACCATAATCTATGAATGACCGGGTCAGAAGTGGGGTGTCCACTCGCTTTGGCATTCGGTTGCAAGCAACCTCTGCCAAAGAGGGGCATCTGTAGACACCCCACCTTCGGCTACACTGTTGGTAGAGATAGCTAGATGAATGGAGGACCGTACCCCCAAATCCCAAATCCAAACTCAGCCAAACTCACCCTTATAAGCCCCATTCCATAGCCCAGTTCAAGCTTGAACCCAGTCAACCCAGTCCTAAACATCAGCCTGAAAAACCCCCATAAGAAAAGCCAGTCAAAAAATCTCAAAAAAGTCAAACTCACTGAGTCAACCCACTGAGTCAAACCCGCTGAGTCAACTCGTCGAGTCAAAACACCGAGTCAAACCGCCGAGTCAACCCGCTGAGTCAAACCACCGAGTTGACCCGCTGGGTCAACTCACTGAGTCGACCCAGCGAGTCAAGCAGCAGCCCCGAGGGTGCGACCGTACCTCGCTGGAAATCGAGGAACGGCCGTACGGGCGGCCCATAGCAGGCCGCCCAAAATAAATTACGAGCTCTGCCACTGCCCGCTGCTATAAATACCCCCCTCCCCTTCTCATTTCAAGACACCAATCTGCCTAGTCCAGCGATCGTCCGTCTGAGCCCTTCTCCACCCCTTAGCCCATTTTTCCACCAAGGAGAGCCCAAGTGAGGAGAGTCTAGCCCTGGTCCAGCCCAGCCTGACCACTGGTCCAAGTCTCCCAAGCCACCCAAGTCTTGATCCAGCCACTCGAAGCCAACCCTTGCGACACCTCCGTCCATCCAGCTACTCTTTTTCCAACATCATCTCATTTGCATCTAGCATAAGTGCAACATTTACTTTTCTTCCAACCCCCTTGCTTCACTGCAAGCACCTTGATTATTCAAGCACACTGCATATGTCTTAAATTAAGCACCTGTCAGTTCGAGCGTATGCTCTGGGCTTGCCCGTTGTTGGAACCTGCCCATCAGAAACTCTTACTGTTCAGACCTGCATTCATGCTTCACCATAAAACACCTTGATCATTCAAGCACACTGCATACGTCTTACATTAAGCACCTGTCAGTTCGAGCGTACGCTCCGGGCTTGCCCGTTGTTGGAACCTGCCCATCAGAAACTCTTACTGTTCAGACTCGCATTCATGCATCATGTCATCCATGAGAATATATGAGGATTAAACTAGACTTTCAAGTATTCGATCGATTCTGTGAAGTAGAGACCATACTTCGGTACGGGCAGTGTGTGGGGTGCTTAACCTCTTCCCACCCTATAACCGTGATCTCTTACTTTGAATCTTTTGGCCGCAGATCAAAAGGAGTCATTTTAGAGGAAGGAATCTTCGGATCCCCTTCTCTAACGTTTCTACGGGATCTAGCCGACTGTAGATTCGAAGTAACTGGCTAGTGGCGACTCTGGTCTTATATAAACTCATTTAAACACATCCAGCTTAACACGACAACCAAACCAAGCCCTCGAGAACGAGGCAAGCCAGTGGCACAAACGGCGATTTCGCACTCACGCATCCTCTTCTCCTTCTTTTCCCGAAAGGGGAAGGGACGAGAACATCGTGTGGGAGCGCGGAAACGGCGAGGGTCCACAGTTTCTCAATGGGGGATCTTGATGGGAACATATACATGTTACAACCAGAGGGTTTCAAAGTTGAAAGCTCAAAGCAACTGGTCTGTAAACTTAAAAAGTCCGTATACGGATTGAAACAGGCATCACGTCAGTGGTGCCTAAAGTTTCATAAGGTGATTTCCTCATATGGTTTTATAGAAAACACGACAGATGAGTGTATCTACATTAAAATCAGTGGGAGTAAGTTCATTATTTTGATTTTCTATGTCGATTACATATTGTTAGCCAGCAGTGATATTGGGATGCCTCGTAATACTAAGAAGTTTTTTTATCTCAAAAGTTTGAGATAAAAGATCTTGGTGATGTTTCCTTTGTCATAGGCATCGAAATTCATAGAGATAGATCTCTGGGACTGCTTGGTTTGTCACAAAGAGCCTACATTGGTAGGATACTCGAGTTGCTCGGCATGCAGAATTGCTCTCTTGGTCAATCACTTATAGTTAAAGGTGACAAATTTGGAAGTTTTCAGTGCCCCAATAATGATTTGAAAAAGGATCGCATGAAGGAAATTTCATACGCGTCAGTAGTGGGGAGTATAATGTATGCTTAGGTCTATACGCGCCCGGATATTGCCTTTATAGTTGGAATGTTAGGCGGGTGCCTCTTTAATCCAATGATTCATCACTGGATTGTAGTGAAAAAAGTGTTGCGCTACTTACAACGGACAATAGACTTTGCACTAACTTATAAAAGAAACGATCATTTGGATTTGGTCGGATATACAGACTCAGATTATGCTGGCTATGTCGATGTAAGAAAGTCCACATCCAGCTATATTTTTCTTATGAGTAGAGAAGCTGTGTCCTGAAAAAAGTGTAAAACAGTCTACCACAGCATCATCCACTATGGAGGCAGAATTTATTGCATGTCACGAAACCACAAATCAGGCGGCGTGGCTACAGAGTTTTCTCACTGGTTTATGGGTCTTGGAGCATATCCCAAAACCTATGAGAATATTTTGTGACAGCTTAGCTGTAGTGAGTTTCTCGTACAACAATAAGCACTAATCAAGGTCGATGCATATCGATGTAAAGTATCATGTTGTAAAGGATAGAGTGCGGGATCATCAAGTACCTATTCAGCTTATCGATACTAAAGAGATGATAGCCGATCCTCTCACTAAAGGGCTTCATGTGGCACCATTTCATGAGCATGTAGTGTCTATGGAAGTCATTAACCTCGCAGATACATTCAGTTAGTGAGAGTTTTCAGATTCAGTTTATATCTATTTTGTTCAGATACTCATAGAGATCTCTTTTACTATGATGATTCCATCTTTTGGTTTATACTAATTCTCTCATTTTATGTGCGTAATGTGTTTTGCAATTAGTAGAATTTCAGTATTGTCTAATTGGAGACATCTTAGGAAAGCTCATAGGACCTCTTGAAGGTAGGCACTTTTAATCACATTTGAGCGTAACCTTCATACAATATGACCATGTTCACAATCTATATCATTAAGATTAATGATACTAGTGATCGTGATTCGTCTCACTTTGCTTTAATTAATGTTGTGCAGACTACCACGATCCGGTATTAGTGGCCTTGATGGACTAGATTGAAAAAAGACGTTGTCTACAAAATCTGACATATTGTTGACCACTTAAGTAGAATTAAAATTCATGACATTGAACAGTATGACCTAAGTAGGAGAATGTAAGTTTTCTATATAGTGGGCCGACTGATCAATGGTCCAGATTTAAGTACAGATACAGATTCATGTGTGGATTGATCAGTGGACCCCACTACAGACGTGATCCACATAAATAAAGGGGTTGCACGTCTACACTGTCTATGACAGTATTATAGTTGAACATGGACTTTGGCTATTCCAGCCGTGTGGAGCAAGAGGGGTTGCAGTGTTTTGATGGGATTAAAACACTGCAACACGTACCTACAAATTCCTATTCAAAGAATGTTGGGTCCCCAATAAGGAATACATTGAAAACGAGTTCCCATTTAAGGTTTTCTTTACAACAATTCTAGGAGAGGAAGATTCAGATATCAAATTCAAGATGGCTTACCAAATAGGTATGTTTTGTGTTTTAGATTATCTGCTCTACATATTCGTTGCACAGGACGGTCATTTAATTCTGCAATAAACGGATTTTTACACTTTGTAGAAGTGATCTACTGCGCAGTCAACGTCTCGGCTCTTCTACGTCCTCGTGATCGGTGAGATATCTCAGTTTCATACTCTCTTATTATTTATCTACTCTTGTGAGAGTGAAGAAGGTTTGATCCAAGCAAGTTGTGCTTTTGATCGGTTGTAACAGTTCTCTTTCATAGTTGATTGTCGATCTGGACTAAGTCCCGTGGTTTTTACCTCTTCGAGGGTTTTCCACGTAAAAATCTCTCGTATCATGTGGTTTATGATTTGATTTAGTTCATTGCTTTATCATATTCCATAATTCAAGTAGTTTGGGGGGCGAGATCTTAAAGTTTTGTGAAATGCACCCAACAAGAGCCATATAAAGTGGGTTAATTTATCAACCGTTTAATTTAAGTAAAATCTACGCCATCAAATGTAAGAGTTTTATATAGAGTTTTAATCAAGCGTTTAGATCTAACTAAGGGTTGAATATTGTAATCTTATAAGGATGGGGAATGGTAAATTCATATAGAGCATTTAAAAGAGGAGTTTTGATCATTATAATAAACATCTAAATATTAAGAATGGACAGCAACTTCCTTCAGTATGGATCCCTATATCCACCATTGAGATGTATGTACCTTACATCCACACTGTCCATCATTTTAGGCAACCGGAATGTTTATTTGCCATCTAACCTGTTGATAAGGTCACAAAGATGTGGATGAAGAGACCACACAAATATCAGCTTCATCCAAAACTTTTATGGCCCACGAGAAGTTTTTAGTGATTGATTACCACCGTTTTATGCATTGTGGTTTACTAAGATTTGTATATGCTTCATTTGAGGATCATGTCCTAAAATGAGTTTTCAAAATGGACGGACGGCGTGGATATAAGTCCCATACATCCGAGGATACGCTGAAGCTGCGCCCACCTGAATCACAGGTAAGCCTTCTTCTTCTTATTTTTTAAAATTTGTCTGCCTTAGGATTACACATCTAATAGGCTGATTGGGATCCTCTACAGCATCTACTGTGCTAAAAAAGCTTGAAACGCCGAGTTCTGTGGACCCATGTGTTGTTTATTTGACATCCGCTCCATACATGAGTTGGCGACACCTCTGTTAGGGCTCAATCCTATCTAAAACTCAGGCGAACCACATCACGATAACAGGAGGATTAGACACGAATGGATGACTAAGTCAGCTTGCTTTTGCCACGTGCAACGAACATAGGTGTTGAGACTGATGGACCGATCGGATGTTACACACAAAACCGTCCATGTGATGGGCCTTGCAATGGGTGGATGGTATACCAACATGTAAGGCTGACAACGGGCCAGTCTCAGGCTAGTAAAACTCAAAATTTTGAAAAGGGCTGACCAATCACACCCAACCCAAATATTCAAGGGTGGAACCTGGAAGCCAACCTCAGGCCCAGCCCATTGACAGCCCTACCAGTGGGCCTCGAGTAAGATGGTCATAGCCACTACTTTACCTTCGTCAGCCTTGGGCCTACTTGCCATTAGATGAATGATCGGATCCTAATGCATCAGGTTGTGAATAATGTCCCCATGCTCCAAATCCTTGCATAAGAGGCATGTGGATCAGCGATCCAGACTGCTGATATAGACGGTCCTCTTAGTGGACGGTGGACGCCACAAGAAATTTCTAGATTTTGAGTTACTCATACTGACCGATGGATCGCTAATGGACACGTATGTGATGATGGTACTCGGTACCAAAAAGCCTTATAATTAACTCTACAAGTAACGTGGACGCAAGGAGCACCGGAAACATGTGTTTGACCAGCGAGCAGATTAGGTGCGGCCCCGGCCTCACCCGAGACGGTGCGGCCCTTACCATGGGCCCACCTTGATGTGTGTATTATACGCCTAGGCCGTCCATCCGTTTTTTCTTGATCATTTTAGGGCATGGGCCCGAAAATGACGCAGATCCAAATCTCACAAGAAACAGTAGTGATTGAACCCCGCACAAAACTGGTTGAAGATTAAAAAAAAAAGACACAGAGAGAGAGAGCTTAATCCAAAACTTTTGTGGCCCACAAGTTTCTTAATAGTCAATCACTAATTTTTTCTATGGGGTTTCATGCTATAAGATGATCTAGAAAAAACAGATGTACGGAGTGGATATAGAATACATAAATCAAGGTAGGCCCCATGGTAAGGGAGGAACCGTCTTCGGTGAGACCAGGGTCGCACCTAATCCACTCCCGTTTGAGTGATGGATTAGCTACTCGCCCCGCAAACGACAACGCCAGAATTCGGCAGCCGACGGTGCTGGTCGGTGCTGGAAAAGCTCCGTGGGCCCGCCATGACATGTGCATTTTATCCGTTCGTCAGACGAACCCAGCAATGTAGGAAGCGGATTAGGTTAACCCCTGTGACCCGTTAGTTGGTGTTGTCCTCAACGTGGGGCCACCTTGATGCATATGTTGTATATCCACGACGTCTATAAGTTTCTCCTGTTCATTTTAGGGCATGGTCCTAAAAATAAAAATAAAGCAGAACTAAATCTCAAGTGGACCGAACCACGGGAAATAGTGATCATTGCACGCCCACCATTTAAAACTTTTTGGCCCACGATAATGTTTATTTGCCGTCCAATACATTGGTAAGGCCCTACAAAAATAGATGGAGGAAGCACAAATATCCAGTTGATCCAAGACTTTTGTAACCCCTAAGAAGTTTTTAATGGCAAGCATTCAATCCCTAATGTGTGGTCCACTTGATAAGGATTATTCATGGAATTTGAATAGTAAGGATCGCCTGACGAGCGTGTCTGATTTCACACAGATCTTACTTGTTGACACGTGCGAAGGCGAGAACAGCTTCACCGCACTGGCACAATTACCATTTCAAAAACTCCTACGGATAATGATTTTACGTGCACGAGATCCACACCGTCCATCAGGTACAAAAACCCTAGTTTCTCCTTGATACAAAAAATAAGGCTGATATAACACTGGGTCTCCATGCAGGGTTGGTATCATGATTTAAAACCTATAAATTCAGGTGTTATGGCACAGATAAATTTTGGATCGGTGTAATTTCTTTGGGGATTGATTTTGATCCCGACGACAAGACTTAGATGAATGGATTGATGAAGTATAGATACCACAGTGGGCCCTACTTAAAACGAATGGTGAGAGCAACATCCCGCCTGTTTCCTCCGGTGTGGCCACCCTAAGATTTGGATCATCATGATTTTTTCATTCTATAGTGAAAATAAGGGAATTACCTGATGGACGGTGTGTATCTCATGAAAGTTCTACCTAGAAAAACGACTTACTAGCACGGCTCTTCCGCGATTCTAGACCTCCCATCGTAAATGCGACGCGGAATTGCGTGGTGACTCCTCTACCACTCGGAAGCGTTGGGACGTAGGAAGATTTGATGTACGTGGATTGCATACCGTGCCTGCCATTACCGCCTTCGGTAATCGGTATCCGTCTGTGCTGTGGGTCCCACCATGATGTATGTGTTCTATCCACGCGGTGCATTCGTTTTTCCAGCTCATTTTTGGGCATGACTCCAAAATGAGGCAGATCCAAATTTCAGGTGGACCTTGCCACACCAAAAATGGTGGTGATTGAAAACCCACCATTAAAAGCTTCCTAAGGCCCATTGGAACGTGTATTTGCCATCCAACCTGTTGATTAGGTCACATAGGCCTGGGTGAGATGACAACATAGACACTAGCTTTATGGAAAACTTTTCTAACTCCCTAGAAGTTTTAACTAGAGGGATCGATCAACCCTACTTTCTTCAGTTGGAACACATTATAAGAAACTTGATGGGGCTCAAAAGTATGGGATCAAGCTAATATTTGTTTTTTTTTTTTCCTCCCTTCACCGTGGTCTAATCAACAGTTGGATTTCAAATAAACATTACGGTGGGCTATCTAAAATTTAGATCCAGCACATTTTTGCATGCAGCCGTAAATTGATCTCAAAATATGAATGGACAGAAGGAACAAAACACATATATCATGGTGTGGCCCACAAACTACCGATTAATGGCAGCTGTCAGCGTAACTGGCCAAGGCACTTTCGCTTGATCGGGCCGCTGTTGGAGACAGGCCTACAAAAAGCATGTTTTACAGGACACGGCTTGACGGTGGTTTAGATGAGTACGCACCCAACCAAGCCGACCAATGTAATCCAAAGAGAGCTGCTAAAGAAGCGTGATAATCAGGAGCTTAGAAGTTGCATAGGTGGCATGCATTGAATGGATTAAAACCGTTGGATTTCGCATCGCATCAGCCCCAAGTCACCATCCAGAGATTAGATAATTTTAATAATCCTAAGCTATGATTCGTGGACGCGCAACCAGTAAAGCTTACAAGTTAACCGGATATGGAGATGGTGACTGCGATAAGATAAGATCCTTTATTTACAACTAAACAGCACCAAAGTCAACAGATCTCAATCAATCGTTTACTTACAGCTAAATAATATACAAAGTTAACAAATCTCAACCAATGATATAAGATTTATGGCCACTACAAATTGTTGAGGTTAGTTCTAGATCTAGGCCAAGGCAAACTATTTAAATAGGTTTATTGGAACCATTGAATTCGAAATATGGTAAAGAAGCTCCCATACGGGAACTACCCACTTGTTTGCGAAAAAAATATGACTTTACATACAGTGGCGATGAGGTGTTTCCCGTGTGAATACTGTAGCTGGCTTGCCTTGACAGTGGGGCCCATATTGATGTATGCGTTGTGTGCCCATGCCGTCCATCATTTTATGTTATTAATCCAAATATCAAGCAGATATAAATCTCAAGTGGACCATACCACATAAACAGTGGTCATTAAATGGCCACGTTAAAAAATTCCTAGGGCCCACTATAATGTTTATTTTAAATCCACACATTTGATAAGATCACACATACTTGGATGAAGGGAAAATACAAATATTAGATTCATCCAAAACTTTCGTGGCCCACAAGAAGTTTTAATGGTCATTTACCATTGTTTCCTGTGGTACAGTCCACCTAAGATTTGGAACTGCTTTTATTTTTCGGAATCTTGTTCTAAAATGAGATGCAAAACCGATGGACGGTGTGGATACAACGAGAACATGTCATGATGGCCCATACGGTAAGGGAAACACTGACTACAGTGTCACCGGAGTAACGAGAGCGGATTTGGTGATGGTGATACCCCGGCCTCACCCAAGACGGTGCGCCCTTACCGTGGGCCCCACCTTTATGTATGTATTATGTATCCACACCGTTCATCCGTTTTTTCATGTTATTTTAGGATATTTAAAAAAAAATGAATCAGATCGAGTTTCAAGTTATCAGGTGTACCATACCATAAGAAGTAGTGGTGACTGACTGTCCTACCATTTAAAACCCCTTAGGGATCACCTTAATGTTTCCGTTGAGTTTATTTAAAATCCAATCTGTTAATAAGGTCACATAATCCTCGATGAGGGGAATAAACAAATATCAATTTGATCCAAAACTTTTGAGACCCATTAATGGTCGATCACCAGTTTTTCTTATGGTATAGTTCACTTGATAGTGGGATCTGCTTCATTTTTTTGGATAATGCTCTAAAATGATACGTAAAAACAGATGAACGGAATGGATACATAATACATAAATAAATGTGGGCCCCACGGTAACCCTATGGTAAGGGCCGCACCGTTTTGGGTGAAGCTGGGTCCGACCTAATCCGTTCCCCAAGTTTCTCAATTCAGAAGCACTTTTCCAGGAATCTTGTACGTAAACGTGCTGGTTGGTGGGAAGGCTCGATCTTCGCGCAGGAACGCGATTGCCAGTACCCGGGGTTAGACGGTTCCCCTGTAACCAAAAGCTCCGCATAGCCCACAAAAATAATTTTTTTTATATCCGACTCCCTCCATCCGTTTATTTAGATCGTTTGAGGATATGAATCTAAAGAAAGATGGAGATAAAAAAACTCAACTGCCTCGATATGTTTTCGACGGTGTGAGTTCAATATTTACTCGTTTAGGACACTTGAGTTTTGGATCTCCTTCATACTTGGGATTATGTACTACGGTTATCTGAGGAAATGGATGGACGGAGAAGATTTAACAAAAAACATAGTAGTAGATCCCATAAAGCCTTGAGTTACAGGGGAGACGTGTAGCACCAGCACCGGGTGACAGGCAAGGATCCAAAAATAATATGAAACGATTTGGATAATCTTTTGAGTTCCGAAACAGAGGCATCCTGATTGGCTGATTCCTAAAACCGCGGCCGCTCGGTCGGTGCTGACTCGTCCTCGGCGAAGGTCCATAAAATGGGGCGCGACTTGGGTGAGACTCCGGAGCCAGCGATGTGGGTGGGACCCTGAACCTAGGGCCCACCTGATGTATTCTTTGTAGATCCATGCCATCCATCTGTTTCTTCATATTATTTTAGGCTGCAGTCCGAAAATGAAACTGATGCAAATTTTAGGTGGACCACACCCCAAGAAACAGTTATCATTCAATCGTGATCATTAAAAACTTCTTGGAGTCCACCGTAATGTTTATTGACCATCCAATCTGTTGGTAAGGTCACGTAGACAGGGGTGAAAGGAAAAAACAAATATCAGGTTGATAGAAAACTTTTGTGGCTCACAAAAGGTTTTTAATAGTCATTAACCAGTGTTTCTTATGTTGTAGTCCACCCAAAATTTTTATCTTCTTCATTTTTGGTACCATAGTACAAAATAATCTGTAAAAGCAGATTAACGGCATGGATCTACAAGGAATACATTCAGGTGGGCCCTAGGTTCAGTGTCCCACCCACATCGCTGGTTCCGAGGTCTCACACAAGTCGCGCCCCATAAAATGGTGGAAAATCGACGGTCCCGTCGAAAATGTTCCCGATCCATCCCTTGATTGAGTTGGTGCACATACATACATAAAATAGATAACTGGAGAAATGAAAGCAAAACGTACATGCTAGCTAGATGCTTATGATCCCAACATGCAACCGATGCTCGAGAGGTTAGATGGTTAAAATCATGCAACCAGTCTCAATTTTGGTCACGTGTCAATTGAAGGGGAACCTCATAGCTTGTACGGTATGGATCGACGCACATATATGACTGTGAATATATTGTCCACATTTTAATAATGTTGGAAACGCACATTATAGTCCTGGGTTCCATTAGCGAGGTCATGTTCATCCAATCATTCCTAAATCCGGAAAAAATCTGCGATCTTTGTCGAAGGTGGTTTTTGGTCCTAAAAGCCACTCGTGGGCCCACTCTTGCTGCTTTGGCTTGTCATCATGAGATCCAGTCCGTTCATCAGGTGCAGCCTCTGCTTATCTTTCCTGTGTAAAAATTTTAGGTCATCTAGATCATCGCACTGGCCATTCATGCAAGATGAACCTCGTCCGTCTGTCAAATTTTCAGCCGTCAATATTTAATTATGCATCCAATGTGCCGAATGGCCTGTTTTCAGCCGCAGAATATACGGTCTCCCACCAGATGAACGACCCAAATCTGTCACAAACCGTCAACAAGGAACGTGCAGGTAAAATGGAATGCAAAATACGTACCATTCCAAACGGTTGTGGTCAACGCCCTCTCTTCTTACGGTGGGCGCGGTGGGTGGGACCCCTGAATGTGGGGCCCACCGTGATGTGCCAGTGATATATGTGACTAAATCCACGGCATCCATACGTGTTGAAAGCTCATTTCATTTCAGGGCACTATAAAAAAAAAAAAAAAGAAGTAGATCCATATCTCAGACGGATCATAGTACATAAATCCTGTGGCTCCAAAATCAGGAAAAAAAAAAAAAAACACAAATATAGGAACTTAGTTTGTAAATGTGGGGGCCATGATTGATCTATCCGAGCCATTGATCTGGCAGTCCTTCGCAGAATATCCTTCAACTGGTCAGTTCTAACCTTTTCATTCTCGGCATGCAAACACATGGTTAAAACGAAATGCACGAACAATCCACATTCAATGGATTGGATAGACCAACCATGGTCCCCATATCTGCAAACTATGCTCTAATAAGCGAACTGGGCCTGAAATAGGAAAAGAGGCTGAATCCAATACAAGTGTTTTTAGGTTAAGCTCAGCGTACAGATTACCGTGTGGGATGAATCTTAATGTTTTAGTGACATCCAATCCGTTCATCATGTGAGGCCTACCTTGTTCTCTCTGAATTCATAAACTAAGGTCTATTCAAAACTCAAGTGGGTCCCAATGGTAAAATCATGCTTAAACCCTTTATAATCACGCGTTTAAGCCCACCTAAGTTCGGGATTGGTCTGAATTTTTGGGAATCCTTCCATCCTGTTTGGATGCATTTTCTGAATGGATCCTATAGAATTATAAAACGCGGTACGCCCCACACACAGTCTAGATGGTTTTTGATGGTAAAAATTGTAATCCTGACTGTTCCATTTGGTGTTTCCTTCATGAGTCTTAAATTTAATTTATTTTTGAAAAAAAAGTATAAAAATTATAGGTGAAAAGGATGAACGGATTGGATTTAATTAAAATATCACTTTGGGCCCCACACTCTGATTTGTACGTTAAGCTTAAAGTAGAGACGTTTGCAGCGGGATCCGTCCTCGTGCAAGGAAAAAAAAAAACCAAAGGGAAGAGAAACTACAAAAATAATGGTGCAGCGCTTGTTGTGGGCGCGGATTGGGTGCTACCCCCACTGGCACAAAGCTAGAGATAGACGGTCATGTCAAGGGCTCTGTGGAGCCCACCTTGATCTATATGTTTTATCCACTCCGTCCATGTATTTTTAAAGATCATTTAAGTACAATACACCAAAAATAAATCAGATTGAAAGATCAAATGGACCACACCACATGAAGAAGCAGTTGGGATTTAAAGATTACCGTTGAAAACTTCGTGGTTGCCAGAGAAGTTTTGGATTAAGCTGATATTTATTTTTTCCCTTCATAAAGGTCTATGTGCCCTTATGAAAAGGTTGGATGGAAAATAAAAACATGATGGGTCATAGGATGTTTTCAACGGTAAGAGTTCAATTCCCACTGCTTCATGTGTTGTGGTCCACTTGCGGCTTCGATATGTCTAATTTTCGGCTTCATGGTCTAAAATTATCTGTCAAAATAGATGGACGGCGTGGATAAAATATTTAAATAACGGTGGGCTCCACAGAGCCTCTGACATGACCGTCCATCTCTAGCTCCGATCTGGTGGGGGTAGTATCCAATCCGCGCCCGTTGTGGTGCAATAGGAAAACCGGTTTGATGCCGGAAAGCGGTTTTTGGAAACTGAAACCGGAAGCAGACTGAGCTTCTTCATCTTCTTCGTGGAAACAGCTAAAAAGCAATCACCTCTCCCTATATAAAAAGGTCACAGTCTTCGTTTCTTCCACATCCAAACTCATTTCATTTCCATCTCTCTCTGATTCCGTTCAGATCGTCGTTTTTTGCTCTCTTTCCGACTACGATTTCTTCTTTCAGAAGGTAAAACGATGCTCCCGTCTCTTGATTTCCTCATTTTCTCGGCGGAGTTCTTATTTATCATGATTTTTCTGTTGAAGATCGTCCTTTTTTTCTCTTTAAAAGGGTAAAAATGACGATGTCGATTCCGGGTTTTCTTCATTTCGCAGGTGAAAATATCATTTCTAGTATTTTAAAGAAAAAATCCTGGAAATCGTCTTTTTCTTCGCTTTCTGCTGCCACGTTTTTCCTTCGGAAGGTAAAACGATGCTTTCGATTCGAGATTCTCCTCGTTTTCTCGACAAAAATGTAATTTTTAGCGAGTTTCATGTCGAAGATCGTCTTTTTCTTCGCTTTCTGCCGCCAGGTTTTTCCTTCGGAAGGTAAAACGATGCTTTTGATTCGAGATTCTCCTCATTTTCTCTGCAAAAATGTAATTTTTAGTGAGTTTTATGTCGAAGATCGTCTTTTTCTTTTAAAAATTTCGATCTCGACCGTACAAAATGCTTCTGTTCTCCACACTACGGAATTCGCAAATTTTGAAGTTGATTCGGTTGATAAATTCTCGCCGTTGACATTCTTCATGATCCGTGGCTTTGATTTTTTGAAGGCGAGAAAAACCTTCGGTTGGGGGTTTTTACTTGAGAATTTCAAATTTTCATTTGAAAGTCAGTAAAATTTTTGATATTCTGCGTTTTAGATGCTTCTTATAGTTTCTTTTTCAACTATGGAAAAAATTCTTTCAGATTTTAGTCCAAGTCGCCGGCTTTTATCTGTTAATGTTCAACCTTTCTAGAGATTACGTCAATTTCCAAAATTCTGGTAGTTCCATCAACGTCATTTATGACTGGAACTCCATAGATTTCTCGTTTTCTCGTCAATTTAATTCGAGGATTGCTGTGTTTTTCTCATGTTGTGGTAAAAAGGTTTCTTCAACATTCTGTGATCAACCTTTGAATTAAATTCCATTATATATAGCTGTAATTTCTATTGAATTTGGAAGAATTATATGATATGTATAGAATCCGATGTCCTTGTGTTTGGACCAGTGGGGTCCACGGTTTGATGATCCAGTCCATCGATCTGATGGGCCCCACCATGGACGAGCCATCCTGAGAAATTTACAGACTGGAAATCTTTGCGGTAAAATGTTTGGCCTTTTTTTCAGCTTAGTGTGGACCGCTGCCATCTCTTTTAGACCAACTGATTAAAGGGGTTAGGATTGTTTCAGTCTTGAATGTTTTGAGGAATGGTCTCTCTATGGTTCATCAGATCAACGGTTTGGATTGGCAGAAAATGCCCCACTTGTACAAGTTCTAGGCCCTGATGATAATAACCCTCTTGAATTTGGTTGATTTTTCATTTACTTCGAACCTTCCTTTAATAGTTCCAGTTGCGTGTGTTGGTCGATTTAGAACTTTGGGACTTCTAGATGTTTTATAATTGGTTGGATTAGACTTTCTGGTCTATCCTTATCCCTATATATTGAAGCTTTTGCATGAGAGAATTTCATTATCTGTTTTTTGCTGTTTCTTTTGTTTTGCAGTCTCAGGCCTTTGAGAGACAGAGATAGCTAAGGAAAGCCATGTCTGACCGCAGACTAACACGTATTCATAGCCTTCGGGAGCGTATGGCCGACACTCTATCCGTCCATCGGAACGAATTGGCTTCCCTTCTGTCGAGGTTTGGGCCTTTGTTCCATTTCTCTACTTTTCTCTTCTTTCTTTGTAACTGCTTTAACGCTAACAAACATAATGGAAATGGTGGTGTGATTTGGTTTCGGCTGTTGATTTGGCACCTGCTTTAGGATATTGGACTTGATTTCATGTGATGAATTGACAGAATAGCTTGATTCTTTCAGTTGCCCCTTTTCAGAATTTACTACTGTATCCGTTCCCCAGACTCTGCTGCAGATGAAAATGAGATGAATTGATGTTCAATGATTGAGTTGGCCTATAAACTCCTATCGCTGACAGCATAAAAAGCCATCTCACTTGATGCTTTTTCTTTTTATTTTTTCAAGTGAAAATGGAAGTAGGCTAAGTTGAATTAATTGAAAGGCATTAACAGACTACTGATTCAAGTCTCCAAGCAAGTAGATGTTATTAGGAGCTAGGTATATATTTTTATGCTTGCGGCATGATCCTGGAGTCATGCATAATTTGAAAAATTATAGGTTTGGTTGGAGTTGGCAACAATATGCGAACAGCTTATACATCTTGTCCAGCTTATTGTTGCATAGATTTTTCTACGTACGCGTCAATCCCGCTTTGTTGAAATCTCAATATTCCAAGAAGCTTGAGGCAATAGTCTTTCTTTCCCTTCTATTTCCTGTTGCCCTTCCTCTATATAACATTTTATCTGTTCCCAAGGATTAGTAATGATGTTTGTCGGTTATCAAGGTTATTTTTGGTCCCTACCGAAAAGAAATATGATCTCTAGCATAATTACAATTAACTAAAACGAGATGAACTCGTTTTTAGGCATCTACCAAAGAGGCCCTAAGAGCATGCGGAATTCTTGCTAGGATTTTGCATTTAGAGCATTGCTATTGAAAGGAAAACACAGCGGGCTTACTGTTAGAAACATACTGGAGAATTGTACTGCTTGGTCATCTTATGTCTGCTTATTAATGGGATGGATTGACACTGCAGGTGTGTAAGCCAAGGGAAGGGAATTCTACAACCACATCAATTGGTTGCTGAATTTGAAGCTGCAATACCTGAGGGGGACAAACAAAAACTGAAGGAAGGGGTATTTGGAGGGGTTTTGAGAGCGACACAGGTGGATATATCTCAACTGCTGATTTGTTTAAGCCCTTCGAATTCATGATGTTATTTTCATTCATGTTTGTCTATTTTGATGGGATGCAGGAAGCAATAGTCTTGCCTCCATGGGTTGCTTTAGCTGTTCGCCCGAGGCCTGGTGTCTGGGAATATGTACGTGTCAATGTGCATGAACTGGTCGTAGAGGAGTTGAAAGTTTCTGAATATCTTCAGTTTAAAGAAGAACTTGTTGACGAAAGGTAATTGGTAGATTTTGGCTGAAAAGTTCTGCGGAGAAGGATTACTATATCGCAATTTATGATTTTAAAATTTTATTTTTTATTTTAATTTTGGGAAGAAAAATCTGAAGTTGCCTTCTTTGCTGCAGCTTCAAAAGTGACTTTGTTCTTGAGCTGGACTTTGAGCCCTTCACTGATTCTTTTCCTCGGCCAACTCAAACAAAATCCATTGGCAATGGTGTGCAGTTTCTCAACCGCCACCTGTCTTCAAAAATGTTCCATGACAAAGAAAGCATGCATCCACTGCTCGATTTTCTTCGAGTGCATAGCTACAAGGGAAAGGTGAAATCCCTGACACCACTTTATCATGCTGACTTTCCTTTCTCTAACTTTTTTGCTTTGTTATTCTCTGTATCACATCCTTTGGTAAATGATTAACTTCTCATTTCAACCCTTATTATAACTTGCAACATTATTCAGATAGGATTAATGGTACCTCAGCTTATTTTTGAAACCAAGCTTAATGTAAACTAGCTGGAAAACCAGTTCGATCAACTAACGTTACAAAGGAAAAAACTATTCGATCAACTAGCATTACAAAGGAAAAAACTAAGGCCTTGTTTGGTAGACACCTAAAAATGAGTTCATCTGATTGTAGTTAACAGTGATTAATGATTATGTATTAGAGATCCTGTGTCTTTAATACATGTTAGTTCATGTTAACAGTAACTATATATTAGAGATCAAGATCTCTGATACATAACTACTGTTAAATAAAATGAGATGAGTTCAGTTTTAAGTGTCTATCAACCAGGGTTTAACAGTTTCTGTGAAATAGTAGGAAATCTAGAAACAGGGAATTGGGATAAAATTACAAAATTTATACCATGTAGTTTAATACTTGATTATGGCATGCAGACAATGATGCTGAATGACAGGATACACAGCCTTAATTCTCTCCAGTCTGTTATGAGAAAGTCAGAGGAATATCTGTCAGTGCTCCCTCCAGAGACACCATATTCAGAGTTTGATCACAGGTCTCTTGCAATTTTGCCTTCTTTGTCATTCATTTGAGTCAATAACTGATTTAACTTAATCATGTGAATGTAATATTAATGAATCTTCAAGCAAATCATAGATGAAAACAATAGATTCTGAAAACTTGTGATCACTGAATAGCCTTTTTCTTTGTGCATTTATGATGTTCAGATTCCAAGAGATGGGTTTAGAGAGGGGGTGGGGTGCCACAGCTGGACGTGCATTGGAGATGGTTCATCTACTCTTGGAACTCCTTGAGGCACCTGACCCATCTACATTGGAGAATTTTCTTGGGAGGATTCCGATGGTGTTTAATGTTGTAATCCTTTCTCCCCATGGATACTTTGCCCAAGCTAATGTTCTAGGATTGCCTGACACTGGGGGCCAGGTATGTTTCATAGTAAATGATAGTTCCTCTTTTGCCTCTTAAATATATATGTATATATTTATATTCTGAATTGGTCTGTCTGTTAAAAATCTATGTGCAGATTGTTTATATTTTGGATCAAGTTCGCGCCTTGGAGAATGAGATGCTTCTCAGAATAAAACAGCAAGGCCTTGATATCAAACCTCAAATTCTTGTTGTAAGTTTGATGTCAATCTTCTGTGTCTATAATGGCTAGCTCATTGAATAGTGTTTGGATATTTGTGACTTTCATTTCAGAAAGCCTGAAATTTCTTGTCTAAGTTCCTGTAGCTGTAGTTGTGGGGTTCCTAATTTCCTTGATGCTTTTCTTTGTGCGAAACCCAGGTCACTAGACTACTCCCTGATGCAGTAGGGACTACTTGCAATCAGCGTCTTGAGAAAATCGATGGAACAGAACATGCCAGCATTCTGCGGGTTCCCTTCAGAACCGAGAAGGGAATACTCCGTAAATGGATCTCACGATTTGATGTATGGCCTTACTTGGAGACTTTTGCAGAGGTAAACTCTAATTTGATTTTTCACCCTCCGTCTCTCTTTTAATGTAGTTCCTTTTACATGACCCGCCATTTGTATATCTTCCTCCACCTCTTAGAAATCTCTAAAATGTCCGTTTGATTATTAGGACGTTGCAAGTGAGATTGCTAGTGAGCTGCATGCCACACCAGATCTTATCATCGGCAACTACAGTGATGGAAATCTTGTTGCTTCATTGCTTGCACATAGGCTAGGAGTTACCCAGGTACATCTGATAATTTTTTTTTTTTTTTCATTGGATCTGTTGTATGGATGCTGCAGAAACTGATTTTGCCTTGAATTTTCTCCATGACACTTTTCTCCCTTTTCTGTTCTTGTGCAGTGCACCATTGCTCATGCCTTAGAGAAAACGAAGTATCCAGATTCTGACATATACTGGAAAAAATTTGATGAGAAGTACCATTTCTCGTGCCAATTTACGGCAGATCTAATTGCCATGAACCATACGGATTTTATTATCACGAGTACATACCAAGAGATTGCGGGAAGGTATTCTCTATCCATTCAGCATTCACTAGTTTTAACTGCAAACTTTGTAAATGAGATTTTTTGCTCTAGAAGGCGCTTTTAATTCAATCATCTTTTCTTTCATATGCGGTGGATGTGCTTCATGCTTTTGTGTTTGATTCTTTATCATCATAGCCTTGTCCAAGCTATTTGGGGTCAGCTTCCTCATGATTGCTTTACAAAATCTGACTAACCCCCCGGACATCAATAATCCTTTACTTGGCCATGGGACAGGCTGGTGCATTGCTATGATGCACCTTCTTATACTCCTGTCTTTAACTATGCTCACAGATGTCTGTCGCTGCGAAGTTTTTATTTTCTTCTTTCTGATGTCTACTTGGATAAATGATAAACGTCTTATAATCTCTCCACTAAGTGTTAAAAATATTTTAAGGGTAGGAAAGTACAGCATAAGAGCTTAAACTTGAAGATCTCGAGTCAACTTAGAGTCAGTCCCTTATGGAGTTCAATTCAGGTTCTGGTTTTCAATATTGTTCGTGATTTAGTTACATTAACTGGAATGTACCTAATGTGGGCAGTGAGTTTGAGAAGCAGTGACTGAGAAATCAATTGCAATGTTTTTAAAACTAATTGGCACTTCGTGGTAGCCATTGGCTAGAATTTGCATCTTTGTAACAGCATGGTTCATACTACGCCCCCCCCCCCCCCCCCCAAAACATATGACTTGATTGATTGACTTTCTGTTTTGCATTCTTTCAGCAAGGACACTGTTGGACAATATGAGAGCCATAAAGCCTTCACTCTTCCGGGACTCTACCGTGTCGTTCATGGTATTGACGTATTTGATTCTAAGTTCAACATTGTCTCACCAGGAGCAGATATGTCTATTTACTTCCCATATTCAGAGGAAGAGAAAAGACTCACCGCCTTCCATCCGGAAATAGAGGAACTGCTCTACAGTACTGTCCAGAACACAGAACACATGTCAGTGCTTCTGCATCCTCTCTCTCTCTCTCTCTCTCTCTCTCTCTTCCTGTTTTTTCGAATTATTTGTTTTTGTATAGTGATATTTGTGACCACTGCACCAGTTTATTCATTTGAGGGAAAAAAAAGGTTCCTTTTTTTCCAGTGTCAGGCATTCATCTTGGACACATGTAGACATCAGTCATAGGGAAAATCATTAACTAGATTGTTTTACCCCTTGTTTTCTATATTATTGATGAATATTTTTGAGCTTTGCTCATAAAACTCATGTACACAGAACTGGGCTTGAGAGGTTCAAGATCCAATCGTTCCATCAGATGGCACCACTATATTGATGCCCTAGCCCAAAAATCAAGGTGATCCACTGGTCAGGTGGGCTACAGTTTGCAAAAGAAGTGTACGGCTTTGACAAACTTGGCTGAAGTTTTCAAACCCATCCATCTGTTTCCAGTATTTGGGCCGACCTCTGATTGGTCCCGAATTTATTTCTGGGAAAACATGTAAAAGGTTGGACGAACCTGATGGATGGGTTAGATCTCACATGCATGTGCGTGCCAGCACGTGTGTTGTGTACACGAGCTATATCACACAGGCGTATGCGCATAGCAAAGCTTTCTATTTTTTTATTTTTTTTCTTTAATCTGGCATTAGTGTATTTCTGTTTATCTGGATACATTGATATCATATACAGACTATATTTGGATATATTTGAACACCATCGTACAATTTTTATGGGCATGTCGGCATGTGGGGGTTTCTGGAATTGCCACTACTGGTTTCTTTTGCCTGTGTCTAAGTGGTTCTTTGGGAATTCTTGCAGATGCATGTTGAACGACCGGAATAAGCCAATTATATTTTCGATGGCGAGGCTGGACCGTGTTAAGAATTTAACTGGATTGGTCGAGTGGTTCGGCAAGAATGCACGGCTCAGGGAACTGGTTAACCTTGTAGTGGTGGCTGGTGACCATGGGAAAGAGTCACAGGATCGGGAGGAACAAGATGAAATTAAGAAGATGAAGTGGCTTATTGAAACTTACAAGTTGAATGGCCAGTTCCGATGGATTTCTGCCCAAATGAATCGGGTGCGCAACGGTGAGCTCTACCGATACATAGCAGACACAAAAGGGGCTTTCATACAGGTATGCAATGTTGTGACTTGCAGGAATTTGCTCATGGTCCTCTCTCTCTCTCTCTCTCTCTCTCACACACACACACACACACACACACACACACACACACTAGCACTGCAAACTTCTAATTACTGTTTGTATAATGTTGATGGGATGTTTCTCTCTGACTCCAGCCAGCATTGTATGAGGCTTTTGGACTTACTGTTGTTGAAGCCATGACATGCGGTCTGCCCACCTTCGCAACTGATCATGGTGGGCCCGCTGAGATCATAGTCCACGGGACATCAGGGTTCCACATTGATCCCTACCAAGGTGATAAAGCTGCTGAGCTCATCGCTGACTTCTTCGAGAAGTGCAAGGAAGATCCGGCCCACTGGGATAGGGTCTCACAAGGAGGACTGAAGCGCATTTACGAAAAGTGTGCAGTATTTTTATCTTGCAAGTTCAATTGCTTCACATCTCCATATTCTCGGTTGTGATTCTCTTTTCTTGCTTTACCCACATGGCAGGTATACATGGCAGATCTATTCTGAGAGGTTGATGACATTGGCTGGAGTTTACGGCTTCTGGAAGTATGTCTCTAAGCTTGAAAGACGTGAAACCCGCCGCTATCTCGAGATGTTTTACGGCCTTAAATTCCGCAATCTGGTAATCTTGTTAGCTACTCAGAGAAAAATTACTTCATAATAGCACAAAAAAAGGCAAATCTTTCCACTAAAATTAGATTTTAAAAATGCCCCAAATCAACACTTGGTCAAATTAGTTGGTGGGGCAGCACTTCCACCAGGCTTTTGGGGCAGTACAGATGATGCAACTCAAACAGACAGGTTACAAGTTTACTGCTTTTCCGCCCCCAAAATATCCATCTATTCCTTTTCCAAAACAAACCAAATGTTAATTTTGTGAGATACATTCCACTCATTGTGTGGTTACTTTCAAATGTAACCTGAAGCATTTTCAAACTCTATTAATCGACTCAAGACTCAAACGCAGCTGATACTGATAGCATGGATTTTTCTCTCGGGGAGTCCTTACTCCTAAATCCAAACCACAACAACCGAAACTCTATATGTTTCTGTTCCCGCCACCATTAAAAAATTCAGACTTGATGCTGATGTTCCTTTAAAGATCAGTTTACCATTGTTTAGTATTCTTGTGTCTAACTTCTTTTCCTTTCCTTTTTTCCCTTGCACCTCAGGCGAAATCTGTTCCTTTGGCCGTTGATGAATAGATCATGGGCGGGTGTCCCGCTCTTTACACAGTGGATAGGGAGACAGGAGCTTTTACGTAGGTGCAAATGGAATGGTTTTGTGTTTGTTTCCTCTCTTTCATTTTCTTTCCTTGGAATAATTGATGGGAATTGCATTCTCTCTCTTCTTTTTGTTGCTGTAAATCAAGAACAGTTGTATAATGCAAGTGAGCAAGAGTTCTATTGTAGTGTCATTTTCAATGTAGGGTGCGGTGCGTTCATGAAATTTCACGATGTTTTATGATTAATCAGTCTGATTTAGTGCAGAATTTCATGATATTTCATGAAATTTGGTGCAACCAAACGCAACGGTACTTCGGCTGCAGGAAAAATAATTTGCAGTGGGTTTTTTTCCACTTCAGCGGATTTCGCAAAAGATCATAAAATGACGCTTTGAATGGTTGGATATGGGACATAAATCCTTCCTAATACAACAAATAACCACATTTCCAAAATGTTGGAAAGTCTACAGACCATAGAAGAGGTTGGTTCCTCCGCAGTTAATTGTGGAATTAGCTACAATGTTGAGTGTAGGCCCGCCATGATGTAGGGTTCACATTCGCTACGTCCATAAGGTGCGTCCGGGAAAATTAGGCCAATCCAAAGCGCAGGTGGGTCGTATCTGAGGGACTGTTGGGATGGGAACACCAACCATTAAAACCTTCAAGATTGTGGATGGGGCCGCCGTGTTTTGTATATGGCATCCAATCCATTCGTAAGATTCAACCCACCTGGATGAATGGAAATCCCCCAAAAAAACTAGACTATTCAAAACTTAGGCACGCCACACCACGTGACCCTAGAGGTTTTAGGCATGATTTTACATGGTGTGGCCCACGGGCCATAGAGTTGATTGGCCTATTTTTGGGCTCGAAGAAGAACACGAGAGGTTGAACATGATGGGCAGTGCTTATGTAGCCCCCAAGAAGTTTTCAATGGCTATCATTCAATCCTCACTGTTTTCTGTGGTGGTCCAGTTGAGCTTTGTATTTGCCTTATTTTTGGGCTCATGCCTTAAAATGATCTGAAAAAAAAAAATGAATAGACAGCATGGATATAACACATACATCACGCCCATTGCCATCCCATCCCTTGGTTGGAGAATCATAATTAGTTTCCTAGGCTGTCAATGGGCCGGGCTCGTTCCTGGCAAAATAAAAATTTAAATAGCCCAGCCCAAAACAGTTCAAAATCCGGGCTGAACCCAACCCCAGGTCTGGCCCGCTGGCAGTCCTACCTATCCCTCCATCTTGGGCCTTTTTTAATTCTGTTTGGTGTGGACCATCTTCAACTGCCAATCAGCAACGCATGGCACTTGTACAGGATCTGGATATTCATATGCATCCATTCTTTGCCCTGGGCCCTTTCTAGAAATCTACTCCATCCATTAGTGTTGTGACATGTCATGTTAGTCGTTCCTCCAATGGGTGTGAGATGAAATTCATCATAACCATTCAAATATCAACCATTCATTGTATCCAAACCTATTAAACATCAAAGCATCCTCCACTATTCTTCGCACATGAATTTTACTTTGATCAGCCCTTTACATGTCTCTAATTAATCATAATTAAAAACGAGTTCGATATTGACCACCAACGAAGTGTCAATTTGAACGGACTGGATCTCCTAATCCGGATGTCCATTTTCACCCAAATTTCAGTGGTAGTTCCTCATCATGGACTCTACCATCTAACGGTTAGAATGCTGCAAAAAAATTAGCAATCAACTATTACTGTGGGATTGTATCGCTCTGGTACCACTTGTAGAATTTTAACTAGAAACACGACTGAAATTATTAGTTTTCCAAAATTCTAATTGGATTGCTTAAGCCTATAATCTCCCATTGTGATAATCTCATATTTCTAAGGTACCAAACCTATGATGGACGGTCAAGATAGTACATTTCCACAATGAAATCACGATGTATTTTCAACTTTTTTGGATGTTGGTCCCCTAATTTAAGAGGTCTCTCGCTAGTTTATTCATATGTAAGAGAGTTGAGAGCCACTATTATATCTTTTGCTAGGAGTTGGGGGCTAATCAATGCCGTTCACAAGGTGGACCCTACATGCACTTATAGCAGCAGAAGAAAGAAAAAGAAGAAAATGAGAAGAGGTGACGCCCGGTTAGGGGGATGTCCAAGGCTCTCTCATAGGTCTCTGGTCTCTAGTTTTTTAAACAAGAGCTTATTAAATGAGCTATGATTTCATGGTTGCTCAAACTTTTGTAGTTCTTAGGTTTTTATTCACAAGTTTTTTTTATCCTCATGCATATATTCATGATTTAATTCTTTGTTGTGACTATATCCTTTAATATCAAATAGTAAACTACTGGATATAAGCAATCAAATCATTATTAAGTGGAATCAAGATAATTTTAGCAGTTAAAATAAAACAGTTGAAACCCTTCGTAAAATTGTTTAAAACCTTTCAAGCTTAGGCCTAAGGTAACCACTTAATGAGTCTCTGATCCAATAGATCTAGCCATAAACTACGTCCTTGGAAAACTCAATGAAAATCTTATTGGCCCATGCAAGAATCAATGGACTCTAATGGACGTATCTAACCACACCCACTTTCACTGGCCTTGCATTAGCCTTCGTAAAGAGAGTCAAAGCCGTGTAATCAAGATCATACCCATAAATGTCCTTAGGTCTAAGAATTAATCATATTTCTATATAACATCAAGTTTAATTATAGTCTCGGTTAATGGGCTCGCTGACTATTGACTTGAACTCAATCCACCAATGCAAGTGCCCAAAGGTCAAATAAGATCTTACATCCGTGGTATACTGACACTACTGTGTGGAGAATGGCGAAGGACATATTGGTACCGAGTCGTCCTTTAATGGTGGAGAATGCCCATCTTAACCTGAGGCAGTTCCCTCACATAAGATAATCATACATCTCATCATATGCTGACCACAAGTATGTCCTATAACTTGTGATCACCATGGTACAAATGATATTGAAATCCATCGCCCACAACTCTCCCTAGACAATGATTGTTGTATCTAATCTTGTGTTCCCACGGACATCCAGACGACTTATTCATCTACTTTGTAAGACTCACATTAGGTGGGCTACACATGATTATCAATTTTGATATGACCGTTCAATTATTTAGATTGAGTGATTCAGTGGGCCCCTTCGATACACATAGGTTTGGAGTAGGACGCTTGAACTGTGGTCCCTATACACTGCTATTAAGATAGATATGAAAGCCTATGGTGTAGAGACTGTAGAGGGGAGAAGTGTGATGGATAAGCTTCTCCAACTATCTTTTTTATAAATACATGTCTTGTCCCCCACCCACACAAACAGAAAATCTTAGTCTTATTGAAAGGTTTTCATAAGGGTGTAATGTGTGAAAGATCAAGAATTCCCTCTTGACGACTTCGCGACATCACGAACGTCTTCCCAAGTAAGCACGCGTTTAAGATTATAGTTCAAAACCTTCATTATTTATGCATAAAAGATCTGTTAATTTCATTGTCCATATTATAGTTGGTATCAAAGACGATTATGCATTAATCTTGAGAGATTTTTAGTGTTCTTTGATATTAATTTTGCCCCAACCCGACCACCATTCAAATCTGCATAAAACGTCATTGCCATTTCGGCATTTAAGATCTGTATGCTACCATAGTCGGATTTCATCACGAGCGATAGAAATTCCAGTTCTGGTGTCGATTTTCAGTTTCATCTTGACAGTTGACCGCCATCTTGCAATGCCTAATATTGGCAGTGACGTGTTTGGGTAAAAACTCTATTAAGATCAAATGATAAAATTAAGACAAACCCTAGATCTGTCGCAACCCATCATCGAATACAAAGTTTGGAACCCATCAAAACTGACAAAAAATCTTGGTTATGAGGATAGTAATTTGTTATCGACTCATGGCGAATTCCTGTTTTGACAACGACATCTAACTCCTTCAATGGCAGTGGCATTAACATGTGCTGCCTCATCCATTGATTGTCGTAGCCATTAAAAAATGGCAGTCTTTTCACCTCTACCATGAGTTACCTTGTTTGGTGCCAACAACTTTGGATGGTTAGAAACCATGTCATTGAATTGGAGGAGACCGCCAATAATGGCGGCGATCCCCTTTGTAAGACTAGGGGCTTCGCGTTTGGATTAATTCGGGAAACCCTTGCATGATGAGGGACATTAAAGAATGATGTGGAAAGAGCCCGTTGCAGGACCAAGGGTTCCGCTGTTGAGGGGGTAGAAAGTGCCCCTTGTAAGACCAATGACATGCTTGCTAGGTTGGAAGAGATGGTGTGAACGGATTGAACAGGGGAGAAGAAGTGTTCTTATTGGTTGAGAGGAAGGAGATGCCACATGTCGCATTGTCATTGGTTGATGGGACTGGGTAAAATGGTAAATAGGTGAAAGTCCAAGGATAAAGAGGGTCCTAAGGCAGCCGTCTCTCCAGAGGAGCAATAGCTGTAGCTCGAGGTACAGAATTCAAGAGAGAGCGATAATTCGATTATTGTCGCCTATCGCTTTCTTCTCGTACTTTGGCTAATTGGCTTAACTGGTGGCTAAAGGCTCAAATATATTATTTTGGCTTGAGAGATGGCTAAGAGATAGCTCTGGCTTGGAAATTACTTTGTTTTGGCTCAGGCTCGGAAGTCGTTAAAGCTTGGTCTGGGCATACAAATGGTTAATGTTTGGCTGAGGCTTGGGTATGGCTAAGGTTTAGGGTTTAGATATGGTTTATCGTTAAGATTAGGGTTAGGATTTAAGTATGATTTAGGGTTTCATCAAGTTATTAGCCTGGGTGGGGTGTCTACACCCAATGACTACGTTAAAGTATCTCGCGATTGAACAACTATCTTGAGTTGGATTCTCATTAATGGATGAGATGGACGATCATGATCCGTTAAATGGTCGGGATCTGTCAAAGGAAAATCTCTTCAATCGCACATGGATCGGGTTTTCAGAGATCTTGTTCGAACTTGTTTTCACACACTAGGAAGCTTGCTGCTTCTCTTACATGCATGCACACATGGACATGGTCGGTGTTGAGTTATGAGTTGATCAATGTTATACATGTTAGAGACCCTACCAAGTATGCCTTCTAAACAGTTGATGATTGATTCTCGTACATTGTTCTTGATCAAAGGATTATAAGAAGTTGGGTTTGGAATTTAACAGATGGATCACCTTTAAAACATAATCGAGTAATCATATGAGGCTTTTAGGGATGTTATGGTGTAGATATATGGTTCGCATATCAAATTAACGAAAAATCGGCAGATAGTGGTTTGTTACGTGAGAGTGTGCGATGTAAAGTCCTCGAGTGTTACCATGAAAATCTAATTTAGCACACATGTGTATGGGAACACACATAACCTTCACTATATACCATCACTCGATAATCCATAATTAGCTTATCTTAACCGTTTAATCTTGATATATGACAACCCACAATGTATCGTAAAGTTCGAGATCAACCACCTTTGATTGATCCTTGATTTAATGTATGTCTACATCACTGATGATCATTCATCCCATGATCCAAATCATCTAGTATACTTGATCACTCTTCGATCTAAATGTCGAGATGACTTATGGATAAATAAGTTATTCAACTGTCGACTTTTGACACCACATCAACATAAATTAACCCTTAACACTATTTAAGTCTTTAAATTTGATCATCAACAAGTCTAAATGTTAGATCATGATCCTAATACACTTACAAGAGTTTTACACCATTAAAATCTAAATCCAATTGTTAAAAATATATCGTTTATTATCTTAAGTTTCATGATGTATATGTTCATACCTAACAATGAATCTCATAAAGCATAATTTTAGGAACCCAAGCGCAATGAAATTTCATATAATGCTTAGTTAGTCCAATTGAGTCGTTCATCATCAATCTCGAACCTTAATCCGCAAGATCTAATATCTATCGAATTCACACCGCACCATGTGATGATCTATTTAATGATTACGGAAATTAATCATGTAATGTTAAAATCAACCATTGAATCTTACTTAGATACTCTTGTGGACTCTTAAGACCATTGATTTGTAATTTTGAAAATAATCCAAACTTTAAAGTTTAAGATCGATCAACGGGTTACAATATTGACTGTTCGATCAATATATGGAACCATTTGATCAATTGATCGATCTTTAAGTTATCCATTGTGGGTCAAGGAATGCCTTGACCACTAATTATCTTATAAATAGGACCCATGGTACTTGTGTGGGCACCAATGCACGTGCACATGCAAAATATCAAAATAAGAAGTCAAATGTTTAAATTTCATTCCCGCGGATAATCTTTCTCGCAAACAAATGATTGAAATATAATTTCTGCCGATCCAAATCGTGATCAAAGCTTATCAGAATAACCCACCTTCACTTGATCTAAATCGTTTGGATTATGGGACCCTATAATTCAATTGAGTGCTATAAAAAAATCGCACGTATATATAAACGCATGCGTGCTTAAGACGGAAAACTCATTTAAAAATCTCTCTCAACGCAAAATTTTCGTTTAAAACCTCCCCTCACGATCCATGTGGATCATCTTAAAGTGATCACGGTCGCTCATCTGGGAGCATCCCCATTGTCCAATGATCAGTGAGATCTCCCAACAATGCACGCTATTTAAAAATAAAAAATCGTTATAAGATTCTCAGCGCACGAAGAGTCATTTCAAATAAAAATTCATTTTCTCCTTATTCAAAGTCAGATGCAATTGCGATCCAAGAGAGTCCTTAACTTCAAATTTTAGCCACTCATTAGAGTGATTTTAAGCATCCAATAACAATTGACACGAATTGACATTTAATTAAAAAAAATTGAGTCCGTGTTTAATTCATTTTTTTCGCAAACCCTTTCGAAACTCTCTAATCTCTTTTCACCGAACAAAAAGTCATCCCAACCATCCATTATAGCAACTTCCTGTGCAAGAAAACCAAATAAATCGAAAAACATATGTTCAAATCCGAAAATCTCGATCGATTGTACTACGAAATTAGATTCACGAAAGTCGCGAACCCATCGGTAAAACGGTGACGGAGCTTTAAAAATCCCTATCTATAAGCTTTTTATGACAAATCCTCATCATCTAGCAGCTTTGGATCGAAGAATTCTTCATCGAATTACAA
The DNA here is from genome assembly GCA_003013855.2 of Liriodendron chinense. Taxonomy (NCBI): domain Eukaryota; kingdom Viridiplantae; phylum Streptophyta; class Magnoliopsida; order Magnoliales; family Magnoliaceae; genus Liriodendron; species Liriodendron chinense. The sequence goes on along the minus strand of PVNU02000768.1, from coordinate 926,743 downwards.
TATACCATGATTAATCGGTTATCTTCCTCAGCAAGTTGCCATAACTATAGATCTTCATTTGGCCACAAAATTTCAGATCTGATACACCCATCAGGTGGGACATATAAGCCATATTCAATCTATTGGGAATAAAACCGATTGGCCCTATAGTGGAAGTGAGAAACAATCAAATGAAGCAAACCACAATGATCAAGCAAATCAACATCCAAGAGAAGGCAATTTGAATTTTAACATGAAAAAATCCCTCACGGGTAAAAAACCACAGCACAAAGTGAACAATCCATCGTGAATTAGAAATTACAAGAGAATAAAGAAAACTTACACTGGATTCTAAAGCCCTGCGGAGAAAAACCCAAGCTTTCCTAGAGAAAGACCAACGTAGTCTTTCCTCTCAAGTTCTTTCTCAGACCTTACAACTCTCTCAACCCACACGAATACGTATAGGACTTTTTGTATTACCCTAATCTCGTATTACACCCCTTTAAATATGAATAAACCAAAATTAAAAACAAATTCCGTGCAAAACTGCCCAACCGACATACGGTTCGCGCACTATTAAAAATCTGTCCAAAGAGTTCCAGCATAAATCCAGGGAATTTCGAACCCCCCAACAAAAGTTATCAGGCGCCCAACATAATTTCGACTCCCTCATCAACAATTGTCGGGACCACCAAAATACTAAAAAATAAATTCAGCAGTTTCATATTCTATAAGCCATGTTCAGGTGACCTCGAGCGCCCGATCCAAACCCATCGGGAGCCCGACACCCCCTGGTGTCCAACATTGAAGACAAAAACCCAACATAATCACCAATGTCCACCATGAAACTGATCTAACAATCAAGGAATGATTAACGATCAAAACAGTAAGGTTCGAGTTGGTGCGTGCAAACCACGACAACTTAATAGTTCTTACATATGCATGAACCTTTGAAAAACTCTGAGGAAAGTTGGAGATTCTATATAAAGATCTCTCCCCTTGAACGGTCAGGGAAAGAAAAAAGCGAGATTAAGAGAGGGAGAGAAAGAATCGACTTTAGCAAAACTCGACTCGGTTCGAGTAAATCAGAGTTCAACTTGAATTAGAGTTGGGTTGAATCCAGACTTATTGGACCTGTTTGGTAAGGGGAGAGAGAGGGGGAGAGAGAGAGAGAGAGAGAGAGAGAGAGAGAGGAAAGGAAAAGAAGAAAGAAAAAAAAAAGAGAAGAAAGATTGATGTTAAGTCGACTCACTGAGTCCAAATTGAGTTAGGCAGAAGCTTGAGTCCAGCGACATTAGTGGTGTATATTTCAGCACGTCGACCGAGTTCAAGTTCAAGTTCAAAAGAAGCTCAAATTGAGTCGAGTTGAGTCAAATCGAGTGAAGTTTGAGTTAAGGTGAGTCATCTTATCGCATTTTTATTCGAATTCGAGTTATTATTATTTAATTTTAAATTTTATTTTGAGACGTGGGAATCAAAATCCCCAAATCTAGCCTTAGATCTACACCAATGATTAGAGACCCTAAATATACACCATCAAACTCTATTTTAATCTTAACTATATAAATTATGTAACGTTGCGATCTAATCATACAAAGTGTGCCAATTTTGTTAGAGTTCGATCCTAAAGTGTGTACATCCAATTCTAGCAATATTAGAAGATGATCAAACTGAAAAGGTGAGGTTTCCCTTCATGCATTTTGTCTAATTTTCTAGTCTAGTTAAAGTTTTATAGATAATTCCTATTTTAGATCAAATGTTGATCGCATGTGATTAGATCTTTTTATTTGAATAAATTACATGACTCTCAATTCTAATATGTTTGATTTCAATAAATGTTAAAATGATTTACCACATGCTATTTCAAGTTTAAAATGTTTGATTTGGTTAAATAATTAGATTGTTGCCACATGTTGTTGTAAGTTTAGTATGTTGGATTTTGTTAAACAATTAGATTGTAGCACATGATATTATAACTTTAGTAGGTATGATTTTGAAATGTTTCTTAATTCAAATGGTATTATTGGTATATTTCAAGTGTGATAGTTACTTGTGAGTTAAGCAACGAGAATGATTCATGTCGAGAAGGGAATTATTGTGGTTTACGTATGAACCAATATACCTTAGGATGTGGTTTGGATTGCCATGTTATGGACTTGATTTGAGACACGACCCATGTAGAGGGTGTGTATAGAATTCATTTATTTGAAATGTCAATGTGAAAAGATTGTAAATACACCTCTTTAGAACTATACATTGAACTAGTGGGCTTAAGTTGTTGTGGAATTTGAATCAAGTTGTAGAATGAGATTAACATCATTTGTGATATGCTGGTGCCAATGTGGCATAGTTAATGAACTCTTGTTGGTGTCCTTGAATGGATCTTTATGAGAAATAATTATTGAAGTGATTATATTATGATGATTTCGAAGGCCATTAGTAGGAAGGGATGTTCATAATTGGTTGATTATAAATCAGACTAATCAAGGATGGGTTAATCATACATTTATTGCATTTTGGGACTTTACTGGATGGTTCAATGTAAGACACTTGCGAAGTTGGATTAGTGTGCTGTCGTCCCTTTTGTGAATTTCATCGGATGACTCCGAGGTATATCCCTGTGCTTTTGGCCCATTGTGCGGCCGACCACTTTTTGAATTGAATACTATAACTTCTTGTGCTATAATTATAAATTGTGGATTGAATATTGTATCTTCTTGAGTTATATTTGTGAACTATACTTGACTTGACTGTAATGATGAATGTGTAATTTGGGGGTATTCACCGAGCTGGCCACTCACCCTCTCAATGTATATAAAAAGCAAACAACTGGTGATGCGGGTCTAAAGCAGAATGAGGAGACACATGGATGAGGATCCATGTATGAGTGTGACAGAGCTTCTCAAGTTGAACCATTAGTTGGGTTGTTTTTCATTTCAATATAATTACTAACTCTTTCGGTTTATAGTAAATCCCTAGTCGAGAGGACAATTTAATTGTTGGTGTGATTATTAGAACTTTGATTTCAAGTTCAAATTATTTTACTATTCTGTGATGCATACCATGTGAGTGCGAAATGTATATTGAATGAAAAAAATGACATGTTACGAAGAAGCATTCGTTTATTATTTAGCTAACGCCCTTGAATTTGGGATCTGAGTATCGAAACGTGAGTAGCAGGGTTTTGGAGCGTTATAGCTTGGGCTTGAACAGGACTTTGGCTTGGATTGGATTTTAGAGTTTAGCAATATGCAAATCAACTATCTACCCTAGGTGGGATGTCCGCTGTTACGCACAATCTCTAATTTATGGGATTTTATAGTTTTTTGGGAATTAAACAAAGCTCCAGCATCTCTAGATTAAGCCATACCTCGTAGGGTAGTAAGACCCCTGGTAAAAAAAGAAAAGAAAAAAAGAACAGCACTAGAGAGAAGTAAAGATAGTGCATGTGTGTGGATGTCCTTGGAATGTGTAGAGCCGAGTATGGGTTGATTTGATATACGAGAAGGAAAATAGAAAATAAGATTCCCTGATCCCAACCTTACTCTTGGACCTTAATAGCCTCTTTTAATTTGATTGGTCATGCTTTCGGTTAGATAGAGTAGCGACACACTCGAGCTTTTTCGAAGTTGACGATAGATTGGGGTGGGCCTTTACATGTATGTCTTTGAATGGGCCTGCAGCGTGACAACTTCGACTTGATTCGTAGCGCTTCAGCTGATCAAGATCACTCCAGCAGCTTCAACACCTCTCAGCTCTTGACCCTCTACCATCGGTCGAATGGCTCGGAATTGTAGTTCTTAAATAGACCCAAAGCTGGCCCATGATGGGACGTTTTTACACCCACAGGCCTTCTTTATAATAATAGCCGTAGTGTGCTGTTAGGACATCTTAGGTTGCCTTCTCCTGAGCCTCTCTAAAATGGGTTCTTCAATGGTCTTCATGTAGGATGGTCCTGGGGCTCATGGGAAATACGGTGTCCAATTTTGCTCTATTTTCTCGCCTACTCATGTGTTAGCCAATCAGATTTGGTGGTTATTTTTAGAGATGTTGAGGGGTCCTTTTGGCTAGGCTTTCATGCATTTTTTGTACTATTAGAGTCTATAAAATGTGTCTTAACTGATTCATGGCTCCTGACCACGTTAGGCGAGTGGTCGAGATTTATTATAAATGGGCTATGGGCTTGTTAATCCGTTCCATTGATCTTTTCTAGGCTGTGCAGAGGGCCTTTCTTATAGTTGATAAATTCGTATAGTTGATACTTTTGATTGAAGCTAAATCACAGTTTAAAAAAAATAGTTTTAATCTCAATTTTTTTGACAGGGTTTCCACACCGACCCGTTGATTTGGCAGCCCCACCATCATTGATGGACCATTTCCAGAATATCCTCTCAACCGGTCAACTCTAGGGGTGTCAATAGGCTGGGCTGGGGTAGGTGTTGGCCCTAATTTTGCACTATATCAAGCCGGCCCATCGGGCCAGTTCCCGTGTAAAATTCTGTTTTTTAGGCCCGAGCCCGGCCCATTAACACCCCTAGTCAACTCCAACCTTTTCGTTCTAGGCACGCAAATACATATCGAAATGCACGAACAGACCACATCCACTGGAGGAAAGATCAATGATTCAGTGGCTAGGATCTTACAATTTGGGAGATTTTTATGGAATGGTCCATCCATGATGGGGTCAATCAGATAAATGGCTTGGATTGACCAACCTTGACCCCAACATCTTCAAACTAAGCTCTAATAAGTGAACTGGGGAGCGGATTGCAGATATCTCCGTGCCCGGGGCTGTGTGGAGCCCATAGAGATGTCTGTGACAAATCTACTCCGTCCATATGTTTTGAAAGACCCCAATAGGACAGGATTCTAAAAATTAGGCAGATCCAAAACTCAGGTGAGCTACACCAACAAAACAGTGGGAACAACAACGTCCACGGTTGAAACCTTCCTGGAGCTGACCATGATGTTTGTGTGCCATCCAAACCGTTCACAGTATTATAAATATCATCCTGATACAAAGATTCTGGAACTGCCACTGCTTTGCGTGGTATGGCCCACATGAGTTTTGGATCTGCCTTATTTTTAGCATCTTAGAGTGCCCGAGGCTGTGTGGGGCCCACAGAGATGTTCGTGACAAATCCACTCCGTCCATCTGTTTTGAAACACCACGATAGGACAGGATTCTTAAAATCAGGCGGATCGAAAACTAGGGTGGGCTACACCAACAAAATAGTGGGAACAACAATGTCCACAGCTGACAACTTCTGGAGATGCCCATGATGCTTATATGCCATCCAAACCGTTCATAGAATTACTACCATTCAGGTAAACTGTAGGAAGAAATATCTTCCTGAAACAAAACTTCTGTAACCACCTGGCGTTCAATCCCCACTGTTTCGTGTGGAATGGCCCACCCGAGTTTTGGATCTGTCTGATTTTTAGAATCCTGTACTATTTTGGTCTTTAAAAACAGATGGACGGAGTGGATTTGTCACGACATCTCTATGGGCTCCACACAGCACCCAGTTCACTGGGCCTGAATCCAATGAACTGGGCTGAAACTATAAAATGAGGCTGAATCTAATACAAACGTTTCCAGGTTAAGCTCAACGTACAGAATATCAGATGGGGTGGATCTTAATCATCCAATCCGTTCATCATGTGAGACCCTTCTTTTTTTCACTGCATTCCGAAATTAAGGTCTATTCAAAACTCAAGTGGGCCCCACCGGTAAAATCATGCTTAAACCCTTTAAAATCACGTGGTGTGACCCACCTAAGTTCGGGTTGGCCTGAATTTTTTAGTGTCCATCCATCCTGTTTGGATGCATCGTCTGAATGGATACTATAGAATTATAAACACGGCCGGTCCCACACAAAGTCTAAAAGGTTTTCTATTCCGTGCGGAGTAAACTCGGTTGGGCCCGCCTAGAATGTATGTGCTTTATCTATTCCGTCCATATGTTTTTCCAGCTCATTTAAGGGGTTGAGCCTAAAATTTAAGCATATCCAAATCTCAAGTGGACCATGCTACAGGAAACAGTGGGAATAATGATTCACACCGTTGAAACCTTCCCAGGCCCCACAGTGATGTTTATTTGTCATCGAACCTGTTAATAAGATCACATGAACATGGATGAAGGGAAAAAACAAATATCAGCTTGATCCAAAACTTCTGCGTCCCCCAAGAATTTTTCAATGGTAGATATTCAGTTCATACTTTTCCTGTGGTGTGGTCCACTTTAAATTTTGATATGCTTAATTTTTTGCAATCATAACTAAAAGTATCTGTTAAGATGGATGGACGGAATGGATAAAATATGTAAATCACGGTGGGCCCCACAGAGTTTACCCCACACGCAAAAACTCCGCACGCTCACTACGCAATCCGCTACCGGTTTCAAGAGTTTCAACCAACGGCGTAATTGTATAGCTGTTTTTGGGAAGCGGATTTCTTCTGCTTCCTATATAAGAAGCACTTGCCACCTCCATTTCTTCCACATCCAAGCTCATTTCATGTCCACGTCTCTCTCTTTGTCTCTCTCTCTTTCTCTCTCGCTCTCTCTATCTCTCTCTCGCATTCCGTTCAAGATCGCCGATCTTTTCCTCAATCTCCGACTTCGATTTCGTCGTTCGGAAGGTAAAACGATGCTCCTGTCTATTGATTTTCCGCATTTTCTCGGCGGAATTCTTATTCATCATGAATTTTCTGTTGAAGATCGTTCTTTTTGTTTTTTTTTTCTTTCTTTAAAAAGGTAAAATGACGATCTCGATTCGAGGTTTTCTTCATTTCGCAGGTGGAAATATCATTTCTAGTGATTTTTAAAAAATATTGGAAATTGTCTTTTTCTTCGCTTTCTGCCGCCAGGTTTTTCTTTCGTGAGGTAAACGGTACTTTTAAGTCGAGGTTCTCCTCGTTTCTTGGCAAAGATCGTCCTCTTTTAAATTTCAATCGCTAACTATGGAATTCACAAATTTTTGAAGTTTTTTTTGGTTGATAAATTCCTGTCTTTGATACTATTCATGATCCGTGGCTTTGATTTTTTGAAGACGAGAAAAACCTTCCGTCGAGGTTTTTACTTGAGAATTTCAAATTTTCATTCGAAAGTTGTAAAAATCTTGATATTCTGCATTTCCTTTTCAACTATGGTAGAAATTATCCTTTTTTCAGCAAACAGAGGATCTGGATTCCTCATTTTTAGGTGACTACCAAACAGGGCCTTGGTTTTTGAATCCGGATCCTCTGTTTTCTGCAAACAGGAAATCCCTGTTTACAGCTTTTTGATTGGTCCACGTCATCACATAGGTTTGCAACCTCATCACACCGAAGCTGCAAACAGGGATTCCCGTTTGCAGCAAACAGAGGATCCACTCAAAGATGAGTTTATCTGATTTTAGTTAACAGTGATTATGTATTAGAGATCATGTATGTCTAATACATGTGAATTCATGTTAACAGTAACTATATATTAGAGGTCAAGATCTCTGATGCATAACTACTGTTAACTAAAATGAGATGAATTCGTTTTTAAGTGTATGCCAAACAGGGTTTAACAGTTTCTGTGAAATAGTAGGTAATCTAGAAACAGGGATTAGGATAAAGTTACAAAATTTATACCATGGTCTAATACTTGATTATGGCATGCAGACAATGATGCCGAATGGCAGGATAGACAGTCTTAATGCCCTCCAGTCTGTTATGAGAGAGGCAGAGGAATATCTGTCAGTGCTCCCTCCAGAGACACCAGATTCAGAGTTTGATCACAGGTCTCTTACAATTATGCCTTTTTCTTCGTTCATTTGAGCTAATAACTGATTTAACTGAATCATGTGAACATAATATTAATGAAATCTTCAAGTAAATCATAGAAGAAAACCATAGATTATGAAAACTTGTGATCCTTGAATGCCCTTTTTCTTTGTGCATTTATGATGTTCAGATTCGAAGAGATGGGTTTAGAGAAAGGGTGGTGTGCTACAGCTGGACGTGCATTGGAGATGGTTCATCTATTCTTGGAACTCCTTGAGGCACCTGATCCATGTACATTGGAGAAGTTTCTTGGGAGGATTCCCATGGCATTTATTGTTGTAATCCTTTCTCCCCATGAATTCTTTGCCCAAGCTAATGTTCCAGGATTGCCTGACACTGGGGATCAGGTGTGTTTCATAGTAAATAGTAGTTCCTCTTTCGCCTCTTAAATATATATGTATATATTTATATTCTGAATTGTTATGTTTGTTAAAAATCTATCTGCAGATTGTTTATATTTTGGATCAAGTTGTCGCCTTGGAGAATGAGATGCTTCTCAGAATAAAACAGCAAGGCCTTGATATCACACCTCGAATTCTTGTTGTAAGTTTGATGTCAATCTTCTGTATCTAAAATTTCTGGCTCATTGAATAGTGTTTGGATATTGTGACTTTCATTTCAGAAAGCCTGAAATTTCTCTTCTAAGTTCCTGTAGCTGTAGGGTTCCCTAATATCTTTGATGCTTTTTCTTGTGCGAAACCCAGGTCACTGGACTACTCCCTGATGCAGCAGGGACTACTTGCAATCAGCGTCTTGAGAAAATCCTTGGAACAGAACATGGCAAGCATTCTGCGGGTTCCCTTCAGAACTGAGAAGGGAATTCTCCGTAAATGGCCTTACTTGGAGACTTTTGCAGAGGTAAACTCTAATTTGATTTTATCACCCTCTGTCTCATTTTTAATCTAGTTCCTTTTACGCCACCTTCCATTTGTATATCTTCCTCCACCTCTTCGAAATCTCTAAAATGTCCGTTTTATTATTAGGACGTTGCAAATGAGATTGCTAGTGAGCTTCATGCCACACCAGATCTTATCATCAGCAACTACAGTGATGGAAATCTTGTTGCATCTTTACTTGCACATAGGCTAGGAGTTGCCCAGGTATATCTTATAATTTTTTTTTTCATTGGATCTGTTGTATGGATGCTATTGCTGCGGAAACTGATTTTGCCTTGAATTTTCTCCGTGACACTTATCTCTTTTTTCTGTTCATTTGCAGTGCACCATTGCTCATGCCTTGAAAACGAAGTATCCAGACTCTGACATATACTGGAAAAAATTTGATGAGAAGTACCATTTCTTGTGCCAATTTACAGCAGATCTAATCGCCATGAACCATGCAGATTTTGCTATCACGAGTACATACCAAGAGATTCCGGGAAGGTATTCTCCATCGATTCAGCATTTACTAGTTTAGACTGCAAGCTTTGTAAATGGGTTTTTTTTTTTTTTTGCTTTAGAAGGCGCTTTTAATTCAATCATCTTTTCTTTCATACGGGGTGGATGTGCTTCATGCTTTCCTGTTTGATTCTTTATCATCATAGCCTTGTCCAAGCTATTTGGGGATAGCTTCCTCATGATTGCTTTACAAAGTCTGACTACCCATCTGACATCAACAATCCTTTAGTTGGCCATGGGACAGGCTGGTGCATTACTACGATGTTCTTTCTTATACTTATGTCTTTAAGTATGCTCACAGATGTCTGTTGCTGTGAAGTTTTTATTTTCTTCTTTCTGATGTCTACTTGGAAAATCATAAATGATATGCATCTTATAATCTTTCCACTAAGTGATAAAAATATTTTAAGGGTAGGAAAGTACAGCATAAGAGCTCAAACTTGAAGGCCTCGAGTCAACTTAGACCCAGTCCCTTGTGGAGTTCAATTCAGGTCCTGGTTTTCAATATTGTTCATGATTTAGTCACATTAACTGGAATCTATCTAATGCGGGCAGTGAATTTGAGAAGCAGTGACTGAGAAATCAATTGTAATGTTTTTAAAACTAATTGGTGCTTTTTTTTTGTTTTACGAGCACCTCCATTCGTGGTAATCATTGGCTAGAATTTTTCTGAATTAATTGCATATCCTTGTATCAGCATGGATCTCGCTATGTTTTTCCCCCCAAACATATGACTCAGGTGATTGACTTTATGTTTTGCATTCTTTCAGCAAGGACACTGTTGGACAATATGAGAGCCATAAAGCGTTCACTCTTCCAGGACTCTACCGAGTTGGTCATGGTATTGACGTATTTGATCCCAAGTTCAGCTTTGCTACTTGCAGGAATTTGCTCATGGTCCTCTCTCTCTCTCTCTCTCTCTCTCTGTCTGTCTGTCTTTCTGTTGTCTGTCTCACTCTCTCTCTGTGTCTGTCTTTCTGTTGTCTGTCTCACTAGTACTGCAAACTGCTAATTACTGTTTGTATAATGTTGATGGGATGCTTTTCTCTATGACTCCAGCCAGCATTGTATGAAGCTTTTGGACTAACTGTTGCTGAAGCCATGACATGCGGTCTGCCCACCTTCGCAATTGATCATGGTGGGCCTGCTGAGATTATAGTACACGGGATATCAGGATTCCACATTGATCCCTACCAAGGTGATAAAACTGCTGAGCTCATTGCAGACTTCTTTGAGAAGTGCAAGGAAGATCCGGCCCATTGGTATAGGGTCTCACAAGGAGGACTGAAGCACATTTACGAAAAGTAAGCAGTGTTTTTATCTCGTAAGTTCAATTGCTTCGCATTTCCATGTGCTCGGTTATGATTCTCTTTTCTCGCTTGACCCACATTGCAGGCATACATGGCAGATCTATTCTGAGAGGTTGATGACATTGACCAGAGTTTACGGCTTCTGGAAGTATGTCTCTAAGCTGGAAAGACGTGAAACCCGCCGCTATCTTGAGACATTTTACGGCCTTAAATACCGCAATCCGGTAAATCTTGCTGGCTACTTCGATAAAAATTACATTGTAATAGCACAAAAAGGGCAAAATTTTCCACTCAAATTAGACTTTAAAAATACCCCAAATCATCATTTGGTCAAATACGTTGGTGGGGCAACACCAGTCCACCGGGCTTTTGGGGCAGTACAGATGATGTGACTCAAACAGGCAGGATACGAGTTTACTGCTTTTCTGTCCCCAAAATATCTATTTGTTCCTTTTCGAAAGCAATCAAAATGCTTACACACACCAAAAAAAAAACAAAATAAAAATACAACCCCACCCACAGGTCCTGCCATGAAAGAACCCCAGGGCAACCATTCAGGCAGAAACTGAAGTAACCGATTCTGAGCACCTATCGCTGAACAATTGAGATTCCAAAAGGCCCGATCATTCCTCTCAAGCAAAAAAGACCGCACAATAGCCAATAATGCAATCCTCTATCTGCGGGTCCCAAAAGAACCCCATCTTCCCCATGCCAGGCCTTATACAAAATGTCAATCTAGCCAGGTATCACCTAAGAGATGTTTGGAGATATAAGGATGTCAGTCCAAACAATCCTCGAGAAAGAGTTCAGAGACACATTCTACACATTTTGTGGTTACTTCCAAATGTAACCTGAAACAATTTCAAATTCTATTAATCCACTCAAGACTCAAAACGCAGTTGATACTCTTAAATCGAAATCCAAACAACCAAACTGTGTTTCTTGTTTCTGTTCTTGCCACTGTTAAAAAAAATCAGACTCGATTTTGATTTTTCTTCAAAAGATCAGTTTACCATTGTTTCCATGCCATAGGCTTCTTGTGTCTAACTTTATTTCCTTTTCCTTTTTTCCTTTCATCTCAGGTGCATTCTGTTCCTCTGGCCATTGATGCATAGATCATGGGCGGGTGCCCTACTCCTCACACAGTGGATAGGAAGACTATGGGCGGGAGCTTTTACATAGGTGCAAATGGAATGGTTTTGTGTTTGTTCTCTCTCTTTCATTTTCTTTCCTTCGAATAATTGACGCTTTGTATGTATTGTATGGGAATTGTTTGAGATTGCAATGGGAATTGCGTTCTCTCTCCTTTTTGTTGTTGTAAATCCAGAACAGTTGGACGATACATACATTATAGTGCAAGTGAACAAGAGTTCTGTTGTAGTGTCATTTTCAATGTAGGCGTTCATGAACTTTCGCGATATTTTATGATTAATCAGTCTGATTTAGTGCAAAATTTCAGGATTTTTCACGAATTTTGGTGCAACCAAACACACCCGTACTTAAAAGGCTGTCTTTGGCTTGGCTGCACGAAAATAATTTGCAGTTTTTGGCTTCTTTCCACTATAGCAGATTTCGCGATCATGAAATGACGCTTTGTATGGTTGGATACGTGACGTATAAATACTTCCTAATACAACACCAAACAACCCCTTGTCCCAAATGTTTGAAAGTTTACAAACAACAATAGAAGAGGCTGGTTCCTCCATTAATTGTAGAAGAAGCTACAGTGTTGAGCGTGGGCCCACCATGATGTAGGGTTCACATTTGCTGTGCCCATAAGGTGCGCCTGAAAAAATTAGGCCATTCCAAAGCACAGGTGGGCCACACCTCAGGGACAGTTGGGATGGTAACGCCAACCATTTTAACCTTCCAGATTATGTATGGGGCTACCCGTGTATTGTATATGACATCCAATCCAAAGCACAGGTGGGGTGGGTCACACCGCAGGGACAGTTGGGATGGGAACACCAACCATTAAAACCTTCCAGATTATGTACGGGGCTACCGTGTATTGTATATGACATCCAATCCATCCATAAGATACAACCCACCAGGATGAATGGAAATCCCCCCATGTATTAGACCATTCGAAACTTAGGCGGGACACACCACGTGATCGTAGGAGCACCTTAATGTTTCCGTAGTTTTTATTTACCATCCAATCTATTGAAGGGAAAAAACAAATATCAGCTTGATCCAAAACTTTTGTGGCCCATTAATGGTCAATCAACAGTGTTTCTTATGGTATGATCCACTTGATAATTGGATCTGTTTCATTTTTTTGGATAATGTCATCTGAAAAAAACGGATGGACAGTGTGGATGAATATTACATACATCATGGTAGGCCCCACAGTAACCCCACGGTAAGGGCCTCGCTGTCCTTGGGTGAGGCGGGGGTCTCACCTGATCCGCTCCAGGTGCAGATCTGCTGGTCCCAGCGGGACTAGCGCAAGGGATGGTTTCAAATCTCTGTGAGCCCCACCATGATGTATGTGTTTTATCCGGTTCCATGCTTTCCATCCCCTTAGCAATCTTATTTCAAGGCATTAAATAAAAAAATGAGACAGATGCAAATATCAGATGGATCACACCGCAGGAAAACAGTGGCTGACTGACGCTTACTATTGAAAACTTTTTGGGGCCACATAAGTTTGGTATCAAGCTGATATTTGTTTTTTTCTATTCATGTAGGTCTATGTAACCTTATCAACAGGTTGAATGGCAAATATACATTACAATGGGCCCTAGGAAGATTTTAATGGTGAATGTTCAATCACCACTGTTTTCCTGTAGTGTGGTCAACCTGAGATTTAGATCTATCTCATTTTTGGGCTTGTGCCTTAAAATCAGATGGCAAAATGTATGAACTGTGGATAACACATACATCATGGTGGAGCCCACAGAGCTTTGAAACCATCCCTTGTGCTGGGACCAGCAGATCCCCTGGCTTGAAACTTGACGTGGAAAGCGCTAATAAGTGCTTGCAATTAAAACTTTTAGTCACCGTTCTTGACCAAAAATACCTTTAATTTTTTTCTTAAATGACAAGGATACATTAATAAAAGAACTCCCGAGTCCCTAGAACGGTAGAACCTTCGAACGATTGATAAACACTTGACAAAGTTTAGTAGGCCCATCATAATGCATGTGGGTGTGTTGCATGACTGACTAAAAGAAAAACCGCTCATAAGGTCACACAAACTTGTACCAGGAAAAAATACTAATATCATCTTGATCCAAAACTTTTGTGGTCCCAAAAAGTTTTCAATGGCGGGCATTGAAACCCCATTGTTTTCTATAGTGTTGTCCACTTGAGCTTTGGGTCCGTTTCATTTTTGGGCTCATGGATGGTGTGGACATAACACATACATCACGGTGGGTCACGATGAACTTTGCCACGTGAGCACGGCATGGTACGGTGTTCTACATTTGCCAAATCCTTTTCCCAATTGAAAATGGGCAGATTAGGTGTTACCTAAGTAAGACGTTAGTGTGTGTTATGTAATTGTGGCACTTACCTTGTTGCACGTGTTGTATATCTAAGCCGTCCATCAGCTTTTCTAATTCATTTTAGTTTGTGGTCCACAAAAATGCATATCCAAATTTCCAATGGACCACAAGGTGGAGATTAAATGACACCATAAAAAACTTCCTGAGGCCCACAATAGCTTTGGATCAAGCTCATATTTGTGTTTCCCTTCATCAATGTCTATGTGGCCTTATCAACTGGTTGGATGGTGATTAAACGTTAAGGTGGGTTTAGAAAGTATTTATTGGTGGTCATTCAAGGCGTTTGGATTGTAAGTTACTTAAGATAAGTTACTTATCTTGGTTTTTACTTATTAAGCAGATAAGTATGCTTGGTAAACAACATACTTATCAGCCAATAAGTAAATAAGTATGTTTGGTAATAACACATTGATAAGTAACCTTTGGAAAGAAAATTTCAAATCTGCATATAATAAGCAACATATTAACATGAAAAGAAAAAGCTAAGCGTTGAGGCAGTTTTCCCAACAGAATGAGCTTTTCTAATTGCACGTGTGTGCAATAAAGCTCATGTCTAGCATGGCACGATTGGTTCAAGATACATTACATCCATCAGAACAGGACCACCATATGGATGCCCTAGCATAAGAATCAGGTTGATCCACAGGTTAGGTGGGCCACAGTCTACAAAACAAATGTACGGCTCTGGAAGACTTGGCTAAAGTTTTCTAACCCGTTCACTTGTTCCAATAGTCGGTCCACATGGTGAGTGGACTAGAATCATCTTTGAGAAAGATGTAGAAGATCAGATCAACTGGATTGGTGGATTGAATCTTGCACCAATTACTGTAGGGTCCATCTTTGATGTGGGTCGTCCACTGTGTGAGCCCCACCTTTGATATGGAAACCATGAGAGAGAACTTCGATATGTAGCGTGACTTGAGAGAGATAAGTGGAAAAGCCAAATTGGAGGGTGGTTAATTAACATTGGAAAGTGGCTAACAGTGTGGGTGTGTACTAACGCAAGAAAGAAAAAAAAAAAAAAAAGGGGAAAAAATGTGTGACATGAGACAGGACAAGTAGAAAAGTCAAAAGTCAAAAAGTTAAAAAAAAAAAAAAACCTTTTAGGATAAGTAATTTTTAAGAGATAAGTTACTTTTCAATTATACTTACCAATCAAACTTAAGTGCCAAAAGTAACTTAATGTCTTAAGTTCAATCCAAAAGTAACTTATTTTGTAGTATCCAAACGGGCCCTCAATGGCCATTGTTTATTGTGATATGGTCCACTTTAGATGTGGATCTACTTATTTTTTAGACCATGCCTTTAAATGAGCTAGGAAAATTGATGGGCTGTATGGACATACAACATATATCAAGGTGGGCCTATGGTCCGACATGCTAAGGTAGTGAGTCTAGTGACCCCTCTAGTCAGTGTTGGAAAAGCTTTGTGGGCCCACCATGGTGTATTGTTTTAACCACACCATTTATCCATTTTTCATAATTATTTTAGGTCATGAGCTCAAAAATGAGCCAGATTCAAATCTCAAATGGACCACGTCGCAGGAAATAATAGTGATTGAACACCCATTATTAAAAACTTTTTGGGACACAAAATCTTTGGATCAAGCTGGTGATTGTGTTTCTCTTCATTTAGATATGTGTGATTTGTTCGACATGTTAGATGGCAAATAAACATTACAATGAGCCTTAGGAGGCTTTTAACAGTGGGTTTTAAGAAGAATATAACGCATAGTCCATGGTGTGGCCCATCTCACCAATACACTTTGATCATAGAATTAAAGGCCACACTTATATTATCACCTACTTGCCTTGTTACAAAATCAATTCATGTCACCACAGACAACAAACATGAAAGATCTAAGCTATTTATTTACTCAAACTTCCTTAATGGGTAATATATATAATATATATATTTTGGGAATAAGTGTGCCAAATTTGGAGACATGGCTTTAAAAATGTGCCATCTCATACTCTATAAAAGATAGAAATTATAGTAATACGGGCAAATGTGATAAATTATCATTTTTTAGACATAACCTGCATTTACCCAAACAAGATTTCGTGAAAAAGTGCTTATATTAAGATATTATGACTATTTTTAGGTAAATTACGAAACAATTTTTTAATATTTATCAATACTAAAATTCAGGACTTTTTACTTCTTAATACTTAAATTAATTTTAAATTTACCAGACGGCACTGCAGTTTGGCTAGTGACCCAACACTAGCCAACTAAGTTGTGTGAAAGCTTTGTAGGCCCTACCATAATGTATGTGTATTACCCATGCTGTCCATCTACTTTTCTAGATCACATTGGGGCATGAGCCCAAGAATGAAGCATATCCAAATCTCATGTGGACCACAGCCCAAGAAATAGTGAGGAATGAACGTTGTTAAAAATATCTCAGGGCCCACTGAATATTTATGTGACATCCAACTTGTTGATATGGTCACGTGGACCTAGATGAAAGGTAAACCAAACATATTTGTTTGATCCAAAACTTCTGTTATCTCAAAAAAAATTCAACAGTAAGCATTCAATCTCCATCATTTCATGTGGTGTGGTCCATCTAAAATTTGGATCTACCTTATTTATTGGGATCATGCCTAAAATGAGCTGAAAAAAAATTTATGAACCGCCTTGATAAAACAAATACATCATGGTAGGGCCACGCATCTTTGACACAGCTAGCTGGCTGGTGCTGCGGCCTGATTTCTGGGCGCCAAAGCATCTCTCAAGCGGGAGCGGATTATGTGCCTTACCGTGGTGTGCACCTTGATGAATTTTTGTACATCCATGCCGTCCATCCGTTTCTTTGGACCATTTTAGTACATGGTACAAAAAGTTAAGCATATTCAAATCTAAGGTGTACCGTACCACAGGAAACAGCAATGATCGAGTGCCTCACCATTAAAAATTCCAAAGGGCCCATCCTAAGTTTTCCTAATATTTATTTTCCATCCAACCTGTTGATAATTTCAATAAGACCAGGAAGAAGGGAAAATACAAAGATCAGATTGATCCAAAACTTTAGTGGCCCTACGAAATTTTTTAACGGTCATTTATCATCGTTTTTAGTGGTTTGGTTCACCTGAGATTTAGATCTTCTTATATTATAGGATCGAGTCCTGAAATGAGATGGGAAAACAGATGGACAGAGTGGATACAAAACAAGTCATCAAGGCGGGCCCCACAAGGTTAGGGTAACGTCCACTAAGCTGTTACTGGGGTAACAGCTAATCCGCTCTCTCATGCATGAAGCATCCCACTCCCCGCCGTATCAACTGTTTTCCGGACAGCCATTAGGGTTTTGGGTGGGTGGCGACGAAGAGAGAGAAGTCCGTACCGTTTAGAGAAGGGATTCCGGCGATAGAGAGATAAACGTCGTAAGAGTTGCTGGAAGCTGCGGAGTTAGATTTCCGGCGTCGGGGACTTTCGCAGGCGAGAGACGTCAGGTACGATAGTTCTGAATTCTGGCCAAGGTGAGAGAAAGAGGTTTTTGAGGAGTGAGAATACCCTTTTCAAAGGAAACCCCTCAGCGGTAAAAAATCTAGCTGTTGGAGATTATTCCGATTACTCCACCACATGAATCATAGGTTTTAGAGAGGATTTCAAAAAGCCCTCTTTTTGAGGATTCCAAGTACACTCGATTCCAATTACCTCCAATTTCAAGCTCCCAAACGACCCCTATATTGCACTCTCTTTCTTCCCTCTCTCAGATGGCAATCTCAAAACCCTCAAAACCACAAAACCCCGTCTCAAAAACCTCAAAACCACAAAACCCCGTCTCGAAACCCTCAAAACTCTCAAAACCACAAAACCCTGTCTCAAAAACCTCAAAACCACAAAACCCTGTCTCAAAACCCTCAAAACCACAAAACCCTGATTCGATTGACCTCCTGCAATCCGAAATCGCCTCATTCGCTTCCTCCATTGGCCTCTCATCCTCCCAAAACCCTCCGACCGGTTTCGATGACTCTGATTTCAAGAAAACCGGCCCCATCAAACCCCCAAAAGCGGACGACCCCCCAAGGCCCAAACTCCAAACGCAACCCCCTGTCGACAAACCCCCCCGCCCTAGGCCGAAACACCGTCCTGCTCTGCTGGCCCAGCCTTCGGTCCATGAATCCAACAGTCAGGATCTCCCGAAGCTCCCACTGATGAAGACGGTCCGCGAATTGGGGTGCTGGTATGTGGATGAGGCAGAACTGGAGTCGAAGGTTTTGGGGAACGAAAGCAGTGGTGGCAGCATGAAATTGGATGTGGAGAAGGTGAGGAGATTGGTGGAGGAGAAGAGGAGAGTGGGGGAGAGGCTTCTGGTGCAGTATGCCAAGGACTATGAGAAGGTGAGTATGAAGGATGGGGAGATGAGGATGGCCAAGGACATGCAGAAGAAGGGAACTGCTGTCGATAAGGTTGTCGCGTCTACTACCATTGTCACCACCAATCCGATTGCCAATTTGAGATCGCTCGATGCACTTCTTGGTATGAACTACATTTCTTGAAGATTTTTTGACGAAGGAATGATATGGGTTTTCTTTGATTTTGCCGTTCTTTATTATCATTTGGAAAGATCTGGGCCTGAGAATTTCAAGTTTATAAGCCGTTTTAGTATGAATTTGACTGACGTTAATGAGACAATTTGTTTTCTGGATCTCTTCTATGGCTACTTGTGGGGCTAGGATTCCGAGTCATACTCACATGCAAGTGTGTGTGACAGCGGACCCATCCATTAGGCAATCCATGGCCCAACGTTCAGTCTGGTTGGTTGTCTGGTGGGCCACACAAAACATGGGCTCTTTGTCAAATTCTTTTAGCTATCCATTTTTCCATATGCATGTGGACCATCTGATTGATGGACCAGCCTGACTTTTGTTCCATGGTGCATGCATAGCGTAGAGTAGGTTGGTAGCCATTGCATTTCTTAATTTATTTTTTGTTCTAGTTGTATCTATTTCTCTTGATTCTTAAATTGCTGTCATGATTATCAATGGAAGAAGAAAATTTCCATTTGTTCCCCTTCCATTTCATGCTTTTGAGGTTTGAGTTTTTGTAAGTATGGCCCATATGAAGCATTTTTGTTGTTAATGGGGCTTACCATATGTTGTAGCTCTGATAACATCGAAGGTGGGAAAGCGCCATGCACTGGTTGGAATTGAAGCATTAAGGGACTTGTTTCGATCGAGGTACTTATTTTTGTTCATTTGGTAAATGAAGCAATCTCTCTTGTAAATTGCTTCCTTTGATGCTGGATCCCACTCTCATGATTAGAATCCAATAATGTGGCACATAGTTAAGAGACCCAATTTGTTCATCAGGTGGGCCTCCACCGTTGGTTGATTTTTTCAATTGTCCATATTTTTCATGCACATGTGGCCCGTTTGATGACTTGAGTTTTGGGCCAAGGCACCAAAGCATGGTGAGGTCCACTTACTTGCACGATTCTTCCAACTTGGTGCTGCCTATGCTTCGGATGTGCTCCTGCTTCTGCTGCTGCTTCCTAGCTGTTTATACCTGCCAACATTTGAAACATGCACTTCCCTACTCTTGCACCCAAACTGTTGGCACGTCGCTTCATGCTTTGTGCAACTATTGGCCCACCTGACGAACGTCTAGATCTGTCATACATTTGCAACATTGGCACATGTGGGAAGAGTAGGATTTGACATCCTACTCCAGCAAGTAGTCATTACCTTTCTCTTGAATGCAGATCTATGTGCATTCTAGTATCATGAATCTTTTTGAATGGCCTAGTATGATAGGGTGAGCTTATGTTGAAAGTTGCACGTAAGTAATGGATTTATTTCTCTAAGCATGTTCTCCATTTTCATATTGTCTTTTTTTTTTGAAAGGCAACTAATATTATTAAAGAGAGCAAAAAAGACAAAAGGCTAGACTCGCTGAGACAACGAGACAACTAGACACCAAGAAAAAGAAAATTACAACCCTTTAATTTGTCTTCATTAGATGCCCATTCTTACAGGTGGGCAACGATCCGGCCGAGCCGAGTTAGCCCTAGTTTGGTTTGGTTTGTTCTTGTGCCACTTCAGTTTGTGGATCGGCCCGGTTTGAGCTTCGGGCCAACCAATGCGGCCCGAGTTTGGTTTGCTCCCGAAAAATTTGGTTTGAGCCGGGATCAGTTTGGTCGAAAATTTCGAATCGAGCCGAGCCGAGTTCGAACAGGTGGTGGCTCTTTTTTTTTTTTGTTTGTTTGTTTAAATAGAAAAGAATTTTAAAAGTTAGAAAAAATACAAAAGTTGTTTAAATAGAAAAGAATTTTAAAAGTTAGAAAAAATACAAAAGTATTTTACTACATGATGTTTAACATCCTCCAAAGGAGGAGTGCAACTTTAAAATAAACATGTAATAGCTTTTTTCAAACAAGTACACAAGCAGAATTTTACAAGTGCAAAGAAACAGTATGCATTCATGTATATGTATTATGTATTAACCATGTCATTTTTTTTTTTTTTTGAAGGATGTATTAACCATGTCATTTTGTATATGTATTATCCGCAGAGTCCATTCCTTTTTACCTATCATTTTAGGACATGATCCCAACATGAAATCATATCTGAAGCTCAAGTAGATCACACCATAGGAAACAGTGTGCTTATGATCTGCAAGCCAAATCAAGCCGAATCAAACCGAGCTGAATCAAACCAAACTTCGAGCCGAACCGAGCCAGTATTGCTCTAGTTTGAGCTTGGTTTGTTTTTTCAGACAAGCTTGACTCCAAGGCTTGGTTTGGTTTGAACTTCTATTCGAACCAATCGAAGCCGAGCTTTTTCAAACCAATCCGAGCCAAGCTTTTGAGCTGGCTTGGTTTGTGCCCAGCTCTACCCATTCTACTATCAACTTTCTTGCCCTTAGAGCTACCACCTTCGTCGCTCGACTCTCGCCTTTGAAGCATCTACCATTCCTTTCTTCCCAAACACTCCATTTTCATATTGTCATAGACCTATCCAGACAAATTTTTTTTTTCCCGATGAATCATGGCAATTTTATTAGAAAGTAAAGCAAGAAAACACAGGTAATTTATTTCCTGTTTTACAAGTAATATGAAGGTATTTGTTAACAACCTTTTTTTTTCAAGGATGATAGAACTTTATTAATGTATTGCTAAGATAAAAGTCGCAGTGAAAAATAATACATCCCCAAAACATTACAACCTGGGCAAAGATAAAATTTTACAGTCTTTTACATTCTTAACTTTGGATACCTATTCTAGGACATCTCTTTTGGACTTCCAAACCACCTCTTCCCACATACCTTTTTTATTGAGAAAACACCTCCCATTTGGTACCCCCAAATATTCTATAGAACTGCTAGCAACATCATACGCTAGATGATTGATGCTTCCTTAACTGTATTCCTTCCCTGCAATGCCCAAAAGAGAGCTTCTACCGAGGAGGGCATAACCCAATATCCTTCGAGCATAGTCAAGATCGCGGCCCACACTTGCGTTGCAAAAGAATAATGAATAAAAAGATGATCAATCAATTATGCATCGTTCATACACGTAAGGCATATATTGGGAAGGACTGTGGATCTTTTGTGAGGGTTGTCTATGGTTAAGACTTTCTTCTTACCTACCAGTGATGCAAATGCTGCCACCTTCGTTGGGGCTCTGTAGAATGAAAACCCGTGAAAACGCTCCTAACTTGGGGAAGATGTGGATTTTCAGGATCACCTTGTGAAAAGATTTAATTGTAAACTTTCTCGATGGAGTATCCATAAAAAAATCCCCAATGGAGCAGTCATCCAACCTGGAGAGTCACCAAAATCCAAAGAGGGATGAATATTCTGCAATTGCCCCGATAAGTTGGCATAATCAGACGCCTCATCTGATAAGCCCCTTCAACAAGGAGGGCACCATACACCGATACCTCAGATAAAGGAAAAGCAATCAGCTACATGCATATTCTTGGATGGAGCAAATTGTGCCAATGAGAGGAATTCGACTTGCAAAGGGCTATCCCCAATAGATACAAGTTTTGTCCCCAAGAGAAAAGGCCAACCCTTGCTTGAATGACTTACTGATAAGTACAACGTCCTTCCAAATGCACAAAGCTTCCCCCCCCGGTCCCATATTTAGACACAATAACTCCCTTCGTTCGCCCCTTTACATAAGAAATTGCGTCTTAGCTTTTCCAACTTGTCCAATACAGACTTGGGACATTTGAATAATGAAATGTAGGAGAGCGGAAGGTGTTAGATTGTGTTGCTTTGATAAGCGTGATATGGCCGCCTAATGACAAACGGCGACATAAGAGGAGTGTCCCTGCCACCCAATTTAATTTCTCTTAGGTCTTTTTTTTTTTTTTTTTTTTTTTTTGAAAGATGAGAATTTTATTGAAGGGCAACAAAACTGCCGACAGAAACTACAAAAAAAAATAAAAAATACTAACACTCTGATAAGAGACTCAAGGGGCCCAGTCTCTAAACAGACCCAACACTTTGGAGAACACTACAATCGAGGAGGAAGCAGAATTTCTGAACACTCTGTTGTTCCTCTCGGCCCACAAAGCCCAAAGCACAGCAAGGAGGATGCACCGCTATTTTCGCCCACCCAAAACGCCTCCATCTTTAGCGTGCCAAGAACTGAAAAGTTGATCAAGAGAGGAAGGCAACACCCAATTCACTCCCGCTAAATGGATAATGCTCCACCAGATATCCGTGGAGAATGGACAGTGGCTGAGAAGATGCGCCACAAATTCTTCATGGCTGAGACACAAGGGACACGCATTGGGAAGAATAAAGCATCTCTTACGCAGGTTGTCTATCTTGAGGATCCGGTTTCTACCAGCAAGCCATCCAAAAGCAGCCACTTTAGGAGGCGTCCCGTATGACCAAATAGGACCCGTAGAGAGGCAGGAAGAAGGAGTGGAAGCCTTAGACAAATGAGCGTAGAAAGACTTGACCGAAAAGGTTCTCTTGCTCGATAACTTACACTGCATGGAATCTTGGGCGGAAGGATTCGGCCTGAAATCTTGCAAATAAGAAAGCAGAAGCGCTACTTCTTGGATCTCGACATCATTGAAATTCCTTCGAAAATGAGAAATCCACCCCTCCGTTCCTGTTGTGATAATAGCAGTCCTTGATAAAAACATTCTGGTTAGGACTAAGAAGAAACAGAGAAGGGAACGACTCAGTCAGAGAGGATTGACCATACCAATGATCCAACCAAAATCTGATTCTATTCCCGTCCTCCAGCCTAAAGAGCACATTGGCCGGAATTCTGGGGATATCTTGACAATGCTTTTCCACATTACGGAAGATCTATAGGCAGACGAGTCCTTTGTCCACCACCCTGAGGGGTCCAACCCATATTTAGCTGCCACAATTTGTCTCCATAGACTGTCGGATTCCGCCCCAAATCTCTAAAGCCATTTACCTAGGAGAGCTTTGTTCATGATATCCAAGTTTTTGATACCCGCTCCCCCTTCCTCATAAGGGGAACAAACTTCCTTCCACCTAATGAGAGGGAATTTGAAAGAATCACTACACGCCTACCACTAAAATCTTTTACGAAGAGCATCAATTTTGGAAATGACAGATTTGGGGCATTGAAATAAGGATAAGAAAAAGATCGGCATGCCAGAGAGAGAAGCCTTTATGAGGTTAATCCTACCCCCCAAAGAAAGCGTATTCAACATCCAGGATGAAAGTTTTCTTTCCATCCTTTCAAGAATGGAATCCCAAATGTGCACAGAAGGTTTACCTATAGACAGGGGGAGGCCCAGATAAATCGTGGGTAAGGAACCCACCTTGCATCCAAAAGTATCAACAAAGGAAGAACAAACCTAAGGAGGGACATTAATATCGAACATTTCAGACTTAGCTAAGTTCACCTTTAACCTTGATGCCACTTGGAACCAGCAGATGGCCATATTTAGAAAATTGATCATCAACTCATTTGCAACACAAAACAAAAGAGTATCATCAGCGAATTGCAAATGATTAATATAGATGTTGGAACTTTGAATAGGAAAACCTTTAAATGGGCCAAGATCTTGACCCCTAGACAGCATTCGACTCAAGGCCTCCATAACCATAACAAACAGGAACGGGGAAAGAGGATCACCCTATCTTATACCTCTAGAAGACTTAAAATAACAAAGGGAGACCCATTAATCAACACAAAAAATTTAGGAGATGATATACAAATTCTAATCCACGATCTCCACAAGAATCCAAAACCCATCCTCTGAAGCATGTAGTCCAGAAAGGCCCAATCGACGTGGTCGTAAGCTTTCTGAATATCCAATTTGCAAAGTATACCCGAATACTTATCTGTAACACAAGAATCAATGCATTCATTAGCAATCAAAACCGAGTCCAGGATTTGTCTACCATCTACAAAGGCAAATTGAAAAGAGGAAATGAGCTTAGGTAAAACCTCCCTCAGCCGATGAGCTAAAATGTTGGATAAAATTTTATAAGGGCTACCTACTAGGCTGATAGGCCGGAAATCTTGAATCCTTTGAGCCCCTTCCACCTTCGGGATTAGAGCCAGGAAAGTGTTGCCTAATTTGCATGGACAGTCTGCGCCGGGTGAAAAAATCTTGAACAAATGCAAAGAGATCTTCTTTGATAGTTTCCCGAAAGGCTTTGAAAAAAGCAATAGGAAACCCGTCGGGACCTAGGGCTTTATCACTACCCAAATCCCAAATCGAGGCTTTTACCTCTTCCAAATCTACTTCCTTTTCAAGGTGGGAGGCCTCTTCCTCAAAAATGCTCTTGAAATCCAAGCCGTCAATAGAAGGTCTAACCACATTATCTGCAGTCAACAGGTTAGCATGGAATTGAACAATGTGATTACAGATGGTATCTTTGTCAGATATCAACTGGTGATCTATCTCAAGTGAAGTAAAGGAATTAATGCGCGATCTGGAGTTAGCAAAGCTATGGAAAAACTTCGTATTACGGTCCCCCTCCTCGAGCCATAAGGCCCTAGAGCATTGTCTCCATTTAATCTCTTCTTCTTTAAGCCTTGTACTATAATCCCCAGATAACTGAGCTCTCTGGGCAGTATCTTGATCCAATAGGGGAGTAATCTCCTCCTTAACATCTAACTCTTGGATAGCCGCAAGCAAAGAGGAGATTTCACCTTCTCTAGCGCCAAAGAACTCCTTATGCCAGATTCTAAGCTTGGATTTAAAAAATTGGAGTTTTTTAAACAGAACAAAACTGGGAGTGCCTATAGGACTGCAGGCACTCCACCATTCCTTAATCAGATCCCGAAATCCTTCAACTTCGAGCCAGGCCAGCTCGAATATGAAGGGCTTTGGACCCCAATTCAATTCATCAGTTTCCATCAGAATCGGGCAGTGATCAGAGGTAGGTTTTGGGAGACCCCTCTGCCTGGCAAAAGAGAAATGACGGATCCATTCAGAAGATGGGAGAAATCTGTAAGCAGAGACATCAGAGGGGGAGTTCTGCCATCAGACCACGAATATTTAACTCCCTCCATAGGAAGGTCAGTCAGCCCATGAGTTCCTACCCAATCCGAGAAGCGTTTCATAGAAGAAGTAAAGCGATTCCTGTTAGATTTCTCATATGAGAATCGAATAACATTAAAGTCCCCCCCCTACCAGCCACGGAAGATCCCATCTGGATTTCACAGAATTGAGCTCCAACCAAAGGGAGGATCGATATTGACATTTCGAAGGGCCATATACCCCTGAAAACAGCCAGCAAAATCCAGACGATTTCTCCCGAAAAACAATATTGATAGAAAGGTTACCTATCCAGTTCTCTTCCATTTGACGCGCGGAGGTGTCCCACATCACAACAATACCTCCAGCAGCTCCCATGGAATCGACTGCTAACCAATCCACCCCTTTCTGGCGCCACAGCGATCTAACAATGCCCCTGTCCATAGATTGTAACTTGGTTTCCTGCAGCACAATGACTTTAGCTTTAGATCTAAGACACGTCTTGCACCTGGGATCGCTTATGAGGGCATCCCAACCCTCTGACGTTCCACGAGAGGACTTGCATTGGGATACCTTCGATACCCCCCTTCCCTTCCTATTCCCACGAGGAATTCCTTCCAAATTTCTCGTCTTAACTCAGCGTAACGAAAAAGATAGGATTTTGATTGATTCATAAGTTTTTCGTGAAGATAAAAGAACATAATTTCTTCATATATGCAATATAAAATAACATTAAATTGACCGTTGATCAATACCCGACATCCTACCAGCCGCGGTTCTAGTAGCCACAAAATTTTCCTGCTCTTCTTCTACCACAGGCAAATCTATAGTTGCACGAAGCGTGAAATGAAGCAGAAACAGATTCAGGTGCAGGATTGTGGAAGCGTCTATTTAAAATATTTCCATGGATAAATAGTTAGGAAGCAGGGGCAGAAACGGATTCATGTCAAAGTCCTATTATACTTTTTTTGGCTCGTTATATAATATGTTGAGCTTATGACATTAGACTTGGATTTCACAATATTGCATGTAAGTTAGTTTTTATTTTATTTTATTTTTATTGTCAGGTTGTTGCCAGATCGCAAGCTGAAATCCCTCTTGCAGCGGCCATTGGATCATCTGCCTGAATCAAAAGATGGTTACTCTCTTTTACTTTTTTGGTATTGGGAGGAATGCTTGAAGGAGAGGTATGCTCTAATTTGTTATGTTTCACTATTCTTCATCATTCATTTTCTTTGAGAACATAAAGAAAATTTTATTAAGAAAAGAAAGTATATCAAATGAGAGGGGATGATATCCCATTACAATGGGCCAAGCAGTTAATGTGTCTTTTCCAACACATCGACAATACCATTTGACTCACTTCCAAGATGGGAAATGAAGTTCTAGCCTAGAGAGAGAGAGAAAAAAGAAGAAGCCTAGAGATGATATCCTGGATTCCATTTAAGACAAAGTTTAGATCCACGGCAAAGAATCCTTATTAGTTGCCCATCATTGATTCTCCTTGAGTCTCCTTTACCCATCACCAGGTAGGAATATCTTTTCCAAAAATCCTCTATTGATGCATGAAGGAATGATCTAACCTAATATGATGACATGAAATTAAAAGACAAATTAACTAGAGCAATGGAACGATAAAATAAAGTTAATTTACCATAAATTCAGAAATTTCAGATTCATGACATGTCTGAATTCAAGCTCACGACAGTCCCGCAATGCGAATCTCATAAAGTACTAATTAACCGGGACCTATTGGAGATAGAAGCCCCATTCTAGTATAGGGTAGTATAGGGTTAAATCTGAATTCAATGGAAATCATGTGTCTTGTAAGAGTTTTAACGTGTTAAGGCTGTTTTGTGGGAAATGGGTTTGGGGTATCTAGGTTTAGAGGAATTAGTGTTTGGAACATTAGAGTTGAGGTTTTGGGTTAAGATTTCAGATTGTGGGTTTAAGGGATTTAAGATTTAGGGTTTCTAGAATTGGGAATATGGTTTCAGGTTTCGTGAATTAGGGACTTATGATTTGGCTAGGGGATTTTTAGATTTCGGGGATTGGATATCTAGGGTTTTGATAATCAAGGGGTGGAGAATTAGGATTTTGAAAATTAGGGTTTGTGGATAAGGTTTAGGGATTCTAAAATCTAAGTTAGGATTTGGTTGGGTAGGGATTTGATGGGTTAGGTTTGATTGAATGTGGGTTCTAGGGAGACAAAAGAAAGATAAAAGAAGAGAGAGATTGGAGAAACTAGAGAAATAGAAAAGATAAGAGAAGAAGGAAGATAATACCTTGATGAGAAGAGAAAAAATAGAAAAGATAACTAGGGAATCACCCCCCGTGGTTTCACACCACCAATCCAATCGTAGGATGATTTTTTTTGCTCAATCTCACAGCAAAAGGAGAGAAATCCATTTCATTCATAACATGCATAATGGCTAGGGTGGGGACGTTCAACCCTTTATAGTATCAGAAAAGACCTTTTACAAAAAGACGCTCTCAGATAAGATTCTCAACATAAAGATGCTTAATGAATTAAAAGTTGTTCCCAACTCCCTAATCTTAACACAAATATGAGCTATACAAAAAATAATGAAACATGTAAACAAACTAAACAACTAAACTATTTTGTGACCCATGGGGTCCATGATCAAGATGTTCGATGATGATGATCCAATGGTCCGATCATCGTGTCCACTCGATCCAACGGCCCAATGTGTCTATCAAGCTCCTATATGTAGCTCACATGTATCTTCCCAGTATATATACAAACATGCATGTGGGGTCTTCATCGTGGCTAGGAATGTGAATTGGGAAAAGTGGGCCCCATGTAATGGTCTTCTAGCTATAAGGAGACTGGCTTGGCCCTCCTCTGATATGTTGCTTGGATGTCCTCATCATCTACGCTTCCTAAGGGCCTTGGCCTTCACTTAATGCGCCTCTGCCTCTAAGGTGTCTGGAAAAGCCACATGATATGAATATTTCCCTTGTTATCCACTAAAACCCCTCCAATGTCACAGAGTTATGGGTTTCCAAGGGAAGAACAATTAATATCCAACTTCTAGAGTTTGATGGGAGCACAAAGCCAACTGTTTTTTTTTTTTCTTCCATGCTTCTCTGGTTGCCATTAATAATCAATCCCCTAGCAAGTCCTATGCGGACACACCATAGAATTCATGTGTCATTAGGCCTATTTTGAGATGTAAGTGTAACCCTTGTTCTTTCCACCAATTTCAGCGTGGTTACCACCACATTGTTGAAAATGTAGTTGTTTTGCTCTTTTTGAATCTCCTAACAAAGAGCAGAAGGAAGAAAACAACACAAACTATTTCTGCTATTTGATAATGGCCTGCTTCCCAACTTCTAAAGACCTCTGGAAGCTTCTTATTAAATGCCCAACAGGCCAACACACACTGAACAAGAAGAGATGATGGACCCTTTTCTTGCCCCTTTTACACATGATACAGTAGCTAGCAAGTCTATGCTCCCAATTTCTAGGATATTCTAAAGTGAAGATTTTACCAAAATTGCGATTGACCAAGCAAAAGACAAATTCTAGGAGCCAGAGAGCCCGGGGGGTGGGGTACTGAGGTGGAATACCTTCCCTTTCTAGTGCTTTGGAGAAGTATTTTGTGGAGAATAAACCATTGGAGTCACATTTTCACACTCTTGAGTCCACCTGGTGAATGGGTTCAAAATATAATACTGCATTTATAGTATCGTTGCAGATATCATTTTTCAGGAAAAAAAAATGGTAATCCCTTTTTTTATTTTTATTTGAAAGACTCCAAAACTTTATTGCATGAAAAAGGATGACAAAGAAACCTGTAAACCACATCAGTTTTTTGAATAACCGATATGTATGAGCTGAGGTGATACTTTTTGATTGATACAAGTACTCCTACATACGCAATACATATGCAACATAGGAAATGTAACACATCGATGCATCATGTTATGTAGATGTTAATGCCACAAATTATAACACATTTATGTCTGGACATATGCTCTATTACATTTTCAATGTACACTTAATATGCTGGATTGTCTAAGTGTCTAGACTCTAGCCTTTTTGTGATGCTAATGTCACATCTTGGGTTGTGTGAGTTTCTAATCTTGCATGTTCTGAAATACTAGTGCAAGCACTCATTTAAAGTGGATTATGGTTTCCATTTTGCATTCTTATTGCATCTGTAATAAACAATCACTACTGCAGGTATGAACGGTTTGTTGTTGCACTTGAGGAAGCATCAAAGGATATGATGGCTAGACTAAAAACTGATGCATTGAAGGTTGTTAGCCTTCTCTTTTCTTGTATTTAGACCTGTCTGGATGAATTTAGTTGCTAAGGTTCCCAAGTAAGTTTCTGGGATATTGATTCTTCAAAGTTAGTAATGCACACTCTACAGCTTTTGATTGTTCTCGTCTTCAATGAGGTAACCATTGGATGCTGTTCTGTGCCTCAACTTTGAGGTTATGGGCTTGGTCCATCCGACCTTATGCAATCCATTTATCAAATCAATGAGTTTGATTCCGGAATTGCTGGAGTACATGTGGTAAACTCATCACATGAGAATATTGGACTACGGAGACAACCAGCTCATTGATATCAGACTCTCTGCACTAATTACAAGTACTTAAACAAGAATTTCAGAAAATTAAAAAAGCATAGTGCCTTCTACAGCCAACAACCATTTTTATCAACTCTATGGATGCCATCTAATCCTGATGAAATCTTTAATAAAGATCTTTCAACTCATAGATTGTTTCTGAATCAATCTTAATCCATTCAGAACAGGATACTAAGTGGGAAAAATTGTATCTATAAAGATTTAGCCAAATCATAAAGTTTAAAAATAGGATGCGTAGATTTAGAAAATCAGCTCCAAAATCATGAACAACTATAATATTCCAAAAATAGAAGTCATAGTCCCATACATTTACCCCCAAAAATTCAGTAGTACCAGTCTAAAAATTCAGCACATGATGGGCCCCTTGGGCCTACATTTTTCCCTTTGGGTTGGAGAAAACTTCAGTGATTTTGATACTTAATAAAAAGTAAAGACAAGCATCTAAAGGTATTGTTTTAACCTTTCAGAAAAAGAAAAAGAAAAAAAAAGTAGAATAGGGCTTGTTCTTCCATTTCATCAAGTATTGCCTCTTTTGGCATTGCTTTTGGTGGCTGTCTTCATCAAAACTTGTTCCACTTCTTCTTTGGGAGCTCCATGTCCATGTTAGCAACAACCTTTCTTGGATGTCATATAGCTTTTTCATGGTACTCAAACAAATATACCACGTCGAGAGTCGTCAAGATATCTAAGTCGTATTGCAACTCAATCCCATAGGTTGCTACTCATTTTTCTCTTGACCCAGCGAGTCTAATCTTCTTAGGCTTGAGCTTGTTATAGGTTCCTCTTGGAAACCTTTCTTTGTGTACTGTACGTAAGCCATAACCAAGTTGCCTTCACTATAAATTTTCTCTAGAAGGTGTTCTTTTGTGGCTTCTTGGTACTTGGAGTTGCTCTGTTGTATCTTCTTACTTATCTTAGCTTGCAAGTCTTCAAAGTGTTTGGCGAACCCGACAACATCGTCACTTATTTGATCTTGTACTAGCAATGGTATTATGGTATTAAGTCAAGTACATGATGTGGACCCCATCTAGTGATAATCTCAACTGGGGATCTCCTCATGGTGCAATTTATCGAGTTGTTGGAAGCCAACTCAGCTTGCAGTTAAGCTTAGTCTCATTGATATATCTTATTGCATGCAGTTACTTCTCAAAAGGCTACTAAGGCTCTTGTTGATTACCCCGGTTTGATCATCCGTTTGAAGATGAGAGGTGCTCGAGAACTGAAGCTTAGTCCCCAAATGCTTTCAAGAAATGCATTATAAGTGTTCCACAAATTTTGAATCTTGGCCTGAAGCTATAGTTTTCACTATCCATGAAGTCTTTGTTTGGCTATCTTTTTTTTTTTCATTGCTAATTAAATAGGAGTTCGGATTATTTTGGCAAGTATCATGTGGACAATAAGATGCTGAAATTGGTTTGTTTCTAGAGGATTCTTGCTAGAAGATTACTAACCTGTAGATACATGTATATGAACCCTTAAAAACTATGGATATGTGCTGGATGACTCGTTTAAGACTAGGAGGTTGTTGGGAATTTTCCACAATCCCTAATTGGGCTTGTCAGCTTTATGGCAATGATCCCTTATGTGGTATGTATTATCACTTAGTTCACTTAAAGTTCAATTTCACTTGTTTGCTACCTTAGACTGCTTCTTATGTATCTACTGATTCTTTTGCAGACAATTTATGCCTTGTTGGATAGTAAATCAGAACAAGAACGGAGGTTGCTTTCAGCGCTTGTTAATAAAGTAAGTTCACATTGAGGGATTTGCTTCGTTGGAATCATTTATTTCAGCTCTTCTCCACCTCCAAACTTCTTTGTATAGTGCAGCATTTCTGCTGTCCGTATTGTTCCTCGGCTAAAGTGGCCTGCTTTTCCTTTTTGTTGAAGCTCCTTTTTGTAGTCTTACAAGTTTGATTTAGAAGATGTGTGAATTCTTGAGTTCTTTGCAGCTGGGGGATCCAGAAGGGAAGGGAGCATCCAATGCTGTGTTTCATTTGGAAAACCTTCTAAGTAACCATCCAAATATGAAGGTAAAACTATCTATTATACCCATCACTTATTCTCATACCTTTAAACTTATTAGGCAAATTGATGGAAAGTCTGAACCAAAAAGTTTGTCTTGTATACTTTAAAACAAATTCACAATGCCCTGCTAGATGTTTCAACTTTACAAGATGGGGCTGTAGCTGGTAGGATTTTGGAGTGGTTATGTGAAGTTTGAGAGAGCAAAGGAAGCATGGGCTTTTAGTCTAGACGTAACGTTGGTATCAATTGATGCGAACAAATAGATAAACATGGTAGCTAGATGCTTAGGAACTCTGCATTGATGCTTCTATATGACTATATCCTATGATATATGGTTTATTATCACCGATATCCTACCAAAATTTCTTAATGATACTAAAGCTTTGGATGGGACCTGTATCTCTATCTGTGTCCTGGACTCGTGGAGATGAGTCGCATCTCCCTTCAGTGTGCCTGTCTTTTTTATTTTTTATTAATTTTCCGGGCATCTAGGATATAGAAACAAATTGCATAAGAGAAACTAAATAAGCAAATAATCAACAAAGCCACTAGATGTACCAAATAAATAGTGTCAACCAGGAAAGTCAATGTGGAGAAAATACTTGGAGCTCAATATCTTTTTTCTGGAAAGGTAACACTACCAGGGATTGAACCCTGGATCACTGTCACACACTGCACTGTCTCCACCGAGCTCATCTCATCAGCAGGGGACTCATCTAATCAGCAGGACAAAAAAGTGAATTAAATCAAGGAGCAAAGCTTTCTAGTGTCAAGGACTCAAGTTAGAGCCTAAAAAATGAGCTCATAACTCACACAAACACCTTTTAACCGAGAACTTAAAACCTGATCTTAGTAATCTACATTATTACAAAAGGTGAGTTATTCTTTTCTGTCTCTTTTGGTTTTTTCCCCCCTAAATACATACATTTCCTAGGCACTTTTTACATAAACAAGCTACCACTGTAAATTTTCTTAATTGACTTCCCCGTGTTTTCCTCTATGAAATCAATTCCTGCGTGCTAATGTTAACCCCCAATTTGTATATAGAGACATTTAGGAAGTATATCATGTTTCTAAAACAGGATAATTCAAACTATTATTATCCACATTCTTGAGTTGATTCGTATTCTGTGTTTAGATTTTTTTTCTAAGACAATGTGCCCCTTTTCACAAGCATTTCTAGATGTGGACAGAAATTTCCGCTTGGCAGTGTAGAATTTCCAAGCTGCAAATTTGGTGGGTCTTTGAGATGATGTGACCCAAAAATCAGGTCATCTACTGATCAGGTGGCCACATAAATATGTTTTTGAGGGATAATCAAAATTTTATTGGAGAAACGAAAAGGAGAAAGAGGATGATAAGGCACCACTCCAAAGTATACAAAGAGGAAGAGTCCCCAAGAGCCATGGGATAATTCTAGAGGCCTTTCCAACTTCTCTGAGCACTCTAGCCCAGTCTATGACTAATCCTTTGGCCTTCTTGAAGACCACCACGACGTGCAACCACTACACCGAAAGCACCTGCTATTTCACTTGTGCCAAATCTCCCATAGGGAGGCAAGAAGAGCGAGCCGTCGTAAGAAAGGCTTCCTTCTGCATTCCTTGCTGACACTGTGCCATGCTTGAAAAAAAGTTCCCAATTGAATGCAGCATGACCCATTCAACTTCTAAGAGCTTGAATAACTTCTTCTATATCTTCGGCTCAAAAGTGCAATGCATGAATAGGCAAACCATGGTCTTTGCATCCATAAAGGTACAAGACGTGGCCATTTGGGCTCCCTCCAAGGTGGTGGCATTTACTTGTCTGGTGAGTTGGAATAAGGTTTCGACTATTGACAATCTAAGGAAGAGGGGCCTTTTCATCATTAATGCATGTCCTCTATGTTGGCATAGTAAGGAGTTGGCTGTTCACCTCTTCACGCATTGTCCGTTCTCTAGGGAAGTGTGGGATAGCTTCTTTGGAATTTTCGGAGTTTCATGGGTGATGCCTAGTTCGGTCGAACGGTTATTCAGGTAATGGCATGGTGGAGGCATCAGCAAGGTGGGCAGAGATGTGTGGAGGTTGTCCTTTCTTGTTTATCTATGGGCTTTGTGGGGAGAAAGAAAACAATAGATGCTTTAGGGACATTTCTGGGAATCCTAAGGGAGTCTTCATTAAAGCGAAATCTTTTGTTATGGATTGGGCTTCAGCTCTTGCAAATCTGCAAGCTTGCAGTCTAGCAGGAGCGGATTGGAGCGCCTTGTAATTTTTTTCTTTTTTGCTCTTTTTATTATTTTGGGCCTTGCCGTTTAATGATTTTTTTTTTTTTTTTGAAAGGCAACTAAGATTTTATTAAAGAGAAAACAGACAAACAAACCAGAAGAGATGCCAAGATGGTGACTCAACTACCTCCCCAAGAATTCCAGATTACAACTGTTAATATTTGGTGCAAAGGATGCCCACTCTATGACAAGGAGTCTAGCTCTTTGGGATATACTCGCTACATATTTACAACTGTTATTGAAGCAGCTCCCGTTCCTCTCCTCCCAAACAGCCCACCAGATTGCCAAAATCAAAAGCCTCCAAAGAGAAGTCTTTTGGCTGCTGATTGTCACCCCGTGCCAGGCGCGCAAACACTGATCCACTGATTGAGGATGGCACCAGAAAATCTGGAAGAGCTGAAAAAAATCTGCCCATATCTCCATAGTCCAGGGGCAATGCAGGAAGAGATGAGCCACCAACTCTTCATAGTGCATACACAAGGAGCACATATTAGGGATCACCGTGCCTCTTTTTTGAAGATTGTCCTCCATAAGAACTCTCTTTCTAACTACCAACCACCTGAACGCTTGAAACTTAGGAGGAGCCGGATAGGACCAACCAAAGCGCGAGCTAGATATATCTCTACCACGGTTCTCGTTTGAGATGGCCTTGTAAAAGGACTTGACTGAAAGTAAGCTGGACTCATCCAATGTCCATACCATTTTATCTGTTTCACTATCCACTGGCACCACTCCCTGCAAGCGTTCCAAAAGGGCCACAAAATCTGCTAGCTCATTATCTCAGAGTGATCTTCTGCAAGGAAGGTCCCACACCACCGAACCACCCACCCAAGAGAAGCAGTTGGCAACCACCACCGTTGGATTCTGGGCTAGGCTATATAAAGCAGGGAACTCCTCTTTCGGACTAGTTCCTCCAACCCAAGAGTCTTTCCAAAATCTAACCCTTTCACCCTTTCCCACCTCAAAGCCCACTCCCTGCAAGAAATACGCTTTTACCGAACAGATTCCTTTCCATAATGCGGAGGTCCTATAAAGTGACGATTCCCTCATTCCCCATCCTCCCAGCGAGGAACCATACTTGTCCTTTAGGACTCTCTTCCACAACGCATCGTCGTCCTCTCCAAATCGCCAAAGCCACTTCCCCAGAAAGCTTTGTTCACGGACTTAAGATTCTTGCCGTTTAATGAATAAATTGTCATCCTTCCAAAAAAAAAAGGGTTAGAATCTGGGAGTGCTCGAGTACTTCCAAGTTCCAAATACCACCAATAGGGTCCAGAATCCTGGAGGATGAAGGATGGAGATAGCTGTATAAGACAATTTGAGAGAATCAGTCAGAACACCGTGTTCCACGCCCTACTGTACCAACCCTTCTAAGTGATGCTACTGCCATGCAACATATCCATGGGGCACATGAAGTCGATAATCTCCTCAATCAGGTTTCTGTGGAATCAAGGCTCCCAGCCTTCCACACCACGTGATCTCCCACCATTAGAAGTACACTTGGATATAAGAGCAATAATAGCATCTTCTTGAGCAACAGGTCTGAAGAGGCTAGGGAATGGGACACTAAGAGGGTGACATGCATATGTTGAATGGGGAAAGTTGCAATTTTTAAAACCTTGACTGTTCCTATACACTTTTAGCCCACATGATGAGTTGATTGGTTTGTTTTTGAGTTGGATCATCTACATGGTGGGTCACCTGATGGCTGATGCACATTTTAGAATCTTCAGATGTCCCAGGCACATGCCAGTTTGGCATTCAAGGTTGTCTATATGTACAGTTGCATATGGACAGGTGTCTGTTTGCTAAAGGTCCTGTCTACATCTTACTACAGAATGGAGCTCTTATGCAGCCATGGACAATATTATAGTGATAGTTCACCACCATTTATAGACTGTTGGTGACTCATAGCTGAGAGTGAATGATCCATTCTGCATCCCTGGCATGAAGTTTTGCTGGATAGGAGAAGCCACTTGTCTTTGATTAAAGGTGTGATCAGGAAATGGTTGTGACTGACAAGGGAAAAGGCCATGATTAGTTTTCATGTTGTAGTGAAAGTGGTTCATAGATGCTCATCATTTTTTCTCTGTAACGCTCAAGTGATAATTTGACGGATAAAGGGAACCGTCAAGATGGTTGTGGCTTATGGGAGGAAGATGTTTTGAATGATGATAGTGGTCTACAAAACCTTAAATGATTTGTATACATGGATCTATGATCAGAGAGGTGATCTTTGGTGAGAAGTGCGACTGCCTCACCAGCTACAATTCAAGCATCCTTCCATGAGCAACTTTCTTCCATCCCAAGGGCAAGTGCTCTGAATGTGAGGGACAAGTGCTGATAGTAGTTAGAACAGTACAAAAATGATGATCTTTCTTACGCTAGCTTGTTGGAAGATGAAATAGTGTCCACAAAACAATTTTATGGGTCTTGATGTAGCTCTGATTGGAAGGTCAGAATCAGGGATCCAAACGTACAAGAGTAGCCCTCATATATATACTCTAAGCTTGGTGAAATTTGTCACAAAGTAAATGTGTTTCTACATTCCTTCATCAGGGATCCGAGCGTACAAGAGTCCCTCAGATATCTACTCTAAGCTTGGTGAAGTTCTTGTCACAAAGTGAATGTGTTTCTACATTACTGCCAGGGTACAATTTTCATTGTGGGATCAGGTGAAATTCCTATTATCATATTTGTTTTTTGTTTTTTTTATAATAGGTAGACCCCAATGGTCAAATGCACCCTGTCTATCATTATTTTATTGGTTTCATTTAAGACGTGCATTTTGTATCTTGTTGTTGTTAGTTACCTGCCTTTAGATGTTGATAATGAGAGTTAATTTGTGTAGGAGCTAGGGGTTGATTTCCTATTTGATTAGGGCAGGGAGTATGTTATGATAGCTTTTGACTATTGATCAATAGAATTAATTTCTTTCAGTGTTTATGTGTGATACGTGGTGGTTGAGGAAGTTCTAGTACATCATCTTGATATCAGTCTGTCTCCTTTTTTATTTTTATTTTTTTAATTATCTAAATGTACAATACTATGTGGAAAAGTGAAACTTCAATCTATTCTAATTATCTGCTGGAATTTATATAAAACAAATGTTAGGGTCATCATGCAATGGTCTGCAACACTTTGTGTAAATTCTGCTTCTCATATTTATATACTGAGCAGTAGAGCTGTATTCCACAGGCAATAGTGATTGATGAGGTGGATCGTTTTCTCTTCCGACCACATCTGGGCTTGCGAGCAAAATACCATGCTGTATGTTCCATCATTTTCACTATCACTGTACTGACTATTTTGGGGGTAAATCAGCACATGTCAATGTCAATTATATATTGTCTTAATTTATATCCATATTTTAGTAGCTTGATTTATAAATTCACACTCTCCTACCTTTTAGCTTTTTGATTGATTTGCGAACTTTGAATCTTTTAGTTGCTAGTGATAGTTTATGAATCTGTTTCCGGTGTTTCTGAATCAAAGATGGTTTTTGGTATTTCTGAAGGTATGTACCTGTGGAACTTTGTGGTGCTTAACTAGAACTGCTGAAATATATCAGGCCATAAATTGATCCGGATGTAAGTCGCTTTTCAGTGACCAGTATCAGTTTTACGGTGCTGAAATTCAGAATGGAATTTTTTTTTTTTTTTTGAAGATTGAGAATTTTATTATGCACCAGAAGGCCAAGAAAACAAAATATATATGAAAAGAAAGAAAACAAAGAAAAGAAAAGAAACTATACAGCCTGAGAATATACAAACAGGGAGGGAAAAAAATAGAGAAACAACAAAACAGAGCAAAGGACGAGGCCCAAACACCAGCATGCAAGCCAAAAAAGAAAGGAGGCTCTGATCCGAAATTGAAAGGCACAATGACCAATCTGAGACATCCCTGGAGATGGAGGTAACCACCCTATTAGTAGAGTGAAGGGAGTTCCAGAAGCAACGATCGTGCCTCTCTCCAAATGGCCCAAAGGACTGCCAGGATGGATAGGTGCCAGACCATCCCGATGTCCGAACGAAAGCCTCCATGCCAGCTGAAGAGCAAGCTCCCCACACTGTGGGCACCCAAGGGGTGTTGAAGCAGATGAGATGGCAAACCATTCTTCGTGAGTGAAGGGATGGTGGAGAAAGAGGTAGTCGATCGTTTCCTTGTTCGTCATGCACAACAAGCAGATGTTTGTGGAAATTGTCGATGGTGAGGGTCCTGCCTCTAGCTAAGAGCCAAGCAAGGGCGGCTACTTTCAGGGAAGCCCTGTAAGTCTAGATGAAGGGGAAGAGTTGCTAACAAAGGGAGGAGGACTGAGGAGGCTGGCAAATGAACGAATCAAGAACTTTTCGGAGCTGTAGAGGGACCAAGATAGCGAGTCTGCAGCTCCTGTGGAAGGGCGGATGCCAGCAAGAGGTGGAGAAGGATGAGAAAGCTTTCTGTGTCCGAGTCGCGGGGGCCATTAAATACTAGACCCAAT
Source organism: Liriodendron chinense (assembly GCA_003013855.2). Classification (NCBI taxonomy): domain Eukaryota; kingdom Viridiplantae; phylum Streptophyta; class Magnoliopsida; order Magnoliales; family Magnoliaceae; genus Liriodendron; species Liriodendron chinense. The sequence goes on along the minus strand of PVNU02000768.1, from coordinate 887,896 downwards.
GTCAGAAAAACAGTCCGCAACAGTAATGGATCTATCTGTAGCCAAACGAGCCAGGGTGGTAAAAAGAAAGGAGAGAGGCCTATTAGAGATCCAGCTGTCAAGCTTGAAATGGATATGAGAGCCATCTTGAGAAAGAAGGCAAGATCTTCTTGCACCGTGGGCCTCAAGGATGCAATTGCCTTCCAAACACTAGAGGCTTTGTAAGGGAGGTAGGGTTGGGTAACCAGCCACCATCGTTAGACCTATACTTGTTGGCGATGATATCTCTCCACCAACTCCCAGCCTTCATACCAAAGCGCCAGGTCCATTTGCAAAGGAGAGCCGAGTTAACCACAACCAGGTCATGGATTCCACCCTAAGTATGGCTTGCAAACTTCAGCTCAACTCAGGAGGTGGAACTTAGACTGTCGAGGACCCAGACCAGAACTGACTTGGGGCAGGGAAAGAGGGGAGGTTTGGGAGAGCAGCCTTGATGAGCGCCCCCCCCCCCCCCCCCCCCCCCCGGGGGGCGTGACGGGTGTTCTCGGCTGACCAAATATGAGATTGTTTACTGATAGGCGATCAAAATACTTGCTGTTATCATACCACTTCTAGCCAAGTGTGTTGTGCATGTATTCAGGCATTTAACCAATATGTCTTATACATTTGCATGCTTATCACATAATCAAATCCATCGAAGAGTGTGTACTTTATCTGATTTGATTAGCCCATAATTGTCCAACTAACTTGGATATCCATGAACAAATTTGTATTTTGAGTCTGTTTTTTGTTGTTGAAACAGATAGTCTACCTAATTATGTTGATTGCCTCCCTCCCTTCCTCTCTGGAGAAAGGGAAACCAAATCATTAAACACTCCAAAAGCCACGGCCAGGAAGAAAGGCACAACACCAGGGGTGACCCTCTCATTGACAAGCTATGTGCATAAGAATTACCTGAAAACATCAAGCATGCCCAAAGAATGATGAGAAGAAGCAAAATAGCACATGCCCATAATCATCTGAGGCCTGCAAATCTAAAACAGGGGTAATCCAAAATGATATAGTCCCCTTCTGCTGCAACTGGATTTAAATCTTTCTCACTTGGTCAGCGCCAAAGCCCACTCTTAACCATATACTCAATGCTCTGCTTAGAGGGGCAATGGTTAAAACTTTACCATCGAAAATCCTAGAGTTCCTCTCTCTCCTCTCAATTCCCCAGAGAATAGCTAAAGGCAATAGTTTCCACTTTCCAGATAATCTTTCTTTTTGCAGGAAAGGGTCAGAGGGCCACCCAGCAATGATTTCATAGACATTTCTACTCACTGCCCACCGGAATCTAATTATCATCATCCAAGCCCACCAGAATCTAAAAAGATCCAAAAAATGGTTGCGCCAACTAGCAATCAACATATGGAATCCAAAAAGATCTTTCAATATCTCATTAGTAACTCGGATACATTACTTTTAGAACATGCACTTACTTACCTTTCTTCGTGCAGGTTATTTTTCTGAATCAGATTTTGCTCAGCAGAAAAGGAGATGGGCCCAAAGTAGCAAAGCGTTTGGTGGATATTTATTTTGCACTATTTAAGGTATGATTTGGGATTTTCCCCATTCAGTTCGTTTCATCATGCATTTATTCATAAATTCTTAAAAGGTAGTGGTGTAATTCCTACGAGGGTTGTAATTTTCATATACTTTGAGGATATCTTGTAATCTATGTAAATCTTTTAGATGGTCTTGAGAGGATCTCCATGCATATCTTTTAGATAGGCTTGGAAATATTCTCAAGTCTATCTGAAAGATTTAAACTAGATTACAAGAATACCCTTATAGTACATAGAAATTACAAGAATGCCTTCATATGAATTACACCACTATCTCTTAATGTAAATGTTCCACTTCTTGTGTTTATGACAATGCTTGCAACATTCTTAGTTTCAGTTTATGTGTTTGCTGTTGTTTATTTTGCAAATATTAGAGACTACAAATTGGGATGAGAGATTGTATTTAATGGCAAATTATATGCCAAGCAATGTTGTCAAATCGTAAATCATATCGTAAATCGTTTTCTTGTCTGAATCGTATCGTATCGTAATTGTATTGTAAATTGTAAGATTTTCATAAAAATATTATAAAAAAATACAAAACAATTATACATGGATAAGAAAAATTAAAAAACATATCAATCATCCATTTTCTCATGAATATGCTGAAAACACAATTTAACCATAACATTAATGATGTATAATATATTTGTGTATAAATGTATTATTGTGTTGTAATCATTTAAAAAGTAATCCTAAAAAAGATTTGCAAAGTGGTTTTGTTTTGTACCTTTCTTAAGTGTAGAATCATGTTAGAAAAAATGACATGCGATTCCATTGTGAATCAAAATATATCTTGATTTCTTTATTTAGGGTTTTTGGATATCAAAATCCCCAAAAGAAAAAATAGGATATTTTTAATGGTAGAGAGCTATCAAATCATAGACCTATTTGCATGAATACGCATTAAGAAGATGATATAATTATATCGCTGTCTGTAGAGTCTTAAGTAAAACCCTGAATTATCAATCCACTCATAAATAGACATAACTATCATGAATATTTTACCGGTCTTTGGTGTTTTAGCCTAATTTTGATATATTAGAATTTATGAACGGTTTAGATTTAAAGAAAACCCCACTGTTCAAAAGACAAACTTTTCATGGAATGTCAAAAATTCATGATTTGTTCTTGGAATGGAAAATTGAAATCTTTATTATTGGGAATTTGATTTTTAGTATTTTTTGTTAAATCCAAATGGGAGGTACTTCTTTATTTACATAAATAACTTAAAGTATACAGTGCAGGCAGGAATACAGGTGAGGAAAAATTGAATACAAAATAATAATGAAGAAAAATTGAATACAAAATAATAATAAATTAATTTTTTAAGTATTCTTTAGGCCCATTTACGAATTCCAAAATTATCTTACGATTCGATACGATTATCGTACGATTCACCCATACGATTTTGATAACACTAATTCCAGGTTCACATCAACTGATAATTTGCTTCCCACATGTTTTCTTTGGTAAAGTCAGGCTTTCTTTGTCAATTATATTACATGGATTTTCCAAGTAAAAGATGTATCACGTGTCAGAAGATTCTGAAATCTATACATGTAAGGTTTTTTGGGAGATGCCTAAAAACAGAAATTCACTTTGTTTTTACAGGATGCATCATCATCATCATCATCAAGTAAGCCTTATCCCAACTAATCAGGGTTGGCTACAAGAATCATTTGATGCCATTCCACTCTATCAGGGGCCATAATTTCAGATGCCCTGGCATGAATTTGGAATGTCATATTGTTGAGATTTGTGTTGGAAGTTATGGCATAAGTTTGACTCCGGCTGCCAACCTGTCACAACACTCTTTCTTTATCCAGGCTAGGCACCGGCAATGAGAGCATAAAACTCCCACAGGTGCAATGTAATAGACTATTACATAGGTTGATTACAATCAAGCGCTATCTAATAGTCTATTACATAGGTTGATTATCAACGAGGGCTCTCATCATATGCATCTTGATTGAATTTTGTGTTAAAGGAAAATTTAAAATAACCTCTTTGAAACACACAACTCATGAAAGTTTTAAACCACATATACAAAAAGAGAATGCCCCAATTAGGTGACAGGCTACCGTAATTCTTATCCTAAGGTAAAGCAGAAAATGAGTTTTCACTTACGAGTTGTTGTTGGGTGACAGTACTTGCACAAACAATTCCCAGGAAAAATTATTTGGACCCAAGAATCAACTTTTGGGAAACCAAAAAACCTAGCCTTTACAAGCAAATCATTTTTTGGTCACTGAATGGAGTCACTGTACAGTGGCACTCATGGAAGTGATCTGAACCATTCATCAAGTGGGTCATACCGTGAGCATTCGCTGACCTGAAAATCAAGCCATTCCACTCTTCCAATGGTCCACAACTCTACGATGAATCTGTACTATTGGTCCTTTTCTTTTCACAAAAAAAAAAAAAAAAAAAACAAAATTCAATGGTGTCATATTGACGTACAGTACATTTAAGAAGAGGTTCTTTTTGGAATCATTTGCGCAAATGAATGAGTTGGGCTGCTTCCTAGAATTATTAGGCTTCTTTTCATCTCTCTCTCTCTCTCTCTCTCTCTCTCTCGCTCTCGCTCTCTTTCTCAATTTTAATAAACATTGCAACCTTTAAGTGCTTGCTAGATGTTTATTTTCTCCTTTATTTAGTTATATTTTTTTAGTTGATTAAAATATAATGCCACCAAGTCAGAGCTTGGTCCTAAAATTCAAGCCTGTTTATTAGTTGGGCCGAGCTCAAGCTGTGTTTAAAAGCCCCTTGGTCCAGTCCCGGCCCGGCCTGTTTATGGTTTCCAATGGCATTTCCATAATATATTGTACATGTATCTATGGAGATGATGAGTTTCATCTTACCATGATCAGATTTGAAAACTTAAAAAACAAATGATGCAGGTGATGGCTACTTTACTTTTTAAAAGCCTTCTCTTCTTCCTTCCATTGTCCCTCCCCCACAAAACCCTAAATCCTCACACCTCTCTCTCGGTTTTCTAATGGCATAATCATCATGTGCTGGACTTGGACAGACCTCGGCTCAGTACGGGCTTGGCCTATTGACAGCCCTACCTATAACCTATACTGAAAGCTTTTTTGCTAAGTTATTGAATTGGGATGTCTCTGGTAGTTACTTGGTTTTGAACCATCAAAATTTAATGTAGCTTTGGTTGACCCGCGACGTTCTACAATAGATGGTTTCTTTCTAGTTTCAGACTGCTGCGTCAAGTTTACTATTGGAGTTGGTTTGCAACTTTTGGCAGTTGGAAGTTTTGCTTCAACAAGAGTTTTGTATGAGCTCCATAAACTGATTCAAATCATTAATCAATTTATTGTTTACTTCAATTTGCAAGTTAATTTGATAAAGAAAGACATGATAGAACATCTTTGATTCTTCCAGCTAAACTTCTCTATTTTCAGTTGAATTTGTCTATTTTGCAGGGGGCATGCTTGCTTGTATTGCAGCACGCTGCACTTTAAACTTTCCACTTTGACACTGTTCTACGCTTGCATGTTGTGTTGTTTTATATCTTGCATTAAACTGCTTCAATTTGATTGGAAATACTGATTTTAACTTAAATAGTGCTGTTGATGAGAATATTTTCATTCTCTTTTTTCAGGTACTGATCACTGAGTCCAGCGATGGTCAAAGAATGGAGAAAAACGGCAAAAAAGAAGATAAAAAAGATACTAGCACTCAAACTAGGAAAGGAGAAAGTCCTTTGGAGTCTAATGTTGAAATGGACTCACGGCTTCTATCTGCCCTACTGACTGTGAGTTTAATGAGCTATGTTTTTTTACCTCAAATGATTGTTGTTAATTGGTTATGTGGAAAGCACAATGAACTTATGTTTAACAGATGCATTTATTTTTATGGCATTGTTTAGCCGTTTGAAAACTTCTATTGAAACTCTTTAGCCTTTTGTAGAGAGTGGTTCACACAACACGAACAACATATTTAGAAATATTTGAGCTGCAATTGCTCTAGGAATCTAAAGTCTAGTCCTGGTATCCAAGTTCATTTTCTCTATTGGAGTATGAAATGGTCAGATTATATTGCTAGGAGGGGGTTCAAAGCATCCTCTTCGTTTATGTTGGCAATTGAGATCTCAAATTGTTTGGAAAATGTCTCTTTTATTTCTCATAATACTTCCATATTCCTCACTCATATTGGCAACTATTTTTTCTTAGCTTAAAACTGATTCATTAAATAAGAAATGCCAGAGCATTACAGCTAGAACAGTACTTTGGAAATTAATCCCTGCATAATTCTGCATTATTTATAGGCATGAGGTATTGCCTTTTTACTGAACAATTTCAAACTGAGATTTTGTTGCAAATTTCTGTAAAACTGCTTCTACCACTGAAACTAGTGGAGTCTTTTCCTGTCAAGTACTTGTGGCTATCCATTCATTATCTTTTGGATAGAGCTAGCTCTGTGGTACAGCATAGTACTTGATGATGATACCTAATAGTGTTTTTGATTGACAAGTTCATATTCCACCGGTACTTTATTAATATTTGTTAAATTATGGTTATTTGAATGATTCATGGAATTCTTTGATTGGCTTTCTGAAGTTTTTTGAAAATGTGTCACAACCCATTGGTTCACAACCTTTTTACAGGGAGTTAACAGAGCATACCGTTTTGTTTCAAGTGATGAGGCTGATGATATTGTAGAGGTTCAAACGCCAATACTTTTTAAATTGGTGAGCTCCAAAGCTGGAGATTAACAACAGTATTTCAAGTATTAACATTTCATTCAGTACAATTGTTGCTTCTTTAGCATTCCAATGGCAACCTACATTTTTCTTTTCCTATGCAGGTCCATTCGAAGAATTTCAACGTTGGGGTTCAGGCACTGATTCTTCTGTCTCGTATTTCATCCAAAAACCAGATCGCTAGTGATCGCTTTTACCGTGCTTTGTATTCGAAGCTCCTGGATCCTACCGTCATGAATTCTTCTAAAGTGAGTTTAGTCGAATTCATTCTGATTAGATATTGAATTCAATATCCCTTTCCTCGTCATGCCAATTTTAAGCTTTCCTTATTTTTTTTCTCCCTTTTCGTTTCTGCTATCAATATTTATTAAAATGATTCTCGGATAATTATGATAAAACTCACATGTTCCTAACTATCAGGTGCTTGCATAGATATTCCTCTGTTAATGAATCCTTCAAAAATAGAACTTGTCTCTTGACGAGTGCACATTGTCAAATATTGAGCGTTGTAACCCTTCAAAAAAAATAAAAAAATAAAAAAAAATAAATATTGAGAGTTGTAGATGGAGAGAACTTCCTACCCATTTTATAAAATTGAGGGAAGTCTTTTGTTTAGAGATTGGATACCATGTCACTTTTCCCATCATGCTTCACTATAAGATTCCCATTCCTCCCCTCTTCGCTTTTAGTTCTTAAAACATCCTCTAATAATTCAGCAATTGATAATTATGGAAAGAAGGCAATCTCTTGGGTGATGCTGGGGTCAATTTGAGTGCTTGCTTTCAGCTTGGCATGAGAGAGGCTTTCGGAAAGAAGCAAGATCTTGTGGAGGCTTTCCTTGTTGGTGGGCCTTTGGGCCCCTTTGAGGGGAAAGAAATAGTAGATGTCTTCAGGATAAGAGCGGCTCGACCTCTGTACTTTCTGCCGAAAGCAAAGGTGGATTTGCTGGATTGGGCTTCTAGTTCGAAAATTCCTGTAGATTGTATTTCTTTGGGTTAAGGTGGGTGTGTTTGTTGTCGTTTTGGTTGCCTTCGGCACTTCTTCAATAAAATATCGTTACTTCAAAACAAATTAATTATGGAAAAGTCACGTATTTGCAACTATCAAGTGCTTTGTAGAGATGAAGACTTAAATTTTTTTGAGGCAAAGATCTCAAATCTTGTGCACACATACTAGTTTCAAAGCTTGATCAAGAACCCTAAGGTTAGAGGCGAACATCCCAAATGATGGCCCTAAACCATATCAGATGGTTGCAACATGTCCTATTGTGTGATAGCCCAGGCCATGCTCTTTTAGCCAGATTACCCTGCTGAATAATGTCCAGGAGCTTTAATTAACCCAATTTTGTGTAGTCTTTCTTTCAAGAGGAATCTTGGCAAGTTTGAAGTGGAGATGCTTGAAGAATCGCTAGTTGTGCTTAATGGTGTCCATCTCCCAATAAATGAGGCCAATGAGAGAATCTGGGCTGCTTCTCCAGGTTCATTCCCTGCTAAAGGCCAGGCTCCTCAGTGGTGCAAGTTCCATCGTTTGGGGTTACCTTGCCCCTCTTCGTGTTCAAGCTTAAATATTGGGCAGCATCTGTGAAGAAGATTTGCATGTGGGACAATCTTCAAAAAGAGAAGTACCCCATCCAAATATTTGTTTTATGTGTGGGAAAAAGGGGGAAACAGTGGCCACTTGTTTATCCATTGCTATTGATGTGGGAAATTTGAACCTTCTTCTTTAGCATTTTTGAAGTTGTGTGGGTCTTTCTGAAAATGGAAAGTTGGCTGTTGGAATCTTCTGCTAGAGACGAAAGATCCTATCAAGATTGCTGTCATGTGCCATAATGTGCACAGCCTGTATTGACATGGGACTTTCTTTACTTGGATTCATCTACTAAGAGAAGCTGTGGTGTTCAGAGGGACTAGATTTGGTCTCCAATCCCTTCATACTCTAAGCTCTTATATGCTAGTGATTGTGGGTGTACACGTCGTGTGCACTCCATTCCATTGTGTCTGGGATTTTAAGAGTCACTTGACATTTCTTTTTCTTTTCTTTTTTTAATCTGGTCATTCCACCAAAATTTCACACATTCTCAGAGGCCGATAATTGTGGACTCTTTGGCCAATTGAAGTTCTTAGAATTTTTTTATCAGGGCATCTGTAAATTGTGTTGTGCATTCTGTTCTTTTATGTGTTATTGCTGCAACTGGACATTGTGGACTGTTTATCAGTTCATCTGTTTTTGTTGTTATCAATAGAAAAAATAATCAAGAGGCATTTTACTTGAACTATGTTTGCACAAAGTGTGAAGCGAGGTGGCAACGAATTTGGGTGTGGGAGGGGTGCATCTGTTTGAAAACGTTAGCAAGTATAAATGTCTAGGAAGGGGGCGTGGGAGCGCGAGTCAGAAATGCGATTCAAAACAGGAGCTTCACCTAGTTGGAAGGATAGAACAAAGCTTGAAATATTCGTTTGTTGTATATCTCGCTGTTCTCTTCATGATGATGATACATGCTTTTAGTTGAGCTAGACCAAGCAGAGTTAGTTTCTAATAGACTGCTGGATCTTTTGCAGTTTTAGCTGACTGTATTATTTTGGCTTGATATCCAGCTCGAAATGTTTGTTAATTTATTGTCTGAATCGATGAAGAGTGATGTTAACATAAAGCGGGTATCTGCCTTTTCAAAGCGCCTCCTGCAGGTTAGTAATGAGATTTAATTCTCTCTTTATGGACGAGAGCCTTCCAAAACCTGATTACTTTGTATATCTGCTGCTTAACATTAGTCTTTTTCTTTGAGTTTCTTTCACAGGGGGGGAAACATAAGCAGAAAAAAATGACTTTGTATTAACTTTTAGATGGGTTTAGTTGTAGAAATGTTTTTATTGTTTTCTTTTTCTGCAGAGATTTTTTTTTCCTTAAAATTTTGGAAAAGGACATGTTGTCGATATATTCAGTGTCCGTTTTGGTAGCAGATTATGCAAAATTTGGATCAGACTAATCTCGATTTTGATAGGCCTCATCCTCCACATTAGGTATGCCATTCTAAAGCGGCATTTTTCCTCTGCTCAATTGCAATTATGGGTGTGTTTAGTTCTTTGAGAACTTCCAAAATCACAACAATGCAGAGGAAAGTGCCAATTCAGTGCGTCAAATCTGACATAGAGAGAATGTGGCCAACCAAATTCAGCATTACGTTTGATTCAGGGGATCGTCAGTTTTTTCACAATGCACCTTTAATTTTGTATTTTCAATCTCTTTCTTTCTTTCTTTCTTTCTTTTTTCCCTGGATTCATCTAAAGGAAAAATGGTAGTTGACTTGACAGGTCACTGCCTCTGACCTGCATATGAGTAAAATGCACTCTTCGATCTTTAGGTCTAAATCATAGCATACTGATATGCCAAGTTATTTGAACAGGTTGCACTTCAGCAACCCCCTCAATATGCTTGTGGATGCCTCTTTATACTTTCCGAAGTTCTAAAAGCAAAGCCACCTCTATGGTAAAAGCTTCTGAAGGCTATTTAGATAACTAGGTTGTGAACTTGCATTTTATAATTTGGTTTCTGCTACAAACATGAATTGTCATCTTGCAGGAATATGATGCTACAAAATGAGTCTGTCGATGATGATTTTGAACATTTCGAAGATATAATAGAAGGCTCTCAGACTGTAGCAGACAGCATTCCCTCCGGCAAGTCAGAAAATTCGGTTGATCTTGTAGTCATGGCAAATGGCTCCAATGGTGTCCAGACCAACAGTGATGCTTCTGACTTGGAAGACGAGGAAGACCTACCAGTGTCCTCTTCTGAAGAAGACAATAGTTCTGAAGGAGAAGATAACTTGCTTCAAGGAGATGATTTGAATGATGTGGGGAAGTTTGAGACAGTTTCTGATCATGGCAAACAACAATTGGAACTACCTAATAATAAAGGATCATCACTACCTGGAGGGTACAATCCACGGCATCGGGAGCCTTTATACTGGTAGACTTTCCAAATTCTTTATCTTGATTTTTGAATTGGCGAATCAAGTTTTGCTAGCCCCAAGTGTAAGGCAGCCCATCTACATGCAGCCAAGTGTGCCAATGTGCCACACTGGGGCAAGTTCCAAGCCCAGGTGGGTCCCGCCGGTCTATTCAAGTGGGTATGATGTTAGAAACAAATGGATGGCATAGACCCAAGTTTTTCTATGTTATGGTTTTATGAGCTTTCCTTCTTGTCTTTGGATTGACCTTATTTTTAGCCATGTCATCTTCAGTGGCACCCACTTGATGGACCAATTGAATCATGCGCCTGTGTGACATGCTGGCACATTGATGCCTTGAAGATCAGCTGCTCCATACATGTGTGGAGATAGCAAACCTCCAGGTGGTTCATAATCATATTATTATTTTGTAAAAGGATTAAAATATCAGTACTGGAGGAACACGTGTGCCATTGTAAGCACCAAAAAGCATTGTTCAATATTGTTATATTGGACAATGCCATTTGAATATTTTGGTTCAAAGCAATTAAAATTTTGTCCTAACTTAGAAAAGGAGCACTATTTACACCCAACTTATTGACCATTGCACCCTTGTTTTTCCACACAGTAGTACAAATCTTGTGGTAATGCAATATTACAAAGAACACTATTTACAACCACCTTTATTGATTGTTGCACCCATTCTTTTTTCAAACATCATTACAAATTTTTTGGTAATGCAGTAATGCACTAGTCGAACTTTTGACATATTACCAGAAGTAGAAAGAAAACTTATCCATGGTAGTGTACCACTCTCCTGACATGGCAGGTCTTATCATGGGTGTTCAATGAGGAAACTGCCCTGATGCCTTGCCTAGACAAGAAAAAGAAAATCCTTTTCAGAAAAAATCATTCGTAGAACAGAAAAAATAATATGTTTATTTTCTTTTGCACTTGTACCATGTTCTCTGCAATATTTTTCCTTCTTATAAAAATCATTCGTTGGACATGCTTTTAAACATCTGGGAAGTTGGATGATCTTTTAGTTTATGAAAAAAAAAAATCCTCTTTTATGAATTGACAGCAATGCTGACTGCACAAGCTGGTGGGAGTTGACAGTACTGGCTTCTCACGTTCATCCGTCTGTAGCAACTATGGCCCAGACCCTTTTATCTGGGGCTAACATTGTGTACAACGGCAACCCTATAAATGACCTGTCTCTTGGTGCTTTTCTGGACAAGTTCATGGAGAAGAAACCAAAGGCAAACCGGAGAGCCGAAGGCACATGGCATGGCGGTTCCCAAATTGCACCTGCAAGAAAGGTCCATTTCTCAACCAAACTATGATCTTATGGAATACCTTGTTGCCTACGATTCCCAGTTTTGAATATCTTTTTATTCTTTTAATTTATTAATATTTTTTTTCGTAGTACATTATTTAGATGTTTCTCCATTCATGCCTATACTAATATCCTGCAACATCTAAAAACTTGATGTCACTTTAAAAATTCACCAAAACAACCTAGCCACGTGCAAGATAAGGGGGTGACTCAGTATAGGTAAGAGGAGGTTTTGTTGTTCACTGGAGGATCTGTTGCACTTGGCTTGCCCATCTAAGGGTCCACATGGCAGGATGGTCAGATAATTTTAACCATCCATGGCCGTATTGTTGTCGGGCAACTCTTAAAAATTCACACTGTTGGGACAATCCTGGCTGCCTGGTTTTTCCCTTTTGAATGTGATTGTTAGCTTCTTCTTCTTCTTCTTCTTTTTTTTTCTTTTAATTTTTTTTATAAACATCTAAGGCCAATTGCATGGATAGGAATATAGGATTGTTCTAGCAGTCTTATAAATACATTTTCCAATTGAATGCATGTTTCATCATACGAACATTCCATACCATCCATTCACCTAGTTACGTTAGCCTATCATGGCTTGGCAAAGCAATTGAAACTCTAGCTCATGGGTCAGACTCGGTCTCTTCTTGTATTTCCTGATAGTAATTCTTTCACGGACTTGAGAACTCAAAAATCAGTCTGCAACGGGTGTGAGCCCGTAGTTCAGTGGAAGGCAGGGTGCATTTCAATCAAATGATTGAGGGACATGCTTTCTGCTATTTACAGTTTTGTGTCATATCTATGCATAATGCATTCTGCTTGCAGGTTATATATATGCTTGATTGCCAACATGGATTTGTTTTCTCCCTTTTTCTCAGCTGGAAATGAAAAATCATTTGATCGGGGCGGAGATACTGTCACTAGCTGAGGAAGACGTTCCCCCAGAGGATCTCATCTTCCACAAGTTCTATATGAACAAGACAAGTTCATCAAAGAAGTCAAAGAAGAAGAAGAAACAGGCAGAGGATGAGGCTGCGGTAGAGCTGCTTGACGTATCCGGCAGTGATGAGAGTGACAATGAAGAGATTGATGACATCTTGGGGTCGGGGCATTTGCCTTCGGAAAATGAGGGTGACTATGATTATGAAGATCTCGATGATGTTGTCAATGAAGGTGATGATGATGACTTGCTTGGACATGGCAGTGACGCTGACATAGATTCTGCTGTTGATGACCATGATATAGCTAGTGATGAGGACGATGGTGATGAAGATGATGGTATTTATCATGTTGACAATGGTGATGATTTTAGCAAATCCTCCAAAAAGAATAAAAAGCGCAAGTTTGGGGGAAGATCTGGAGCATCTCCATTTGCGAATCTGGAAGACTACGATCATTTATTGAACGATGACAAGAGTGAGGAAACGAAACCCAAATCAGGTAAGAAAAAGAAGAAGAGGTCGGATTGAATATTGTAACATTTGGATTCCGTCATGTCGCCGGATATCCAGGTTGAATTTTTGTAAGTTTTAAGTGTTTTTTTTACCCTTTCTTCCATTTCCTTCTATTTTTGGTATTTGAATTTGGTGTTATTTATTAAATTTGAGGAGGCAAAAGGCCTGAAACTCGCTACCCCCCATTTCTTTGGTAATGCTGTTAGAATTGAGAAGCCATTTTTTAATTGAAGCTCCTTTATGTGCCACCACATATGCCGGGTGGGTTCGGCCGTTAGATGTCCATACCAAAATTCGGGGGAGTCCACGGATCAGGTGGGCTCCGGTCGTGGTTGTACGACTCGGACGAATCTGATACTTGTCTGAGTCAACTCAGGTATCAATTCATGACTCAACCCGAGGACGATTGAGTGGATCAGAGTCGCTGAGTCTAAAAATCATGGCTATAGTTATAAATCAGATGGGTTGCTGCATAATATTTTTCGAAAAGGCTCGTCAATCTATTTCTAAGCCGTCCATTGTTTAACATTGTTGCCCATGTATTTCATGGACCCTACCAATGGATGTCTTAGATCTTCTGCCTTTGCTATGTCAGCAAGTGGTGGCATATGCAGATGGAATGCCCCGAACGCTAATTGGAGGGTTAGATTGCCAATCACAGAGGGCTAAGTGCATTAAAGTTTTTTTTTTTTTTTTTTAAAATTTCCAGCAGGGCACACCGTGGTTAGAACTGGGCATCAAGTCCATTCAGACCGAGTTAGTCCCAACTCGGCTCGATCTGGATCCCTTGACCCGATCTGAGTCTGGACTGACTCGGACGAAGTCCGACTTGGGTACAGTGACCAAGTCGAGTCAAGTTAGCTCTGTCTCGGATCGAGTTCAAGGATCTTTAACATTATTCGAAAAATAAAATATAAAAAGTTGGATGCACCCGAGCCAGCCCATATGCACACGACCCAAGGCCCTACCCCTTCTCCCCCCTACAATTTATAAAAACCTCCAATTGAAAACACCCTAACTGATTTTCTCAAGCTCCACGTAATTCCAGCAATAATCAACAAAAAAGAAAAAAAGAAATTTCGTAATAGAGGGTTGAGAGTAATACATAACAATTTGCAGGCTTTACAAAAAAATAAAAATAAATAAATAAATTGTAATAGAGGGTTGAGATTAATCCTTACCTTGAATTTGGAGGCTTTAGGTTGAACCATGTTAGGGTTTTGAGTGGAGGTGCCTGACTAGTCCGATTTGAGGTCGGATCGGGTGTTGAGGGCCGGCCAGATGGGGGGTTAGGGGAGGAGGAGGATGGAGGAGAGGAGAGAGAGTGAGGGTAGGGCGGGTCCAGGTGGGGAGAGCCGAGAGGTGGAGCTCACTGGGTAGGGCGTCAGGTTAGGGCAGCGGGTGCGGGTAAGGTAGAATAGAAATTTTAGATTTTTTTTTTTTAATTGTTTTTCATTTTTATATAAATTATACCCAATACTCAAGTCGGATTGGATCATATCAGATTCGAATCGGATCTAGGTCAAGTCAAGTCGGATTACAGGATAATATGGACTCGATTGGTTCAAGTTTTGGATCCAGACTACTCGAATCGGGCCTGACTTAGGGTTTCAGATCGGGTTGAGTCATGTCTGTACGCTTCAGATGAGTCGAGTCAACTGCCATCGTCAAATAGCCGTGTGCCAATCTCAACGGTTTGATTTTGTAAAATCACTACCACCCACCTTTAAGCGTCATTCGGCCCAGTGGTCACGATTGCCTGATTGGCCAGCTTTTAAGCCATGTATGGTTGGGTTAGGCTGGTGAGAGATGGATCCAATCAATGTGCATTTAGTGTTCCCTCCAGTAGTTGATGAATTGTGCTTTAGTTGATGTATTTTTTTTGTGAAAAACCCTCTCATGGTGCAACTCAAGCAAGCAATCTGGTCAATCTCAACTGTCCAATCTGTGGTACATATTATCGGACTTGATGTCACGATTTGCATCGATCCAAATACATAAAGGCACTGCGGCAGGATCTGATAATCTGATCTGCTGAATTTCTGTACCATCGATATTACTTCATCAATGACTTGTACATTCATGATTTTTAAGCATACATGTAGCTGTATCTTCTTTGGTTGGATGGCTGTGATAATATCTTACAGGCCTTTCACAAAAAAAAAAAATAATAATAATAAAAAAAAAATCATCATTTCCCATTAAATAGCAAGGCCCCCCTATTCTTTGATTCTCGAGTTGGGGAGATACTGAACCGTCCGATGAGGTAGTTGTCTAATTAGGTCATGTCCCAGCGACATGGTGATCAAATGAGCGGTCGGATTACGTTGTGTTCCCCCACAATGTGGCGATCAGGCCCTACCATATGCATGGCTGCCCATTGGCCCCTTCGAAATTTGTTTAGTGGTACAATCAAGAGTGTAATTATAAATAAACGGCTAGAGAGCACTTCTTCAAGAAAGATGGATGTTTAGATAAGTGGGCCTGCAATACAGAAAAGAAGGGGGTAAATTGTGAAAAGACACATCATATAGGACTATCTTGTAACAAAAAGAAATGAAACATGTAAGAGAGTGAAGGCCCACCTTATGTTTTTTCATGAGATTAGTTCCTCTGCTGAGTATAATCGCTCTATAATCTATGCTTATCTGGCAATCAAGTGCAACCTACACGTTCAAAATAGTAGCTGTTAGGATTTCGATCGTCGCATCATCTAACGGGCCTGAACTGGGCCATCTGATCCCGGCCCAAATCAATCCAGGACGGCCCATTTTCATTCCAATGCTCAACGTGTATGCACTTATTCTCATCCATGCAAATGCATGCTCTAGAAACGTTACAAGCAGAGTGGGCCACAAAGCTGCGAACCTTAATCTTGGGGAGGGTGACATGCAAGACATGCACCCGGGCCGTGATATCGCCGACTACACGAACCGCTGCGTGATCTCTACCGTTGGATCCCTTCATGAGGTCCCCAGCAGCAATCTGACTGAGGTTGACTCGCTCGAACACAACCCGCCCCTGCACACTCACATTCTTGCTATGAGCAGGCTGGTAAAAATCTGGAACGTCGGCTACCCCTACCGGGACCCCGTTATCGAGCACGAAGAGCTGCGATGGGCTATACCTTAATCCAACCTTATTGGGGTTTTGGGTGTTGAACAAAAGCAAAACGACGGACGACACATAGACGTCCGAACCATCTGAACCGTTGATTTTGAACGATTCGACCCGCAACGACTGTAGAGCGAAAATGGGCTTTCTGGGCTTGAGGGCGAAGACGATGATGAGTGCGACGGCGCCTAACAATGTTACACCTAGAGAAAGGAAGAGAAGAACAAAGCAAGAACATCTCTTGAAAGAACATCCAAAATCCTCCTCATGAGAATATGAGTAATTGGATTTGGGCCTGCCAAACAAACCATGGGCCTGGAAATCCATGTGGGCCCAATGCATGGGGTTGCATGTGTTGGCGAAGTAGATATATGTTTGGAAAGACGAGGAATGAGAGTTTTCCCTGTTAGAAAGCCATATGAAGAGTAGCTTCCCCTCATTCTTTTCTTTCTTACAACCTTTCTCCTTCTTTCATAGTAGGGAGATGCCTTGATTCATGGGAGGATAGATTGAAGTGGTGATTCATGCCACACGTGCTTGATTGTATGTGGGGCCAAAATGTTTTATATAGGATGAACGGACACCCAAAAGAAAAAAATCAGCCAATTCCAAATGTTAGGTGGGCCACAACAAATGATTCTAGAGTTTTTGGCATGATTTTACATGGCATGGTCCATCTGGGTTTTGGGTCAGCCAGAGTATTGGGATCCAAGGGGAAATTTAGATAGTGGCCATGATGGACGGATTGGATGTCATTAAAACATCACAGTGGGACCCATACGCCCATTTGTACGTTAACTATCCTGGAAACGTTTGCATTACATACGCACACGAATTGCGTAGTGCCGTAGTGGGCGTGGATTAGGTGATGCAGGGGTACAGCTTGGTGGGTGAGGCCCTGGCCGTAGGGCCAATCTCCATGTTTTTGTTGTATATCCACGCCGTCCATCCATTTTGACAGAGCAATTTAGGACATGGTCCAAAAATTGAGGCAGATCTAAATCTCAGGTGGACCACATAGTGGGGATTGAATTACAACCATTAAAAACTTCTGGGGGCCACAAAAATATTGGATCAAGTTGCTATTTTTTATTTTATTTTTTCCTTCATCCAGGTCTGTGTAACCTTATTAACAGGTTGGATAGCAAATAAACATTACAGTGGGCCCTAGGAAGTTTTTAATGATGGCTGTTCAATCATGACTGTTTTCCCATGGTGTGGTCCACCTGAGATTTGAGTGTGCCTCGTTTTTTAGGCCATAACCTAGAATCAGCTGGAAAAACGCATGGACGGCGTGGATGCACAACACATATGCTAAGGTGCGCCTCACGGTCAGGGCCTCAATCACTAATCCGCGCCCTTGCGTAGTGGGTCCTACTATGTGCTGCTGGAAAAGCTCAGTGGGCCCCACCATGTTGTATGTGTTTAATCCATGCCGTGGTACAGTGTTTGCAGATCATTTTAGGTCAAGAGCCCAAAAATGATGCAGATCCAAATCTTAGGTGGGCCACACCATAGGAAAGAGTGGTTATTGAACGCCTACCATTAAAACTCGTTGGGAGTTGATGAAGTTGATATATTTTTTTGTCACTTCAGCCAGGTCTGTGTGGCCTAATCAACGGGTTTGAGACAAATAAGCATTACAGTGGGCACTGCGAAAATTTTAATGGTGGGCGTTTAATCTCTACTGTTTTCCTGTGGTGTAGTCTACCTTAGATTTGGATCTACCTAATTTTTTGGGGTCTACCTAAAAGATGATCCAAAATGCATGAACGGTGTGGATAGAATATATACATCATTGTGGGGCCACTGAGCTTTTTCAGCAGCAAACTGTGCTTGTGCTGCGCTACGCAAGAGTTCATAAATTTCGGACAAGGATTGCATAGTCGCTACTGGATGGTGGCATGTGGGCCCCACTTTGATTTTTATGGTTTATCCGTAGTGTCCATCCATTTTAGATCATTATTTTAGTTTATGGGCCCCAAAATGAGGCAGATCAAAATCTCAGGTGAACCATACCACTGGAAAACAATAGCTCCCACCGTTACAAATTTCTAGTGCCCACTGTAATGTTTATGTGTCTCAAACCTGTTGATAAGGCCACACAAACATAAATGAATAGAAAACACAAATATAAGCTTGATCCAAAAACTTTTGTAGCCTCCAATAAGTTTTTAATGGTGGGCATTCAATCATCACTGTTTCCTATAGCGTGGTTTACCTGTTACTTGGATGTGCTTCATTTTTGGGCCATGCTCTAAAATGAGCTGAAAAATGGATGGACCGTGTGGATAAAACACATACATCACCCTGGTCCCACAGAGCTTTTCCATCACCACACACCACCGGTGCTGTGTGCTACACCTGGAGCGGAATACATGCGGCCTTCAACATGGTCCAAATGTATTGTATATCCACATTGTCCATCAGTTTTTTTAGTTCATTTTATGGCATGAGACATAACATGACAGTAGATTCAAGCCACGAGTGGACCACACCATGGAAAAGAAGTGATAGTCTATTAGAAACTTCTAATGGGCCACAAAAGTTTTGGATGACTCTGATGTTTGATGTTTTTTTCTTCTTTTTTTTTTCTTTGACGTTATCAACATATTAGATGGCAAAAATATCCATAGCCCAAGTGAGAGACTTAGAGTAGATAACCTCGATTGAACACTTGAGGTCTTGGTATTGATTCCCAACAGGGGTGGCTCACATTGTGGTGGCCTGATGATATTTGTTCCTACAACTTATATGAGAGATAATAATTATATTAATGGTTTGGATGACATATAAACATCATAGCTCGGGAAGGTTTCAATGGTGGACCTCGTTGTTCTGTTCCCACTGATTGATGGTTTTGTCCACCTGAGTTTTGAATCTTCTTAATCTTTATAATTATGTCTTATGGTGTTTTTTCAAAAAATGGGAGGAGTTAATTTGACATGGACATTTCTGTGGACCTTACACATCTTCACTGCAATTCCTATCTCGGTTCGTTACATGTTTGATATGGTGATTTAGAAATCATTACAAAGATAATTTGATTAATTTTTAAATGATTTTAAAATCATCTTATTTGCACACCATTTGGTTACCCAAAATAAGTCTAAAGTTCATTATGACATTTATCAACAAATGAGATATCCATATAGATCAGTTTTGAGCTCACTTTTAGATAATAAAATGGAGTCTAAATGATGTGATTCCAAATTCATTTGAAAGTTTGTCAAATCACCTTTCCAATGAGTATAAGATCACCAAAATTGTACATACAATGAGGGAGTTATGATCATTTTTGTATGGTAAAAAAATGTAAAAAAAATAATAATAAGAAGCTTTGCAATGAAGGAGGAAATGGTGCCAGATGCACACTGACGGGGTGGGTCCCATGGAGGTGACAAAGATCCTAATGTACAAATGATCCCCTCCTATGAAAAAAACAAAGAAGAAAGAGAAAAGAAAGGCTAAATGGCCTTCTTTGACAAGGAATTTACCTATTGAACTCATTTTACGTCATATGTGGGACCCACCAGATCATCTTCTACCATATTTAAGCCGTTTATATGAAAGGGTTTTTAATTTTATGCAATCAGTCCAAGTTTGAGGGCAAAACTCATCACAGATGGACCGCATTGAAGGAAGCAAGTTAGAGTTAATGAATAATGTTAATGCAGTGTGGGTGATAGACAACTTAAAAAAAAAAAAAAAGAAGACCCTATTAAAGGTTCATGATTGCCTGATTAAAGTGAACGAATCTGATCAGCAAGAGCAGAGGATAACCTCAATCCTTGATTTTATGGGCTTACAATTCTTTTTGAAAAAGTCCTCTCAACTTTTAGGCCAAGCTCCTTGAAAGAGTGGGCGCAACTTGATTGTTACCGAGTAACAGCTTAGTGGGTGTTTCCCCCTATTGTGGGCCCCAACTTGATCATGTATTATATATCCATGTTATCCATCCATTTATATGTATCATTTTAGGATGGGGATCTCAAAAATTAAGCAGATCCAAATATCAGATGGACCATAACACAGTAAATAGCAGTAATCCGGTGCCTCATCATTAAAAATTCGAAATGGATAGTAAGGTTTTTGTAATGTTTATTTGCCATCTAATCGGTTGATAATGTAAAAAAGATCTAGAAGAAAGGAAATACAAATATCAACTTGATCCAAAACTTCGGTGGCCCATAAAGGTTTTTAATAGTTATTCATCATCGATTCTAATGGTATGGTTCACCTGAAATTTGGATCTTCTTAAGATGTGGAATCGTGCCCTAAAATAATATGGGAAAACAGATGGATGGCGTGGATATATAAAAAAAAAAAATTACATCAAGGTGGGCCCCACACGGTTAGGGTAACACCCACTAAGCTGTTGCTCGAGTGACAGCTAATTCGCTCCCACGCGAGAGCGGACGGTGGCAGAGAGGCATTTTAGTTCCCAAAAAAGCAAAAGCTACCGGGGCTAAAAAAGATATGAATTCAGTACCTCGTCTCAGGATCTTGATTACGTCATGCTTGGATGCTGTTTTAATTAATCACCCCTCAATTTCCTTAGTCATGAAGCATCACCAGATATTTGGGGGATGCCAAACGCACCCAATTACAAATATTTTTAAGATCAGAGTTAAATTTTTGGTGATATCTGATGGAGTATACACGGTTTATCCGGGCCTTGAATTTGAATTAATTTGTAGAATATCTATTATAAATTATTAAATAAAATTTAATTTTAAGTATATACTTATATAAAATGAAAAAGAGGTCTCAATTACATCCAACCCATCCAATAGCTTTGCCCAAACCACAAAGATCACCCAGTGCAAAACGTTATTCATATCTACTCATTGAGTGGACCCCACTTGTATTTTTATTTATCAGTGGCTTGACATTATTTTCTATGGTGTAACCCACTTCATGAGCAAATGGAGCTGATTTTTGCATAACATGATCCTCGTGGTGGGGCCAAGCTATTGGATGTGTTGGATCATTCATGCACTTAACAGGATGGAAGTTATATGCTTGATGGATTGTAACTTATGGTCCAGTCGGTTGGATTTAAGACCTGCTTAATTCCTTAGTGACGAAGTATCACGAGATATCATGATATTTGGGGCTGCCAAACGCACCCAATTAAAAATATTTTCAAGATTATAGTTCAATTTTTGGTGATATCTGATGGAGCATACAAGGTTGATCTGGGCCTTGAATTTGAATTAATTAATTAGGATAATATCTATTATAAATTATTAAATAAAATTTAATTTTAAGTATATACTTATATAAAATTAAAAAAGAGGTCTCAATTACATCCAACCCATCTAATATCTTTGCCCAAATCGCAAAGAACACCTAGCCACACTTGCATTTTGCATTTAACAGCGGTTAGACATTGTTTTCTATGGTGTGGCCCACTTCATGAGCAAATGGAGCTGATTCTTGCATAACGTGGTCCTCATGGTGGGGCCATACTATTGGATGTGTTGGATCAGGCATGCACTTGACAAGATTGAAGTTATATGCTCGGTGGACTGTAACTTTTGTACTTAGAGACCTGCTCAGTTCCTTAGTCATGAAGTAACGAGAGATATCTATCATGATATTTGGTGCTGCCAAGCGCACCCAATTGAAAATATTTTCAAGATCAGACTCAAGCTTTGTTGATATCTGATGGAGTATACGGTTGTTCTGGGCCTTGAATTTTGAAGTGATTAGGATGGGCCTTTCTGATCTTTTATTTTGCTAGGCCCATGTTGTTTCTACCCTTTCAAAACGTAGATGATCCACTGATCGTGTACCATACACGTGGCGCATGTGTATGATAATCTGAACCAGGCATCATGCCAGCTCTGCCATTGATCGGTTAAATTGCTTTGATCTGATCACCATGACCGTTAAACAAATACGCCTTTGCTCAATCAATGTGTTTTTCAAGTCAACATCAGAGGGTTCGGATTGTCTAAAGAGGGTGATTTTGAGGTTACTGAGCAATTCCTATTTGATCTATCAAATGAATGGTTTGGATCTCATGCAAAATGTGCAGCATGGTACCAACCACCCCTCCAGAACCACTGGATCCAGTACCCTTCCCTTAAATGAACGGTTTAGATCTTATGCAAAGTACCCTTGGGTGATCAAGTCGATTAAGGGCACGAGCCATCGAACCAAATTCACATGCCCCTTTCTTAAGGTCATTAAGCCTAATGTCAAAAACTGCATCTTATAATCTTAAAATTTTCATTGTTGAATGTGAGAGTAAAGAGTAACACTAATTTAAAAAAAAAAAAAAAAAAAAAAATCAAATTTAAAACACTTTTCAATATTAAAATTCTTTTAAAATAAAACTAAATCCGCATGAACAGACGGATACGAAATCCAATAGTTCATTTTCTGGGCGTTTTTGTGGGTGGACATGGTCTTATGCTGATTAGATGATATTGACCGTTGATATTTACGGTTGCATTCAAACCTTGAGAAGAAAGCTTTTTAGAAGTTCAATTTCAAATTCACAAATAGATGGTCCAACATGCTTATTTAAATGTGATTATTGAACCATGGCCTATCTACATTATCTCACTGCAATTGAATGGTTCTGATCATTCGATCATATATAGATGTGGGCCCCATGAAGCTACGCATGATGGTCAGCCTGAGTCTCACGAACTAGAGAAACGAACTCATGGGTTTCCTTTTGAAAATGGAAATCCCTCTCCATCCACAGCGGATTCTCAGGGACGCGGATTGGTACTACCCCCAGCAATTCATGATCTAGCCAGAGACGGAGGTTCTGGGAGGGGCTCTGTGGGGCCCACAGTGATGTATGTGTTTTATCCACGCCGTCCAAACATTTTTAGAGATCATTTTAGTGGACCACGCTAGAGTAAACAGTGGAGATTGAACGCCTACTGTTGAAATTTTCTATGTGACCTTGTGAACAGATTGGATGGAAAATAAACACCACGTTGGCCCCTGGAAAGGTTCAATGGTGGACGTCATTGTCACTATTACTCCTGTGGTGTGGTCCACTTAAGGACTTGGATGTGCCTAATTTTTGGAATAATTCCATAAAATGACCTTTCAAAATGAATGGACGGCGTGGATAAAACAAATAGACAACGTTGAAATCCACGGAGCTCCTGGGGTAGTATACCCAATCCGCGTCAGGATCGTCCGTCTCCGGCTCGTTAGTTCAGCTGGTAGAGACGGTGTGCACTATACTCAGCTTCCCAATTCCCACAGGTGGGGTCCATTTTTCAGTAATCAAGACCGTTGGAATATTGGGATCCATTTCAGATGGAACGTGATCTGAAAATATCCTGATTATAGTAATCCTTACCTTTGGATTAGCGTTCTTAAGAAATATAGTGAAATGCCAAATATTGGTGGCTCTGTTCTTTAAATATGGAAAATATTTGGAATGAAGTTTACCAATTGAGTATCTCAACAGACCAATGGTCTGGATTACGAGAACATGGCCCCAATTTTCAGAAACGAAAATGCTGGTGTACAGTTTGCAAACGCGTGTCGTGAATCTATAACTCCTCCTCTTTATTTTCCTTTTTTTTTTTTTTTCGGTTTTTCTTTTCTCCTTCCCTTTTCTTTTGGTTCTCTCTTTTTTCTTTTCCGGTACGAGTACATAGAGTGAAAGGTAGGTAGTCCTCGGACTACAGAAGTGAAAATCGTAGCCTGCGGCAACGTGGATTATTGTAAAACCCTTTTGGGAAGTAAGCTACCATCGTTAGAAATGGATGTCGCCTTTTACCGTAGATAAGATCCTAACTGTTTGAAAAATATACTTGAATGTTGACCATTGATCATTTAATGATTTTATCGATACAGATGTAAAATGATTCAATTTTTTTTTGGATATTTGTACTTTTTTATACCTATCCATCATGGATACTACTCATTTAAAGGTTCTGATCACCCATTCGCATGGCCTATCTAACAGAGGACTAATTCATTTCAGTATTCCGCGGAGCACAAGACCAGGCCTAATCGCTTCGAATTCCAGGCGTACGCGGCTTTGCTGTAACCCGGGGTTACCGGGCTTCCCTGTAACCAAAGCTCCGTGGGGTCCACCGAGACGTTTTTGTTATATCTACTCCGTCCATCCGTTTCTTTAGCTCATTTTAGAAGATAAAAATAAAAATGAGGGAGATCCGAAACTCAAGTGGGACATACCACAGGAAACAGTGGGGATGGAGACACTCACCGTTGAAACCATCGTGGGGCCTACCGTGACGTTTAGAAGCCATCTAACCCGTTCATAAGGTTATTAACACTTGGATTAAGGAAAAATAATAACATGATCTAAATTTCTACGTTACCCATCATTGTTTCAACGGTGAGTGTTTAATACTCACTCGTGTGGCCCACAAGAGATCTGGATCTACATAGATTTTGTTTTTGTTAACTAAAATTAGCTGAATAAACATATGGACAGATTGGATATAACAAAAATATTGTTGTGGGCCCCACGGAGCTTAGGGTTACAGGGGGCCGCGTAACCCCGAGTTACAGGCAAGTCGCGTGCTTTCCACGCTAGACACGTGGCTTCCCCACCATTTAAAAAAGTCCAGGCAATCCAGACCGTCTAGGTTTCTGATACGAATGGCGATAGAGCATAATCCAATAATCAAATAAATAGATAATGGCAACCAAATGTTTTCATCCTTTGGATTTGGTAAAGCCACCCAACCAATCAGACGGTTAGGATTGCTGGGCGAGTGTAGCTTTCGGGCTGTGCTACGGAACTCCACAATGATCCCCCATTTTGGACGCGGTTTGGCTGGCTAGCTGGTTTCAAAGCTGTGTGGGACCCATCATGATGTATTTGTTTTATCCACACCGTCCATCCACTTTGAAAGATCATTTTAGGTCATGATACAAAAAATGAGTAGATTAAAATCACATGTGTAGCACATCACACGAAAACAGATTTGATTGAACGTCCACCATTAAAAAATTCCTAGAACCCACTATAATGTTTATTTGCCAT
The DNA here is from genome assembly GCA_003013855.2 of Liriodendron chinense. Classification (NCBI taxonomy): domain Eukaryota; kingdom Viridiplantae; phylum Streptophyta; class Magnoliopsida; order Magnoliales; family Magnoliaceae; genus Liriodendron; species Liriodendron chinense. The sequence goes on along the minus strand of PVNU02000768.1, from coordinate 862,733 downwards.
CCAAGCTGTTAATAAGGTCACTCGAACCTGGATGAAGTTCAAACACAAATATCAGCTTGATCCAAAACTTGCATGGCCCCCAAGAAGTTTTCAACGGTAAATATTCAATCCCCACTGTTTCCTGTGGTGTGGTCCACATAACCTTTGAATCTGCCTCATTTTTTGGTTTATGTAATAAAATGAGGTGGAAAAAAGGATGGACGGCATGGATAAAACAAGTACATCATTGTGGGGCCACCACATAGCTTTGACTTCAGGTAAACTGGCTGGTGACCGTGTCCGTTTTGGACGGTCTGGATGACTACCTAGAATCTCTCTCTCTCTCCCACTTTCTCCCTCCCCCCTCTCTCTCATAAAAAGAGCCAATGGCCAGTTCAAATGCCGGAAAGAAGAAAAGGAATGAATAGCAGATGGAAGAAGAGAAGGGTGAGTCTCTCTATGTGAATAGAAAAACCATGAAAGCAGGAGACCCAGATCTTCAAATCATACATACAATAGAAGAAGATGAAGACCTTCTTCTCTACAACTTTACATTCTCATGCAACACAGGACGAGATAAACACAATCCAATATCAGTCGAGATGTATACAGACTCCATACATCTCCAAGGATCTTTCACTACATCTTTCATCCCATCCAAACCCCACATCATCAATCTATCTGATGATGAAGAATCATCACAAGAAGTAAAGTTCTTGAAGTCGTACCCATCAAGGGAATCATCACAAGAAGTACAGATCATGAAGTCGTACCCATCAAGGGAATCATCACAAGAAGTTATGTCTTGAAGTCTTACCCATCAAGGCGTATTTCGAAGAAGAAGCTGTTCTCTGGGCCGTCGGTCACTGAAACCGGCCAATCTTCAGCTTCAAAGCCGGAGCCAGAGCCCGTCTTCTGCAAAATTTGCATGGAACCCAAAAACCCAAATGAGATTTTCACTGTAAACGGATGCCGGCATGTGTTCTGCTCCGATTGCATCGGCCAGCATGTGGCGGCAAAGATCCAAGACAACGCAGCGCTGGTTAAATGCCCGGAGCCGGGCTGCGAGGTGGCGCTGGACCCGATAGTCTGCCAGCCGATCCTACCGAAGGACGTGTTCGATCGATGGGGCAGTGTCCTCTGCGAGTCATTGATTCTCGGGTCGATGAAATTCTACTGCCCGTTTAAGGATTGCTCGGCTCTGTTGTTGAATGAGGGGGAAGAAGATGGGAGTATTATAACAGAGTCCGAGTGCCCGCATTGCAGGAGGTTGTTTTGCGCTCAGTGTAACGTGGAGTGGCATTCGGGAATTGGGTGCAACGAATTTCAGAATCTGAAGGGGGATGAGAGAGAGAGGGAGGATATAATGCTGATGAATCTTGCAAAGGAGAAGAAATGGCAGAGGTGCCCGAGATGCGGGTTTTACGTTGAGAAGATCGATGGTTGCTTGTTCATGAAATGCAGGTGTTTGTTTCGATTCCGTTCTTTTTATTTGAATTTTTTTTGTGATTGTTCTGGTGATGATGTTCTTAGTTACTGTTTGTATACACAGAGTGATCAGTGCAATGAACTGTAGATGTGGGTCCCACCATTTGGTAATCTGACCGACCAGTTCATTTAGTGGGCCGTGGAGTGGATGGTAAATGCGTTGAAAGTTTCCCCCCATAACTGTTTGATTGGGCAACATTAAATGGGAACCATAGGTTGCATCATAAGGGAGGATATTTGGGCATGGCCCATCTCATGATGGGGCCCACCAGATCAACCATTGGGTTAATGAACGGTGGCCACACGTGTAAGATTACTGGATTGAAAACGAACGATCCATTACTTGCTAATATCATCTGTACTTATTGATGGGTTATTTTAATCTGCTATTGTGTTTGTTTTTCTTCCCTTGATCTTTGAATTGTGTTATCTGTTTCCTAAATTGGGTTCCTGTTTTTCTTAGTATTCTGCTCCAAACTTTTAGTTTATTATTATTTTTTAGAATACAATTGCTTGGAGTTTTAGTTTCATTGAGCTTCTTTCACTGTATTTTGATTTCTTCCTATATAATGGTAAACAAACCAACAGTTCATAAAATCACATTACTCATGTTGGATTTTTCTGTAGTTTAGAAGATTAGCAAACACATTTTGGTTTTGTTTGTGGATAAGATATCTGTCATGAATAATCAAAATCCGAAATATGCAATGATCATACAGATTGCTTTCTCAATTAATTTCACTACTACTGGGAGATTCTGACACTATCCATGCTTCTCCTATCTCTTCATTTAGTTGCCATCGCTTTTCAATATCTATATCCTATCTTCTATGTAGACGAGATACATCAACATGAGGTTGCATGTAGACGCACTGTTGAATTGAATTGTACGAACTAGTTTGACAGAATGGAAGTGAAAGAAATTTTACTTGCGTTACTATACATGTAGAGGGACCATGGCCCTGTTGAAGATTATTCCAGAAGTTGATGTTTGTGTATGATTAGGACTCTCCTCTCCATAGTAGTGTTATACACAACCTCTTTTTTCTCATACTAGGAATTATAGGATAACACAACTCTCCTTCTCTTAATATCTTTAAATATCTCTCAATGTATCTAGGAAAAATATCAATGATGCCTGTAAAGTTTTAAGTTGTAAACACATTACACCTGAAAAGGGTTTCAGGTGTAAACAGTTTACATACTATTCCATTTGGCTTTTAAGTGGTAATCCATTTACAGGTTAATAGATTGTGTGTTTGGCTAGCCTGTAAAGTGTTTACAATGCATAAAATAGGTATTTATACCATAGAGCTTGGGTGGTAATCCTTCCAAAATCCGCAAATCATATAAGGACCTGATTTATTTTTTTGGGGTCCCTAAGAGAGCATTAAAACATGAACACACTAGACGGATTGGTTGTCCTCCACCCATCATGGTATGCCCCTAAATGCAATCTGGAAGCTTTTAATGGTGGACTCCCATCCTTCCCATTTGATAATCCATGAGCTATTTTTCTAGGGCCATAGGAGGCAATCAAGGGAAGCACATGATGTATAGATTAGATGTACCATACACATTAGGGTGGGCCCCACATCATGAGTGTATATCTACCATTGTGTTCCACTATGTATAATGCCTTTTTAGCTGTAAAGACTTTACCTGCAGGTTTCAGATTACAGGTAAAAGCTGTAATCTGTTTACAGCCTGTAAAGCCTTTACAGGAAAATACATCATCCAAACAGCCCCTGTAATTGGATTACCTGTAATCCCTATGCAACTTAAAGACTTTACAGGCATCCAGACAACCCCTAAGAAAATTCGGAATTTTTACTCACCTATTTTCTTCACAGCCCCAAATCGTAATTACATGACTTTCAAGTTGGGCTTGAAAGGAATGTCACTGTCATTAGAGGGTTACTTCCTAATTACAGATACTGGGAGAGGTCCTCATTGCTTGGTCATTGCCATACACTTTCAGGCTGGCCTTCTGTAACTGCAAATATCTCAAGTTGGAGAATCAAGGTTTTTTCATGTATGAAATCTTTTTATCATATCTATGTCATTGAGATACTTAAACGTGAGTGTGGTGCTTGTGCCAGACACTTCATTTCCATTCTCTCTGCTAAAGTTGTGTTTGGAAGCATTGTTGTATTGGATTGCAATAGCCACAATAATATGGAAATGACCCAAATTATAGTTACCTTAGAATTCATATAGAGTTACTAGGCTCTGAATCAACAGTACATTACTTTCTAGTTCGAGTTGAAAAGGTGCTTTCCCATTTTGTATCCTAGGCAATGTCCTTATTCTTTGATAATTTCCTTTGGTTTCAACTGAATCCATAGTTGGCTGTACGAATACGGCCTAAGGACCCTTTTGGAATGTTTTATGAGTGTAGATGGGGGAGTGTTGTGTGATGAAGATGCACTCACGGGCGTGAAGATGGGCTCATGGGCCTTAAAGTGCACAACTGTAGGCCCAAGAAAGCCCATGGCTGTCCAAATGATCCATAGATTTCGCCCATAATGCACTAGCAAGTCATATCTTTATTGGAAGCTATTTGCATTTAAGAGGTTTTCTAGGAAGTTGAAGAGTCCTTGTTTTGAAAGCAGAGTTCTAGGAAGATGTTCTTGAGAAATTATTGTCATTTATCAGTCCTCTTTGCGACTAAAGTTTTAGCTTTTCTAAGTTATTAATTCTCCTTGAAACCAGAGTGTGTTTTAGATTTCCTCAGTCCTTTAGTTAATGTATGAAAGTTCTATTGAATTTATAAAAGCTGAAAGGCCATGGCAATGTAAATCATTCCAGATTTGAGATTGAATGAAAAGTTTCGTGAGACTCCTAGAAAACCTGTGTGACAAGGTATATCCTCCACTCTTACTTTCTCTCTTTCTCAGTTTTACTTCTCATAAGGCCATGGGAACCTTTTTTTTTTTTTTTTGGTGTCTGTAGTCCGTTTGGTGGCTTCGCCCTCCTTTGAATAAAGTGCCTTATCTTTCAAAAAAAAAAAAAAAAACTAATCAGACCTTTAAATCTCTAAAACTTTCTCCATTAACCTGCCCCAATTACCCCTTTAACTTCTTCATGCCATCCTTCATTTACCACCTCCAGCACCCCCTTTTAAGCTTTTATTCTGCACTTCATTTACCACCTCCAGCAACCCCCTTTAAGCTCTTCATTCCACCCTTCCTTTGCCACCTCAAGTAGCCCCTCTTTAACCTATAACAGTTCTCTTTCGGTGCACGTCAGTGGAGGGCGTTCAGTCCTTATGTTAGGAGGCCTGTTCTACATCAATGCGTCCACCGTTTCTTACCATTGTATCCTTGTATTGGGGTGGATTTTGTTTACTGGAGCAATTACTGCCTCATGTCATCTGCATTTTTTGGGACATGCCAGATGGCTCTTGCCCATTGAGAATGTGCATGGGCTGGGTTGCTTTCCATTGCAATCTCATTTTTGGGGGGCATACAAACAGTCCCAATTGACTAAGAGTAGAAACGACAAATTGCTACGGGTGTTCATTTAATCTGACTTCGATCCAATTGGGCACATTCAAGAGGCTTTATTCCTTTGACTATGGCATAAATTCCTCTGTTGGGTAGAATCCTCTTCATGCCTTTAGTCGTGCACAGTTCTTTACTGATAAAGTTTATATGTATTTTAATTACTTGGTCCATGTTTGATTGTAGTGTTGAATTCGATTTCCGTGTTTGGTTGTAATATCGAATTGAATTGCAATTACGACACTTCCAAGTTGGACTTACTGTGGTAACTACAATAGGCTTATATGCAACCATCGAACTACTTAATGCAATTCGATTAGATACTGCATCCAATTATAGCTGCTTTTTAGCTCATTGCTTAAGAATTATCTGTAGAAGTTCGCATCCTTTGATTGTTACTGATGTTCTAGCCTCTTCTTTTCCTTCGGTTGAATTTGCCCTGAGTTCTTGCTTTCACGAGTTGTGTTTTTTTCCCCCTATTGGACCATGTCCCAGAGAATCACCCAATACTGGAAGAGATCCTTGCAGCTTAGAACGTGCCTACTTTCACTTTGTATCTTTGCTGTCTTTCTTGTTCTTGACCATAGGTCGAGGGTATTTTTGGAGCATTGCCTATCCACTATGGGGCCCATCTGACCAGTTTTCTAGACCCTCCTTAGACCATGGGCCCCACATTGAACAAACTGACAACCAAAATGTATTTAGCATATCCTAGGCAGGAGTGCTTAAATATGTTACTGAAATTGTTTAAATCTCTTAATTCCAATTAACTTTCCTTGAAGAAGGAATCGTATGGTTGCTTTTTATGTTGTTGGTGCTGCTAAATGCACGCTTGGACATGTTTGAAGGTTAAAACGATCTTAGCGTCGTAGGAATGGGATGGTAGTAATTCAGCAAAGCTTGTTCTAAAACTGAAGCTTGTTTTGTTTCTCCATTTTCTTTGTTTTGGTTTCAGGTGCAACCATTGTTTCTGCTACCATTGTGCGGGGCCAGTCGACCCACGTCATCATTACTGTCCTGCATGTAGGCGATAATTACAACAAAAACTGCAAATGCCATTGTCAATAATCGTTATTCTGCTCGGGAGACTGCACTAAACCATGTTAGAGGAATATCAGCCGGTCCTTAAATTATTGTGCGTGTTTGGATGTCCAATTGAACTGAATTGCAGTTCATTAAAAGGTAAGTTACAATTCAAAATATAGATAGTGATTATGATAGTTTCAAGTCTGATATGAGATGCTAGGAATTTTAGTATTTGCGGTGAGACGCATGATCATCATGGTGGGGCCTACTATATTCATGGTACTGATGTTGTACACAAGTGGCATGTTTGCAGGACAGCACGGTGCCACAATGGAATGTTGCCCTGTAGCTGATCATCTCATTTAGATGGTTTTTTGTCATCAGGAATGAAAATGGTGTCACCCCACTTGGGTCATTTTCTCTGATGTAATGAATTGAATGGATTGCAATTCAATTCAATTGTGCATCCAATCATTCGGTAAATATTTTCCACAAACTCCGCTGCATTTGGGTGTCTTGAATTTATGTCAAAATTGTAAATTTTCTCTGCATATACTGAAAAGAAATTATTTGATCATCTTCCACCGTAGAAGGGCCTTATGGTCTGTGGGCTTATAAAGTGTAAGCCCGTTTATCAGTTGGATGTTGGCCCCCTCAGTTAAGGATTTTAGTGCCATTTTTGTCACATATCAAGCATGGTGGGGCTTCCTAATCGAGTTGCTCAGATCTTGCACCAAACTGGGTGGCCGTGCTTGGGCTCAGGCCTGTTTCTTTTGGACTATCGCAACCCTCGGCCGGGCTTGGGCCGAGGTTTTTCTTTGTAGTTTTGGTGTTGGCCCAGCCCATTGACGACTCTAGATGACTTCCTAGGAAGTTAACCACACACATTTGTGTTTGCATTTTGAAAGTCTTTCTGCCTCGCATGTGCTAATATGGAACTTGCGCAAGATGCGTAGGACGTTCATTGGGCAGGTCCCATGGTGAAGCTAGGTGGGCCGACTGTGATGTTTGTGAGAAATCCACCTTGACCATCCATTTTGCCGGCTCATATGAAATCATGGGACCAAAAAATGAGGCAGATTCAAAACTCAAGGGAGCGACACGACAGTAAACAGTGAGGATTTGAATGTCCACCATTGAAATATTCTTGGGGCCACATATGTTTTGTATTAGAGCTAATATTTGAATTTTGAACTCATCCCGGCAGGAATGACGTGATGAACGGTATGGATGGCATATAAACATCATCATTAACCCTTGGGAGGTTTCTAAGGTATGCATTTTCCCTACCTGGCCCACTTTGAGTTTTGGATCTATCTCATTTTTTGTCACATGTCCTAATAATAAGATCTTTGACTTTTGGATCTGCCTCATTTTTTGTCACATCTTGGATGATGGACCTATGAAATTGGATGTTGAGATGCAAACCATGTGCCTTGTGCCGTTACCGCACAAGAGAAATGTACTTGTTAGATCCATGAGACTAGTGATTAAAGGGTTAATGAGACTGATCTTGTCCATGATTGTGGTGTCCTAAGAATGATCCATGCCCACAATAAGATCCACAACCACAAGACTTGAAGTCGGATTGATGCACACTGTCATGATTTTTTGTTGAGGATCGCTGTAGATTCATGTAAAGAGCTTGATGAAACTGTTGGACATGATCCAAAAATTGAAGCAGATCCAAATCTTACGTGTACTATAGCACATAGCACAAGGAAACAATGGTGCTTGAATTTTGGAAACTTCTTGTGGGCGACAGAAGTTTTGGATCAAGGTGATGTTTGTTTTGTCCTTGTGACTTTTATCAACCCTTTCGGTGGCAAAAACACATTCTGAAGAAGTTTTAAATTGTATGCTTTCAATCACCGCCGTTTCCTGTGGTATGGTCCACCTAAGATTTGAATCTGCTTCGCTTTTGGCATAAAGGACGTTTGGCATGATTGTTAGGCACATAAGTCATGGTGGGCTCCACAGTTAGTGTGATCCACTCACCTCAGCGGATTCCCATAACCTAGAGGGACAATTTGGATCCGCGACATAGGTCGCGGTGGGGCCCACAGCTCGACCTCACCGAAGTTCTCACGAGGTCGACCTTTTAGTCCCATTTCTGGTCAAGCTCTGTACGCTCCATCAACATGTGAGGGGCATCCAGCCCATTAATCAGATGGATCCTTCCGTGGTGAGCCATGGGCCTAAAACTCAGGCCAATCCATGACTTAGGTGGGCCACACCACAGACAACAGTTGAGCGTGTATGTCTGCCTATTGAAACCTTCCTGATTATATGTAGGGTTGAGTGAGATGTGGTTTGCACATAACCCATTCATTGTATGTGTCTCACCAAATTTCAGACCATTACAAAACGCAGGTGCCCCCACCAAGTGCTTTGAGAGAGAGAGAGAGAGAGAGTGCGGATTAGCTATTAGCCTATTACCCGGGAACCGTCCATCTGTTTTTCCATATCATTTTAGGATGTGATTTCAAACCCTAAGTAGATCCAAATGTCAGGTGGACCATACCATTAGAAAAGTAATCTATGACCATTAAAATCTTTTTGTGGGCCAAAAATGTTTTGGATCAAGCTGATCTTTATATTTTCCCTTCATGATGATCATCAACGCTTTGATTGCAAATAAAAATTACCAAAACCTTCCGATGGGCTCTTTGAAATTTTTAATGGTGGGGCACTCAATCACCACTGTTTCCAGTAGTTTGGTTTACTTGAGACTTGGACCTGCATAATTTTTAGAACCCCATCCTCAAGTCGGCTGGAGAAATCGAATGAACCGCATGGATATATAAAATATCATCCATGTGGGCCACACGGTGGGGTTAACACCCACTAAGTTGTTCTCCGGGAAACACCTAATTTTACAGGTTTAAGGCATGATTCCCCATAGTTTTAGATGGTATTGCCCACATGTGTGTCAGATATGGCTGATTTTTGGCACATCCCACAACCTAGAGGGCACCTACCAAATGTACGGTGTGGATGTCCATCACACATCATGGTGAGGCCCACAGAGATGGACACATGTCCCTTTGCTAATCTGGAGGAGATTAGGGTGGGGATTACACCCAGCTCCATAGGGACATGGATTGGCTAGTGACTCCAACACCAGCTCTCTTGGGCTGGTGATTCCTGCTGGCGAGATATTATTAGTGCGTTAGAAAGGGGCCCATAACACCTATTGAATTAGTGAGTTGACGTAAAGAAAACGGAGCAAACGGCATTAGATCCTGTTTCACTCGAGTGTTTGCTTGGGAAGAGAAAAATCATCCGAACTCACTCTCTCTCTCTCTCTCTCTCTCTCTCTCAAATTCAAGAAGAGGCACTCGCGTCTCTGGTATTTCTCACGTTTACTAACCCTAACGCATGTATTGCAGCTCAAATCAAAAGTCTCTCAAGCATACCATAGGAACCCTATATTGTTTTAGAGAAACCCTAACACATGGTTTGCTCAAATCAGGTCTTTCCAATTTTCTCTCTCCCTCTTACTATTATTTGCAATGGCTTGGGGATTTTAGGGATTTGCGATTTTTTTTTTTTTTTTTTTGATGTTCGAATGTAGAATTGGTAAATTTTCAGCTTTGTACGTAGATTTTATGATTTGGGGATTTTTTAGGTTAAATGTGAAACTTTGTAGTTGATATGAGGAATTTAGCATCTTTTTTTTTTTTCTTTCTTTCTTTCTTTTACATTTTTTTTTTCTTCAAATTGAATGTTGGAGAAGGGCTGTTTAAAGTAGCACCCACCTAATGAGTAATCTGGATGTCTTGTACATATGTGCCCTTTTTTTTTAATACGATTTTTTTTTTTTTTTAATTTTCAGCTTTGTATGTAAATTTTAGGATTTGAGGATTTTTCAGCTTGAAAAACCTCGACTAAGCTTGACTCCTTTACGATAACTGTTTGTTCGCGAAATGGAAGCTGAAAGTGTGGTTGGAGGTGCTGATAAGGGTTTGGCTAAATCTACGGTTAAATGCGGATTTTCTTCTCTATTTTTTAAATATTGTTTGGAGGGTTTATTTAGATAATAGACTTTGTGGAGATAATGTTGTTTTTTAATGTAGTTTGTGTAATGGAAGAGTTTGCGGAGGTGGACCTTGAATGGGTCACCCATGTAGACATGGCCCGTGCCTAAGACCTTGAATGGGCGAGCCATGTGTATCATTATCGAGCCACATTTCTCATCGAAGAGCTATGTGATGTATAATTGGTGAGCCATTGGTCTCATCGGAGAGCCCTTTTGGGGTCTCCCGGGCAAAACATGTGTTTCATGGGAGAGCCATGTGTCTCATTGGAGAGCCCTTCTAGAGTCTCTTGCGCGAGCCATGTGTATCATCGACAATCCATGTGTCTCATTGGAGAGCCATGTGTAGTGTATTATCGGCGATTCATGTGTCTCATCGGAGAGCCATTTGTAGTGTATCATCAGCGAGTTATGTATATCATTAGCAATTTGTGTTTATCATCGATGATCCATGTGTCTCATTGGAGAGCCATGTGTAGTGTATAATTAACAATCGAACCATGTGTATCATCGACAATCCATATGTCTCATCGAAGAGCCATGTGTCGGCGAGCCATTGGTCTTATCAGAGAGCCCTTTTGAAGTCTTATGGGCGAGATATGTGTCTCAATGGAGGGCCATGTTTAGTGTATCATCGGCGACGCATGTTTTTCATCAGAGAGCCATGTGTCTCATCGGAGAGCCCTTTTGGGGTCTCATGGGCAAGTCATTTGTATCGTCGGTAATCTATGTGTCTCGTCGGAGAGCTATGTATAGTGTATTATCGGCGATTTATGTGTCTCATCAGAGAGTTATGTGTAGTGTATCATCAGCAAGTTGTGTATTATTGATAATAAGTGTGTATCATCGACGATCTATATGTATCATCGGCGATCCATATGTCTCATCCAAGAGCGATGTGTAGTGTATAATCAGCAATCGAGCCTTTTGTATCATCGGCGATCAATGTGTAAATCGATGAGCCACATGGTTACCAAGTGTAAGCCATGTGTTCCATGTTTAAGCCATAACTACATAAGTTGTTAAATGTCCTTCATTGAATTTATGAAATATTTTTTATGATTTTATTCAAAATACTTCCTTTGATTTACTATAGGTTTATTCTCCGTATCTAGAAAACTCGGTCCTTGCTTGGACTACGTCAATGGAAAGCTCTCTCTAAAGTACTAAGTGATGTTTTTGAAGAATCTGAAGGAACGATTCTTGAAATATGAAGAAAGGAGAAAATTATTTAGAAACAGTTATTTCGGATATCTTTTGAACTTTGATAATAACAGATGGAAAGCTGAAGGACATATTCTCCATTGCCTTATGCAAAGGCACCTCGGTGACCTACGCTTTGACATGCAGGGCATCATTCTAAGGTTATGGGAGTTAGACTTCGTTTTAATTATGAAATTGAAGTAGGTACCACATACGCTATCAAAGAATACGAAGAAGGGGTACGAAAAGAGTCGCAGTACACTTAAAGACCGATATTTCAAGAACAACTCTTGTGTGAGAAAAGATGATTTACTTAATGCATTTCGTCATTGTCATCAATCATTTGAGCATGAGCATGTTGTGAAACTAGCATTGTTGATGTATGTTGAATACTTGGTCATTTAATAATAGAGGATGAATGCATGTTTTGAAAATTACATGTAATTAATTTAAATAATTACCCTTATGGGAAAGTGGGGTATGAGATTTTGAAAGATTAAGTAAATACTGTATTAAAATCTAGTTATCTTAATCAATATAATATGAGTGGATGCTAATTTAGCTTACGAGTAACTTCTTTTTAATATATAGGCGATATTATGTTGTATTTTATCTTTTTTGTTTGAGTATACTAATATAATTTTTTATTTTTAGACAGGTTTGGGCATATGCGGTTATATCAACATTGATAGGATAGAAAAGTTTTGCCACACAGAATGATTGTATCAGGATTTTAAGGTTTTTCGATTTGAATATAATCAAAGTGGCAAAACATGTAACTTTGTTTACATGTTTTTACAAAAAAAAAGGTAAACTAAAAAATTATTTTCTTATAAGGTTTATCACATAATTTATATGCTAAATATAACTTGTATAATTTACATGTTATTGCAACTTTTGGTAAGCGAAGATGTTAACCCTAATTAGAGTGGAGGAAAGAACTGCAACAATAAAAGATATCCGCACGTATGTGTTTGGAGAGGAGCAAAATACTTAATAATATGAAATAAAAGGGAAAATGAGAAGAAATGAGAGAGAAAAAAGATTCTTGTAAAATAGAAAAGAGGAAAGAAGACGCTGATGGGAGAAGAGAGTAAGAGTATGAGTCAGATAGGGTGGACTTTGTGGTTGAAGTGAGAAAAGAAAAAAACGGTAATGAGAATATTAAAATATTACGTCATCAAGTAAGGACTTTAATGATTAATTTGAGAAGATGTGTGGATAAAGATGAGAAAAAAGAAGCTGAGTTAACCGTCCTTAAAGATGATAATAAACGACTTAAAAAAGAGGTTGATAATCTAATGGCTCAACTCAAACAACTAAAGGTATTTCATAGTTTATACCATTTAAACTAGTTCAAGTTGAGATATTAGATTATCAAACCCTTTTTAATGTGTTTATTATCGTCTTTAAAAAGGGTTAACTCAACCTATATTTTCTCATTTTTATCCACATACCTTTTCAGATTAATCCTTAAACGTATTACCTGATGACGTAATACTTTAATATTATCATCGCCATTTTTTTCCTTTCTCACTTCAACCATAGAGCCCACCGTCTCTAACGTATACTCTTGCTTTCTTCTCTACTCAACGTTTTCTTTCATTTTCTCTATTTTCTAAGAATTTTTTTCCTACCTCGTCTCTATTCCTTTTCCCTTTTGTATCATATCATAAAGTATCTTGCTTTTCCTCTTAGACCTAACATCTTCTTTAAACACATATTTAAGAATATCTCTTATTGTTGCAATTCTTTCCTACGCTTTAGTGAGAGATAAGATATCCGCTTACCGAAAGCTACAATAACATGTAAATCTTAAAAGTTATATTTAATATGAGAATTATGTGATTAACCTTATAAGAAAATGATTTTTTAGTTTACCTTCATTTTTTGTAAAAATCTACACACGGTGACATGTTTTGCTACTTTGACTCTAGTCAAGTTCTAAACCTTGAAATCCTGATACAATCATTCTGGGTGGTAAAACCTTTTTATTCGGTTAGTGTTGGTATAACTTTATATTCCCAAACTTATTCAACAAGAAAAAATTATATTAATATTATTGAAAGAAACGATAAAATATAAGATAATATTGTTTATATATTTAAAAGAAGTTACTTGTAAGACAAATAGGCATCCACTCATATTGCATTGGGTAGGATAACCAGCCTTTATTACAGTAAGTACTTCATCTTTTAAAATCTCATATCCCACTTTCCTCAGGGGTAATTATTGAAGCTATCTAAATCGTTAATCAATTGCATGTAATCTTTAAAATATGCATTTTCCCATGTGATGCAATGAACAAGTACTCAACACACATTAACAATGCTAATTTCATCGCATCCTCATACTTAGATGACCGATGACAATGACGAAATGCATGAAGTAAATTATCTTTTTTCATAAAAGATTTCTTCTTAAAATACTAGTCCTTAAGTGTACTACGAATCTTTTCGTACTACTTGTTCGTATTCTTTGATAGCGTATGTGGTGCCCACTTCAATTCCATAATTAAAACGAAGTCTAACTTCCTGAACCTTAGAATGATGCCTGAATGTCAAAGCGTAGGTTACCGAAGTGCCTTTGTATAATGCAATGGAGAATAGGCCTTTCAGCTTTTCATTTGGCATCATCAAAGTCCAAAAGATATCCGAAACAACTGTTTCTAAATAATTCTCCTTTCTTTATATTTGAAGAATTGTTCTTTTACATCCTTTAAAAACATCACTAAGTATTTTGGAGAGAGCTTTACATTGGCGTAGTTTAAGTAAGGACCGAGTTTTCTAAATACGGAGAATGAACATGTAGTAAATCAAAGGAAGTTGTATTGTGAATGAAATAATAAAAAAATATTTCATAAATTTAATGAAGGACACCAAATAACCCTGTGGCTCGTCGATGTACACATGGATCCTTGATGATACACACGACTCGATTGCTGATTATACACTACACATGGCTCTATGATGAGGCATTTGGATCGCCGATAATACACATGGATCGTCGATGATACACACTGATTACCGATTATACATAACTCGTTGATGATACGCTACGCATGGCTCTCCAATGAGACACATGAATCGCTAATGATACACTACACATGGCTCTCCGATGGGACACATGAATCGGTGATGATACACATGACTCGCTCATGAGACCTCACAAGGGCTATCCGATGAGATACGTGGCTCACCGATGATTTCTTAGACATGGCTCTCTCATGAGATGCTTAGCTCACCCATGAGACCCCAAAAGGGCTTTCCGATGAGACCAATGGCTCGCCGATTATACACTACACATGGCTCTTCGATGATACACATGGATCGCCGATGATACACATGGCTCGATCACTGATTATACACTACACACGGCTCGCCAATGAGACATGGATCATCAATGATACAAATGGATCGTCGATGATATACACTGATCGTCGATGATATACATAACTCGCTGATGATATACTACAAATGGCTCTCCGATGAAACGCAGATGATACACATAACTCGCTGATGATACACTACAAATGGCTCTCCGATGAAACACATGAATCGCCGATAATACACTACACATGGTTCTTCGATGAGACACATGGATCACCGATGATACACATGGCTCGCACATGAGACCCCAAAAGGGCTCTCTAATGAGACCAATGACTCGCTAATTATACATCGCATGGCTCTACGATGAGACATGTGACTTGATGATAACACACATGGCTCGCCCATTCAAGGTCTCAGACACAGGCCATGTTTACATGGGCGACCCATTCAAGGTCCACCTCTACAAATTTTTCCATTACACAAACCCAACTCCACAAGCTCCATTAAAAAATAACATTATTTCTACAAAGTCCATTATCTAGATAAACTCTCCAAACAATATTAAAAAAATAGAGATGAAAATCCACCTGTAGCCGTAGTTTTAGACAAACCCTTATCAGCACCTCCAGTCGCACTTTCAGCTTCCATTTTGTGGACGGGCAGTTGCCAGAGCTTAGCCGGGGTTTTTCAAGTTGAAAAATTTTCAAATCATAAAATATTCATACAAAGCTAAAACAAAGCTAAAAATTTACAAAATTCACAAAATTCAAATTAATAAAAAGGGCACACATGTATAAGATATCCTGGATACTCATCAGGTGGGTGCCACTTTGAACGACCCTTTTCTAACATTCAATTTGAAAAAAAATATATAAAAAAAGAAAAAAAGAAGAAGATGTTAAATTGCTTATAGTAGTTATGAAGTTCTACATTTAAGCTGAAAGTTTCTCTAAATCTTAAAATATATATACAAAGCTGAAAATTTACAAAATCCACATTCGAAGATGAAAAAAATTGCAAATCCCCAAAATCCTCAAGCCGTTGCAATTAAGAGAGAGAGAGAGAGAGAGAGAGAGAGAGAGAGAGAGAGAATCAGACAGACCTAATGTGGAGGGTTAGGGTTTCTTTGGAACAATGAAGGGTTCCTATGGTATACTTGATAGACTTTTGATTCGAGCTCTGATACATGCGTTAGGGTTAGTAGACATGAGACATACCAAGACGAGAGTGACTCTTCTTAAATTTGAGAGAGAAGGAGAGAGAGAGGGAGAGGGAGAGGGAGAGGGAGAGAGAGGTCGGATGATTTTTTTATTCCCTCGTAAACACTCGAGTGAAATGGGATCTAACGCCGTTTGCTCCGTTTTCTTTACGTCAACTCATTGCCTCGATAGGTGTGATGGGCCCCTTTCTGACGCACCAATGATATCTTACCTGCAGGGAACACCAGACTGAGTGAAGATAGCCTCGTTTCAACACTGAGGTCATGGTATCGATTCCCATAGTGGGAGTGGCTAACATTGTGACCTGACAGGGGAGAGTGGTTGTACTAACAATGGGGTGTGTGAACTAACCCAAAAAAGAAAAAAAAAAGATTAGGGTGGGGATTTTGGGGGATTTGTATCACATTTGATGTGATTTGATTTTATCCCCAGTACAATCTTGCTATGACAGAGCTTTCCACCAGGTGGGCCATGTTCATTAGATCTCTCTTCAGGTGGCCAATGTACAAACAAATGATTATCGAGAAAATTAATGGTTTTCACTGGTTTTTTATTTTTTATTTTTCGTACATTGCTTGCTTTACATGTGTGGCCACCTGATTTTGGAGCCACCGGGGCTAATCAGTGTGACCCACCTGATAGAAAGATCAGATCTCAGATGCATGGCACGTTTGCTTCGTGCAAATGGGAAGGGCTTTACACGCGTCCTGGAATAGGAGATCACTTATAATACCTTGCCACATATTGCTTAGCAGTTAGATTTGGGATCTAGGAGTGATCAAAACCGTTCATATGACATATTGCCTAGCAGTTATTATCTAGCACCGACCCAAACCTTTCATAAGATTAGCCTTTCCGTGGATGCAATTACCAATAAGAGATTTTCATATTGGAACATTACAAGTTCTTTCCTTAGGGCTTGTTTGGATTTGTGGAAAGGGTGGGAAAGGAAACTATATTTTCCATGAAACTTTGTTTTAAAAAAAGTGGGGTAAATAAAATATTAATTCTCATATTTGTTTATCAATAACATTTTCTTGAGAAAATTAAAGTCTTTTTCAAAATGATACGTTTAACAAAATAAAATTCTCTCGAGAAATTCTTCTAGATTTAGTGATAATACAGTGGGCCAACGTGATGTCTACTTTTTATCCTCACCATCTATCTATTTTGATAGATTATCTTAGGTCATGAATCCAAAAAAGAAAGGAGATTGAAGACTCATGTGGACCACACAGTAGAAAGCAATGTGAATTGAACTACTATTTTTTACAGGAAGTTTTTAATGGTGGACGTTCAATCACTACTATTTTTTATAGTATGGTCCACCCGAGACTTGGATCTACTTCATTTTGTTGTTCGTGCACTAAAATGATCCAAAAAAAAATTAAAAAAAATGGATGGACTAGCGTGGATATAGGATGCGGTAAAGTGGGTTCGTGGAAAAGGCTATACAGTTTTGAGCGAGGCTTCGTATGCGAGAAAACATGGGAAGGGAAGCCTTATTTCTTATGGTCTCCGTGGGGAAACTTTCCAAAAGATATTGGAGAAAATTTTCTCGAAAGCTGATTTCCCACTTTTTTATTTCAAGCTATGGCCTTAGAATATTGAGCATCTCCTTTAACAGTTTGCTTTTAAGGTCACCGATAGCATCTTCAAATCTCGAATATGCGTTTCTTTTTTCTTTTTACCGAAAACCCATTTGGAATAGGTTTTCATTTCATTCATGTGTGGTTTAGATGTTTTATTTTTCATAAAGGCACTTCATTTCTCAGCTATTGCATTCCTCCAAGCAGGAACTTTGCTGGCCTAATTTAAAAGGAGGGCTTAAGGGGGACCATTGGGAATGTTGGCAATAAAGGGCCATGAAATTGAATGATAAGATGGCGCAAAACCATTCAAACCCCTCCATCTAACAAGAGAGATGGACGAGTTAGACCCATGAGACTAGTGATTAAAGGGGCCACGAGACTGATCTTGTCCATGATTGTGGTGTCCTTGGAATGATCAATGCCTACGATAAGATCCACGACTGCGAGACTTGAAGTTGGATTGACTGACGCCCACCGTCATGATTTCATCTCAACGACCGCCGTGTGTCCATGTAAAGAGCTTGAGTTGGCTCATGCTTTCTGGGTTGTTGGTGAAACTGTTGAACATGATACCAAAAATAAAGCATATCCAAATCCTAGGTGGACTGCAGCACAGGAAACATTGGTGCTTGACCATTGGAAACTTATTATGGGCCACAAAAAGTTTTGTATCCAGCTGATATTTGTGTTGTCCCTTCATTCAGGTTATTTTGATTTTTTTCACCAGGTTGGGTAGCAAAATAAACATTCTAGTGGCCCTCAAGAAGTTTTTAATTGTGCACTTTCAATCACCACTGTTTCCTGTGGTACGGTCCACCTAGGATTTGAATCTGCTTCACTTTTGGCATCATGTCTTAAAATGAGCTGTCAAAACGGACGGCTGGCATGGATCTAAGGCACATTCATTACAGTGGGCCCCACAGTTAGGGATTCACCCACCTCAGTGGATTCCCCAAATCCAAATCCACCGCCAGAATAAACTGTGTAATATTTGAGATAAGGGGAAGTGAGGGAGGTGGGAAAAGAGTCGGGAAAGAGGAGAGATGAAGCAATCGATGGTTTAGAAGCAAACAGAGCACTCTAATACTATAAGTGATTGTTTATTTCAACGAGTACCATATTATAAAGAAAATAAACAATAATTACAAATTACATGGTTATCATAATGATGGTAATTTTACATTATCTGATTTATCAATAATAACAGCGAAACCATGAAAATTTTACGTTTTTTCAATGTGAGATTATCATCAAAATAAGATGAAGTTATTGTTAGATTGGAGATTTTTGTAGTATTATATGAAAAATTGCAATGATAAAAACTATTTATCTATTGAATACATTCGTATTTGACTGATCATTCCTATATTTAGTTTGGGAGTAATAAAAAAGTTATAATGACACAATTCCTTTACATTATTAGGAAAATGAGGGAAACAATTACGCCCTAAAGGTACGAAAATGGGCATAACGAATGGGCCCCTAAGGGAATGGGGAACTAAATGGGCCCCTAAAGGAATGGGGAACTATATTTTCCTCCCTACATTTCACGTAGACACATCACATAAATACAATATGGGCCCCACCGTGATGCGTGCTGAACATCCGCCCCCATCAATTAGATGCACCCTTCCATGGTCGGCCATGGGCCTAAAAATCAGGCCGATCAATGACTTAGGTGGGACACACCATAGACGTTAGTTGAGAGTAGATACCCACCCATTTTAACTTTCATGATCGCTTATAAGGCCCACTGAGATGTGGTTCAAATATCCAACCCATCTATTGTGTGTGTCCCACTTGGACGGGGGGTAACACTAAGTTTCAGCTGTTTCTAAAACTTAGATGAGCCCTACCAAGTGGTTTTAGATGTTTTAGGCACAATTTCACATTATTTCAAATGGTATGGCCCACTTGAGATCCTGGTAGGACTAGTTTTTGGGATATCCCACCAAATGCACACTTTTGATGTTCGGCATATATTGCAGCGGGGACAACGGAGCTCGACCTCATGGGAAGCTACCATGAGGTCAACCTTTTAGTACCATTTCTCTCATCTATACATACAAACCGAGCCAGCTTGAAAAGCTCACTCGGATCGGCTCGGTTTGAAAAAGCTTGGTTCGGTTCGGCTCGTAAGGTGGATCAAGTCAAGCCGAGCCTATTTTTTTTAATCTTGTTGAAAATTTAAGCCAAGCTCAAGCTAGACCGAGCTCGTTTCGTCTCGGCTCGAAACCAGGCTCGATTCGGCTGAACTAGACTCGGATCGGCTCGGTTTTTTTTTTTTTTTTAATCTAAATATATAAAATATATAATATTACTTATATTTCATTCGAACACCCTAATCCTTTTTTGGTTTTTTCATTTGAGCGCTCTTGTCCACCCGGCTGCCCCCCTAGCCTCAAACCCTCGACACCCGACGCCCAGCTAGACTCGCCCGACTTGCCTGACGGCCACACTCTCTCCCATCCTCTTTCTCTCTCCCTCATCTCTGATCTCTCCCCCCGGCTAGCTAATGGCCGACCTAACCTACTCGACTACCTCTCTCTCTCTCTCTCTCTCTCTCTCTCTCTCTTTCTCTCTCTCATTTCTCATATTTCTCTCTCCCCTCGTCACCCAACCAACCAATGCTCAGCTGAATGGACCCTCCTGTTCTATAGTTGATTGGACCCTCCTGTTCGTCCAACCGACCACCCTCAACCCCGTCTAAGCTCGAATTTAAGCTCGAAAACTTTAGTTTGGCTCGAAAGCTCGTCCAAACCAAGCCGAGCTGTCCAGTTGGGGTCGATGACCAAGCCGTGCCAAGCCGAGCCGAGCTCAATTCGATTTGGCTTGTGTGCAACTCTAGAAATGGTACTATGAGATCAAGCTTTGTAGGCCCCACCGAGATATAAGGGGCATCCATCCCATTAATCAGATGCACCCTTTCATGGTGAGCCTCGGTCGTGAAAATCAGGCCAATTCATGATTTAGGTGAGCTACACCACAGCAAACAGTTGAGAGTGGATGCGTGCCCATTGAAACCTTCCAGATCATATGTAGGGTTCCGTGAGATGTAGTTTAGACATAGACCATCCAGTGTTTGTATCCCACTTGGATGAGGGCTCAAACCAAATTTCATTCTAAAACTCAGATGGGCCCCACCAAGTGCTTTTAGATGTTTGAGGCATGATATCCCATGGTTTGATGGTATGGCCGATGCTGCTGATTTTTGGCACATCCCACAACCCAGACGGGACCTGCCAAACGCATGGCGTGGATGTCCATCACACCACGGTGGGGCCCACAGAGATGGACACATGTCCCTTTGCTAATCTGGTGGAGATTAAGATGGGGATTCTGGGGTTTGATGTGATTTGATTTATACCTAGTACAATCTTGCACACAATCCGAGGTTTCAATTAGGTGGGCGTGCCACAGTAAAAAGATCTTGTTTAGAAGTTACGTCGTTTCACTCCTTTAATGGCCCGCTTGGATGCAGCCAAATAAGGTACTTTTTTTTTTGGCTGACATCATCAGTTTAGGTTAATACCTAATTATTAGTTACTCATTCACTTAAATTTGATTAAGTATTTCAGTTTTTTTTTTTTTTTTGTTTTTAACAAAGATGAGAAGCCCACAGCAAACTAAAGACGGTGGGTTTCCTTTGCACATAGATGTCTTTTGTTTCTCCCTCTGCAAACTCAATCAGTCACAATATATGATGAGAGCCACCAATCCTTTGATATGAACTGTTCAATTCACAAATCTCATTCATTCAAGACAAGATCACTCATATCAGCGTTCGTTGAAATCAGGAGTTAGTTTCCTATCAGCTTGGAAAAGTTGTGATTCCAACAAGTTTCTTTCACTGTTTTTTCTTTCCAAACAGATTGGACAACAGTTAGCTGATAAGTATGTTGTTTACCACAAAAATATATTCAAAGTATGTTGTTTACCACAAAAATATATTCAAAGCTTCGGTCTGAAGTATCTTCGAGCTTCATATGTGATGATGTGGACCAACTCAGTGGGTTCATCTGGACCATCCATAAGAAAGAGATCAAATGAAAAATCAATGAATTCAAAGACACTATTAGAAGCGAAGTCATCTTCTCCATTTGACCAGCAACAGTTAATCACTGTATAGAACTCCATTGTAGAATCGGATAGAATCAAAAGGTGGGCCAAAAAAACACTGTTTAATCCTTAAAATCTTGTCAAGATCCATCAAGTGCAAAGAGACTAAAATTGAGATCAAATCGTGTCCAAGATTCTCGTGTGAGACTCAATATGTTTACTAATTAGCTGATAAGTATGTTGTTTACCAAACATACTTACCTGCTTAATAAGTAGAAACCAAGATAAGTAGCCTACCTTAAGCAACTTACAATCCAAACAGGCCCTCAGTGTGCTGTGACCGAGCTTTCTACCAGGTGGGCCATGTTCATTAGTTCTCTCTTCAGGTGGGCCAATGTACAAATAAATGGATATGGAGAAAAGTAATGGTTTTCATTGGGCTTTTTTTTTTCGTTTTTTTGTTTTTTTGTTTTTTTTTGTACACTGATGGCTATAAAGTGTGGCCACCTGATTATTTAGCCACACGGGCCAATGAGTGTGGCCCACATGCATCATGGCTTGCAAATCGACTTTAATATGATATAATTAAAAAAATAAACGCCAAGTGTGTATGTCGGAAATGGAATCTACTATTAAAACAAAAAAAAGAAGAAGAAGAATAAGAAGAAGAAGAAACAAAAGGTAATAACCCCTGCTTCATTGTGCTGAGTCCCATCAAATATATCACTGTACCCTCTGTTTGGGCCATCATCTAAAGAGTAGTTTTGGTCATTGAAAAGGACTCAGATCTAACGGTTGATATCCTATCAATGTCATACCCTAATAGGCAACCGAATAATTGCAAGCCTTACTAATTGCAGTATATATGTCTCCACCTCTCCATCCAACAAACATCCCATTAACTCTTTTGCTATTATTTAAAAAAAAAAAGAAAAAAAAAAATTAAATTCAGACCTGACCTGACCTAACTTCACATGAGAACATGACTTCACTGTAAGAAAAATGGGCCCCACACCTCACATGGCGAAATCAAAAGCTAGCAACCTCACATAAGCTTAACACACGCCCCGAACAACCACACATCTGACTGCCAGATGGGTAGCTGTATGTGGTTAACGCATGGCCAGATGAACACGTGTGCTACCGATGATCACATTGGAATATCCCGGAATCTGCGATTGGAGGCCAGCTGAGGATGTTGACATAGCTACATTTGTAGCATACAATACAGACAATGCAAGCACACGTCTTTTGGGCCCCAGGGCTATGTCAGCCACAGACTATTGTCTCCACCATATACCTCAAGCGTATGGGCCCCACCATATATTTCTCCTCATATACTAATAATCGGGCCGGTCCACTCACGCTTAAAGGGGGCCCATTCAAATAAGAACCGCCTGCACTCTGCATACAATGTACATGAGTGATGCATTGGCCCACTTGATGAGCAAACCAGCCTCAATTTCGAGCCAGAGCAATTGCATGGTGAAGCCCACCTCACGAACGGTCTCTTTTCGTGGCTCCCATTTGCAATTCTTCCGAATCAAAAGAACAAAAACAGACCAACTCAAAAATGTACTCCACACCAAACAATTCCATGTCAAACACATGGGTCCACATTTGGGGGCCACACTTTTAACACTTATAGCCATTCTCTATCAATGGGCCCACCAGCTCAAATCCTTGGCAGGGCGATCAGAACCACAAAATAAAAATAAAAATAAATGGTCCGGAGAGCAAGCCCATCCGTCAATGGTTCCCATAAGTGATCACAACCATAAAGAAATGATGATCCAGTGGGGCCCATCGATTCAGTAAAACCACACCGAACGGTTCTGATCCCCCAAGATTTCCCCATCATCAGGAGAGTCTTCTCCCTTAACACAGGAAAGGCACCACATCCACAGTCCAGCAGTGCAGAAGGGAAGCATTATTTATCAGTATCCAGTTCCACCATACATATGGATATCATACACATATCATATCATAGCGTCTTAAAACATGAGAAGGAAATTCAAATTCAAGTACTGATGATTGAAACAAATTCCAAACCAACTATAGGATTCTAGAAACTATATACCTATTTTCTTTTAATATTATACCTCCATCAAACCATACTGATTGAAATTTCTCCATAACTGAAGCATCTGCTCTCTTCCATTTTTCCCTTCACCATCACCTCCATAGACTCCTGTAACACCAAGGAAAGAAAGAAAGAGGTCTCCTTTCAACCGGGAAAAAAAGAAAAGGAGGGGCTCACCTTCCTTAGTTCGATCCCAGCGGCCATCTGTTGGTCTTTCGGCGAACCATGCGGTCGATATTGCAGTGGCCCATGTACTCTGATGGAAATGGATGATTTCCAAATTTAACATGAACCAATCGACCAACTAGGATCACTCAATGGAGAGGTTTTCGGGGTTCTCTCCACTATTACCATACGGACAGTTTGGATTCACCAAAAGATTGGCCCCAGAAATACGCTGGATCGGACGTTGAATATTTCCCTTGGAAAAGAAAGTGTGGTGAGTTTTTACCAACATTTTATGCTATTTACAGGAACACCAGCACCCAGAAACAGCATCCTCAGTAGACACTGCTGGCCATCGGCAGGTCGTCGAAGCTCCAGAGATCAATTGAGCTACCACCATCCTGAGTCACATCGCTGCTGATGAGGCTCTCAATCGATGGGTCCGTGCTTCCCTCCAGATAAGGGATCTGCAGGAACTTCATGCAAGATTCAAACGCCGACAGCTCTTCAGACAGCTTTATTGCCACATTCTCCTGAACTGGCACAGCATTCTCAGAATTGTTCTTCAGCTTCTTTTTCGGGTTCATGTCCGCTACAAATTCAGAGCTGTAGCCCTCCAAGGTGGGAGGAAGAACAGATGAGATCTCTGGAGTCTTGGACTCGCGCTCCCACACAAGATCCGAACAGCCAAAGGAATTGCTCCCCTGATCTGAGTGGAAAGACATCCCTCCCCCACGGGCAGGGGCAAATGATTTGAATTCCATTGGACTTCCAGCTGTGGAAAAGGAACCCAGATACCCAGATGGCTTAATGGGTTCCTTCTCTTCCAAGAACCCAAAAGCATCATAGAAACCATGACTCGGGTTGTTGACGAAACTGAATGTCTGATTGAAATTTGGCTTCTCAGATGAGTTTGCTTTCGGCGGTGACACTACTTTCTGAGATATTGGTTTTGCAGGGCGCTTTTGAACCTCAGCAGCGGGGGCTCCATCAGGGAAATTCACCTTGGCCTTCTTGCCTCGGATCCTACGGGCTTCGGCATCGTAAGCTCTTGCAGCTTCTTCAGCAGTGTTGAAGGTTCCGAGCCAGACCCGAACTCCTTTTCTCGGGTCTCGGATCTCAGCAGCCCATTTCCCCCAAGGGCGCTGGCGGATTCCTCTATATTGATTCTTTCTCTTCTTTTTTGCAGATCTCTCTTCTGGGTTATGGAATTCCACTGATTTTGATGTAATAGATCCTTCTATAATTCAAACAAAATATAAGTAAATAACAAAAATAAAGCACAAAAATGTGATGGGAACAGAAGAAACCATAACTGCCCGTTTGGATGTGTCCCACAAAAGGGGTTTCCACCAATCCTTTTTTTCTCGGTCAACCTCGTCAACTCGCCAAAAACCAACCTGTGAGTGGGCTTTTTAGTGCCCATTTCGACAAGTGGTGACCCAACAGGGGTTTGCAGAAGTGAATCCATGGAGGTGGGCTCAAAACAGCAATTAGCCATCAAAAGGCCCTTTTGAGGGTGCATCGGCACGGGCCCTAAATGAGCAAATATGCATGTCCACAACTTCTTTTGTATGTGTTGATAGACGGAATTCCATCAATGTTTCATGCATTCCTATCATTGAAAAACTACAAACTACAACAAAGAAAATGGGAAAGAATGTATTTATGTGCACAAATGAACTAAATTGCAAACATACAGTTCAATAAAAGAGAGAATGAGAAAAATTAAGTTCTTCTCCCAGCAGTCATAATGATGAAATAGCAATTGAATTGCAGTCATATTTCATTCAACCCCAACTTGGAAGGAATATAATCACAATATGAAGACTAGATCCTCAAAATGAATAGCAAGAAATTGCAATTTGGTTATTTCCATTTCATTAGATCTGTAATTGCAATTGAATTTGATATTGCATCCAAACACATCGTAAGGACTAACAGAAATGCACTTTCTAACAATCCAACCTTTGTTTTCACCATTATTTCCATAGACGGACAACAATCGCATTTACAGCTGATGATCCAGATAGGCTTAAAGGCAAGGAATTACAAGAGATGACAAGGTAAATTTGCAGAAATAGAGATGGGAAGAGATCAAAATCCACATCTAGCAAAAAACCAAACTTATGTCACAATCATAATCCGATCCTCGTTTTCTTGCGATTCACTTGTTTTCTTCTACTGTTTTCTTCTTCTGATAAATGACAAGGGAAGATAAACAACAGATTGCAATTTATTTCACGACGCAAATAACTGCCTTTTTTTTCTACAACGAATGATCAAAAGTAGAAATTGCATAACCTTTTGTCGCCGTCCATGAATTCCCACATGTGAATTGATCCAGACTGTTAGCCAGGTGGGACTCACCATGGACGGAACATGCCCCCAAATTCATCTCAACAGAAAGATCATAGCCATCTGATTTCCAGCCCTTCCCACATTGAATCTATACCTTGCGTTGTTTTTTTCTCAACTGCCAATATAGCTGGATGATCGGAGGGTTAGGGTTGTCCCTTCAGAGAAACTATTCAAGCATGCTCCATCCATTGGTGGGATTCATCAGTTCAATGGTCTTGATCACTGAAAAATGTATCCTCAATTGTAGAAACTCTTCAAGTTCCAGTCAGGATCATCAAATTCTTCCAATAAAATGAGGATTTCCATCTTTATTTTTCCACTTATATATATATATATATATATATATATATATATATATATATATATATATAACATCATATCAAAGCAACAGCATCACAGAAATCAAACAAAAACTCTGGACAAAAAAAAAAAAAGGCAAGTGAAATTCCAATTTGCAGGATAGTGCAAAACCTTAAAAATGCCATTTTTATGAAAGAAAAAAAAGGCCTTACCAAATCGAGATAAAAAACAGAAATAACTAACAAATTCTGCAAATATCAAAAAAGAAAATAAAAACCCAAAACTCATGCAAAAAAAGAAAAAAAAGACAAAGAACCCAAGTAAAGATAGAAAATAAAATAAAATAACCCATTTACGGGAGAAAAAAAATATCAAAATACAAAACCCACATACCAGAAATCGCAAAAATCCAAAATTAAAAAAAAAAAAAAAAAAATCCACAACCCCCAGAGAAGTTCAAGAAATCAGGTAATGAAGAAAAATCCACTCCAAGAATCGATCCAAAAACGAAAAAGCAACTTCAAATCCTCCCAAAAAAATACAAAATCAAAATAAAAAAACCCAACTTAATATATACTCATCTAAAGGAGAGAAAAAGAAAACCCACTTCAGAAATCAAACAAAAACCAAAACCCATCTCGCAGAATCCAGAAATACGGCATGAAAATCAGTACCTCGAGAAGGAGCGAACTTGGGGAATGCGAATGGCTTGACGTCTTGATCTTCATCATCGTCTGAGTCGTCTTTGAAATCCTGGAAATCAGCCTCGAAATCGTCTACCAGATTGACGACTCCAGGTCTCAACGGCTTCGAGTGGTAATTTCCCGCGCTTTTCTTCAGCTCCGGCCACAGGTAGTCGGCCGTCAGTGGCCTCGATCGACTCGGAGCAATGAAATCCGATATAATCGCTCCGCCACACATCTTCTTTCAAGAGAAAAAAAAACCGAAATATCGGGAAACTGAAATATCGGAGAGATAGAAAGAGAGAGCGAGAGGTTTTTGAGAGATGAGAAGGTCCGAAGGGAGGGTTTTTATTGAAGAGAAAGAGAGACAAGAGGGAGGGAGGGAGAGAGAGACGTGTCGTTAAAGGGGCGGAAAAAGATAGAGATTCAAGGAACGGAAACAGAGAGGTGCGGTTGCGCGAGTGAACTTCTTACAGTAGAAGTGGGGCCCACATTTTCAATAATCCAGACCATTAATCAGATGGGACCTGATCGTGGAGGGATAATGAAATAACCAGTTCTTGATTTGAACATCCTATGGATCCTACGGTTAAAAGGAGGCATACCGAGAGCGGCTAGGATCTTCCAATCTAGAGGATTTTTTTTTTTTTTTTTTTTTTTATCGTGGTCCATCCGCAGTTGGAGCAGTAGATTAATGGTCTGGATGACTGGTGTTCCCACTTATCAGAACTCAAAAGGCCCATTACTAGGATTGCGTGGTTACCCTGACCCCACCTACCTCAACGGTGGCAGGACTCTGTGGGGCCCACCGTGATGTAAGTGTTTTATCCACTCGGTTCATCCGTTTTTTCAGCTCATTTTAGGCCATGAGCCCAAAATTGAAGCATATCCAAGGCGTAAGTGGACCACACATTGCAGGAAACAGTGGGGATAATGACGTCCACCGTTAAAACATTCCTAGGGCCCACAATAATGTTTATTTATCATGCAACCGGCTGATAAGGTCACACAGATCTTCAGGAAGGGAAAATATGAATAACGGCCGGATCCATTTTCAACGGTAGACTTTTAGTTCCCATGTTTTCTGTGGTGTGGCCCACTCAAGGTTTGGATATGCTTCAATTTTGGGCACGTTGACAACAATGAGCTGGAAAAACGGATGGACAGCGTGGATAAAAGAAATAAATCACGGTGGGTCCCACGGAGTCCTGCCACCACGAAGGTCGACGCAATCCGTCCGCCCACTACACTGTGCTAGTGCATTCACTGCGGCACGTGCCAACATATAGTCTCGGATCTCCTCGTCAGGTGGGCCCAGCCCTGTGCCATAACTCGGGCGAGTTTACTCATCTGGTGGGCCACGCAATCACTTTGAATGTAGACCATTGGTCCAGTTTCCAGGCATCCATTTCATTTTTCATGTGTGGGGTCTACAGAAGACATACAGACCTGACATTCATCCCAGGGAATCTACACGGTGGGGCCCTCCTGATGAACAGCTCAGATCTCACGCCCTGGCACGTATGGGAGTGAGTGCACTGGCTTGTGTACTCGCGCGCGTTAACTGAGCAGAGCGGGCGCGACTTGTCTGCTACCCCGGAACTAGCGATGTGGGCGTTACCCTGACCGTGGGGCCCACTTCGATAAATGCATAGTATATCTACGCCGTCCATCCGTTTTTTCAACTCATTTCATAGAATGAGACAAAAAACGAAGTAAATACAAATATCAGGTGGACCACACCATTGGAAACAATGGTCATTGAAGCCCACCATTAAAAACTTCAAGGGCCCACTGTAATGTTCATTTTCCATCAAACCTGTTGATAAGGTCACGAAGACATGGATGAAGGGAAAACACAAATACCAGGTTGATCCAAAACTTTTGTAGCCCACAAAAAGATTTTAATGCTCATTCATTACTATTTCCTGTCGTGCGATCCACCTGAGATTTTATCTGCTTCATTTTTAGGCAGGTGTCATAAAATGAGTTGATAAAACCGATGGACGGGGTAGATGTACAACGCATGCAGCGATGTGGGCCCCACGGCCAGGGTACAGCCCACATTGCTGGTTCCGGGTGGCAGCCAACTTGCGCCCAAGCAGACCAACGAGAGAGAAGGTCGGTAGTTCTCAGGACCACCTCAGATGGCAGTGGCCCGGAGTCCATGCACTTCCCGATGCCTGTCAGGAGGTGGGCCTTGCTGCAAACAGGCTAAAATCCAAGCCAGTCGTTGGAGATTTGACGAGGTATAACCTAGACACACAATAAGGTCTGGTGAAGACCTTCGACCTATTGGTAACCGTGGTAGACTCTCTATACCTGGTGTGTAGTTCACCGGTACGCTAACACCGGGTTTTAGTCTTGTGAAATGTTGTGCACGCCTACTTACCTGCCAATTTTCTAGAAGTTTGTCAAGCGTACCAGGACTAGAACGTGTCTGTACTAGTACACTTAAACCGACCGGGTAGGAAACACCCCCTCCCTACCGTACAACCAACCACTCATCCCGACAGTTACCGTGCCTAGTTCTAGGCATAGGCTAGGCATAGGCTAGGCTAAATTAGCCTAAACCTAGTTATTAGCCTATTAGCCTAGCCTATGCCTATAGGTTGTTACTAGGCATATTATAAGCCCAGCCTAAGCCTAGTTGGAACTAGGCCGGGCAATTGCTAGGCTGGGCTAATTTTTTTATTTTTTTATTTTTTATTTTATTTTTTTTTATTTTTGTATACTATTTCAGAGAGAGAGAGAGAGAGAGAGGAGAGAGCCTATAGGCCAGCCTATAGCCCAGCCTAGTATTAGCCTAGCCTTTGCCTAAAACTTTTTAAATTAGCCCAGCCCAAGCCTAGTATATGTACACTAGGCTTAGCCTAAGCCCAGCCTAAGCCCAGCCTATATAAGAATTAGCCCAGCCTAAGCCTAGTAGTGACTAGGCCGGGCATAGGCTGGGCAACTGTCGGGATAACCACTCGAAGTCACCGGTATATACCATTCTAGTGTCCCTGATGCATACCATTACAGAGCGCCTGATGGTTTGTCACGCTTTTCTTTCATTTGCTCCATCTACAGCCGTAACTTAAGTCCACTCTTTGCTGGTACATTTCGCAGACCTGGCACTCAAAATTATGTCGGTTTTCAAAGATAGAAAGTATAGTATATACATCCTAGATTATAGCATCTCTTCACCTGGTGTAGTACTACTAGTAAATTATTATTTTAGTCCTGATAGATGAATATCTAACTGAGAAAATGTCCATATCAATGGACAGACGATGGTATGGCTTCGTATACTAATGTGGCTAATCCAATGATCGGATTGGATTTTTGTTCATAATAAATAATTATAGTGGTGTGATCCACATATTTAACGGATAGGATATTTTACATATATAACAAGTTAGCCAGACAAATGGCCGTATTTTAACTTATGATACACCCGCGATATCTGGTTGTTTCTCATCCAGAATAGCTGGCTGTAAAATGATGATGGAAAGAAGGACTAAACTACCCTTTGCAAAAGACGGAATTACATTTCGATGGTCTTGTCGTACTTGTTCTCAAATGGATGGCTGAGACGGAATTTACGCGTGTGATAGGCAGAGACCCCCGACTGCAGGAAGTTCCTGCCGTCGGACTCTAGGTGGGCCATCCGTGACGACAGGAAAAGGTGGGGAAGGAAAATGCATACCGTTGAAACCTTTCTGTGGTCCACCGTGATGTTTATTTTCCATCCAAACCGTTCATAAGGTCATTACCACTTGGATGGAGTTAAAACGAAAAAGAAAAAAATAGAAATAGGCTGATCTGAAACTTCTATGTCCCCACAAATGTTTTAATGGTCGGCTATCAATCGCCAGTGTTTTCTAACATGTCCTAAAATAAGCTGGAAAAATGGATGAACGGGTTTGGATTTCTCACGAACATCACTGTGGCCTCACCTAGCTTCCCAACCCAGGAACTTCCTGCAGTTGGGGGTCGCAGCGATCCGATCTTAACGACACCCCCGCAGTGTTCATTCAATGAGGTATATTCAATTGGTGAACCCACATGCACAACAGAAATGGACGGTATGCATTCAATGTGCTTGTGTGGTCCCATAGATGAGTGGACTGGGCCTATCATTGGTCACAGGAATAAAAATGGTGGTCCTCGCCTGATCAGCGGCTTGGATCTAGCACACTAGCAAGTTCATTTCCACTTTCTCTATTTTAATTCATGAACGGGGGGGGGGGCATCTAATCCTATTCTTCTAGAAATAGTTGAAGTTCCATTCCACGTAAAAATTCCACATCTGAGGGTTCTTTGAATTTCTTCTCAAAAGAAGCCTATGTAATTTGATTCTCTAGGCCACGAGTTTCACCTACTCAATAGGAATATGATTTAAGGAGTGAAGATGACGTAGAAGTCTCAGGCACAGCGAATGGACTGTGCAATTTCACTTTCGTTTTTTACAATGTGGTGCAAAGCAATTGGTGATCCAAACCGTTGGTCTGAAGGGCCTCGCTCTAGATAGCCCATGCCCCCAACAATCCCCAGATCAGATGATCCTAGTCATCGAATTTTTAGCCTTTCTTTATTGAATTTAAACCGTTGCACTCTTCGCTACAAATATCATTCAATGGTTAGGACTTTTCCAGTTCAGTCAAAGAATGGTAACGTCCAGGAAAAAGATAGAGATTTTTGGTGCATATTGGTCGTCAATGATACGCGTGGGCCATTGAAAAAACAGTGTGAATGATAATAAAAAATATATAAAAAGTGGGTCCCACCTTATGGTATTGTACAATCACCGATCGTATCCTTTTATTTAACCGCTTTTTCATACATTGCATTTACCTTTTTGTGATTAAAATGTAGATTGAGAGAAGATAGTGAAATCGACATTGAAAAATATCATTTATGAGATTTGGTAGGATACATCAGGACTTTAGCCGGTGGACCAGTGTCATTTTCAATGTTCTGAACTGTTTAAATCATGGGCCAAAATGTTGATGGAAACAAGAATTCTCAAAATGAAACATTTCAACCCTTTACTTAATCAAGCATTACCTATCTAAGAGTTTTTACATTTAGGACATCCCCCATTCAAGGTGAGGCCCGTCATGTTAACGGTTTGGATGATTGAAAGATTACCATAAATTCAAAGGCTAAAGTCTCAATGTATCCTATACCACTTACTGCTTGATTATGTATCCCAGCAAACCCCCCCTCCCTTTTTTTTTTTCTATTAACATGTGCCTTTCCATTAACACCCCCTCTTAATTAGATTTCATATAGAGAACAAACCTACACTTAAATTGGATGATTAAATTACAAAAGAAGGAAAAAAAATGCAATTATATCAACCAAACGCATGGCCACGCCGTCGGCATTGTCATGCAAAGCATGCTGTGGTGCATGTTGCAGATTTACTGGTTTTTTATTCCGTCGGAGCGAACTTAACCGTGGGGTTGCAATGTGGCACCGTGCTATAGTTTCATTCTCTGAAATGCAACAGTTCTAATCATGCGGTGCGACGAGCGTTATGTATGGTGCGCATTACGCTATGGATACAGAACACGCCTTGCATGCCAGCTCTTGAGGACTTACGAGCGTTAGGGGGTTAATATTCCATGGTTGTTGTGTCAGTGGCCAATGCCATGAGTGATAGTGATGCTTTACATTTTTTCCTATTTTTGGTGGGTAACTTCGGAGAATCTACATCATGCGGGCCATGGCTTTACCACTATGCTTAACTAAAACTACAAAGCCCTAGCATTGATTAAATCGCTTGTAAACCTACTATACTCCTTATGGTTTAATGATGGGATGGGCATTATTTGAGGCACGCATCATGTGATAGATGCATCACATACCTTGCATGCAAGCTCTTAATATTTGGTGTGTGTAAGCAGATCAGTATTGTAGGGCTACTGATGTTTTACATTGTTTTCCTATTTTCGGTGGGTAATTCTAGAGAATCTACATCATGCATGCGCATGCCATGGCTTTACCGCTATGCTTAACTAAAACAGCAAAGCCCTAGCATTGATTAAATCCCTTGCAACCCTACCTTTCTCCTAATGGTTTAATGATGGGATGGGCATTATTTGATGCGCGCATCATGTGATAGATACATCACATGCCTTGCATGCAAGCTTTTGATGTTTGGTGTGTGTAAGCAGGCTGGTATTCTAAGGCTACTGTGTTAGTCACGAATGACATGCATGTTCCTGATGTTTTACATTTTTTCCTATTTCTAATGGGTAATTTTAAAAACCCCGGATTGTGCAAACCATGTCATTGGGTCATTGCTTTGCTGCTATGCTTAATTAAAAACAAGTAAGCCCAAGCGTTGCTTAAATCCCGCGTGACCCTAGTTATATATCTTCTTATGGTTCTAATGATGGGATGAGCACTATTTGGGGCATGCATTAAGTCATGGATACAGTACATATCTTTCATGCCTGCCATGTCAGGTGTGTGTAAGTGGGCCAGTATTCTTAGGCTATTGTGTTAGTTGTCAATGCCATGCATGGCATTGATGTTTTACATTTTTTCCTATTTTTTATGGGTAATTTAAAAAAAACCCATGCCAGTGCAAACCATGTCATTGGACCATTGCTAGCTTTACCACTATGTATTTTTTTAGTGAGGCAACACACCCACCCACCTCGTTAGTTGCACAACACACCCACACAATTAGTCACACGATGCACCCACTTATAGGTGGGGTTAGTATGTCTGCTTAGCACTTGAACTTAAGACTTGCTATTGAAACACCTAGGCATCTTTCAGCTGGGCTAGTAGGCAAGACATTCCTTAAATCCCTTGTAATCCTAGTTTTCTCCTTATGGTTCTAATGATCAGATGAGCATTATTTGGGGCATGCATTACACGATGGATACAGTACACGTCTTTCATGCCTTCTTTTGATGTTTGGTATGTGTAAGTGGGCCAGTACTCCAAGGCTATTGTGTTAGTTGTCAATGCCGTACATGGTACTGGTGTTTTACATTTTTTTCTATTTCTAGTAGGTAACTTTGGGGAACCCACATTGGGCAGACCATGTCCTTGGCCATTGCTTTACTACTGTGCCTAACTGAGAGCCCTAGCTTGGATTAATTTCCTTGTAACCTTAGCTTTCTCCTTGTGGATCTAATGATGGGATGAGCATTATTTAGGGCACACATTGTGAAGATGGACACAGCACACGCCTTGCATGCTTGCTCTTGAGGTCTGGTGTGCGTAGGTAGGCCAATATTCTAGGGCTATTGTGTCATTAGCCATTGCCATGCATGGTATTGATGTTTTACATTTTCTCCTATATTTAGGGGGTAACTTTGGAGAATTCACATCGTGCCAACCATGTCATTGGGCCATGGCCTTTACCTGCTATTCTTAACTGAAAAACAAGGCCATAGCGTTGATTAAATCCCTCATCACCCTAGTTTTCTGCTTATGGTCCTAATGATGTGATGGACATGATCTGGGGCACACATTACAGTACTATGTATACAACACACAACACACACCTTGCATGCATACTCTTAAGGTCTGGTGTGTGTAAGTGGGTAAATATCAGTCACCAATATATATATATATATATATATATATATATATATATATATATATATATATATATTTTGCATGTTTTCCTATATCTAGTGGTTAACGTTGGGGAATCCACATTGCGTAGACCATGTTACTGAGCAATGGCTGCTCTGCTTAACTAAAAACAAACCTTGGTGTTGATTAAATCCATCCTAACCCTAGGTTTCTCATTATGGATTTAATGATGGGACGAGAGCATTATTTGGGACACGCATTAAGTGACGTACACAACACACACCTTGCATGCTTGCTCTCGAGGTCTGGTGCGGGTAAGTTGGCCAATATTCCATGGCTAGCTACTGTGTCAGTCATGAATACCATGCATGGCACTGATGCTTTACATTTTTCTTTCCTATTTTTAGTGGGTGAGTTTGGAGAATCCACGTCATGCAGACCATGTCATTGGGCAATGCATGGCTAATTATCTCTAACTAAAAACAAGTAAGCTAGCGTTGATTAAATCCCTCGTCCCTGCGTATTCTCCTTATAGTGTCAATGATGGGCTGGGATGAGGGGGGCTCGGATAGGGTACTATCCCTATTAAGAGACGGATGGGCACGTACCTCGATCATTGGTGGAGGGCAAGTGGGACTTGGTTGATGTGATAAGTCTATCAGCTCTCTATTATTATGGAGGTGCGGATCCCACCTCCCACCAATGCAGAAGTGACACATACCCATTCATCTCCAGCTGTGTCCTGGTGGGGTAGTACCCAATCCGAGCCCTTCAATGATGGGATGAGTACATATGGATATACAACACATGCCTCGTAAGACCGCACTGAAGGATCTGGTGTGCGTGAGTGGGCCAAAATTCCAAGACTACTCTTGTCAATCATATATAATACCATGCATGGTACTGATGCTTTGCATTTTTTCTATTTTTAAATCCACACCATTCATGCTATTTCAATGGGCCATGACTTTACCACTATACTTGACTAAAACCACTTAAGCCCTAACATCCATTAAACCCCTTGAAACCCTAGCTTTCTCCTTAATAGTTTTATAATAGGACGAGCATTGTTTAGGGCAAGCATTAAGCAATGGACACATCATACGGCTAGATTTTGAGATAAGTGGGCCACTATCTGGATTGGCCAATGCCGTACATGATATTGACGGTGGGGAATCCACATCATGCGGGCCATGTCATTGGGCCAACTAATCCACGGTGTTGATTAAATCCCTTATAATCCTACGTTTCTCCTTCAATCTCGACTGTTGTTATGATATTTAATTTTTTTTTATTAATTTACTTCTAGATAAATATTATTTATTCTCTTTTAATCTTTACTTGGAGGAAGAGACAAATATCACACGATGGCGTTTTCGTTATTGTTGTAACTATGGAGGGGGTTTTTGAAAGTCAAGGAATACAGGGTATCGAAAGACTAAAAAAAAGAGAGGAAGAAAAGCGACACCCTAAAATCAGGTTCATGCACATAATCTCAACTTGCCCGTAAACGTGCGTGGAAGAAAAGGATAGACGATTTCGTCCTGCCCCTGCCTGAACCTATTGGGGCCCACCGTGATTTATGTGTTTAATCCACGCCGTTCATCCATCTTTCCATATCATTTTAAGTTATGAGACAAAAAATAAGGATGATCCAAGACTCAAGAGTACCACACAGTGGGGATTTAACGATCACCATTAAAAACTTATTGGAAGCCGCAGAAGTTTTGATCAAGCTGATATTTATGCTATCCCTTCATCTAGATCTATCTTACCTTATGAACAGGTTGGATGGCAATTTAACATCACGGTGGGCCCTGGGAAGGTTTCAACCATGGGTGTCATTATCAACGCTTCTTCCTGTGGTGTGGTCATCTTGAACCTTCGATCTACCTCATTTTTGGGTTCATTTCTTAAAATGATCTGAAAAAACGGATGGACGGCGTGGATTTGACACAAACATCAAGGTGGGCCCCACAGTACCCTGCCTTGATCGAGTCCGTCCAGGCAGGGAGGCAGGACGCAATCCGAATCGGAATAAAAAAACTAGGCAAGTGGTGTGAGAACCACGGAGATGAAAACGACAGGATGAGTGGGCCCCACAGGGGCGACAGGTGAATTGAATCGGTTCGGTTCGGTGCCCAAGGAGCCTTGGAGTAACCGATGGCTGACGTGTACAGTGTTTTTATACTATTTCCTGACGTCTCTTAGAAAATGACTACTGGTTATGACTAATATTACTGGAATGACACTAGCTGGACCCTATGACTGCGACTCATCCACCTGAGACAGCTGAGGCAGGGCATGGTTGCACAACCCAAGAACTACACTGGTCAGATAATAGT
This sequence comes from Liriodendron chinense, assembly GCA_003013855.2. NCBI lineage: Eukaryota > Viridiplantae > Streptophyta > Magnoliopsida > Magnoliales > Magnoliaceae > Liriodendron > Liriodendron chinense. Next base: position 825,801 of record PVNU02000768.1, on the reverse strand, counting down.
AAACACGTGTTTTTTGCACTTGCAAGTTGGACAATTCGTTGTTTCTAACCATCCATTTGATAGACATCAATTCAATGGTTAGGGTTGCTTGATCACTGTTGTTTTTGAGTTATAATCTGTCACGATGTGATCCACAATTTGAATGGTTTAGATTGCCATGCATCAGTACCATGAGATTTGGATCAGCTTTATTTTTTGTCCCATTCTTTAGAAAGATCTTTCAAAACAGATGAACGGCATGGATATACAGAGGATACATCACTATGGGACCCACTGTCACGGCCTTACTCAATTCCGTTGAGATGGGATGTATTTGATTAATTACAAGTAGACGACAAAGGAGTTTTTGGCATTTTCGTAATTTATGGAAAGTTGAGTGGCAGTATTCTTTAATATTCTGCAATGGCCACACGTCTGCTGACTTTATGACCTCACTAGCAAACATATAGAAGATTATTGTAATAATTTTAATCCCTCTCTCTCTCTCTCTCTCTCATTAAAGCATCTTTGTCCCATCCGAGATCTGGTCGACCCACCTTCAATTCGACACGTGGCATGTCGATGCATCGATCTGAACCGTCCATCTAGTGTATCGTTCCTTTAAAGGACACTAATCAGATATCTAAGATCATCTGATGGGTGTATATTTTTAAACCCCTTCCATCTAAAGGAATAAAAATTAGATGGACGGTTCCGATTGATAACTTATCTTCCCACGTATGCTGGAAAGAGATGGATGTACCATAATTTCAATGGTACCGTCTCCCACTAAATGAGATTTTTATATTATATTAATAATATAAGGAGGAGCGTCTGCCAATGAGATGGATGGTGAGCTCGTGGCGGACACGGTCCATAAGGTGAGTCAATGGTACTCTAGCGGAGTATGATGCTTGATACTCATGTGCTTAGAAACTGTACACGTGGCATGCACAACTCAAATGAAACCGTTTAAGTTGTCAGAAATAAACATCTCTAATTTACAGTCCAAAAATCAGATTAATTGAGCGATTGCAACCTCTGATTCGTGGATTCTTGTTTGTTGTAATAAGGCCATTGGATATTTTCATTTTTAACCGTCCAATAATATGTCCACCAATCAGACAGACAGACGATCAAATATGCGCAACTTTGGATTCATGAAACATCTAAACTGGGCGAGTGGGAGGTGCCCGAGTATCATCGGTCACTCTCTGCCGGAGTATTTAAAGTTCTCTTGGGAACTTACCCCGCAGGCGAGTGGGGAGGCGCACGTGACAGGGAGCGAATTAGGTGTTACCCCGGGAGCATCTATTTTTCCACCCCATTTTAGGATTGTCTTCCAAAAATTATGCAAATCCAAATCTCAAGTGGACCATACCACTGCAAACATTGCTGATTGAGTGCTCACCATTAAAATTTTCAAAGAGCTCATCATAAGGTTTTGGTAATGTTTATTTGCAATCCAAGCTCTTCATAATGTCGAAGGTCTGGATGAAGGGAAATTTTAAAGATCAGCTTGATCTAAAACTTTTGTGGCCCGCAAAATGCTTTTAATGATTATTCATCACTCTTTCTATTGGTATGGTCCACAAATCTGATTTGAATCTTCTTATAATTTTGGATCTGGTCCTAGAATTAGGCATAACATCAAATAAACGGCATGGATATACAAAAACTACATCAAGGTAGGCCCCACACGGTAGGGGTAACACCCACTAAGGTGTTACCAGGGTAACAGCTAATTCACTCCCTGCGTGATATAGCGGCGTCGCCTGATAAAGGAACTTGCAACTGATAGTGGTTAGCACGTGGGGCGCGGTTTAGGTGTTACCCGGGTAACAGCTTAGTGGGTGTTACCCTCACAGTAGGGCCCACCTTGATGATATGTTGTGTATCAATTCCGTCCATCCGTTTCTCCAGCCCATTTTAGGACACAGTCCCAAACATTAAGCATATCAAAATCTTAGGTGGACCACACCACAAGAAACATTGATGTTTGAACGCTCACCATTAAAAACTTTCCAAATCCCACTGTAAGAAGATCCTTAATGTTTATTTTCCATCCAACCCGTTGATACAATCAACCAGTTTAATGAAGGGAAAACATAAAGATTAGCTTGATCCAAAACATTTCTGGCCATCAAAAAGCTTTTAATGGTCATTCACTACTTTTTCCAGTGGTGTGGTCCACTTTAGATTTATATGTGCTTAAGTTTTGGAATAACGTGCCTAAATGAGCTGAAAAAAATGGATGGATTGCATGGATATGAAATAAATTCATCAATGTGGGCCCCACACGGTAAGGGTAGCACCCACTAAGCTGTTAGCCGGGTCACAGCTAATCCTCTTCCTAGTACGTGCGGAGCAGTTCTTACATGGATCAGCCACAAGGGAAAAACTTTGATACTCTGCCAGAGTGCGGTGGATGATACGCAGGCACTTAGACATTATTTTGGAAATTGAGTACTTGGAATACAAGTAATTCAATGAAACTGTCCGATATATGGTATCAGTTCGGATGTATCATGAATAAAAATTACGCTTATGTGATTATCTGACTATTAGATTGTTGGATATTTATTGGACGGTTAGAAATGAAAAAAATCCAATGGTCTTACTTCAACCATCACGTAGTCCATGAACCAAAGGTTAATATCATTCAGCGAACTAGATTTTCAGATGGAAACTTATCAACAGCAAGTTCCACAACTTAGGCGTGTTTGTCGCATGTTACTTAAAGATAAGCTGCCTTCAGTAGCTTATCTTGGTTTCTACTTATTAAGCTAAAACGAATTAAGTAACTTTTAAGTAAAAATATTATTTATGTATACGTAAGTTACTTAAGATAAGAAACTTATGCCTTTATTAGCTTATCTTGATTTCTACTTATTAAGCTAAAATGATTAAGTAACTTTAAGTTTTTTTCTTTGAAGTTATTTAGGGAACGTTTGGATCGTAAGTTACTTAAGATAAGCAACTTATGCTTTAAGTAGTGTGGACCCTCGCCGATTTTTCCGCGCTCCCACACGACGTTCTTCTCGTCCCTTCCCCTTTCCTTTCGGAAAAGAAGGAGATGAGGATGCGTGAGTGCGAAATCGCCGTTTGTGCCACTGGCTTGCCTCGTTCTTGAGGGCTTCGTTTGGTTGTCGTATTGAGCTGGATGTGTTTAAGTGAATTTATATAAGACCAGAGTCGCCACTAGCCAGTTACTTCGAATCTATAGTCGGGTAGACCCCGTAGAAACGTTAGAGAAGGGAATCCGAAGATTCCTTCCTCTAAAATGACTCCTGTTGATCTGCGGTCAGAGATTCAAGGTAAGGGATCACGGTTACAGGGTGGGAAGAGGTTAAGCACCCCACACACTGCCTGTACCGAAGTACGGTCTCTACTTCACGGGATCGAACTAATACTTGAAAGTCTATTTTAATCCTCATACATTCTCATGGATGACATGATGCATGAATGCGGGTCTGAACAGTAAGAGTTTCTGATGGGCAGGTTCCAACAACGGGCAAGCCCAGAGCGTACGCTCGAACTGACAGGTGCTTAATATAAGACGTATGCAGTGTGCTTGAATGATCAAGGTGTTTTATGGTGAAGCATGAATGCAGGTCTGAACAGTAAGAGTTTCTGATGGGCAGGTTCCAACAACGGGCAAGCCTAGAGCATACGCTCGAACTGACAGGTGCTTTATGCGAGATGCATACGGTGTGTTTGAATAATCAAAGTGTTTGCAGTGAAGCAGGGGGGTTGGAAGAAAAGTAAATGTTGCACTTATGCTAGATGCAAATGAGATGATGCTGGAAAAGAGTAGCTGAGTGGACGGAGGTGTCGCAAGGATTGGCTTCGAGTGGCTGGATCAAGACTTGGATGGCTTGGGAGGCTTGGACCAGTGGTCAGGCTGGGCTGGACCAGGGCTAGGCTCTCCTCACTCGAGCTCTGGAACCACTTCCTTACCCGATTTCCTACTTCCTCCCACTGAGTCTGCCTGCCCGAGAGAGACCGACTCACCACACAACTTTACTCTTCCCCTCCCCCCATAAATATCGTCGCCCGTCACCGTCTCGAGCATTAAATAAAACCCGCCGGACGATACCCGGCGGGCATGCCAGCAAAGAACCCTAAGTCGCTGCCAAACCCGCCGGACGATACCCCCCAAAAAGTCCCACCAAAAATCCTGACCCAACTGACTCAAGTCCGAACTTGACCCGATACCTTACTCCGAATGTTCCCACTCAAACCGACTCAAACCTGAACCCTAAACCCCCATACCAGGAGGCAAGTTGGTCGATAGAGATAGTTGTCACATCGGCTTCCACCCCACAGATGTTCATCGAATAGAACTAAAGATGAATAATTCGACTTTACTAATTGAAATCCATTTTTTCAATAAATCCCTCACACATACAATCCAAAACCTCCCTCCCCCCCCCCCCCCCCCGGGGGGGGTGTTATTTGGTGGTATCCAAACAAACCCCCTTTTATTTGAAGTTATTCACTTCAGTTTAATAAGTAGAAATCAAGATAAGCTACGTGAGGCATATGTAGCTTATCTTAATTAACTTAAGATCCAAACGCGCCATTATAATGGATGTTAAACCAAACTTTTACTTACCTTCTGCTGTAAGTAGAGAAAGTAACATATATGGTGGCATCCAAATGGACCCAAAAAGACTAGGATTAGGAAAAAAATCAAGAAGATCAAAGGTCATTGTTCAATAAATTTAAGAATAAGTATTTACAGGTGCAATGCATGCAATCCAAATGAATATCAAGGTTCAATAAGGATAAGTACAAAACATTCCTTGAATTAAAATCATTAATTTAAAAGGTATGATAGTAATTGAATAAGAAAGAGAATTTTTAGGAAAATATTCTTAGACATGTGATAGGCTTAAAATATTATTAGAATTCAATTGGATTTTAATAACTGAAATGGCATTGGAAATGTTGAATCGAATTGATTGTGCTTCCATATTAAAGTTCATCCAAATTACTATACAATCAAACGGAAAAATCATCAAGATCAGACATCATATGATTCTACGAAAATCAGATAAAATGAACGACAGATGATCAAACTTTAATCACTGTTGGCCAAAGACAGTTTGAACACTCTTAATCTACTGGGCCCCATTCCTTCACAGCGGGTGGTTAAACTTTAAACACCTTTGACCAAGAGGCAGTCGAACTTTACCTACTCTTCTATTTAAAATTTACAGAAAAAAAATGTGTGGGCCCTCACAAATCCGTGTGAGACCCACACTCTATAATCAAGGTTCATTGCACTCATTGAAGATCTAGTCATATGATTTCTTCAGCTCAAAACCATTTACAATCTCTTATTTTATCTTTCAATCAAATCTACATCATTGATAATGATCAACAGTCAAATCACCACTTGATCTAAAAGCTCGAGCCGTTAGAGTATAGTGTATCAACATACTGGACAAAGGTATGATGTATTAACAGTACTGGACAAAGGTAGCGGGGGACACCTGCACCGTCAATAGGCGGGACTTGATTTCCAGTTCCATAGGTTGGACCTGATTTTTGGAATTTGAACACATGACCTCTGATACCATGTCAAATTATAGCTTGATCTAAAGGCTCAAGCTGTTAGAAGATGGTGTATCAATGTATATCAAAGGGCTTTCTAACAGTAATCTAAACCATTGATCAGTTGATTCTCCAGCTTGTACTAAGAATGCTCAAATTCATTGTTAGAACCTTTTTTTTTTTCTCTTCTTAATAATTTATGGGTAGACCCAAATCGAACAATTTGTATTATCGATGAAAATATTGGGCCATACCTTACCCATGATGAGACAGCACACCAACAATCTGAGTTGTCGAACCAACGGCCCCACTCTCTAGAATTAGAAACCCATGTACGTTATACAAATTCTCACCTAGACGAGTTGCTCGAGTTGACCAGGCTTTCTTGCCTGAGCCCTTAGCAACGCGGACGAGTCTTCCGGGTCAGCCCGAGTAGCACCGCATTGTCAACCTGGATTTGACCTCGGGTGGACTGAAAACTCCAGCCAGAGTATTAGAAAGCCTCCATTACAAACAATGAGTCATACCCTTCTTCTTCTTCTTATTTTTTTTAATGACAAAAATAGCTAAAAATTTGAAAATATCCTGAAATTCCCACTAATCAAATCATATTAGTGCGAGTATATCCTGAGATTTTAAAATTTTTGTCAGTTTTAAATTTATCATTATTTTATTGCAAAATTATTTCTTGACTTAAAAACAATATTTAGAAGTTAAAGATACTTTATTTTATAACTATATATTTTAATTTTTGAATTTACTTATTAATTTATAATAAATGTTTTTATATATTTCTTTAGTGATTTTCTCAGTAATATTATGAGAAAAAAAAATGTCAAAATATGAAAATCTTCCATGAAATTCCGAGGCTGAAAAATTGCCGAGAACGAGATTTGCTACTGTGAGTTACACTCATGTTTAAGAGACTTGCCAACTCAGACCAAATCGTTGGGAACTGAGTCAAGTCCGGGCTGAATTAACCCGACTCGCCTGAGTCAACTCGTCCGAGTCTAAAAATGATTGTTATACTACATCAGCCAAGCGGTTGGAGGTTTTAGTTTTGCACAAACGTGGCCATGGTTTGGTCATTCAATCCATTGATATGTTGTGTCTTATTGTGGATGGCCCATGCACTAAAAATCACTCAGGCTGGAGAAGTCCTGACCCTTCAAAAGAAAAAGGATGTTTAAGAAAGAAAACACGGTGATGGTTTAAGAAAAGTCCAAACACGGATGTGATCTCTCAATCTGATGGCTTATTTTGCTCATGGGCGATCCAGATCGAGGCTCATCGCACCAACGGTTTGGATCACTGAATAATGGGTCCACTTGCAGAAGCACGGCCCATGGTTCTGCCATTCAAACAGTTGATTAGTGGGCCAAGTAATAGACAATTAAGAAAGAAAATGCAGCAACGGCTTACATTCAATCAAGATATATAGGTAAAACATTCAATGGTTATGATCTCTCAATAACTTGCAAACCTTGGAAAATCGTTTTGGTTTTTCAGTTTGGGCAAGTGGCACACACGGCCCAATGATCCCAACCATTGATATGATGGGCCTTTGCTGAGAGATCTAAATTAAACCATCGACATCATGGCTGCACCCAGATGGAAGAATCCTGGCTGCAGCATTTGTAGCCTCTTTAATGGTTCAATGCCAACTCATATTTTCATAACCATCTATTGCTTGGCCACCAACTGAAGGGTTAGTCTCTTTCTAATGAAGCTCAGTACTATCGGTGGCTAGGGCTTCTATTCTGGCAGTTTTTGTTTGCCCCTTCTTTTGGGATTTTGTGCCATGGGTCCACCACAGTGGAACACAGCAGACCAACGTTTTAGATTGGGCCAACATTTTAAAATACAAAAAATAAGTGTTTACTTGAGTCGACTAAAAAACACTTGGCATGCAGCACAGAACTCGACTCAACAAGAAACCTGGAGTTTAGTCTACTTGAAACTCAGGTGACTGTCTAAAAAACTTGTACGAGTTCCTCTGAGTTTCTAGTATTAGTAAATGTCATGGATAGATTTGGGCTAAGCTCAAAGTACAGAAGGCTTTCTACGAGTGTTCATATTTCACTCAGCCTCAGTATACTTGGCCTGGGTCACTCGACCTCGGTTTACTCAGCCTTGGTATACTCGGCCTGGGTCACTCAGCCTCGATATACTTAGCCTGGGTTACTTGGCCTACTCAGTCACTCTCCAACACTCCACTCTCCAGCGCTCCACTCTCCAGCACTCAAATCGCCATAAATGCTCACAGGAATCAAGGAGAAAACTCAAAGAGATAAAAATTATCCAGTCTCATCATAATCCATAATGGGCAAAACCTAAATTTTCTACCACAAATTACGGAACCGCCACAAATCATGGCCCTCTCAATACTTATGTTGTGGCTTTCTAAATATCTATCAACGGCCATCCAAGAAGCCTATAAATAGAGGTATTCTCTACGATCTAAGGTACACAATATCATATGCAACACCCATCATATAAATCTTCCTTTCAGTATACGTACTGACTTAAGCATTAAAAGGCTATTAGCCAGCACCGTCGGTGGCGGTCCTCACCTTTTGTGGAGATTGCAGGTCTTTTGATTCAGCCCATTCATCCTTAATCACAAATCTGACGAAGAAGATTCAAAATTGATCCTGATCAACATCTGTTATCCATTTTTTGGTGTTAACATTAAATATTTATATATAAATAATGATAACTTGTGCCAAGTCGACCGGAGGTTTTTTTCTAGTTAAGTTGTGGTTTTCTTGAGTTTTAATTGAGTCATGACTGGATCTAGGTTTCTTTTCAAGTATTGTTGAAATCTGGGTGGGTCGAGTAGACTCAGGCAAATTAAGCCGAGCCAAGTCGAGTTAGTTTTTTTTTTTTTTTTTTCTATCTTTTAAACTATGGTGTCCAAAGCTATCAGTAGCCTATCTAATAATTCTTCTTTGCCCAGATGCAATGAACTTTCTTTTATGACGTTGGGAGATCAAGTAGCATATATTCAATCCGATAGTCAGATCAAGTGGTGGATATTGGGACCCACTTACGATTGTAAAACTTGTACGATTGTGATAGAAGCTGTATGTGTCGTCATATCTACACCACAGCTGCATTCCTATGTTAGTTTACCACCATTTTAGAGATGGTATTGGTGGGGCTAATCTTCCTCAAATGTGATACAGTTGTGGACCATCCAAATTGTGGGTCCACTACGGATGGATCAAACAATCTAAAACATCTATTTAATGGAGTTGGGTCAGATATTTGAATGGTACGGTGTAGATTTCCGTAAAACTATGCCTTGCTAACAGTTGACCATTTTTAAAATGGTGCTAAACTAACACAGGGAGTCTTATTGACATAAATGAATAAAATAACAATTGGAGCCTTCTGAAAGGGGGCGCGACTTCTGTTACCCTTGCCGTGGGGCCCACCTTGATGATTTATTGTATATCCAAGCTGTCCATCTGTTTCTACAGATCATTTTAGCATGGGTTAAAAAATTTAAGCAGATCTAAATCTCAGGTGGACCGTAACACAGTAAACTGTAGTGATTGAGTGCCTCACCATTAAAAATTCCAAAGGGCCCATATTAAGGTTTTCATAATGTTTATTTTCCATCCAACCCTTTGATAATGTCAAAAAGATATGGATGAGGGTAAAATACAAATATAAGCTTGATACAAAACTTTTGTAGACCATAAAATGCTTTTAATGGTTATTCATTACTGTTTCTAGTGTTATGGTTTACCTTAGATTTAGATCTTCTTGAGGTTTTGATTAATTTCCTAAAATCATATAAGAAAACATATGGACGGTGTGGATATACAAAATATATATCAAGGTGGGCAACACATGGTTAGGGTAACACCCACTAAGCTGTTACCCGGGTAACAGCTAATTCGCTCCCTATGAAAGGTACACCACCCTTATACAATGTATTATAAAACCATTTTCATATACTACAACTCGATGGTTTTCTATTATTCTTGTCATTAACATTACATAAGTGGATGGTGGGACATAATCTAATGCTAGGAATTTTAGGTTTATTCTATTTTATTTATAGGGATTGGAAACTTCTCTACCTTTGTGGGACCCTAGCAATGTCACCAACAAATTTAATCACAAGTGGTATGTATAATCATCAATCCGGACTGTCCATTCAATGACCCCATTGGAAGTACACCATCATGGAAAAATAACGCGGATCAGATTATCCTAATCATCTAATTGATAGCATGAAAAATGAATAGTCAGGATTGATAGGAGAAATAAAATAATTCCAATGATCCTAATTATCTAATTGATAGCATGAAAAATGGCTAGTCAAGAATCAAGATTGATTGGAGAAATAAAATAATTCCAATCATCTTTTTCAAACATCTATTTAATGGGTCCCACCATGGATAAAAAATGTCCCATGTTAAAAGGGCTAGGATTGTCTAATATGCTTGATCTCTTTAGTATGTCGTTCAGTGAATGTTATGCTATGAATGATTGGAGGGTCCAAATTGATGATTGGATGCACCACATGTACATTAAAAGAAATGGGCACCTTAGCATTCTTCAAAACTTTGCCATGGAAGTAACATGTCGGCCAGTGCTAATATTGAGGGAGATTTTTCGACATCAATGGATGCTAATTAGTCGTAAAACTTTTGCCAAACAATCAAGAGAAATCATGTTTGGATATAATTGCCATATTATGATATGCCAATGTTTTAAAATCCCAACCTGGATTTTAGTATGGGCTGGTTGGTCCAACTAGTAGTCCAATGGGCTAGGATTGCTTTGGCTTGGCCCAAAACTCAATCATTGTATAAAATCATAACAATAGTAAGTATAAACAGCTAAGAGCTTTGATTTACAAAACAGTTACAAAAACATATGGCCACTACATTGAATGGTTTCATAGGAATATGAATTGCATGCAGTAAGGAGATAGACTCACCCCATCTAATGCCAGTGAAAAAGTCACTCATGTGCACATGTCTGATGTGAGACCTATTATAATGAAGTAAATATACTCATTTGCATAAAATGATAATTTTATCATTTTCACAATGGATCTTACGTCTTACACGTTGCACATGGTGATTTTTCATTAGTGCTAAATAGGGTGGGTCTCGTACCCCACTAGACACAATCTACGTCCCTTTTATAGCATGAGATATGGGCGCACTTTGATGCATGTGAAAGTCAGCGTGGAAGAGTAGGCCCGTAGGATCCGACCAATCTCCTTGTCTAATCTACTGTCAAAGTTGAAGTTTAAATTCAACTTCAAACCACCGAGAGAAAATACAATTAAAAAGCAGAGAAAATTTCTCCTAGGACCCATCCACTAATGATTGTTACCAAGTGGGCCTGACAGGCCCATCTCCAACGGCATGTTCTTGCTTTCAATGGAAACTATTGAGAAGACCCATATCAAGGGAGAACTTCCGCTTAGGGTGGTCGGTAACGATACCGATCTCGTTGTCCACTCAAAAGAGCCTAATAAAGGAGCACATACATGAAACTCGACGTAAATTCAATAGAAGAAGTACAAAGAACGGTTCTAAAACACGCCGTGCCATGTTGAAAAATGAGATTTTCTTCGTTGATCTCTGCATCTCTGCATGCATGGGACCATTTATGTATTTTGAGCCAACGACTTTCAATCCAGTGTGTCGTATTGAGTGGGATGCACATTTTTTTAGAAAATATTGTCACATGCAATGTTTCTGAAGAGGAAGAATGGAAATTGGAGTACCTATAAAGATGCTAGAAGAGGATTAGGGGAAAATGGGTCAAAAGACGACATTTGACCTAAAAAAAATAGAAAAAGACTAGTCCATTCCACCTCTCTCCACAACAGTCGAACATGGTTTGGTTTAGGTTAGGTAAGGACTCCAATGCTGTAGCGACGGGGTCCATCTATTTTTCCAGCTCATTCTTTAGGACGAGCTCCAAAATGAGGCAGGTGGAACCCACCAAAGGAAATAGTGGTGATTGAACACTCACCATTTAAAACTTCGCAAGGCCCGCTGTAATGTTTATTTGCCATCCAACCTGTCGATAAGATCTGATAAGATCACATGGACCTCAATGAATGGAAAGCACAAATATAAGCTTCATCCAAAACCTTTGTGGCCCTTTAGAAGTTTTTAATGGTGGGTGTTCAATCACCACTGTGTGGTATCATCCACCTGATTTTTGGTCTCTTGCCCTAAAATGAGCTAGTAAAATGGATAACAGCATGGATAAACACACATTATGGTGGGCCCACAGAGCTTTTCCAGCACCTATGTTTGTACTAGAGGGGTCCCATTTGGTAAATGTGTGTGAATATGAGCTTTTCGTAAGATTCCAAATAATGTTTAGATCTTCGTCATGTAAAAATGCAAATAATTTCCCATTTTCTTGGGCCACAAAATATAGGGCAAATCAATGGCTACAATTTTTTTTTAAACCTATTTATTTGTTTTCATATGTGGTAGCCCCATAGGTGTGAAATGGCCTAATTTTTAGGTGGGGAGATCTAATTGGATAGCTTGGTTTTTCATTTTTTTTCCCCTTGTTAATCAGCCTAAATAAGTAATTATTATTTCCATTGGTAATTTTTAGTTTCTTACACCCCCAAATGTGGGGCCCACTGTGATGTATGTGACTTATCCATGCTATTCATCCCTTCCACCAGGTCATTTTAGGGCCTAAGCCAAAAATGAGATAGATCCAAAGCTCAAATGGACCACACCACAGGAAATGGTGGGAACTGACCATTGAAAACTTCTTAGGACCCAGAAGTTTTGGATCAAGCTGATATTTATGTTTTCCCTTTATTCATGTTTGTGTGACCTCATGAATGGGTTTAATGACAAATAAACATCAATCTGGACCTAAGAAATGAAACAACACTCAATGGCGGACATTACACGGACCACTATTTCTTGTGGTGGCTTTTTGAAAACTTCTTAGGACCCAGAAGTTTTGGATCAAGCTGATATTTATGTTTTCCCTTTATTCATGTTTGTGTGACCTCATGAATGGGTTTAATGACAAATAAACATCAATCTGGACCTAAGAAATGAAACAACACTCAATGGCGGACATTACACGGACCACTATTTCTTGTGGTGGCTTTCGATCTGCTAAATTTTCTAGTTCATGCCCTAAAATATTTTGGTAAAACGAATAGTTGGAATGGATAAGTCACACACATTATGGTAGAGCTACTATTATAACACAACTTTTTTTAGACCTTTTTCAGGGTGGAACACTTCCATATCTTTTCAAAGGCATGTTAGAATTAATAATGATTCATTTGCCAGTACTCATCAAGGATTTGGAAAATCAAAATTTTCAAATTCACATGTGTCACACGGTGACGCATGTGCTTATTATGTAATTGTACGGATCAACAAATCGAATAGCATAATGTTGTCAGAGAATGGGATGCAAAGGGTTGTTGACGGATGACAAGGGTTTGAATCCTGGCTTCTCTTTTGACATTGATTGGTACTTCCTGTGTGGCAGCATTTGATTGGATGCTAGGCTGCTATCAGAGAGGTAGACCTTACCCAGCATTTGATTGGAAGCGGCCGCTATCAAAGATGGACCTAATCGAACATCAGAACAACTTTCAAATATATTTTGTGTGGGCCCCATATCTAACCGCCCTGCCATCCAATCAAATCTCTCCATGTTGTGCCTGTACCATACCATACCTAATTTGCGTCCCCCTAAAGGGACCATCCAACTAACACAAGGAAGGAAATTCTGCACCGAACCCTAAACCCTACACCCTAAGCCTATCATGTCGGGTTGGGCCAAGAGAGCTTATCACTTACCTACCACCAACATGCCATGTGTAGAATATCAACACTGTTGAAATATTTTGGCCCACCATAAAAGATCACCTGGCAAAAAAATACAAGCCCTTCCATTCATCAGGTGGGCCACAAAATTGAAATCAATGAACACCCAATAGTTGACTTAATATATAGGTGAAACTCACGTAGTGATCTGAACAATCTGAAATTCAAGGAGGGTGATCTTCATGGTGGGGCATATCTTTTTCATGGTACTGATTTACTCCTTAGGTTGCCTGTTGGTGGGAAAGATGGTGTATATGACACCATTGCATGGAGGTGATCAGTTCTTGAAGATAGTAAAAAGGTTTTACTATAACACGTGAGAATAGAGAAGTTCCCTGTTTGAATGTCTAAGAAGACGATTCCAATAATTATTACTTTGGAATGACAAAAATACCCTTATAAGTGACCCAAGTTGCTATCCTGATCGTGTACAGCTATCCTGACCGTTAAAATTGTGGGACACATTGCAGATGGAGCATACCTATAAAATTAGCATGAGCAAGCAATCATAACCATCGAATTGGTGGCTGTAAAATTAATGGTTAAAAATAACGTAGTGAACAGTCCTAATTCAATGACATAATCAGATGGTTACATATATATGTTCTGGTGTTACCAGCTGTTTGGACGGTCGGGATTGCTTCTGTAACTATGCCATGCATGCATGAGGTTTAAGGGTTGAAGAGTCGCCCCAGAGTGCCCTACATAAGTTCATCCAGCATGTTGAAAATGGTGGTGAATTATCCTCTCACATTTGGCTCTTTTGTATGGCTATCTAGATGGTCAAACCAATCTTAACCATTCAATTGATAACTATAAAATGAAGGGTTGAACGTAAAATAGTATGTGTTCCAAATTTAAAGATTATTACATCTTTTTCCACGTACATTTTCGATTAAGCTCACCCACAATCTAGTCAGCTATTTGGACGGTCTGGATTATTTTCCAAATATGCCATGCACACCGTTGAAGGTTGAAGAGTCACCTCCACCATTAAAATGGTTGAAGTAGCTGGACTCTTATAATAGTTCAAAATGGTGGTGATCACTTATCTTCCTAGTATGCCGCACTCATTTATGGTTATCTAGACCATCTAAATTGTGGGACACATTCAGATGGAGCATATTTATAAAATTACACTGAATCAAGTAATTTTAACCAACCAATTGATGTCTATAAATCAAAATTAAAAGCAAAGTAGTGAATGGACCAAAATCAAAATGAGAAAAATTGGGTAATTATATATTTTCTAGTGCAATTTATGGGTTATGCTCATCCACATACTGTTTGCTATTTCGACGGTCTGGATTGTCGTGAAACTACTCCATGCATGAAGCTAAAGAGTTGAAAAGTAGCCCACCACTTTTAAAATGGTGGTAAACTATCATAGGATTCTAGCCCCTCATTTATCCCACCATCTCAATTGTGGTTCTATTGTGGACAGAGGCAATCCTAACCATTCAATAACTACACGTGAATACTTAAAAGTAACATAGTGGGCCTTGAAATTCAAGTGGCTAACATTCTCAGGTGAACCTCCCTTTACTGGTTGGGTCAATGTTTCGGATAGCCTAAATTTCCATACAGCTATGCCATTCTTAGAGTTAAAGATCATCACCATCATTTCTAAAATGATGCAAAAGTAACCTAAGAGCTTTTTTCTTGGTTAGTACACACCCCACTGTTACACCCTGATCAATAGCTCAGGTGGTAGGCTCAATGTAGATGACCACATTTCAACAATGAGATCTTGGTAGCAATTCCCCTGTGCATAGCTCAAGTGGTAGACAAAGTGAAGATAACCGCATTTCAACACTAAGGTCTTGGTATCAATTCCCATGTGGGGGTGTATAACATTGCTGTGTGACTAACCGGCGGTGCGTACTAAAAGTACACCCACCCCTATTGTTATTCACACTACAATGTTAGCAAAACACTGTTTTACCAATAAATTATAATAATTATGTTTGCATTATTTAAAGATGAGAAATGCTCACACACAACTAGTTATATGCCCAACTAGCAGGTGAGTAGGACCCAATCATGGTATTTGCATGCCATCTCACCTTCTACCATGTTACCCATGGTGAAAATGGGATGCCTTTAGAGTCAATTCAACCATTAGATGGTTGCCCATATGAATGTGGAGATTTTTAGGGTTGTTTATTTTTTGTATAGCCCACTTGATGGTTGGATCAACCTTACTTTTGGGGCATCTCAATATTTACGTGGTGGGACTACCTTGCCAGATGGATAGAATGTTATTAAAAAACACCATGGTGGGCCTCACACCCAACTAATCATGCACGGCATTTCTCAAAGAGGAGAGAAACTCAACCAAAACACCCCCCTTAGAGAGTGCAACCAAAACATCGCCTGCAAGCAATCATAAAAGTAAGAGGCTTGCAAGAATACCCCCAACCTATTGCAATAGGTTAGTTGGCAACTTTAGCCCTTGGATTGGGCCTTTTCAAAAGAAAAAGTTCTATTCAAATGTATTAGGAATGATTTAATTACAACTCATCTCCTTCCATGTTTACCGAGGTTTGATATAATTTCATTAATTTTCTCATTGTATTTTTCAATATTTGGGGTCATTCCATCTGTATATATGCAAGAAAATTAATTATTCATCTTCTTAAATTCACTAGACTCTTTTGAGTATTTTAAGGTTTTTTTTTCTTTTCACATGGCAATGTTATGCACCTCAGCCCCACATTGGTAATTGATATCAGGACCTCAATGTTGAAACAAGGTTATCTTCACTCAATCTATCATTGTCCCAAAGGTGTGGGTGTGTGTTATCTTTAAATTTTTTAAGTTCAAATTGAAATATTCCGACTCTTTGATTATTTAAAGAGTAATGACATCATCCTTATGTGATGAAAAATAGTTAAGTGGGTGTTGAAATAATTTTCTTATTATTTGACGCAAGGGAGGACGTGGTAGGTCGATCACCGTCTTCCTAACCGATAGTTTCTCGAATCCACGAGAAGAAATAAAAGATAAAAGAGGAAATAAATTCCGAATAATTGAATAATTGATAATTGAATGAATAAAAACTGAATTACAATGCATATAAATAGGAAACTAAACCCTAGGTGAAGTATCAAAATCCAACTCCAACTAAAACTCCTAGAAAACGCAACTTACTATAAATAGTAAACTTACTATTTATAGAAGTCGTTCAATCCTACTAGAACTCTTGGTTTTCGGCCAAAAATAGAAAGTTTTCAAACGGCCTCAACCACGCTGTTCTACGAAATATTCTAAGCCCTTTTCATGTTGGGCACTAACTCTAAAACCATACGGATGCAAAGTTATGATCGAATTAAAACTTACTATAAATAGTAAAAACGAAAATAAACTAGCCTAATGACCGTCGATACGGTCGATTCTCGCGATTCCGGATTGGGCAACCCGGCGTAGCGGGGTTGGTTGGCTAAAGTAGCTCGAGCTACCCCAAATTGATATATTATACGTCCCGTAACTCATTCCGGATTGTGAGATACGACCGATTCATGGACCTGACGGTCCGGATCACTTTCGGCCCCGTCCGGTCTTCTTTTGGTCCATCTGGCCCATGAAATAGTCAGCGACCCGTCCTACATCAGTCTCCTCCACTTCGAAAGAACTCGACCCCGAGTTCTCGTCCAGCTTTGGTTCATGATATTCGTACAGATCTGCCACGTTGAAAGTCCTTGAAATCTCCATGTCATCTGGAAGATCAACAACGTAGGCATTGTCATTGATCTTGCGAATGATCGGTACCGGTCCAATCTTCTTGTGTTTCAACTTGTTGTAGGTCCCGGTAGGAAATCGCTCTTTACGTAGGTGGACCATCACCTGATCACCTATTTCGAACACTTTGGCGCGCCGATGCTTGTCGGCCGCTTCTTTGTACTTCTCGTTCGAAGCCTGTAATTTGTTGCGCACGTCTGCATGTATGTCCATGATTCGGTCTGCCATATGTTCAGCTGTAACGCTCATGCCCGGAAGCTTGGGCAGGGAACCAAATCGAGTGTGTGACGAGGCACGCACCCATAAACAATCTGGAATGGAGACTTTCCTATCGATCGGTTTACCATGTTGTTGAATGCAAACTCTGCTTGAGCCAGGGCCATGTTCCACTGCTTCGGTTTGTCACCTGAAAGGCAACGGATGAGATTTCCCAATGTGCGGTTGACGACCTCAGTCTGTCCATCTGTTTGTGGATGATAAGCACTGCTGAAGTGAAGTCGTGTACCAAACCGATTCCACAAGGCTCGCCAAAAGTGGCTAACGAACTTTGTGTCCCGGTCTGAAGTGATCGTCTTAGGAATACCATGTAGTCACACAACCTCTCTGAAGAAAAGGTTCGCAACATGTATCGCATCAAAGGTCTTCTTGCACGGAATGAAGTGTGCCATCTTGGAGAATCGGTCTACCACCACGAACACTGAGTCCATGCCGTGTTGTGTTCGTGGGAGCCCTAATATAAAATCCATAGATAAATCCTCCCAAGGGGCATCTGGCACGGGTAATGGCGTGTAAAGACCTGTATTTTGAGATCGTCCCTTAGCGGTTTGACAAATATGACATCGTTGTACCGCCCTGCCAACATCACGAGCAAGTTGGGGCCAGTAATACCGCTCTTCCACCATCGCTCGAGTCTTATCTCGTCCTAGATGACCGCCGAGGCCACCGCCATGCAGCTCGATAATAATCTTGTCCCGTAACGAACTCTGCGGAATGCAAAGTCGATTTCCTTTGAAGAGGAAACCATCTTGAATTAGGAGATCACTCGGGTGACCCTCTTGGCACTTTTTCCATGCATCTGCAAAATCCTCGTCGTCGGCATAAAGTTCCTTGAGGCAGTCGAACCCGATCACCTCACTGCTCACTGTAATAAGAAGGGATGCACGTCGGCTTAGTGCATCTGCCACCTTGTTCTGTTGCCCTGATTTGTGTTTCAGAATGAACGTGAATTCCTGTAAAAACGAAATCCATCTAGCATGCATACGATTCACGTTAGTCTGAGTATTGATAAATTTTAAGGCCTGATGATCAGTGTACAGTATAAATTCCCTTTGAATAAGATAATGGCGCCAATGGCGCAGTGCTTGAACCACTGCATATAATTCAAGTTCATAGGTCGACCACTTCTGTCGTGCGTCGCTGAGTTTCTCACTGTAAAAGGCAACCGGCCTGCCCTCCTGAGAAAGGAGTCCCCCAATGCCAACAATAGATGCGTCGCATTCTACCTCAAATAGCTTGTCGAAATTAGGGAGTACCAGAACCGGGGTAGTGGACAACCGATGTTTAATTTCTGCAAAGCTCTTCTCAGCCCCTTCGGTCCATTGAAACGGACCCTTCTTCATACAGTCGGTAATCGGCGCGACTATACTGCTGAAGTTCCGCACAAATCGGCGATAGAAGGTCGCCAACCCATGAAAACTTCTTACCTCATGAATGTTTGTCGGAGTCGGCCAATCCCGAATAGCTCGTACCTTTTCTTCGTCCACTCGGATACCCGTGGACGACACGATGAACCCCAGAAACAATAATTGATCAGTTAAGAAGCTACACTTTTTCAGATTTAAGTATAGCTTATTGTCGGCCAACACTTGTAGCACTTTTCTGATGTGGGTCATGTGCTCCGTTTCATCGTGATTGTATATTAGAATGTCGTCAAAGTAAACGACAACGAAACGGCCAATGAACGGCTTCAACACTTGGTTCATTAAACGCATGAAGGTACTTGGTGCGTTGGTCAAACCAAAGGGCATAACCAGCCACTCATATAGCCCTTCCTTGGTCTTGAAGGCCGTTTTCCACTCGTCACCTGGCCTAATACGGATTTGATGGTATCCACTCCGTAAGTCCAGTTTCGAGAACACCTTGGAGCCCTCGAGCATGTCCAGCATGTCATCCAACCGCGGTATTGGAAATCGATATTTAACTGTTATTTTATTGATCGCGCGGCTATCGATGCACATACGCCATGATCCGTCCTTCTTTGGGGTAAGGAGTACCGGAACGGCACACGGGCTCATGCTCTCTTTAATAAGACCCTTAAGGATCAGTTCCTCCACCTGTCCCTGTAGAATTTCACACTCTTTTGGACTCATCCGATAGTGCGGTCGGTTGGGTAGACTGGACCCTGGGATAAGGTCGATGTGATGTTGTATGTCTCGCATGGGAGGCAACTCATCTGGTAACTCTGCAGGCCAAGTACTTCGAAATTCTTCTAGCAGCGGTTTAAGGCGTTGAGGAATATTAGAGGATCCTGTCTCCTCGCCTTTTACTTTAACCGCATAAATCTCGCCCGTTTCCTTTGATTCCTTAACAAACTCGCGAATGGTAAGGAGAGAGTTTCCCTCCACTTTAGAAGCTTCAGGGTGTTTATCTGGTGTCATAGGGGCCAAAACAATTTTCCGACCATCCTTGGTGAACATGTATATGTTTTCCCGTCCACTGTGGGTCACATCTCGATCCGATTGCCATGGCCGCCCAAGTAACATGTGGCAGGCTTCCATGTCAACCACATCACAGAGGACCTCGTCCTTATAGCTTTTACCAATGGAAAACGAAATAATGCATTGATGAGTTACCTTGGTTTCGTTCATCTTCTTGATCCAGCCGATAGAGTAGGGGGTAGGGTGCTTCGTCATAGGCAGATGTAACTTATCCACCATAATTCTCGAGACAATATTTTCGCTACTCCCACTATCTATGATCACGTCACAGACTTTGCCCTGCACGGTGCACTTTGTGCGAAAAATATTATGTCGTTGTGGGTGCACTTCCTTCCTAGGGGCGTAAAGTAGTTGTCTTACTACTAGCGATTCCCCATGATCTTCAGTCAGCCAATCGACATCTTCTGTGTCCCCCTCTTCGGCCTGTTCCAATTCAGGATTATCTTCTGTTGGCTCACCTTCCACGCCGCCTTCATTCGTAGTTAAGTGTGCTGCAGGGCGTTGAGGGCAAGCGTTCGACCAGTGACCTGGTTGGCCACAACGGAGACAATGGTCTGGTCTTGGCCGACCATATGGATTGGGGATCCTGCTGGAACCCGCTGTAGTGGGAGCTGTACGTTGAGGTCTTGAGGAACCGCTTCCCCCGTCCCGGTTCGTGACCGTAGGAGGTTGAGGACGCCCTCCTATAGGCTCCTTGCCTTTGGCTAGCGTTGTATCTTGAGTGGGTCCGGTGTTGGGATTTCATGTTGCCGGATAGGGTCGAGCAGGGGGCCGTGACAACTGTGTTTCTGCTCGAGTGGCCAATTGGTTGGCCTCACTCAACGTCCATACCGGATGCATCTGGACTCGATCCTGGATTGCAAATCGCAATCCACCAATGAATCGTGATACCTGTTGTGCCTCTGATTCCGATAAATTATTCCGTGTAACCAATCGTTGGAATTCTTCAAGATATTCGGCTACGGTTCGATTTCCCTGACAACAATTTTGGTATTGTTGGAACAAAATTTGTTCATAGTCGCTAGGGAGGAATGGAGCTCTAAGAAGTTGTCTCATTCTAGGCCATGTTCGGATGGGTGCCTTATTCTGACGGGTGCGGGAAACCTGTAGGTTTTCCCACCATGCTGAAGCACCGGATTTAAATTTATAAGCAATTAATTTTACCTTCTTGTCGTCCGGCACTTCCATATAGTCGAAGTATCGCTCGACCTCTGCCAGCCAGTCGAGGAACTCTTCTATTCGAAGTAGGCCATTAAAGCTGGGAAGATCAGCTTTGCCCCGATAGTCTCGTTCTGCTCGTTCCACACGCTCATTCCCTAGCGCAGGTCGTCGTACCAAAATGTCTTCGACCTCATCATCGCTTGGTTCTGAATCGTCTGGTGTAGCCCTACGATTATCCACCTGGGGTGCTCTACGGACAACATGATTGTCCCGTATAGCAACGGTTGGTGGTTGTTGGTCGCCTTGGGCTCGAAGCGGAGCTAGCGATGCTGCAATCTGGTCGAGGGTTGCCTGTATACCTTGCAGGATCAACCGGTTCTCCCGTTGCGCTGCTTCGAAAGCTGTCGCCGTTAGATAGTCCCTTGGAGCACCGTCCTTAGGATGAGGATCCATCCCTTCATTAGAGGTCATCGTCCTGAGGAAGAAACCTCTCTCTGATACCAATGACGCAAGGGAGGATGTGGTAGGTCGATCACCGTCTTCCTAACCGATAGTTTCTCGAATCCACGAGAAGAAATAAAAGATAAAAGAGGAAATAAATTCCGAATAATTGAATAATTGATAATTGAATGAATAAAAACCGAATTACAATGCATATAAATAGGAAACTAAACCCTAGGTGAAGTATCAAAATCCAACTCCAACTAAAACTCCTAGAAAACGCAACTTACTATAAATAGTAAACTTACTATTTATAGAAGTCGTTCAATCCTACTAGAACTCTTGGTTTTCGGCCAAAAATAGAAAGTTTTCAAACGGCCTCAACCACGCTGTTCTACGAAATATTCTAAGCCCTTTTCATGTTGGGCACTAACTCTAAAACCATACGGATGCAAAGTTATGATCGAATTAAAACTTACTATAAATAGTAAAAACGAAAATAAACTAGCCTAATGACCGTCGATACGGTCGATTCTCGCGATTCCGGATTGGGCAACCCGGCGTAGCGGGGTTGGTTGGCTAAAGTAGCTCGAGCTACCCCAAATTGATATATTATACGTCCCGTAACTCATTCCGGATTGTGAGATACGACCGATTCATGGACCTGACGGTCCGGATCACTTTCGGCCCCGTCCGGTCTTCTTTTGGTCCATCTGGCCCATGAAATAGTCAGCGACCCGTCCTACATCATTATTCCTCATCCAAGATCAAGCCCGTCAAATTAGTGGTTTGGATCATTGAGAAATTACCCTGAATCTAACGGATAAAGTCCTGATTGTATTTATAGCAATAGCTGAGGTCCATGAGGATGCATTCATCAGCTTAAGATATAATAATATCCTGTAGTAATCACTACATTTTCAAACCACCCAAAATTAAATAACGATTTAAATAATACAAGCGACGACTAAGACTTGAAACTAATCAATGCATGTCTTATCCTAAAATTTCAGGTGGACCACATTCATCACGTGAGCAATACATACACAATGAATGTAGAACATTGGTAGCCATCCATTTTCTTTTAACTGTACATATTTTCTCTAACGTTCGTGACCAACTTGATTATTAGGTGGAAACATTTTT
Source organism: Liriodendron chinense (assembly GCA_003013855.2). NCBI lineage: Eukaryota > Viridiplantae > Streptophyta > Magnoliopsida > Magnoliales > Magnoliaceae > Liriodendron > Liriodendron chinense. The sequence continues at coordinate 803,189 of PVNU02000768.1, read as the reverse complement.
TGGGCCTCACATAGTCCTGCTACCACAGAAGTCATCACCACACTAACCACACAATTAGGGTTTGAAACAATGTATAACTCAACTGATGGAAAGCCCAAATGCTACATGCGGCACATTGTGCGACCCATTCGTTTATTATCAACGTGTCTGGATCCTATGGTCCCCTGGAATTACCAAATCTCTGATATATGTTGTCAGACACGGCTGGTACGCAAATGCAGTTGACTGAGGATAGGGTTTTATCCCAACTTCTCCATCAAAATAGTACAATCGACCATTAACACCAAGAAGGGCAACCAAAGTTCCTGCACTTGGAACTTAGGTGGGGCCCACCATTATATTTGTGAGAAATCCACATTATCCGTCCATTTTATGAGCTTATTTTAGGACATGCGATTAAAAAATGAGCTGGATCCAAGACTCAAGTGGGCTGCACTAAAGGAAAAAAGTAGGTAAGGAATTTGTACCGTTGAAACCTCCCTCGGGTCCACAATAATGTTTATATGCCATCCATACGGTTCATAATATCATTCCTACTAAGATAAACTGGAAACACATATATTAGCCTGATTCAAAACTTCTGTGGTCCATGAATAATTCTACTGTGGACGTTCAATACTCACATTTTTGGCTCACTTGAGTCTGAGATCCGGCTTATGTTTAGTCCCATGTCCTAAAATGAGTTTAGAAAACAAACCGATGTGGTGAATTTCTCACAAATATTACAATGGGACCTACATAGGTTCTCAGCGTAGAAACTTCCTGCCGAAGGCTTTGGCAAGAAATCCGCATCCCAACTTCTCTGCCAAAATAGTACAATTGACCATCAACATTTAGAAGGGCGCCTCAGGTTATTAACTTTTTAACTAACCAGGTACATTGAACCTTATATTAAACTCTAAATCCTTATTTTTAACAAGAAGTTTTTGTGTTGGGAGGCTAAGTAGGACCTTTGTGATGTTTGTAAGAAATCCACCTCATTCATCCATTTTGCCCGCTCATTTTATGACTCGAAACCAAAATTGAAGCAGATCCAAAACCCAAGTAGCCTACAATGAAAGGTGGGTAAAGAAATTCTCAGTCCACTTTTGATGTTTATATGCACCAAGGACACTCTCATTGGGATGAACTGAAAACAAAGACAACTTAGTCTAATTAAAAACTTTTGTCGCCTTGCGAAATGTTTCAACGGTGGCATTCAATCCCCACTGTTTCCTCTATGTGGCCCTCTTGAGTTTTGGATCTCCCTCGTTTTTCGTTTCATGTCATAAACTAAGTTGGAAAAAATGGATGAACAGGGTGGATTTACTATAAACACAATGGAGGGCCCCACCTAGCTTCCCTGGGAAAGCATTTCTCAGGCCATCCCCATCCCTCACTTTTAATGGTCGAAAATTAAACTGATCACCAGCAAGCAAGGCACCACAACTGATCATGGTACCCAACTATCTTTCTTGTCATGCAACATATGTATGAAATCAATGCCATCAAAATAGTTTGGCCCACCAAGAAGGTCAGCTGCAACAACATAAAGCCAGGTCCATTCTTCAGGTGGGCCACCAAATTGCAATCAATGGACAACCAATAGTCTGACTCGATATATAGGTGAAACTGATCACCTAGTGATCGGATCAACCTGTTATTCAAGGAGGGTGATCTTCATGGTGGGGCCTATCTTTTTCATGGTACTGATTTCCTCCTGAGGTTGTATGTTTTTGGGAAAGATGGTATGGCACCATTACATGTTGGTGATCAGTTCTTGAAAGGCATTACTTGAATTTTGGAGAATTTAGATGAATAGTTAGAAGGTTTTGCTACATGTTTAGAAGACCAACACAAGAATTATTATTTTGAAATAACAAAATAACCCTTGTGGATGACCAAGTTGCCATCAATACCTGTTTAAGCCAGTCATGACAATGGTGTACGGCAATCCCGACCATTCAAATTGTGGGACACATTGCAGATGGAGCATACCTATAAAATTAGAGCGAACAAGCAATCACAACCATATAATTGATGGGTGTAAAATGAATGGTTAAAAGTAAGGTAGTGACAGGTCCAAATTCAATGAGAAGATCACATGATTAAATATTTTCCGGTGTAAATTTTGGGTTATGCTCATCCACAGTTAGGCCAGCTATTTGGACGGTCTAGATTGCTGTGCAACTATGTCATGCATGCGGTTGAAGGGTTCAAGAGTCTGCCCCCATTTCTAACATGGGTAAAGGAGCGAGTCCTGTGATAGTTCATCATTGAATATGGTGGTGACGTATACTCCTCACATGTGGCACTTTTGTATGGCTATCTGGATGATCAAACCAATCTTAACCGTGTAATTGATAACAATAAAATTAAGGGTTGGAAGTAAAGTAGTGAGTGGTCCAAATTTAAAGGGTAAAATTGGATGGTTATATCTTTTCCGGTGTAAATTTTGGACTATGGTCATGCACAATTTGGTCAGTTATTTGGACGGTTTGGATCATTTTCAAACAATTGCATGCACACCGTTGAAGGTTGAAGAGTCACCTCCACCTTTAAAATGGTTGAAAGAGCTAGACACTTATGATAGTTCAAAACGGTGGTTACTTATCTTCCTCATATGCAGCACTAGTGTATGGCCATCCAGCTCCCACAATTTAGATGGAGCATATCTATAAAATTTCACTGATCAAGCAATCTTAACCATCCAATTGATGTCCCTAAAAGATCAGTTAAAAGCAAAGTAGTGAATGGTCCAAATTCAAAATAAGTAAAATTAGGTAATTATACATTTTTCAGTGTAATTTATGGGTTATGCTCATCCACATACGGTTAGCTATTTGGACGGTCTAGATTTCTGCGAAACTATGCCATGCGCATAGTTGAAGAGTTGGAGAGTCCCTGCCACTTTTAAAATGGTGGCAAACTATTATAGTAGTCCAAGTCATATTTATCCAGGACGCTACTTCGGTGGATCCCCGACTGTGGAGCCCACTTTGATGTTTGTGCCTTACATCCATGCCGTCCATCCGTGTTTACAGCTCATTTTAGTGCATGATCCTAAAAATGAATCATATCCAAATCTTAGGTGGACCACACCACATGAAACATCAGTGAATGAATACCCACCATTAAAAACCTCCTTAGAGTCACCAGAATGTTTATTTACCATCCAACCTGTTGATAAGGTCACAAGGTAGATGAAGGAACCAAACAAATATCAGCTTAACGCGAAACTTATATAGTCCATTATAAATTCTTAACGTCTAATCACCACCATTTCCTGTGGCATGGTATTTGGATCTGCTTTATTTTTAAATCATGTCCTAAATGAGCTATCAAAATGGATGGACTAAATGGACACCCTACGGCACACACATCACGGCGGCCCCCACAATAACCTTCATGGGTCCCCCAAGCCACGTCTCTTTATCCAACCATACAAATTGTGGGCCCACTATGAATAGAGCATTTCTCTAAAATTACATTGATCAAGCAATCCAAACCATCCAATTAATAACTACAGAATGGATATTTAAAGTAAGACAGGGAGGATTGAAATTCAAATGGCTAATATTATATTCTGAGTTCAACTTTTTGGTGAACCACCATCCATGATTGGGTCAATGATCTGCTAAATTTTTGGGTTCATGCCCTAAAATGTTTTGGTAAAACAAATGGTTGAAATGGATAAGCCACACATTATGGTAGAGCTACTATTATAACACAACTTTTTTTAGACCTTTTTCAGGGTGGACCACTTTCATATCTTTTCAAAGGTATGTTAGAAGTAATAATGATTCATTTGCCCATACTCATTAAGGATTTGAAAAACCAAACATGCTCTAATAGAAAATGTCAAATTCACGTGTCACACCGTGACGCATGTGCTTATTGTGTAATTGTACGGATCACCAAATCTCCTAGTATAATGCTGTCAGAGAATGGGACGCAATGGTTCTTGACTAATGACAAGGGGTTGAATCCTGGCTTCTCTTTTGACATCAACTGGTACTTCTGTGGCAGAATTTGATTGGCTGCTAGGCTGCCATGAGAGATAGACATAACCCAGTGTGGGAGCATTTGATTGGAAGCTAGGCCGCTATCATAAATGGAACTAATCAAATATTAAACAACTTTCAAATATACTCTGTGTGGGTCTCATATCTAACCGCACTGCCATCCAATCAAATCTCTCCATATTGTGCTTATACCATACCAAACCTAATCCGCATCCCTTCTCTCTAAAGGAACCATCCAACTAACACGAGGAAGGAAATTCTGCACCAAACCCTAAACCCTACACCCTAAGCCTATCATGTTGGGTTGGGCCAAGAGAGCTTATCACTAACCTACCACCAACATGCCATGTGTAGAATATCAACACTATTGAAATATTTTGGCCCACCATAAAAGATCACCTGGCAAAAAAATACAAGCCCTTCCATTCATCAGGTGGGCCACAAAATTGAAATTAATGAACACCCAATAGTTGACTTAATATATAGGTAAAACTCACGTAGTGATCTGAACAATCTGAAATTCAAGGAGGGTGATCTTCATGGTGGGGCCTATCTTTTTCATGGTACTGATTTACTCCTTAGGTTGCCTGTTGGTGGGAAAGATGGTGTGTATGACACCATTGCATGGAGGTGATCAGTTCTTGAAGATAGTAAAAAGGTTTTACTATAACACGTGAGAATAGAGAAGTTCCCTGTTTGAATGTCTAGTAGACGATCCCAATAATTATTACTTTGGAATGACAAAAATACCCTTAGGTGACTCAAGTTGCTATCCTGATCGTGTACAGCTATCCTGACCGTTAAAATTGTGGGACACATTGCAGATGGAGCATACCTATAAAATTAGCACGAGCAAGCAATCATAACCATCGAATTGGTGGCTGTAAAATTAATGGTTAAAAATAACGTAGTGAACCGTCCAAATTCAATGACATAATCAGATGGTTACATATATATGTTCTGGTGTTACCAGCTGTTTGGACGGTCGGGATTGCTTCTGTAACTATGCCATGCATGAGGTTTAAGGGTTGAAGAGTCGGCCCAGAGTGCCCTACATAAGGGCATCCAGCATGTTGAAAATGGTGGTGAATTATCCTCTCACATTTGGCTCTTTTGTATGGCTATCTAGATGGTCAAACCAATCTTAACCATTCAATTGATAACTATAAAAGGAAGGGTTGAAAGTAAAATAGTATGTGTTCCAAATTTAAAGATTATTACATCTTTTTCCACGTACATTTTCGATTAAGCTCACCCACAATCTAGTCAGCTATTTGGACGGTCTGGATTATTTTCCAAATATGCCATGCACACCATTGAAGGTTGAAGAGTCACCTCCACCGTTAAAATGGTTGAAGTAGCCGGACTCTTATGATAGTTCAAAATGGTGGTGATCACTTATCTTCCTAGTATGCCGCACTCATTCATGGTTATCCAGACCATCTAAATTGTGGGACACATTTCAGATGGAGCATATTTATAAAATTACACTGAATCAAGTAATTTTAACCAATCAATTGATGTCTATAAATCAAAATTAAAAGCAAAGTAGTGAATGGTCCAAATTCAAAATGAGAAAAATTGGGTAATTATATATTTTCTAGTGCAATTTATGGGTTATGCTCATCCACGTACTGTTTGCTATTTCGACGGTCTGGATTGTCATGAAACTACTCCAAGCATTAGGGCTCTCAATGGAGCGGTTTAGATCCGAGATCCGCTCCGCTCCAAACCCGTATAATAGGGAGTTGGATCTTAAAATAGGTCCGATTAACTAAATGGGTCGGATTCGGGTTTACAAAAAAAAATCCGAATATGATTCGGGTCGGATTCGGATATGGCAGTGAGATCCGATCGGATCCCAGTTATCGCATTATGTTTTAAAATTGTAACGTTTAGGCTTCCACAAAAGTAAGTATGGCTCTTTGACTTCCGCTCTTTAGCTCTTCGACTTCCGCTCTTCAACTTTAATACCATGTAATAAATACCTTATCAACACCCGCTCTCTCCACCTCTCTTCCGACTCTTCCCAAATTCTTCTATTTGAAAGGGTAATCAGATTCATAAACAATGAGAAGAATAACAAGCAAAGGATTAGGTGACGATCTAAGCCGTTCAACCATACAATATTCTAAGTATTCACCGTTCATTGTGAGTGTTTTCTCTTTATTTTTTTATTTTAACAACGTATTTTATTTTTCCAATCATGTATCATGTAAATTGGGGTGCTAGGAAATCCCCTAACGGTTCAGATCTATGATAGGGTGGGCTACGATTGATGTGGGATCGTTTTATATGAATGGTCCACTCTAAAACCAATGTTATACAGCCCAATTTGCACAAATACAATTCTTAATAATCTCCTATGCGAAAAGTTATGCGGAAAGGATGCCCTTTTTAACATGAGTGGGGTCCAAAGTGGGACCCACCTTAATGTATATGTTATATCCACACCGGCCATCCGATTTTCCACGTTATCGTAGGCCATTTCCCAAAAATTGAGACATGTCCTGATCTCAGGTAGACCATACCACAGTAAACAGTGGGATTTGAACGTCCACTGTTGAAACTTTCCTACGGCCCACCTTGATGGATGTGTTTCATCCAATCCATCCATTCAATTTTACATATCATTTTAGGTAATGGTACCAAATTTGAAGAAGATCCAGATATTAAGAGGACTATAACATAAGAAACAGTAATGTTGGTCGTCCACCATTGAAACTTTCCCAGAGCTATTATAATATTTATTTTTCATTGAAAAATAAACTAACAATGCTCTTTGATCCCGTCATGGACTGGCCGAGCTAATGAACGGAATAGACCGTGCAAGATGGACCTCATATAGCCATTAAAAAAAAAAACCAAAAGTAAAGGAAGGAGTGCGGAATGCGGATCCTCTATGCATGTGTGGCAAAGGAAAGCGGATTGGTAGTGAGTAACTCATACGCTAATATAAGTGTACTGAGTAAACACTGTAGGCTCTATAGCGATTTATGTATTTCATCCACTCCGTTCATCCATTTTAACAAATAAATTCATGTCTTGAGACAAAAAATGGTGCATATGAAAAGATTAGGTGGACCATACCACAGGAAATAATGTGAATTGAACCTGTACCATTGAAAAATTCTTGGGGGCCGTGGAAGCTTTGGATCAATCTGATATTTGTTTTTCCCCTTCACCAATGTCTGTTTGATCATGTGAATAGGTTGGATGACAAATAAACATCACTGCAGGCCCTAGAAAGGTGTCAACGGTGGAAATCATTATACCCACTGCTTCCTGTGGTATGGTCCACCTGAGTTTTGGATATACTTCCATTTTGGTTTCAACCCCTTGAATGATATGTAAAATAGGATGGACGGTGTAGATAAACTACATACTTTTACAGTGGGCCCAACTGAGTTTACTCAGTACGATAAGAGCCACTGAGTAACTAAGGACGCAATCCAGATTCCAAATCCCGGTTTTCTCTCTGGACGTGACTTGGGTGAGGAAGCGGATTGTGTACTAACGTGCGGAGTAAACTATGTGGGGCCCAGTGATTTACGTATTTTATCCACTCCGTCCATCCATCTTAACAGAAAATTTTAGGTATGGTACAAAAAATGAAGCATATCAAAATCTAAAGTGGACCACACCACAAGAAATGTGTGAACTGAATGTTTACCATTGAAATTTGTGATGTGGTGGATTCGGCCCTAGATCCGACCCGAATCCAATGGCTATATGGATTTTGGATCGGAAATGGATCTGCCTATTTATAAATGGATCGGATATGGATATCACATTTTGGATCCGAGTCGGATCCGAATCCGAGTCCGTATTCGGCTATAGATATTCGGATCTGGAGCCGGTTCTAAGTGGATCCGATCCAGATCCGACCCATTGAGAGCCCTACCAAGCATGAAGCTAAAGAGTTGAAAAGTAGCCCACCACTTTTAAAATGGTGGTAAACTATCATAGGATTCTAGCCCCACATTTATACCACCATCTCAACTGTGGTTCTATTGTGGACAGAGGCAATCCTAACCATTCAATTAATAACTACACATGAATACTTAAAAGTAAGATAGTGGGCCTTGAAATTCAAGTGGCTAATATTCCCAGTTGGACTTTTTGGTGAACCTCCCTTCCCTGGTTGGGTCAATGTTTCGGATAGCCTAAATTTCCATACAGCTATGCCATGCTTAGAGCTAAAGATCATCACCATCATTTCTAAAATGATGCAAAAGTAACATAAGAGCTTTTTTCTCGGTTAGTACACACCCCTCTGTTACCCCCTGATCAATAGCTCAAGTGGTAGGCTCAATGCAGATGACCACATTTCAATATTGAGATCTTGGTATCAATTCCCATGTGGGTAGCTCAAGTGGTAGACTAAGTGAAGATAACCACATTTCAACATTGATGTCTTGGTATCGATTTCTATGTGGGGGTGTCTAACATTGCAGTGTGACTAACCGTGGGTGTGTACTAAAAGTACACCCACCTCCATTGTTATTCACACTGCAATGTTAGCAAAACACTGTTGTACCGATAAATTATAATAATTATGCTTGCATTATTTAAAAATGAGAAATGCTCACACACAACTAGTTATATGCCCAACTAGTAGGTGAGTAGGACCCAATCATGGTATTTGCATGCCATCTCACCTTCTACCATGTTACCCGTAGTGAAAATGGTATGCCCTCATAGTCAATTCGACCATTAGATGGGGCCCATATGAATGTGGAGATTTTTTAGGGTTGTTTATTTTTTGTATAGCCCACTTAATGGTTGGATCAACCTTACTTTTGAGGCTTCTCATTTACATGGTGGGACTACCTTGCCTGATGGGTTGAATGTTATAAAGAAAACACCATGGTGGGCCTCACACCCAACTAATCATGCATGGGCATTTCTCAAAGAGGAGAGAAATTCAACCAAAACACCCCCCTTAGAAAGTGCAACCAAAACATCGCCTACAAGCAATCATAAAAGTAAGAGGCTTGCAAGAATACCCCCAACCTATTGCAATAGGTTGGCAACTTTAGCCTTTGGAGGGGGCCTTTTCAAAAGAAAAAGTTCTATTCGAATGTATTAGGAGTCATTTAATTACTACCAATTTCCTTCCATGTTTGCTGAGGTTTGATGTAATTTCATTAATTTTCTCATTGTATTTTTCAATAGTTGGGGTTATTCCATCTGTATATATACAAGAAAATTAATTAGTCATCTTCTTAAATTCACTCGACTCTTTTGAATATTTTAAGGTTTTTTTTTTTTCCCCACATGACAATGTTAGGCACCTCGGCCCCACGTTAGGAATTGATATCAGGATCCCGGTGTTGAAATAAGGTTATCTTCACTCAATCTACCACTGCCCCAAAGGTGTGGGTGTGTGTTATCTTTAAATTTTTTAAGTTCAAATTGAAATATTCCGACTATTTGATTATTTAAAGATTAATGACATCATCCTTATGCGATGAAAAATAGTTAAGTGGGTGTTGAAATAATTTTCTTATTATTCCTCATCCAAGATCAAGCCCATCAAATAAGCGGTTTCGATCATTGAGAAATTACCCTGAATCTAACGGATAAAGTCCTTATTGTATTTATAGCGATAGCTGACGTCTGAGGATGCATTCATCAGCTTAAGATATAATAATCACTACATTTTCAAACCACCCAAAATTAAATAACGATTTAATTAATACATGCGAGGACTAAGACTTGAAACTAATCAATGCATGTCTTATCCTAAAATTCCAGGCTGGACCACATTCATCACGTGAGCAATACATACACAATGAATGTAGAACATTGGTAGTCATCCATTTTCTTTTAACTGTACATATTTTCTCTGACGTTCGTGACCAACTTGATTATTAGGTGGAAACATTTTTTGGGCCCCACATAGTCCTGCTACAGTAGAGGTCATCACCAGACTCACCACACAAGTAGGGTTTGAAACAATGTATAACTCAACTGATGGAAAGCCCGAAGTGTTACATGCGTCACATTGTGCGACCCATGCGTTTATTATCAACGTGTCTGGATCCTATGGTCACCTGGAATTACTAAATCTTTGATTATATGTCATCAGACATGACTGGTACGCAAATGTAGTTTACTGACGATAGGGTCTTATCCCAACTTCTCAGCCAAGATAGTACAATTGACCACTAACACCAAGATGGGGAACCAAAGTTCCTGCACTGGGAACTTAGGCGGGGCCCACCATTATGTTTGTGAGAAATTCACATTATCCGTCCATTTTATGAGCTTATTTTAGGACATGCGATAAAAAAATGAGACGGATCCAAGACGCAAGTGGGCTGCACCTAAAGGAAAAGGTAGGTAAGGAATTTGTACCGTTGAAACTCCCTCGGATTCACAATGACGATTATATGCCATCCATACCGTTCATACTGTCATTCCTACTAAGATGAACGGAAAACACAAATATTAGCCTGATTCAAAACTTCTGTGGCCTCATGAATATTTCAACTGTGGACGTTCAATCCTCACATTTTCGGCTCACTTGAGTCTTGGATCCGGCTTATGTTTAGTCCCATGTCCTAAACTGGGTTTAGAAAACAAACAGATGTGGTGAACTTCTCACAAATATCACAATGGGACCTACATAAGTTCTCCGCTAAGAAACTTCCTGCTGAAGGCGTCGCAACTTCTCAGTCAAAATAGTACAATTGACTATCAACATTAAGAAGGGGGACCTCAGGTTATTAACTTTTTTACTAACCAGGTACATTGAACCTTGTATTAAACTCTAAACCTTTATTTTTAACAAGAAGTTTTTGTGTTGGGAAGCTAGGTAGGTCCTTTGTGATGTTTGTAAGAAATCCACCTCATTCATCCATTTTGCCCGCTCATTTTATGACTCGAAACCAAAATTGAAGCAGATCCAAAACTCAAGTAGCCTACTACGAAAGGTGGGTAAAGAAATTCTCAATCCACTTTTGATGTTTATATGTCATCCAAACCAAGGACACTCTCATTGGGATGAACTGAAAACAAAGACAACTTAGTCTAATTAAAAACCTTTGTCGCCATGCTAATGTTTCAATGGTGGCATTCAATCCCCACTGTTTCCTCTATGTGGCCCTCTTGAGTTTTGGATCTGCTTCATTTTTCATTTCATGTCATAAACTAAGTTGGAAAAATGGATGGACAGGGTGGATTTCCTACAAACACCACGGAGGGCCCCACCTAGCTTTCCTAGGAAAGCCTTTCACAGGCCATCCCCATCCCTCATGTTTAATGGTCGAAAATTAAACTGATCACCAGCAAGCAAGGCACCAAAACTCGTGGAACCCAACTATCTTTCTTGCCATGCAACATATGTATGAAATCAATGCCATCAAAATAGTTTGGCCCACAAAGAAGGTCAGCTGCAACAACATAAAGCCAGGTCCATTCTTCAGGTGGGCCACTAAATTGCAATCAATGGACAACCAATAGTCTGACTTGATATATTGGTGAAACTGATCACCTAGTGATCGGATCAACCTGTTATTCAAAGAGGGTGATCTTCATGGTGGGGCCTATCTTTTTCTTGGTACTGATTTCCTCCTGAGGTTGAATGCTTGTGGGAAAGATGGTATGGCACCATTGCATTTTGGTGATCAGCTCTTGAAAGGCATTACTTTGGATTTGGAGAATTTTGATAGACAGTCAGAAGGTTTCGCTACATGTCTAGAAGACCAACACAAAGAATTATTATTTTGAAATAACAAAATAACCATTGTGGATGACCAAGTTGCCATCAATATCTGTTTAAGCCAGTCATGACAATGGTGTACGGCAATCCTGACCATTCAAATTGTGGGACACATTGCAGATGGAGCATACCTATAAAATTAGAGCGAACAAGAATCACAACCATCTAATTGATGGGTGTAAAATGAATAGTTAAAAGTAAGGTAGTTACTGGTCCAAATTTAATGAGAAAATCAGATGATTAAATATTTTCCAGTGTAATTTTGGGTTATGCTCATCCTCAGTTAGGCCAGCTATTTGGACGGTCTAGATTGCTGTCCAACTATGTCATGCATGCGGTTGAAGGGTTCAAGAGTCTGCCCCCATTTCTAACATGGGTAAAGGAGCGAGTCCTGGGATAGTTCATCAATGAATATGGTGGTACATGTGGCACTTTTGTCTGGCTATCTGGATGATCAAACCAATCTTAGCCGTCTAATTGATAACTATAAAATTAAGGGTTAAAAGTAAAGTAGTGAGTGGTCCAAATTTAAAGGGTAAAATTGGATGGTTATATCTTTTCCGGTGTAAATTTTGGACTATGGTCATGCACAATTTGGTTAGTTATTTGGACGGTCTGGATCATTTTCAAACAATTCCATGCACACCGTTGAAGGTTGAAGAGTCACCTCCACCTTTAAAATGGTGGAAAGAGCTAGACTCTTATGATAGTTCAAAACCGTGGTAACTTATCTTCCTCATATGCAACACTCGTGAATGGCCATCCAGACCATCTAAATTGTGGGACACATCACGGATGGAGCATATCTCTAAAATTTCACTGATCAAGCAATCGTAACTATCCAATTGATGTCCATAAAAGAACAGTTGAAAGCAAAGTAGTGAATGGTCCAAATTCAAAATGTGTAAAATTAGGTAATTATACATTTTTCAGTGTAATTTATGGGTTATGCTCATCCACATACGGTTAGCTACTTGGACGGTCTGGATTGCTGCGTAACTATGCCATGCGCTTAGTTGAAGAGTTGAAGAGTCACTGCCACTTTTAAAATGGTGGCAAACTATTATAGTAGTCCAGCTCACATTTATCCAGGAGGCGACTTCGGTGGATCCCCGACTGTGGAGCCCACATTGATGTTTGTGCCTTACATCCATATCATCCATCCGTTTTGACAGCTCATTTTAGGGCATGATCCAAAAAAATGAATCATATCCAAATCTTAGGTGGGCCACACTACATGAAACATCGGTGATTGAATACCCACCATTAAAAACTTCCTTAGAGTCACCAGAGTATTTATTTACCATCCAACCTGCTGGTCACAAGGTAGATGAAGGAACCACACAAATATCAGCTTAATGCAAAACTTATATGGCCCATTATAAATTCTTCCCGGCTAATCACCATCATTTCCTGTGGCATATACCTGAGATTTGGATCAGCTTTATTTTTGGACCATGTCATAAAATGAGCTATCAAAATGGGTGGACTACATGGACGATTTTTGGACCATGTCATAAAATGAGCTATCAAAATGGGTGGACTACATGGACGCCATACGGCACACACATCATGGTGGGCCCCACAATAACCTCCATTGGTTCCTCAAGCCACGTCCCTTAATCCAACCATACAAATTGTGGGCCCACTATTGATAGAGCATTTCTCTAAAATTACATTGATCAAGCAATCCTAACCATCCAATTAATAACTACAGAATGGATATTTAAAGTAAGACAGGGAGGATTGAAATTCAAATGGCTAATATTATATTCTGAGTTCCAACTTTTTGGTGAACCACCATCCATGGTTAGGTCAATGACTAGGACAGTCAAAATTTCCATACAGCTATGCCATGTTTACTTTTAAAGAGTAGCCATCATTTTTAAACATTGTGCAACGTTTAATTCCACGCGTTTGTGGGTCTGTGGGAGCATACACGCTGTTTGATCTTCCAGCATAAAAAGTATTCCATTTCACATCTCAGGTCTTAGGTGGGCCACAGAATATCAAAACAAATGAATTGCTAGAAAAGAACAGAAAAAAAAAAAAAAAAATTGCAAACTTTGTGCCCACCTTAAGAATGAAATTGTCTGATTTTTAGGCCAGTGATTCAATCTTACAAACTCATGAAGATCTCAAATCTCACATGGATGTTATATATTTGAATGTGTGGCCCGCATTTAGAATTACCAAACCTAAACGAGGAGAAATTGTAATAATTATCTTTTTATTATTTAAAGAGGTGAAATGCTCACACACAACTAATTACATGTCTGATTAGTTGGTGTACAGGACCCAATGACTATGTTTGTATGCCATCCCAGCTTTCCACTCATTAGGATATGTGGAGCTGATCATTAGATATGTATTGCTCATGCAGTTTGCATGGTCGTGATTTGCAGAAGTAGCACCCCTTCCTTGCGATTGAGGGTCTTGGAAGGCAATTTTATAATTTCACACGATGTTATGTAGAACCTTAGTTCATTTGAAGGCAATATACATTTTATCCACAGAAAGAGAGAAATGTCATTGCATGGAGGGCTACTTCTTCATTTTTGCCTTTTATAGTGCATCGGCTATCAATGAAATAGAATTACTTTTCATAGTAGGTAGTTGTAAATAAAAATTAATTTTCTGCTAAACTCTATCAAATATTAATATGATCTTTTCTCCCAACAGTACCACCATGCTACCCTGCAATGAATATAGGATGTTCCAAAAATCAAGTTGACCCACAAATGAGACTCATAGGAACATAAAGGTTTTTGGGTGATTATTCATTACTTTCTATGGTATGGCCCCAATTGATAATTAGATCAATCTACATCCCATTTTCATGGTGGGTCTATCTTGCTAGATTGGGTTGAATATTATACAAACACCATGGCGGGCCTTACATACAACTAGCGTTGGAAAACGGACGCCTCAAATCAAGATTGCACAAGGACCACCGACCAGTCGGTCACAATGGAGATCAAGGCAACGTTGCTGCTAGACAGTTTTCAGGCCATCCGGCCGGCTAGACGACCGGTCGGCAATCTCCTTATGTAACACGGATTCTTACGCGATTTTTGCGCAAGAGGTTTCTAAATCCGTTTTTCTTACCTATTTAAAGGGTAATACGGGATTAGAGGTTTTTAAGGTTGTAAAGGGGATTGAGGAAGCTTCTATGTGAGAAAGAAAGAGTTTGAAGACGAGGGTTTTCTTCTTGGATAAGCTTGGGATTTCTCTCGTGGGCTTGGGTTTTGGATCTTGGGTTCCATCTCTTATAACTTCTAATATTATAATGGATTAGTGTCGCTTCGTGCCGTGGTTTTTTATCCATGAGGGGTTTTTCCACATTAAATTCGGATTATCTATGTGTGAGTGATTGCATACATTGTGATTGCATTGTATTGCTTGTTTGATTCAATTTGCTGTTTGTGTTCGGCATTGCTTCCACTGCCAGCCCTCCTACCCCAACAACTAGTTATGTGGGCAAGCATTTCTCAAAAGAGTAGAGGAGGAGATAACCCCAACCAATACATCTCCCTTGAAAATACTTCCCAGCATTTCAATTCTTTGACTATTTAAAAGTTAATGAGACCATCCTTGCGTAGTGGAAAACAATCAAGTGGGCATTGAAATATTTTCTTGTTATTCCCATTCAAGAATAGCCCATAAAATAAATGGTTTGGATCATCGAAAAATTATCCTAGATCCAATGTATAAAGACCCAATTGTATTTATAGCAACACTTGAGGATGCATTCTATCAAACCTCAATATATAATGGTATCTTGTAGCAATCACCACATTTTCAAACCACTCAAAATTAAATAATAATTAATTAATACAATCAAGGCCTAAGTCTTGAAAGTAATCAGTGCATATCTTATCCTAAAAATCAAGGTGGGCCCCATTCATCAGGTGAGCAACACATGCACAATGAATGTAGACCACTGGTTGCCATTTTTTCTAACCGTCCATGTCTTATTAAACTTGTTGCTGGCTTGATTACTACGGTGGATAAATTTTTTAGACTATGGAACAATCACTGTGGGGCCCACCTTATGGACGTTCCGGATCCAGCGTGTGTAGCGTATTTGTGTTTGGTGATAGAATATTTGGAATTAAGGCTGTACATCGATTCGATTAATTCAATTTTATATTAAATTGAAATTGAATTGATCCTAAAATTTTGAAATTGAAATAGAAATTGAATTGATCTTAATTTTAAAATTTTGAATTGAAATTGAATTGACCCCAATTTTTTTGGAATTGATATAAGATTGAATTGATGGATTTTTCGATTCAATTCAATTTTCACACATTGCAAATTAAAATCCTATAAGTTTTGTAGGTTTTGATCATCGTACCTCAAATAGTAATATTAGTAGAAATACTTCTAAAAACATATGCATAATAACTAGTCCATACATGGTCTTGAAGTAAAAATTTAATCCAACTTACTATTATGTTGTAAAGATGCCACATACTTGATGGAAATTTTAGATGTATGTTGAATCTCGATCTCCAATCTTCTTATCTAAATTTCAGATGTAAATCTGGCCCACTCGACATGTGGGCCTTAATTCAAAATTGTACTCTTTTTTTTTTGGGTGCAAAATGTGGCACACCTTACTAATGAATCAAATTGATTCTTGAGCTAGGGTAGCAATATACTAGTGCTTGTCTGATGGATGGATTGGATCTCAAGCCCATTGTGCCATGTTGGCATATGAGTGGCGCTTGCATGAGATTTATTATACATGCCTTGTGGGCTTTGCAAAGCCCCTTTAAAATACATGTGACAAGATGATGTATCAACAAATATACATAGAGCAGATGATCTTAGCCATTCAATTAGTGTCCTTCAAAAGGATGGAAGAAGAGAAAAATGTTTAATGGTCTAAACCAGGTGAGGTAAATTAAAGAAAATTGATAGCTATGATTGTATTTGTCTGGAAAGGGTATTTTTTTTTATAAAGTGTACTGTAGAGAGATGGCTCTACCGTATTCTGTTTGTAGAGAAATCGTAGGATCACCAAAGAATAAGCGTTATGCTATGTTTATATATTGTGACCAATCAACGGTTGGCATGTAAATCTAATGTGGAAAATTCTATTTACACTATGATCTATCTATTTCATCCATGTTGTCCATATATATATATATATATATTCGATCAATCAATTCAATTCGATATAGATTGATTCGATTCGATCGATCAGAACCGAAAATTGAAATTGAAATTGAAATTTTTTTTTTAAAAATTGAATTGAATTGATTTTGGGGAACGATTTGATCGATAAATTGATCATAAATTGAATTGTGTTCAGCCCTATCTGGAATTAGCATTCCTCCATCAAACAACATAATCAGTTCCATTAGCATCAACATGGACGGCAGCTATGGGCCGGGTTGTCCTGAAGGCCCACTGGGCTTAGAACTACATGGGCCGTTCTTGCTTGGTACATGGGTTTATTGGGCTAAGCCTATGCCTAAAGTTCCAACTAGAAAAATGATCGAGTCTCGATCTAGTTTACTATAGCTTTTATTCAGAGGTGTGGCCCACCTCATGTCCCTGCATGCTTACCACTTTCACGGGATGAACCTAGGCCTGAATTTCAGGCATGTGGGCTGGGCCCATATCTGATTTAAGGCCCAAAAGCTAAACGTTCCATTGGTAAAATTGAAGCATTTGAGAGGAGCTGCACTTGTGGGCACAAGGTGCCAATGTGGTACCCTGAAGCACAATGATTAGGTGGGTCCCACAAATCTGGTGATCTATACCTCGAAAGCCCAATTCTCACCTCTGGACGCCCGTGCGATGGTGGGCACATCTGCCACTGTGGCATACTCACACCAGATCATTAGGTGGGCCCACCATGTAGACTCTCAATCTACTCCACTGACGCTTGCCAGATGTGTTTTTTGAAAACCCAGAGGGCCTTAGTGGGCTGGGCCAGTTTTCAAAAAGCCCAGACTTAGCTGGCCAATGATTTTAGGCATTAGACGACGATGATCCCATCCATCTCCCATAATTCCCATGGCCATTGCTTCCCAAACAATACAATTTCAGGCGGAAAATTATAGTCTTCTCAGACCCAACATGCTTTCCAAGCTCCGGAGTGGCGGCCCACCTCTCGATCGTTGGTGGCCTCGAAACATTTCTGCCTGCAAGTCGGTTTTGATCATACTTCCAAATGCACCCTTTGCTAATAGACCATGTTGTAATCCATTTCATGGGTTAAGACATTTATTAGTGGATGGGCTCATTTAGCTCAAGCTTGTAAATTGGACTCAGGCCCAGTTACAAGCCCATGGGTCGTCATGGGCTCTTCATTACTGCGCCTGCTAATACCTGAATTATGCCTTCTAGTATAACATCTGACTCGTCCAAGGGGTGGGACCCACGGCTAAGAATAGCATGGCATAAAATGAAGGCTCTACTCGTTGGGTGGACCACACGATAGACAAAAAATGGACAGCCATCGGTCTGATAGAAAGTACAGAGGTGGACACCTGATGAGTGGACTGGATTGATTTTGCCATCAGGTGATCTTCAAGGTGGGCACCATCAGCATGATCAATGGACTTCTACTTCTGCTAGCCGTGTATGGCCTATTTGATGGAGAGGATTATCATGTTAATGTCACGTGAGGAACTCGACTTGACTCGCCCGAGTTGACTCAACTCGACTTAAAGAAACTCAGCAAAGCTCAGAAAACACTCGACTCAACTCGTCACAAATCCACATTATTCATGTAATATTTATACTTATAAATATAAAATAATACTGAAAAACTCGCCCGAGTTTTCTAGAAACCTTCTTAAGTTATTGAGTCAACTCGACTCGGCTAGTTTTTGAGTCGAGTTTGAATGTTTTTAAACTCTGGGGATGATGCCACTTGCCTGATGACTGGAACTAATCTGATTTCAGGGCAGGTGATCTTCTAGGTGGGGTCCACGTTTTACACGGTTCAGATGTTTTGCGCATGTGATACAAACATGGTGCGCTTGGACTAGCCTGATTTTTGGGTGCCCAGGGTCCACTTCTTATGCAGTGCGGAAAATACCCTAAGTCTGTGGGCCCACCATCTTGTATATGTAAAATCCACTCCGTCTATCACGTTCTATATGTGTTAGGCCATAAGATTAAAAATCTGCTAGAGACTGCAACTTAGATGGGCCACACCACATGAAACAGTGGAGATGGAATGACAGCCATTGGTTTGCGTGTGGGGCCAACATATATCTTTCATCAAAGTTGTTAATTAAGTGCTTTGAAAAAGGTGCGGTAGATGATTGGTCCAAGTCAAAGGGAGAGGTCACTCTCCGACATAGATTGCGAGAAATGGTAGGATTTGATTGGGCCACTTGTTAATGTCAGGGATGGGCCCACATGAAGCATCTTTGAAAGTTGGTGGAGTATGTAGTCAAAGAGACCATCTCTAACCACAGAGAAATTAAATCCTACCACATGTCGCCATGGACAACGGTGATAGTAGGGTCACCATACAATTCGTGAATGCTCTGTTGCTATCTCTTTAAAAGGTAGATGTGGATTTCATGGTTACCCTGCAATGCTGGATATCTATGTGGTGGAATTTAATAGGACCATGTGTCGGTTCAAAGATCCAGCCATCTCTTACAGCTGACAGTGGCGGGTGGCCCATCAAATCCCTATATGATCTGCGGAAGATGATTAGGTGTTACATGGGTTAGATCAACTAAGGTGTTACCCCCGACAAGGCAGGAGATCGTTGGCATGCTGGTGCATGTTAGAGTGGGCCATCAACTTTCACATGTTAACTAGAGCTGTACACAAGTCAAGCTAGATTGGTTGGCTCGCTCGATTCGGTTCAAACCAACTTGGTTTGGATGATGGGTTCAAATAGAGATGAGCCACTTTTGTTTTCCAGCTTGAAGATTTTGGATAAGAGTTCAAGCTGACCCTGCCTTGATTTGGCTGGACTTGAAACTTGGTTCAAGTTTGACTCAACTCGGATGATTGGAAAGGGAGGTTGTTGGGTTCCACATTGAAATAGAGCAAATGATTGAAGTGTAAAATTGTCTATAAAAGCAGCAGTCAAGAGTGTCTATGAGCCTAGGTTGCTTTTGAGCCTTAATTTTGAACTATTCTAGGCCAAGCTCTTATGCTCAGCCTATTCAAATTTTACTTTTTTCTAAGTTCAAATTTAACTCGAATTAGCTCTAACTCAACTTGAAAGCTCGATCGAACCTAAGCCGAGCATGCCATTTCAACTCAATGGCCGCGCCGAGCTAGGCCCAGCTCAGCGTACAGCTCTAAATGACTACCATATGGACCCTTTCTCTGACCGGTAACTGCATACCAGTGATCATCCGCTAGAATAGGGTAATAACCTAGTTGGTGTTACCCGGGTAGCACCTAATCCGCTCCCCACGATTTGGGTCCATTCATAAGGTGCTCTTCTTTAGTTCTTAAAAAAATAAAAATCCACAACTCATATGAGCCACACCATGGGGATTGCCGGCCATAGGTTTGCAGGTGGGACAACTATAGTATTTATATTCCATCCAATCCGCTCTATAGGTGAGTCTCACCAAGATGAAGCGACACTCCAAAAATCATCCTTACCCAAAACTCAGGTAGCCCACATGGAGTGAACTTAGAAGGTTCCAGGGGTATTTTACAATGGTCCCCCTGCAGGTGGTTCTTTTCTTCTTCTTTTCTCTCTCTCTCTCTCTCTTTAGGGCCTATGGTTTGGTTTTCAGGATCATTGAGCTTGGCTCCTATGATGGATGGACGATGACCAAATGATCTCCTTGAACGGAAACGACAACCTTTGAATTGTTGTACACTTAAATAGATGTTTAAAAGAAATACACAAACAATCCACATAAAATAGAAAAAAAAAAAAAAAAAAAAAAGGCAAAGATTGGGCGGCAAGGATCTTCCAATTCGTGAGATTTGGTGGTCCTAGTCTATTTATGATGTGGGCCATCTGATCAATGGTTTGGATAACCAAAGTACCAATTCATGGGCCCACACAAACTAACTTCATGCCTCAGCAGGGAAAAGTACCATATTATGCAACATGCTACAGCTCTCGTAATAGAACTTCAAGGATTTGGAATCGCCACGCTAAACTCTGTGGGGCCCACAGTGATGTATCTATTTTATCCATGCCGTCCATCCGTTTTTCCAGCTCATTTTATGATCTGAGCCCAAAATTGAAGCATATCCAAAGCTCAAGTGGACCACGCCACAGGAAACAGTGGGAATTAAATGCCTACCATTGTTCAATTTCCTAGGGTGACGAAGCTTTAGATCAAGTTGATATTCCCCCCCCCCCTCATCCATGCCTGTGTGACCTTATGAACAGGTTGGATGACAAATAAACATCACTGTGGGCCCTAAGAAGGTTTCGACGGTGGACATCATTATCCCCCACTGTTTTCTGTTGTGGTCCACTTGAGTTTTGGATATGCTTCAATTTTGTGCCCATGCCCTAAAATGATCTTAAAAAACAGATGGACAGAACAGATAATGACACATACATCACAGGGGCCCCCACAGAGTTTACTCACCTACTCACCACAAAATCCATAATTCGAACTTCAACTGTAGATGTTGCACACGTGCCAGCTTTGCATGCATGTTTGACATTCCGGCCCATGTATGAGGTGGATCCCACGGTCGAGATGGTGTGAACAATCTAGCCCGCCTACTCTGAACGAAACCGATGGATGTAGACACCAACGGTCTACATTCAGCGTCCGCATGTGGCCTGTCTGATGAGTGGACCTAATGCATGGCTCAGGTGTCTCACACGTGTAACATTAGCAAAAAGTATTTATGCTAATTCATTCATTGAATATGTAAATAACTTCTCACCTCACTGTCTTCACTTTTTCTATGACTACAACATGTTGTTTTGTCTTCATGATCTTCAATTATTCAATTCCTGGCCTGTCCAAACACAAATTAAAATATCTGAAGTACGTACACACAAGTCAAAAACCACCCCACTGAAAATGACCCTTTTGGCCATTGTGATGGACGGATGTGATTTGATGGCTTCCAATCGCCCATCACAGCATCATTGTAGTGAGACTTACTCATCTCTAGCTTTACTTTTAGGGCAATGATCACATACGTTCGAGATGTTTGTAGCCCACCCATTATTCATATTTTCAATCCAAACCGTTAATCTGGTGAATCTCCTCATGCTCATGGTACAGCCCAAGAATCATCTGAATCCAACACTTAGGTGGGACACACCAAGGGAACAATCATACGGTTACACCTAAAACCTATACATTCACTTGTTGTGGCCCACATGAGTTTTGAAATGGCCCACAACGCAGTGGACCCCACATTCTATCTGGAAGTTCATATGGTCTTTTTAGCTTGGCCAATGTAATTTATGGATGAGGCTATATTTTTGGGACCTAGGCCTAAAAATGAAAAAAAGTATCTGATGTACAGGTTAGATGACACTCATACATGGCCCCACACAGCTCAAAGATAGCGTAATTAGCATGTGTTTCCAACGCATGTGATCATTACCTTTTGTTTTAATCATGTTATGAGCAAATTACTATGAGGAACCCAATTCAATTGGGGAAAATTACATGATACTCAGACCTTTGTCTTTGCTATTCATGCTGGTTTTGATAGTTGTAGATAGCTGTTATCTCGGTTTCAATTATGATATGTAATGTACACCCAGGTCCATAGTTCAAGTTACAGACTGAGTGAAGATAGCTTCGTTTCAACACTGAGGTCATGGTATTGAGAAATGGCTAACATTGTGATGTGACTAAAGGGGGTGGGTGGGTGTACCAACAATGGGGTGTGTGAGCTAACCCATAAAAAGACAAAGAAAATAAATTATGATATGTAATGCCATGGTTCCATGATCCAGTCTGTTGGTCTCTTGCGTTTGCCATGGCCGACCATTCCCTGAAAATTTGTATGTCTTGTCTTGATGAGTAAGTTCGGGCTTTTATGAATTGAGTTTTGGTCCCTAAGCTTTGGTATGACTAAAGATAGAGCCATGCATAGCGAAGTTGAGCGACCCACCAATTCCAACCTGCTTCACATAATTCTCCTACAGATTAGAGATGATCGGTAAATTTTCAATTCATATATTACAAATCAATGGTTAAGAAGAAAAATACAACAACAATCCTCATTGAACTAAAAGGAGTCCTTCTAGGGCATGGCCCATCCAAGATGGGATGCAAGAGATCAATGGTCTAGATTACCAAACCATGGACCTCACTTGTTAAAACTAAAAATCCAAGAATATTTTAGCTCGTAAATCAATTTATAGAGTCAATATAATTTTTCTTCATGACCCTTCATTTCATAACCCTCTTGTTGGTCACATAGATCTTTTGTACTGTAATGTCTGAGTCATTGGAACAATAATCAACGCATAATTCAATCCTCTAGATGGGCCATGCCGTTCGATCCATTGGACAACCATAGGTCTTACCTCTTTCGTTCCATCGGAATCAGGCAACTATATATTAATTCCACTTATAACACTATACATGTAATACAGCCCTAATGCACCACCCCTACACGATTCTAGATCAATCACAACTAGAGCACAACTAGAGCAGGGTCCACTAAAAATGCCTGATCACATTATCCAACCTTTATGGAAATCCAAACCATTGATCAATTAGGCCCACCATATAAAAATCTTACTGGCATGGCCCACCTATATATTTGATCATTCTGAATTTTTAGAAGGGTGATCTCCATGGTGGGCCAAACATTTACATGGTACGGTTGTTCCACACAAGTGGCATGTTGTAGGAAAAGATGGTGCGGCGCAAATTGCAAGTGTCATGGCATTTAGTTGGTCAGTTATCATATCTGCCACTGTAGAGATAAGTTTATGAATATTGTAAATTATAGAACATTAGGTATATCAGCATTGATGATAGTTGAAATGCTACCTAACAAATCCCCCTTTTGAGAAATTAAACAGTTTCATTGTAGAATATTGGGAAACAGATCCAACAACCATCTTTTTTATTTTTGTTAGACCTGATTTTAGCAATATCCATATAAAGTTTCTTCATGAATATTTTAGTCAGTGGATGCAATGGACCACATGGGGGAAATGTCTTGGGATGATGGGCCCAAGAGGAACTTACAGCTGTTGAATTTGTGCATAGTGGACCATTCCTAGGTGCCCAACTTAGTGAGTGGTCCATGTTGCTTAAACCCTATCATTCTCTCTTGTGCAATTTCAAGGGTGGATTGTTTTGTGTGGATCACAACAATGGGAACAGTGTAAAATTGCTCCCAAAGTTCACCAGATTTAGCTCACTAGAGTTTTTAACAAGCTGATATTTGTATTCTTCTCTTCGTCCCTATGAGTTAGACCTCATTAATGGGTTTGATGCAGGATACACCACATGGTGGCCCACATAAAAACCTATGGTCATGATGCAGGGATGAAGGTGGTGAGGTCAACTACGGTCTTCCTCGTGTGATAACTACCTTGAATTCAAAAGGTTCTCTAGAATCCTCAATAAAGCTTCCTTGAATTCATGAGATGAAAAGACGACAAAAGTCAAAATTGTATTAAATAATAGAAATTTTAACTTTAACAATCGTCTTAAATAAACCTTAAATACTCTTAAGCAAACCTTAATCACAAATTAGAAAGAGTCTTAGAAAAAAAGGAAGGAAATAGAAAATCATGCAAAATCGTGGAACCAGTCGACCTGATCTATCAGCCAATCGAAGTTGAGTGCCAACTGGTCAACATGATCAGTCGGTCAGTTAAAACATTCCTAAATCATCCAAAGAGTCCGGCCGCTCTCTTTGTAATTTGGGTACAATTTTCGATCGATCGACCAGACTTGCCGACTGGTTGAAAATGTCAAAAGTTGTTCAAAGGGTTGATACAGAATTTTTGACAATTTCAGCGGGTGTTTAATTGCGGTCAACCAGTCAACTAGTGTTTGACCGGTCAAACTAGACAGTTGATTGTCGATTCTTCTTGAACTTGGGTTCCTTTGGACGATCCGTTAAGTTAGCATCCCATTCACAATGTTCCATATGGTGTGGCCTATCAATGTTGTTACCTCAATACCTAATATAAAGTATAGAATTTGATTAGTAGATTGGGCCCAATAGTTAAAGGACACTGGTCTCCTCTCTGCCTCTCTCTGGGTTCTTTTCGGTCCCCTCCTAACTTGTCTCCTTTTTATCTTTCTATCCCTTCCTCGCTCCACGGGCCCTATGCGCCTGGCTAAAAATAAAGAGAAAGCTTGGAATATGCCGATGCTTTGCTTTTAGACATACAGATAATCAAATTGTCCATCTGTACAGTATATTAGGTTCGCCTACTTTTCGTGGGCCACCTTGGGAAAATCATATCCATTGAAAGATGTTGACCTTTAAAATATGGGCCCCTCTTTTTATAATCGTTGGTTTGCCAAGCCACTGATGAGGTGGTTGGCTTCCCTGAGATGCGACTGTTCCAAACCGTAGCTTTGCATTGATCACATGTTGCACAGAAAAGTCTCTCTGGCTGGTGTGAATTTTTCATGGTGGCCTTATGGTGAGCCTAATGGGCTGTCCAGATCAATGATTTAGCCACTGTCAGTCCTGATAAAGAAGCTTGATGTTCATGGACCGTGACTCAGGCTAAGATTTGAATTCTTGGTCCATTTAATAAATCGACTTGGGCTCGACTTCCAATTCTTAGACCGTTTACTTAATGGATCTGGGTCAATGGACCAACCCTCTTTGCAATAATAGGAGTGCAATTGGGTTGGGTCCAACCCTAACTTTTAATTGGGTTAGCTTGAGCTTAGGTTGAAAATCTTGAAACAACTTCTTAGGCAAAAGTTGAAATCTTGGGCTACTTAACCCAACCTAAATTAATTATATGTATTTGGGTTATGACTAACATACATAATATAAATTGCATGAAAAAATAGAGTTCATAGGATGATCTGCCCATGCCTTAGACTTGATGTTATGATCCATGCATGGGTTATAACTTTCATTATTGGATGGTCAGATGTTTAATTTTATTTGTCAATCGGGATGGACCATCATGAGTAGTTTGATAATTGGGATGGTCCATATTATGGACTCTACACTATCTTGTCGTGCTTATATGTAACAGTTGTAGTAAAAATATTGAAATTATATATATATATATATATATATATATATATATATATATATATATATATATATATATATATATATATATATGGGAAATGGTACTACGCGGTCGACCTCATGGGAACTTCCCATGAGGTCAAGCATTGTGGGCCCCACTGTGATGTTTAATGGGCATCCACACCATGCATTTGGTGGGTCCCCTACTGTTTATGGGATATCCAAAAAATCAACTGAATCCGGAATTCAAGTGGGCCATACCAACTGAAAGAGTGCAAAATCATGCCCACAACATCTAAAATCACTTGTTGGGGCCCACCTAAGTTTTGGATACGGTTGAAACTTCGTGTGACTTCCTGATTAAGTGGGACATGCACAACGGATGGGCTGGATTTCTCAAACACTTCTCATTCTATCCTACAAATGATCATAAAGTTTTCAATGGGTGGATATCCACTCTTAACTTTTGTTTATGGTGTGGCCGACGCAATTTATGGATTGGACTGATTTTTGGGCCCATGGCCCACCACGAAATGGTGCATCTGACTGATGGTGTGGATGCCCATTAAACATCACAGTAGGGCCCACACAGCTCGACCTCATGGGAAGTTCCCATGAGGTCGACCGCATAGTACCATTTCCCTATATATATATATATATATATATATATATATATATATATATATATATATATATATATTCAATACTTTTTTTTATTGACAGCATATCTAACTAATTTAAGCTGACTGAAATACTCAGATTCATCCCAACCATAAAACCATGGTAGTGCAGTGGGCCAAGTCATCTTTGCTTACATCGACCCTCAACTTGACCCAACCTAATCAGAACATTCATCAAGTGTCCTCCAATTTCTACGGTAAAGAACTTAAAAAAAAAGAAAAGAAAACCCCACATCGGTCAGATGATCGTCTGCAACGGCAGAGAATAAAGTAGTCAAGTGTAGATATCCATTCGGAAAAGTGCAAAAACGTGTGAAGTATATGATTTTTAATCGTGTGCCTTCAATGATGCTTCGACCAGATGGACGGCCCAGATTGATGTCCTACTTGCTACGTCGACGGCAGAGATACGGGTCTATGATATTCCGGTTCTCCTGCGTCTACCGTTACCGCAAATCAACAAAACAACCACCCCCGTGTAATCAGGCCCAGCTAGACCAAAACCTCCCTGCCAAATTACGAGAACGCCCCCAGAAAACAAGCCACATGGCAAAGCAAGTTTCACTTTAGGAAGGTCATTTTTGTCATTGAAGCAAATCAACGTCCCCACTTCTCGAGGGCATTTTCGTCATTATCAGCAATAATCACACTTCAATGCTAATCACCAAAACCTCTCCGGATTATCCGGATAAACCAAAACCACCCATCCGAAATGACGATAATACCCACCAAAGACGAGGCTATTTTGGTCAACATAGGCGTAAAAACCAAGGGCATTTTCGACATTGACGCTGATGCGAAAGGGGAGAACCTTTTTGACGCGTGACGACAATTTAAAAGCGATTGAGTATCGCAACAGTCCATCGGACCGGAAGAAGTACCGAGACCTGACCGAAAGGACGAACCAGATTCTGCCACGTTTCGAGAGATAATTTGCCGGGAAATAGAGGAGGAAAAGCGGAAATATGTAACTCGCAGGAGCACCACAAGTTGTAGTCCGCGGGATATGTGGGAGTCTATTGTCTTGGCTTGTAATGGGCCATGTGGCCCGGCCCGGCCCATGCTGCTAGGCAGGTCTTGAGCCACTGAACTCGGACATAGGGCTCTGGCCCGGACCTGTGACTTACATATAGGCCTGAGCCATTGATGAATGGCCAGGTTCAATATTAAGTGGGCCATCATTATATAAAAGAAATGGACGAATGGGCTATTTTAGGCCATTAAATTTATAAGCCTATATTGCGGCCCACTTAGGTGGCAGACTAGATGTGCTGCCATCAACGGCTGAGATTGTGAATGCGACTGTTTCTTACTATAACGGGCCATGCCTGCCGCTGAATTTGAGGCCTGGCGTATGAACTAACCCAAGCTTGACTTTCATCAGATTAATGGGCCATGGTCTTGTTGGTACTTATGTGGGCCATCCCCATCACTGACCCAACAACCGTGGGATTATGGCTGGGCCATGCAATCTAAGTGAGCGAACCATGCCATACATGGCCAGGCCCGACAGTACCTAGTTATCGGGCCCAGAACATCTTCAGCCCATATCCGTGTAATCAGAAACATTTATTCCGTGGGACCCATCCGTGAATGGCCCAAAGACCAAAAGCCCAATTGGGTGGGCCCAGGCATGGCCATCCAATGAATGGCCAGACTTGAAAGTCCCACAGATTGCGCAATCTGTTCAATCTTACGGTGTGGATATAACTCACAGCTGCACTGACACGACGAGCGGCTCTGATGACAAAGGTGGGCCACGAACCCTGTAAGCCCAAGTGGACTACAGTTTTAGGTAGACACGCGGAGTAAAGAAAAATGAATTATCAGTTTCGCCAGGAGATAGAAAAAAAGAAAAAGAAAAAAAAGAAAGAAAAAGGATGAAGTGTTGAAGTGTTTGTTTGGGCCTTCATTCTTCTGTTTTTCTATGCTCAGTAGCTTATCCTCTCTGGCTTTCTCTTTGTAAGTCTCTCTCTCGCCTTGAAATTGAGAAATATTTGAATTAGATGAGTTCTGGTGTTTGAATTTGCAGTTGTTTGACTTGGGTTGTTTCTGTATTGCTTGGAGAATTACCATTCTCTTTCTTTTTCTTTTTTGTAATTTGAGAGCATGTACAGGAGGAAATGAAGTAATGATTTTTGGACTTCGATTTTTTCTTCTTCAATTTTTAGCTGTTACTCAGTGGTTTATTTCTTTTGTTTTTTCAGAAAGGGCAATTGCGATTTTTTTTTTTTTTTTGAATTTTCTGTTTCTTTAATCTGATATTTTTGTTATTGGGGAATATTTTAATGGGTTTTTGGTTTTTATAATATATTTCGCGGGATTTGAGAGTTTAGGGATGAACGGGATTGAGGAAGTGAGAATTTGGTTTTTTTATTTCTTATTTTTGTTGGTAATAAAGTTGTTTATCTTACCTTCCAAAAAAGGAAAAAAAAAGATTTTAGCTGTTTTTTTATCTGATGATTAAAGTTTCATACTTTTTTGTGGGGTTTTTATTTTTGGTATTAAGCTTTAAATAATGTGTTTTGATTTTTTTGCAGTTTCTTGGACTTTTTATTAAATTGCTTGCCTGGGTTTTTTCTTTTTCTTTTTTAGTGTAATTGAGAGTATTTGCATGAGTAAGAGAGAATGAAGTGATGATTCTTGGGTATTGTTTTGAATTCAGGTGTTAATTTGATGGTGGATGAGTTTTTTCATGTGGGTTTTTGTGATTTTAATTCGATTTTTTGGGTTTTAGTGGATTTTTAGTGATTTTATGTTGGCATTTTTATTAATTCCCTTGCATTTCTTGCGTTGCTTCTTGATGTATTGAATAATTCCTGGTCATAGATTTTTGAGGGATTTTTTTTTTTAATTTCTTTTGATTCTTGTATTTTAAGAACATTCTGTTAATTCTACTTCTTTTGTGGATTTTCTGTGGATTTTCTTATTGAAATAGTAGATTCGATGATTACATTGTTGAATTGGGGTTTTTAGCATCATTTGGTGGATCCTTACTGGAATTTGGGTATGGTTATGGAGATTTGGCAGCCATGGTTATTGGTTTCTGTTCATGACTTTTGAAGGCCTATTTTCATCATTTTTTATTTTTTTTGCTTAATATCTTACTGTTGCTGTTTCTGTGGGGAAATGAAATGGTAGAGCTAGAGAAGTGGAATACGGTAGAGCCCTCTCTCCATCATCAACACTGAATGGTGATATCATTAAGGACTAGCCACCCAGTGCCCCTGCTGTGGATGGTGAACTTTTCAAAAACCACAGATGAGATGATTGTGATCATCAAATCAGTATCCTTAAAAACGAGGATAAAAAATAAAACTGTGCTAACATTGCAGGGTAGAAATGCAGAAACTGATGGCTAGGATTGTTTGATTGGTGTGATTTTGTTATAGTGACCCATCCATAATAATCCCCACTGGATGGATGGTTCCCATTGGCATGTATCATTGTTACATGTATGTCGATGATAGGGCTATATCATATTCAGCTTCTGTGGGGTCCACCATAACGACGCAGTACTGCTGTTAGTGCAGTCTGTAATCCTTTCATCCTCATTTGCCCCGACATGTTGTCTCAAATGTCAAGTGACATGATGGAAAAGAAATACTCTTTATTTTCTAGTATATTACAGAATTCTTTTTCTTCCCATGCGATAGATGATTGTCGATGTCGGTTTTTGGGCCAACCTTGTCATGCCGATTCAGATTTGTCTGTTTTATACAATCTAATTTGATCTGATCTATTGGGTCTAGTCATTTTTTAATGAGCGAAATTAACTTTATAAAGACTGCAATTGGATGCCCAAGTGAACTTATTTGTAATAATCCAATTGAATGTGGAAAGAAAAAAGGAAAATGGAGGTGACACCATGTCAGTTTGTTGAGTAGACCAATTGACCAATTTCAATTCCATGCATTTCAAGTTGGGCCTGAAATGACCGTGTTGTGAATTTTGGGTCTAGTTGCTCATTATTAATTGAGTGGTGTTAGCCACACTTTCATCACTTCCACTTTCTGAATCATTGAAATGCAATTCAACTAAGCAGATAGAAAGAAAAAAAAAAAAATTACAAAAAAGGTTTTGAGTGAGAAACCAACCTTGCAGATGCAGCCATGTTATTAGCAAAACTCTGACTCTATCCAAATTTTGCTGATTTATCCACTAAACCATTAGAATTTTGATGTGATTCCGATCTCTTCGAATTGGCGAAAACCATTCAAAACCCAATCACAACCCAAGATAAGAGAGAAAGGAAATTGAGGTAACATGAGGGGATTCAGGCAATTTCCACTCCAAGAACCCACACAAACTCAAGGAAGGAGAAGAAGGAAAACCCTCTCTCAAAACCTCGGGCAATTTCTGTAATTTCAGATTAAAAAAAGCTGCTTATAGTTAAGGGCTAATGGGTTTAATGAAATCCCAACTACTCAAGATGATTAGGACCCTCAGAAAGTAACAAACTCGACTTGAAATCTCACCAAAAAGAAGAAAATGAACTGAACTGTTGAAACAGGGGAAGGTTCCTGAATGGCAGATTTCTGCTAATCAGGGACCCATGCGAACTAATGGTTGAGCTTCCTGGATGGTGGTGGTGATATTATTTCTGCCAGCCAGATAGAGACCACTGGTTGGTGGAAATAATATTTCCACCCACAGGGCATCCCCCCTGTTCCTGCTGTATTTCATATTCTATGAGTGGACCATTGATCTCCGGCCCAGATGAACCGCTCTTACTGCTCCGTATGGAGAAGGAATCTGCTCACTAGATGCAAGAGGAGAATGCTCCATCTCATGGAATTTAGAATAACCGCTCACAGGAATGGTAGCATCAATTGTGGAGTCATCTGATAGCATTTTCCTAGTTGCATATCAATCTAACATGATTGTAGAATTCCTTTAGGTCCTGTTTGGATGCCACTTAAAAACTGAGTTCACCTCATTTTAGTTAACAGCAATTTTGCATTAGAGATTATAATTTACATGAATGTTTGGTTATCAAGATTTTTTTAATCCATAAAAGTCGCTAATATATAATTACTGTTAACTAAAATGATACCAACTCATTTTTAAGCGGACCTAAACAGGCCCTTAGTCTTAACTATTGTAAATTGTCTTGGTTTGGGTAATGGAACTTGTTTTGAAACCGATCTCACATAATGCCATACTATAGTGTTTTACTTTTTTTTTTTTTTTTAAATGAGAGATCTCTATTGTTTTATTAGGTTGTGGATTGCCTAGCAAAAATAGGGGTCTTGCATCCCTCTCTTGTATTGGTTTCTCCAGGGTCCCAAAGGTTGACACTATTTGCTTGTGCATGCAAGTGAATGTTCAGAACCTTCCAGTTAGGAATGCTACTTGAGCTTGGGTCAATCCTAACCTGGTTGACCCAACCCAAGTTCGGGTTGGGTTGTGAAGGTCCTCTGGGCTAGGGTTGGAAAACTAACCCAATTTAGAATCAGGTTAGGTTCAGGTTGAGCAAATTCAGGCCGGGTTAGGTTTGGGTTGGGAATGATCACATGTATCTGGGTCAGGTCGGTTTAGGGTTGAGTATAGAGGAATTCAGGTCAGGTCGGGTTGGGGGTTGGGTCATCTTGAGGTCACCATCAACTTGATCCAACTTGTCCAAGTTGCACCTCTACTTCTAGTACATATCCCACTCATGATTTGGGGCAGAAAATGCAGCAGGAAATGGCATCCTGATTAATGTTGGTTCCATTGCTCAAACACAAATAGAACCTTCTTGGGTCGTAAGTACTGTGGACCGCTATTTGGCGCTACATCAGAGTACTACCTTATAGTTAAGGTTATCTTATGAAACATTTATTTTTCAATCTGTATCTAATCGGGTTATAACGAGAAGCTAAAATCATTCATTTTTTTTTTTTTTTTGTCATTTTAGGTGGGAGCCAAGAGAGATGAGGAGAGGCAACTGCTAATTGCAGATTTCTGCTTTCCTGACCTTTTCGGTGATCTACATATCAATCAATCGACATCATTTTTCGTTGTTCTTTAGAATCGTGGACACAAGAAACAATCCTTGGAGCATGATGCACCATGAAATGATTAAGCTGATGATTCTTATTCGTTTGATTAATTTCTAAATTGGGTTATGATGGTATTCTCAAAGCAATGCTGCTGTGCTCCATTTGAAGAATCTGCACGAAATTGAAGTTCCTGGGCCAACATCTTCCTTTCCATTATGGAGGATTTTCTTGATCACATACTTTCGTCGTCCTCGTGGCCAGATGACGTGAATGGAGAGGGCCAGACATCTTGGGTTGGCAGCACTTCAGCTGAAGCAAATGGCTTGCTTGCCGATCCAATGGGAATGTATGAAGGTGATGAAAAGAACTCATCATTGGATATGACTACCCCGGGCTCTGTCATTGGGCACATGCCACAAGATGATACTTCTATTCTGATTGGTGGAAGTTCAAACTACGGTCTCAACAAGGGGTTATTCCGTGAAGAAGCCCAACCACTGGATCTGGACCGTTTATCTGTGCTATCGCCCCGTCTTGATAATGGGTCCCAGGAAAGCAAGATCCTGTTGCATGGAGTGATTGATACCAGCCCAAAATCTCGATCTTTGGGTCTGCAGTTAAATACCCCATCCTCGGTCCCGCTCCCTCAGAGTTCACCCCAACTTCTTCCTGTAGTTGGAAGTTCTGCTCCATCGCTATGGCTTCCATCATACTCAGGCGTTTCTTCTCTGCCTCCGGTTATGGAGCAAAACAAACTACAAGGTTTTGGCCTGCAAGGAGAGTTTATGAAAGGTGGTGCTGATATCTTGGGAAGAAGATTCTTTGGGGATGAAAAACTCCCGCAACTGGACAAATTGCCCACATCAAATGTATAAAATCTCTTGTGGTCTGTTCTTTAAGCCACGTTCTGAGATTTGGGTCAGGAATCCATCTGACATTTTGTTCTTCTATAATATTGTAGGAGCAAGATGAGCTGCACAGCCCTCGTTTCCCATCTTTTGGAGCTGGGCCGCCAATCACATTGACAAGAACTTCTACTGGATTGCAGCCTCATCAGCAGGTGCCTTGTATATTTCAGTTATTCAATCCTCAGCTTTGCTAAGTGCACAAACATGTGCAATAAAGTTAAATGTACACACCACTCATATGCCAGCATGGCACATTGGTGCAAGATCCAATCCATCCATCAGGTTGGTCCAACCTTGTATGTGTTGGAAATCTTGTCCACTCTGCATGTGAGCCCCAATATTGGAAACAGATGAATGGGTCAGAAAACTTCAGCCAAGTTTGTTACAGTTATACACTTGTTTTGCAAATGCAGACCAGGCTAGGCCTCAATATATTACCGCAGTTCCGATAGATTGATTGGATCTTGTACCTACCTTGCCATGCTGGCAATGTGTGGCGTGTACAACCAGCTTATCAAGGCTCATTCTATCATTTTATGTATTATTGAGCTTTGCTAAGCCCACATGCATTTCTACATCCAGCCAAATGTACCAACATTGCAGGTGCTTCTGGGTTGATCTTACCGTTTAGATGACCTGACCCAGGAATCAGGACGTGCCAAACTCATCACCCTGGGCTGCACATGTTCAAAAAACAATTGACGGTTTAAAAAACTGGCCAGCGGTCCACATTCAATGTAAATGTGCCTGATAAGTTGGTCAGACTTAATTTCTGGTCAGGTGATC
This sequence comes from Liriodendron chinense, assembly GCA_003013855.2. Taxonomy (NCBI): domain Eukaryota; kingdom Viridiplantae; phylum Streptophyta; class Magnoliopsida; order Magnoliales; family Magnoliaceae; genus Liriodendron; species Liriodendron chinense. Next base: position 768,959 of record PVNU02000768.1, on the reverse strand, counting down.
TACACAGATGGCCCTACCTGATGCATGGCTCAGATGTCCCCTCACACTTGCTAGTTTGGCATGTGCATGTGGGCCTAGTGAAATGATCTTTGATTCCTTTTGTGGTTACATGTTATAAGTGTTTTCTATGCTCTTGAATATCCAGTTGTCACAATCCTCTGAAGCAAACTCCACCCAGCATTATACAAACCAATCCTGTGCTTCTCAATTACAACCTGGGCAAGCTGCTGGGGGCAGTTGTAATGGAGCGGTGAAGCCGCGCGTGAGAGCGCGCCGGGGTCAAGCCACTGATCCACACAGCATTGCAGAACGGGTTAGTAGACGATCTCATTTCCATTCAAGAGAGGACAAGTCACGGGACCCAGTTGTACAGTGCTCCCTTCTTGTGAATGTTGCTATCCGTTGATGAAATTTAGCTTAATTCCATGTTGCTGATGTAATTTCTGATTTTATTTATTTATTTATTTATTCTAAATTTTAGAATTTATACTTTTGAAATGTGTGATATAAACATGCAGCTTCGGAGGGAGAAAATTGCAGAAAGGATGAAGAATTTGCAAGAACTTGTACCAAATTCTAATAAGGTACTGTCCCACATCACTCATTTTATCGTGAAAAATAAGTGTTCCTTCCTGTTAAGTTTCTCATGAAATGGTGAAGATTTTCCTTTTTGGGGTTCGTTGCTTGAAACTGCAACCTGCCTTGATACATGGTGTGTATGGTACTTCAGCTGTTGCATTTAGGCTGCGTTTGGATGCATAAGTGAATTGATTTGTGAATGATCAGTTTTAATCAGGAGGAAATTATGAGAGTTCTCCAACAGCCCACTCTGGATTTACAGATTTTACATTCTATGTTCTGGCTGTAAGGATTGGACACCCATATTCTAGGACCATACAGGCTTGTTACATGAAATACGCCAAACCCAAAGCAAGCTGCCCCTGAGAGAAATGAATCCAAAGATCTTAGGCAAATCCGAAAAGGGTTTCCCGTATGCTCATCACAGAATATTTCTAGCTCCAAACACACCCAATGCCAGATAGCTGCTAAGAAGCAAGAGACAGAAAACACAATGTGTGCCCTGGCCACACCTTCACCACTCTAAATATTCGGATTCATTATAGTTCCTTCTGTGATACTCCAACCACCCGGTGAATTGTTTATTCCGAAACGACTCATGAAGGGTATAACAAGCATACCTTGTCTTCACTTTGGATCAAGAAGGGGGCTATTTTTTTTAATGGTTTCCCAAATCAAAAACTTCAGGAGCAGGGAAACAGGGCCCAGTGGGTTTTGAGATGCCGTTGTAGGCCGAACAAACTGTGGAGGAACCCAAAATCTGGAAGCATATCCAAATCCATCCATCGTATAGAAGGGTGTTTGTGCTACCATCTCAGTGGATGCGATTCCAAATCTGTATTTGGCACTATTTGCCAAATAATGGTGGCAATGGGCTGGGTAGCCCGCCTGACCCAATGAGTCCAGCCTGCCTTTGGGCTGGGTTTAGGCCTTGCATACATGGCCTAATCAATTTTCGAGTCGGAGCTTGGGCTCGTCTTTTTAGCCTGGACTGGTCCAGCCCGACTTTATGTGGATGTGTTATATCCTACAAATTTGCCATTCCAATTGTTGGTTAGGCCATCTTTAATGTAGGCTTTTGGTTCCATTCCTCTAAAAGGTCTATTTCTTTGTACATATGTGGCCTACTTGATCAACAAATAGATTAGGAACAGTCAAGTTGGGAAATAGGGATTTTATGTATTTTCTCACGGGCTAGGCCGGGTCTCATTGGGTCCGGGCTCAGGCCCAACCAATTATTCGGGCTCGGCGTTGGGCCTGTTGTGTGAGGCCCATGCCGGGCTCCGGCCTTATGTCTTAAGTGTTGGATTGGTGCCGCGGCTGGCCTAGCCAGGCCCAAACCCAACCCATAGCCACCCCTATTCGCCATTGCACCAGCTTTGGCTTTCCAAAATAGCATTCCATTTGGGAAAGCAAGGAAGCTCCATTTGAAGCCTGCTCATTGCATAAGCCTGTCAAACCGGCAATTTTCTCAAGAGGGCAAAATTCAGCTCACAGCTGAATTTGCTATGGCCATCTCAGCCAATCACGTCTGAGCTCAATATGAATACAGTAACATTCAAACACCCTCTGAATCTTCCACCTTTGTTTTGGCAGACAGACAAGGCATCAATGCTTGATGAGATCATCGAATATGTTAAATTCCTTCAGCTTCAAGTCAAGGTCAGCATAACAGACTAATGGTTTGGAACTTGTCACAAGCACTGCTTCAAGCTGTCCACTCTCAGTTGATGACTGGATCTTGGATATCTGAATTGCAGGTTCTAAGCATGAGTAGACTTGGCGCTGCTGGAGCTGTTGTTCCCCTCATCACAGATGTTCAATCCGAGGTACTAGAATCTCCATCCATTTCCATTCTCGGCTAGGATTATATGTATTTTGTATTGTATGTCTTTTCTCAATTGTTTATTTTTGGCCCACAAGTATTGTTGTTAGGATCATTGATCGATGGCTTGCCTGAGTCTACTTGAACTCGGTCAAGTCAGATCACAAATCAGCAATGAAAATATGCGTATGTCTTTTCTCAACTGTTTATTTTTGGCCCACGAATATTGCTGTTTGGATCATTGATCGATGGTTTGTCCAAGTCCACTCGGACTTGGTCAAGTCTGATCACGAATTAGCATTGAAAATATGCCTGGCTTGGCCAATTCCCAGCTTGACTCAGGATCAAACGAGTCAGTCCGAGTCACCGAGTCTTCAATCCATGTTTAGCATAGTGTCCCATTGGAGCACCCATGGCAGAGTTTTTGTCCAAAGTTCCATTCAGTCTCCCTGAAGTACACGTGTCAAACAGGTCTGGTGATCCCAATGGCTATTTTAATAGGCCACCACATAGGAGGGCCATAGTCCAAGAGGAAAGGAGACTGGATGGTGGATGGTCATGGCCATCCATCTGATCATTTTCCCAGAAAAGAATGGTTAGAGCAGCAATCCAATTTGAATGGTCATAGTTGTGAAGTCCCTACAGTTTTTGTCACATAGCCAATCCATACGTTGGCCCACCAGATCAACAGTCCTCAGATTCTTGTTTCAATTTGTATTTTACAGGGCTCCGGAGGTCTGATCTTATCAGCATCAGTTGGGCAAGGAGCCGATCTATCCGATTCGCCAGACAACATTGCCTTCGAGCAGGAAATAGTGAAACTGATGGAATCCAACGTGACGACTGCCATGCAGTATCTCCAAACGAAAGGCCTCTGCCTCATGCCCATCGCTCTCGCAGCTGCCATCTCCGGCGGAAAAGCGTCCTCCAATGTAGATAGGAAGAATCTCGGCACAACCCACATCCCAGTTTCGACAAATGGTGGCCCACCCAGTGCTGGGTCCCAGCCATTGTCATCCACCAATGAGAACACGGCGAGGGAGGATGCAGCCTCGATCAACAGCTGCAACGGGGCTGTTGTTAAACAGGAAGAGCCGCAGAAGTCTGCATCTGACGTAAGAGAATCCAAGCCGTCCAACCCGTAGTTTTTTAACTGATTTCCACATCTTTTTCCTTTTTTTTCTTTTAAATTCTTTGAGATTTGAGTTGGGTGAGTTTCAGTTGAAATCATAGTACCGATAGCGCTGTATATACGTTGGAGTATGCATGCGTACATACATACATATACTGGTTTGGACATGTATATGTAGATGTACGTGTGTATTATTATACGAGAAGTAAATAAGTGATTTGGTTGGCTTGATTTGATGAGATTTGTGGCCCATGGCAATGGATGGACTGATCTCCATTTTTCGCTTTGAGATTTGAGTTGGGTGGTGGTGAAATGGATTTTGGAGAATCGGCAGTTCGCCGGTGTATATATGCGGTGCATGTACATGTATGCATATACGTAGACTCAATACTGCAGGTGTGTATGTGTATTTGCATGAGAAATAAATTATTTGATTTGGGTTGATTTTGTGTACGTTGGAATTCCAGTAGCTGTTGTATTGATCTTATACTATTCAGGCATTGGAATTGGCATGCACTTGCCAGATCTTAACCATTCATCAGGTGGGCCCCACCCTAATCAGGCCCTGGTTGATTGCTTGTCATGTGGGCCGCACATTTAAGTTTAATGGGTCAAGCATGTGTGAGAAAAATGGGCGGTCAACAGCCCTGCTTAAGCCATACAGCTGAAATGGATTTTGAGTGCTAAGCATAGATGAGAAGGATGTATGTGCGCACATGCGGGGGTGGGACGCGTGTGAGAACTGAGATTGTTTTTCAGGCCGGCCCCACCAAGAAGGCACAAGAATCTGGGATGCGGATAGCCAATCCTGCGGCCCTAGAAGCTAGTTGGAGCCCATAGTGATGTTTGTGAGTAATCCACCCGGTCCAACCTCTTGCCAGCCCAAGTTCGGACGTAAGCCCAAAATTGAGGTAGATCCAAATCTCAAGTGAGCCAGGAAATAGTAGAGATTGAATGTCAACCATTGAAACATCCGTTGGACATAACTTTTGGATCAGGCTAATATTTTGTATTTTAAGTTCATCCAAAGTATCACTTGGGAGCTTGTAAGTAGAAGCAAATTATTTTAAACAGTGCATATATTATATTGGATATTATAATTGCAATAAGCTTAATGAAATATATATTTTTACCTAAAATTTTATAAATCTAAGTTATGCGTGGCTGCAAAAGTGATCCACTAATTTTAAAATAGCTCAATAATATTTTACATCTTTGTTGTAGTGAAACATATTTAATTTATGATAACACATTCTTCATATAAATTATATTTTACTTGATATATTAGAAGACAATTGAATGTCAAATAAACCATATGGTGGGCCCTAGAAAGGTTTTAATAGTGGGCATTCAATCACCGCCGTTTCTTGTGGTGGGGTCCCCCTTTGGGTCAGGTTCACTTTTGGGTTCATGCCCTACTACGAGTTGGAAAAACATATGGACCGTGTGGATACAAAACACATCGAGTGTTGTTAGTAACAAGTGGCTACTGGTCTGCGCTCTGTTGGCCCCACCATGATGTATATTTCATCTTCACTGTCTATCCATTTTCCCATATCATTTTATGTTTTGAAACAAAAAAATGAGGTAGATCCAAATTTCAGGTGGACCACATCAAGGAAACAGTGTTGATTTTAGCACACCATTAAAAACCTTGTGGGGCCCACAAATGTTTTTAATCAAGCTGATTTTTGCTTTTGCAATTCGACCTGGTTTGCATAACAAAACCTACAAGTTGGATGTCAAATAAACATTACACTGGCCCTATGAGGTTTTTAGTGGTGGACATTCAATCACCACTATCCACCTGAGACTTAGATCTGCCACATTTTGGCACCAAGCCCTAAAATGAAGAAATGAGTGGACGGCGTGGATACAACACACATCATGGTGGGCCAACTGAGCACCAGCGCGGATTAGGTACTACCAAGGCTTGGGAGAGGCCGGGATCCGAGGGGCCGCCGTGATGTATGGATTTCATCCACACCGTCTATACATTTTTCCTAATCATTTTAGAATATGACCCCAAAATCAGAAAGATCAAATTCTCAAGTGGACCACACAGTGGGGGTTAAATTCCTACCGTTGAAAAATTCTTAGGGACCCAGAAGTTTTGGATCAAGATGATATTTGTTTTTTCAAATCATCCATGGGTATATGACCATATAAACAGGTTGAATGGCAAATAAACAACATTGTGGGCTCTAAGAAGGTTTCAATGGTGTTCATCCTTGGTACCACTTCTTCCTACTGTGTGGTCCACTTGATCATTGGATCTGCCTTATGTTTTGGATAATAACTTAAAATTATTTGGAAAAATGGATTGACGGTGTGGATGAAATATATACATTACGGTGGACCCTTGGTGCCACTTGAAGCCTCCGCGTGTCCCGAGCTCGGAACAGGCGGGGTAGTACCTAATCCGCGCCCACCGACCAGTAGCCACCTGGCTGCGGCACCAGCCAAATCGGAAAGCAGATTGCGGACTGAGTAACTCAGTAAGCTTAGCCTACAGCGTAAACTGTGTAGGGCCCACCGTAATTTATGTATTTTATCCACTCCGTCCATCAATTTTATCAGATAATTTTAGGGCTTGAATCCAAAAACGAATCATATCCAATGGCCAAGTGGACCACACCACACGAAATAGTGTGAATTGAACTTCTACCATTGAAAAATTCTCGGGGCCACATAAATTTTAGATCAATCTGATATTTGTGTTTTCGGTTCGTCCATGTGAGCCCTAGGAAGGTTTCAACGGTGGAAATCATTATTCCCACTGTTTCCTGTGGCATGGCCCACTTGAGCTTTGCATATACTTCAATTTCCGGCTCTACTCCTTAAATAATCTGAAAAAAACGGATGTACGGCTTGGATAAACTGCATACATTCACGGTGGCCCATTCCGTACTTAGTTACACGGAACGCAATCCGATTTCGGCGAACCGCGTCCATCCGTACACAGTAGCAGACCTACGCGGACGGGGGTAGCTACTTGCTACTTAGACGGTACTACATCGCCCCACCATGATGTATTTGTTTATCCACGCCGTCCATCAATTTTGCCCATTCATTTTAGGAAATGCGACAAAAATGAGGACTATCTAAATCTCAGGTGGACCACACCATTGGAACAAGTGGTGATTGAACGACTACCATTAAAACTTTGTGGGGGCCACAAAAGTTTTGTATCAACCTGTTATTTAAGTCTTTGTGAGCTAATAAACAGGTTGTATGGAAAATAAACATTTCAGTGGACCATACATGGTTGTGTTAATGGTGGGCATTCAATTAATTAACACTGTTTTAGTGTGGTCTAGTTCACCTGAGATTTTGATCTGCTTCTGCCTTATTTTCAGGCTCATTCCCTTATATGATGTTCCAAAATGATGAACGGTATGGACGAAATGCATACATTTTGGTGGGTCCACCTGGCGCTAGTGTCACGGAAGCGGATTGCGTAGTGAGTAATTCCGCGCGCTAAGTCGTGCGGAGTAAACTCTATGGGGCCCACCGTGATTTAGGTATTTTATCCACTCCGTCCATCCATCTTAACAGAAAATTTTAGGTATGGTGCTAAAAAATGAAGCATATCAAAATCTAAAGTGGACCACACCACAAGAAAAGTGTGAAATGAATGTCTACCATTGAAATATTCTCGGAGGACACACAAGTTTTGGGTCAAGCTGATATTTGTGTTTTCCCTTCATCCATATCCATGTGATCTTATGAACAGGTTGGATGACAAATAAACATCAGTGAGGCCTGGGAAGGTTTCAACGGTGGAAATCATAATTCCCACTGTTTCCCGTGGCATGGTCCACTTGAGGTTTGGATATGCTTAAATTTTGGGTTCAACTCTAAAATGAGCTGAAAAACATATGGACGGAATAGATAAAGCACATACATTCTAGGTGGGCTAAACAGAGTTTACTCCGCAATCCGATTCCCTAGTGTCACATTCCGCTATCCACCTAAATCTACTTTTCACCCTAGAAAAAAATAAAAAACTCATTTCTTCCGGAGTGTTTTTGCTGGAAATAGAGGAGAGGACATGGCTAACCTCCGGTGAACGACAATGGCAGTTTCTCTCCGGTGACTGCAACGGCAGCAAGGTTCTCCGATCACGGCAAGATTTTCGAGTAGGGTTTCGAATGGCAGGAGAAGAGGAAGAGGGAGCGAGAGGTGATGATGAGCGTGCATTTCTCCCCTTTTATGCATGAGATCGCATTGCATTTCACTTGCATCCAAACGCACTTCCAAAGCTATATACCCCCATTTACTACTAATTCATTCCATCCAAACGGCCCCAAGTGGGAATAACCTTATGAATGGTTGGGATGGGATATAAACATCAAGGATTGAACGTCCACCATTGAAACATCCGTGGGGCCACAAAATTTTTGGACCAGGCTAATATTTTTTGTTTTCAGTTCATCCAAGTGGGAATGACCTTATGAATGGCTAGGATGGCATATAAACATCCCGATGGACCTCAGGAAGGTTTCAACGGCAGCCATTTCCCTCCCCAACAATCCATCAATCCAATTATCAGATAGTCAATTAAGTGCAATTTTTAGTTCATGATACATCAAAGCTGGGAAAAAATAATTTGGACAGTTTAATTTTTCTGAGTTATTTTCCATCTATACAATTTCTAAGTGCTGCGTATCATCCATCATACTCAGTCAGAGCATCAAAATCTTTCTAGAAAAAAGATAGTCGGTATATACGAACTAAAACACTTACATTCGTCGCGATAGATATATACCAAAGTTACTTCACTAATTCCGGGAAAAATACTTAAAATTCACAAAATCTAATCCGTCCATCAAGAACACCATCAACTTTTATATCATCATTCGAACAATCAAGCTGATTAAACAATCAGGTAGGCCATAAAAAAATTATATAAAAAACCGCTAAAATTATTTGCCATAGGCCACCTGATTTTTTGGAACACTGTTATTTTTTTTATGTTCTTTCATCCTAATGATTCACATCAGATGAATGGATTAGATGGGATATAAACACCACATTGGTCTCTACAAAAAACTAATGGTGATCATTCCGTCCAAAACTTTTTCATATTTTTAGCCTACCTGAATCTTATACTATCATAATTTTTAGTTTCAATGGTTATAATTAGTCCCTTTACCTGATGGACGGTTCGGATGACACGAAAGTTTCACTTACGTGGCACTTGGTTTGCGAAACTAACCCAGTACATACTTAGCGCGAGGTACGCTAGCGCTGTTCTCATAAGACCGCGAATACCTCCCGGCGCACGTTAGCTTTCCCCTCCAGCAAGAAATGAAAGGTTTTTAAAACAGAGAGAAAAATCATATTTCATTTGCTTTGCATTGAGATTTTGAGAAGAAAAGAAAGAAAAAGAGAAGAAGAAGAAAGAGAGATTTCGATAAAAGATGGGATCTGAAGAGAAATCAGAGGTGGAGAAGAGATTGCAAGATCTGCAGAAAATGCTGGGAAAGAAGAACCTGTTCGAAGAATCCGTCTCTGCAATACGATCACTTCTCCTCGACCATTACCCTTCTTCCTCTCCTTCTCTTCGCAAATCGGTCTCTCTCTCACATTCTCTCCATCTTTCGTTTCGATTTTCTAATTCTTATGTCGGATGAAAATTGGGGTTTTTTCAGGGATATTTCTCTATAGTTTCCGTAATATATTTGCATTCTTTTATTGCAATTTTGATGTTTTTAGATTGAATTTTTTGTACTCATATTGCTATATGCATGCTATGGATTAGGCACGTTTGTTGACAAGATATGGTTCCGTAATCATGCTCATCGGAAAATCTTTGCCGTCTCTATCTGTATTTAAGACTTTTTAAATATTTCTAAGAGAAATTGACAAGGTTGTGTGCCTCAATATTCGGGTTCTATCTGTATTTAAGACTTTTTAAATATTCCTAAGAGTAATTGAGAAGGTTGTGTGCCTCAATATTCGGGTTTCATAGAAACGATTCCAAACCACCTCTAAAAGAGGATTAGAGACTTTCCTAGTCAGATATCTAGAACCAAGGCCCTTTGTAGAAAATACAGAGGAGTTTATACATTTTATTATTATTGCTTGCTACATTCTCTTCCTTTTACACCTCCTTTCTCTTTATCATTTTCTATTTCATTCGGAGAAGGGATTCTTTCATAGAACTCTAATCCGAAGAACTTTGATTCTTGTAAAGTAAAAACCGTATACATGTACGGGTAGAGAGGTGCCTAACCCATTCCTTTCCATTTCCGAGGCCCTTATTTGTATCTTAGGTATCAATCTTTGATTTGGACTATCCTTTTACTTGACACTATTAGGGGCAGGCCATGATGCAAAAACCATGTCAGTCAGATGATCCTGACCCTTCAAATGTTCCAATATGAGATGGCTGATATGTGGAATACTAATGTCCTCACCTTCCTGTGGATGTTAGCAACTATCTTGAAGCTTTCAAATGATGCATCAGACACTCAAATCTTTGATTCAGACTGTCCATTCACTCCAAACAAATAGGGGCAGGACATGATACAAAAATTATGCTAATCGAATGATCTAATTCTTTAAATCTTGAACATTTTGTTATAAATACTTATTTTAGTGAGCCATAAATCGAATGGTTAACACTAACCAAAAGCATACCTATATAATCATAAGCAATCCATGTTGGGCCCACATAATGAATGTTTCAAGAAAATATCTAAACCTATTTTTTTTCTGTGCTTGATCTTGCCTACCTAGTAATTAGATTTATGTGATTTTTGCATAATAACCGACAAATGGTGGTATGGAACAAACAGACAATCCATGTCAGATTGGATCTATAGTCTAGACAAGTATTTTTATTTGTCTATTATTTGCAAGCAAGATAGTTGTGAATATGTGTTTAATATAGAACATCAGAAAGAAAATCTTAAACAGTTTACACGTAATTTACGAACCAATAATCATGATCATCCTTTTATCGTGATTATGAGACCTTAACCCCCCACAGGCGTTGATGAAAGAATCGTCATCTTCGACTGACAAAATGGACTCAATACTAGGGCACTTAAAAATGATGCGTAACTTCAATCCATCCACATTCAATAAGGAAAGAAGCGAGAGTCGGGAGAAATATATACATCTGTAAAAGCCGAAAATAATTGTGTTTGCAGGCAGTAAGAGAGGACTTTCACTAGTGCCAATATGCAGGTTATTAAGAATTACTGAATGCTCTACCGGGTATGATATAAAACTTTGCATGATGGGGGAATAGTTGAATTGTTCAGAAGCAAGTTCATCCTCATACACCAGATATCCTACGGTGAAAAAGAATTTCTTCAACTTCCAACACTTCACAGATTCGGCATAATGTGAGAATGTCACCAAGTTAGGAGAGTCATCATGCAAAGTTTTATATCATACCCGGTAGAGCATTTAGTAACTCTTAATAACCTGCAAGTTGGCACTGGTGAAAGTCTTCTCTTGTTGCCTATGGACACAATTATCTTGGGATTTTATAAATACATATATTTCTCCCGACTCTCGCTTCTTTCCTTATCGAATGTGTGGAGGGATTGAAATTACACGTCATTTTTAAGTTCCCTAGCGTGGAGTCCGTTTTGTCAGTTGAAGATGATGCTTCCTTTATCAACACCTTAGAGCAATTATGATCAGAGTCCGTTGTTGTTGTGAGGGGGGTAAAAGGATGATCCTGGTCATTGGTTCGTAAATTACGTGTGAACTGTTTAAGTTTTTCTTTCTTATGCTCTATATTAAATAACTATTAACAACTATTTTGCTCGCAAATAGTAGAAAAATGAAAATACTTGTTTAGACTAATAGATCCAATCTGACATGGATTGTCTGTTTGTTCCATACCACCATTTGTCGATTATTATGCAAAAATCACATAAATCTAATCAATGGCTAGAAAAAATAGGTAGGCAGATCAAGCATAGAAGAAAATAGGTTTAGATATTTTCTTGAAACATCTATTATGTGGGCCCAACATGGATTGCTTATGAGATTATATAGGCACTCTTTGGTTAGTGTTGTCCATCCGATTTATGTCTCACTAAAACAAGTATTTATAACAAAATGTTCAAGATTCAAAGAATTAGATCATCTGATTAGCGTAATTTTTGTATCATGTCCTGCCCTAGTTATTTGGAGTGAATGGACAGTCCAAATCAAAGATCGAGTGTCCCATGCATCATTTGAAAGCTTCGAGGCAGTTGCTAACATCCACAGGATGGTGAGGACATGAGTAATGATCACAAGTCACACATTTTCCTGCCAACATGTCACATGTATACAATATCTAATCCGTGCAAGTGGCTATGCAATGATGATCACCTGTTCGAAAGGCGCAATTCCCTCAGGCATAGTTTGAAATTTTTTCCATCTTTTTTTTAATGGCAACGGTTTGAATTTTTTTTTTTTGGAAGTTTTTTCATCACGTGGCATTTCCACAAAATAAAGACCAAAAGTGTGCAAGAGCATAAATAAAGTGCTACGGGTAGTGAAGGGGAACCGATTGGTGTTGCTTCTCATATGGTACTAATACGATACTCGGAGTAATACGTCTATGATTGCCATTTTTTCGGGGAGTAATACGATACTCAGGTAGCGTATGATACTTGATACACAGGAACTCAAAAATTGAAAAAAAAAAAAAAAAAAAAAAAAAAGGAACTAAAAAATTGTAAGCAGGAATACTCTAACTCAAATAAGATGAACTGAAGAGTGGAATCCACTGTTGCATAAGTCACATTCCCAAAATTAGATTGTTTGAACAATCCTCATGTCTGATTGGTGGAATCTTATTTGTTGGAGTAGGACCATTGGATATTCTTCATTTTTCAACCATCCAGTAAGTGTCTACCAATCTGATAGTTAAATAATCAAATATTTGTGATTTTTTAGTTCATGGTACATCTAAACTGGGAATCATGATTTGGACAGTTTAATCTGAATTATTTTTAAGCCAGGTATTCAATTTCTGAGTAATTTGTAAGTAACTGCGTATCATCCATCACACGCTAACGGAGTACCAAAGTTCTTCTCCATTTTTTTCAGTGAAATCCAATGTTTTTTTAAACAAAAAAAGTTTTATGTGTGAAAATTGACACAGATCAAAGAAAAAGGAGATTCTCGAACAAGGAAATGAAAATCGAAACCTTAGAAATTACAATAGTGGCAGCTTTTTCTAGGGTTTTGCTTTCTAAAGCCCTAGAAGAGGAGAGCGAGAGAGAAAGGTAGATTTAATGAAATGAGAGAGAGGCCATGGCGGAAATCTTACTGGAAAATGATGGGCTGGTTACGGGGAAATCGCCGGGCTGCTACTAGCTTCTCTTAACTCTCTTTAAACCCTTCTTGCGCACTGGTTTTAAAGAAGAAAATACTTGCGATATGTTAGAAGAGCCTTCAAATTGTGCAATGACGAGTGTCTGATCGGTCGATCTTTTGGACTGGATTGGACAACAAGGTTTCTGGACATGTTTTGACAGGTCCGACCGGTCGGCCAGTGTGGAGGTAGATAGGTTGAATTTAGTAGTTTCCCTCTGGACTGTTTTTTGTGGGGTCCGACCGATCGGCCATGGGGTCCGACCGGTCGGCTGTATATGCGTTTTCTTATGCAGATACGCGGATCTGCGTAAGTTGTTTCTAAATTTCGGTTGTTTGTTATATATATGGCATGTATTCGGACTTACATGGTATCCTAAGGTGTCCAAGGTTTCCTAAGTGTGTTAGGAAGAGGGGAGAGAGTTTTGAGAGAGAGAGAGAGAGAGAGAGAGAGAGAGAGCTTAGGTTTTCTCTGGGTTTTCCTTGCTTGTGGGCTGTCAATCTCTGTAATCTTCTGAATCATAGTGGATTGCTTTGTGCTGTGGTTTTTTACCCGTTGAGGGTTTTTTCCATGTAAAATCGGATTCTCTTGTGGTTAAATGCTTGTGTGATTGGTTGCATTGTGTTTCTAGTTTGATCACAATATTTTGCTATGTGTGTTTAGCTTTCGCTTTCGCTACCGGCGTTCTATTCCCAACAAGATGTAGAAGCCCTAGATTTTTAACGATCGAGATTATGCAAGGGGGGAGATGAAACAAAATGAACTGGTTGCTCGGGTTTTCCTAAGGCCAGTTCATCTACATGTTCTTGCAAAATGAGCTTCTACTAGAGGACGTAAGCCTCTAGGGTTAGGGTTTAGCCACTGAGTTTGGTTGGGTTAACTCGATCCCTATCCAGAATGAATTTCTTCTAACTGGACGCACTTGAGGCTCAGTCACATTATGCCCTTACTTAGGATTGGGCCCGGATCTAACGGACTATGTTGGCTTCAATTTGGGCTTCTTTTGGTCCAGCTGTGCCAAGAATAGGTCTGCGGCCTGCTCTACATCAGGCATATCAAAGGAAACTATTGGGAGAGATGTCCACCCTTAATTTTTATAGGGCCCACTGTTTTGATTATGTGAAATCCACTCCAACCATTAGATACCATGCCAAAATTTAGAGGGGCCCAAAAATCATGCCCATCCGTGATTTAGGTGAGCCACACCTAGGAAAACAGCTTGGAGGGTAAGCGTTGCCCTATACACTATTTCCAATTGTATGGTCCACTTGAATTACAGATGGGGCTGATATTTGAGCTCTAGGCCTAACATGGGGTGACCCACCTAGTGATCAAGGTGGATTTCACATAAACATCATGATCGGGCCCACATGAGCCGCATACCCCTTATTAGCCAACTTCCATTAACAAAATGTCATGGAAGATACTCCATTAATTAATGAGCAGCTTATTGAAAACTTTTATGACAAATGTATTGGAATGTAAATTCTAATTAGGTATGTAAATTCTATGTTAAGTAGGTAGTTCTTTGTAAAATTTCCTAAATGATTTGTCCATTTTGTTGGCCATTGATCATTAAGACTAACAGAGATAGTAGAGGTGAGGTCTGCAAGATGAACGGTCCAAATCCATGTTTAAGTATTTTTTATATAAATGATACGGGCCATTCATTGCGATGGCCATTGATCATATGGCTAGGATCATCAGGTTAAAGTGATTCTTGGCCATTGATAGTATTTTTTAGATAAATGATACAGACCAACTGTGCTTACGGTGGTGACCGCTACGGCCACTGTTACCGATACAGAATACGTTGGTTGGTACCTATGGACTACATGGAACATGCATGTTTCAACTATCATGTGTGGCACCTCATACATGCAATTGATCACACACAACTGACTATACCCATGGCTGGTACCTATGGCCATTATCTTTTCTTTTTCTTTTTTTCTTTTTTTCTTTTTTTCTTTCATTTTTGTTTTTTGAAAAAAAAAATCAGCTCCATAGTGGACTATTACAGGGCCGTTAGGAGCCGTTTTTTCCATAACAGCCACTACACCCGTTATGGCCCCATAACGTGTAATGGTTACCACCATTACTGTTATGTAACAACTGTTACGTAACTGTTTTTTAATACGTTGGGACTAATGTAGGCTTTGGAAGCATAGTATGGAGATGTTTCTACCATGTGGATGATCTTATCGTCACAAGAGATGATATGGAGAAGATATAGAAAGTCATGAACCACTGTTGGGTTCATGATGAAGAATCTCAAAGAGCGTAATACTTCATCGAGAACTTGAGAAGAATGGAAAATGAATCATCGTGTTAGAGAGGACATGCTATGGACTTGCTAAGCAAGTTCTAGAGTTGATGACTATAGCTTGATACATTTCATGAGTGAATCTCATCAAGCCAATCATGCAGAATCTGAGGAAGCTCCATGGAGAAGCATATCATCTTATGGTAAGATACATATAAAGTACAATAACTATGGATGCCCCTAGTTGGTTAAATTTTCTACTGTAGATTGTGGAGAAGATCCTTGTACGCACAGATCCCAACTGGGTACATGTTCATTTTCAGATCTTGCACAACTTATTCTGCAGCATGAAACAATAAACAACTGTGTTGAAAGCAAAGTATCAAGCAAAAATGATTCCCAACTGTTGGTTAATGAGAACTATTTCTATAGGATGGGTGCTTTGCTTTTCCTTTTCATGGAAATTCTCCTTTATTTTTTAGAATCATATTTCCAATGCATTTAGCAGCACCAGTTTTTCTACAATATTGGTGAGCTTTGTAACTAGACATTTTGTTAATCCTTAGTATAAATTCATCATCATCATCTTCATCCTCCCTCCCTCCCTCTGATTGATCGATCAAATCATATTTCCAATGCATTAGCGGCACCAGTTTTTCTACAATATTGGCAAGCTTTGTAACTATACATTTTTGTTAATCCTTGGGATAAATTCATCATCATCATCATTTCTGTGAATGATGATAAATTCTTCATCATCATTGTCCCAAAGCATGTGGGAATTTCATCAACCATGTATTTCCTATTGCAGATATATTCTGTGGTTTGTCGAGTTGCAACCATTTTACAGACAAGATATACCGCACCCGGTTTTTGGCTGGCGGGTTTACAGCTCTTTGAAGAAGCAGAAAGCCTGGTTACCGAACCTTCAGCGAAGGCACATTTGAAAACATGCATTGCTAGAGCTCGCGAGCATTTGCATGAGGAGGAGAATAAGCTTGAAGTTCCTGAGAATAATACTCGTGCAGGTATTTTGAACTGCCTTATGGTGTTCCGGATTCATATTAGATTCGGTCTTTTCTGGTTTGGGTTGTGGTTACTTGGAATCCTTGCTCGCTCTAGATGATCGAATGTTATTGGTCATTCTGATCATGGTTCAAAATAGCGGGTGGCAACCTTTCATGTCTTTTTTTTTATTTAAATATCAGATGACATGTTGTGTATGCGACTATGTATTGCTTATCGATACCTACTAGATAGCATTTATACGTGAATTAGCCATGGTAAAAAATCATGCCACATTGGTCAATACAGCGCATCTGATACAATACTTGTAGGACTAGTATGTGTGTGTTTGTGGGTGGGTTGCCAATACACAGGCTGATATGCAACATCAATACTTGTGGACTAGTGAGTGTATGTGTGTGTGTGTGCGCGGCTTTGAATCTCAGCTTCATGTGCATGAAATTGTTATTATTATCCCTGATGATTGTGTGAAGTCCACTCTATACATTTGTTGTGTTGGCTCATGTTAGGACGGTAGCCCAAAAATAAGGTGGAACACCCCCCCCCCCCCCCACCAAAAAAAAAAAAAAAAACCACCACCAGAGTTCAATAATGTGTTTAAGGTTTATCTTGCATGGCATACTATGCCTGTCCTCTTTTCCTTTTCTTATTGGTACTAGTCTGTTTATATGCTCTTATAATTCATGATCAAATTTGACTAGAATTCAATGGAGAACAAATGAACATCTTAGGTTTCCATGTATCCTTTATTTTCATATTTAAAAAAAAAAAAAAAAAAAAGTGTAAAATTTATGCCTTGATGCGGTACACCCTCATATGATTTTATTTTTAAACAAAAGAAGTGTAAAAGTTATGGGACCTTTTTGTGCTCTTTCCAGGTTCAAGATTTCTTTTTGAAGGGCATCTGACGGTGGGGCCCGAGCCCCCACCACCTGCATGGCTCGTGGCACAGAATTTTCTAACAACTCTTGCTGCTACACAAGAGAGAGCTTCTGAGTCTTCACGAGGTCAGGGGGAGAATAGTAGCACATCTGAGAGCACTAATAGCGGCCATGCACTACAAGATATGATAAATACCATGCAAGAGATCAATGGATTACAGGATCTTGAGAGTGTGATTGAAGCTTCATTGCAGGTAACTTTTATCATGTCCTTGGAACCTTACACTCTTCTATTTTCATGCAATATCTTCCCGAGAGTAACATAATATCTATGATCTAATAACTTGTCTTTCTGCACATTGGTTTTAAGCCTCGGAAGTGTCTGATGCGACTCATCTGAGTTGACTTGGACTCAGTAGGACCTAATCCAGTTTGATACCACAAGTCACTCTCCTGAGTCACCCACAACTTGTCTGAGTTGACTTGGACTCGGGGCTCGATCCAGTTTGATACCACGAGTCACCCACAACATGGGTGAACGAGGCCACATTTAGCCCCAACGTGGGTGAGTCCCAACTCAATTCAGGATCGAACGAGTCGATCCAAGTTGCTGACTTTTAACCATGGTTGGCGGATATGTAGATTGGTTATGCACGTACACAATATTTTATGTAACAGTGAGTGCTTCAAATTTAAAGAAGTTGCTACACAGGACATATTTTGGACCCTTGTATGCAAGACTCCTTGTTTTAATGCATCTAGAAATCTAGATACATGTCTCTTTTTTTTATTACTTCTATCAACTATAAATTTCAACACCTATTAAGGGGGGAAAAACTTGAAATGCTACGTTTGGGTGCTCAATTGAATTGGCCTGCAGAAAATCAATTTGATTAAAGATTGAATAGCCAAAGTGGGACACGGATTTCCTGCTAAAGCCTTTCGCAGGAAGTTCTTGCTCTGGGAACCTAGGTGGGGCCCACTGTGATGTTTTTGAGAAATCCACCCTGTCCATCCGTTTTGTGAGCTCATTTTATTATGTCAGACCAAAAATGAGTGAGATCCAAGACTCAAGTGGGCCGAAAATGTGAGGATTGAATGTCCACAGTTGAAATAGTCGTGGGGCCACAGAAGTTTCGAATCAGGCTAATATTTGTTTTTTCAGTTCATCCCAGTAGGAATGATGTTATGAACGGTATGGATGGAATATAGACATCACTGTGAACCTTAGGGAGGTTTCAACGGTAGGAATTTCCCTACCCACCTTTTCCTTTAGTGAGGCCCACTTGAATCTTGGATCCGATTCATTTTTGGTCTGACGTCCTTAAATGAGCTCATAAAAAATGGATGGACGGGGTGGATATTTCACAAACATCATGGCGGGCCCCACCTAGGTTCCCAATGCAGGAACTTCTTGTGAAATGCTTTCGCAGGAAATCTGCGTCCGCCAAAGTGGGGCAAGCTCCACTGCATGCATAATGAGGAACTGGCCCAAACTTGCTATTGGTACCATCCCAAAGTCCAACTTGAAATGCATGGAATTGCTGTTAGGGGTTTGGTCATCCACGTGATTTAAAATGGTCCCACCTTCACTATTTTTTTCTTCTTTTTCTCTTATAATGATTTAAAGGATTTGAAATTCAGGTCAATTGAGCATACCCTGATTCAGTTCAACCGTAACATGCCCTAATTATACTTTACGCTTTTGTATTTTAGCAGCACTTTATTCTATTTATATGGTTCCAGTGAACTTCCAATGATGCAAGTACATTTTTTCTCTTTTATCTTAGGCATTTATAAAGTAAGGTTTAAATGTCAAAACTTTCAATATCATTACATATCTCTACAAGATCTGTTGCTGTACAGGTTTTCCATGGTCCTGTGTTGTCAAACTCCTAAATGCACCTATGTCGCACCTGTGTCCAATTTACATGAGTGAATAACAGTGCAGACGTGTCTGCATGTTGGTTTTTCTGGGGTTGCCTATGGTCTGTGTCTGACCCCATGTGCGAGGCAAGTAGACAACCCATCCATATGCCGCCACATGCAGTGATGTGGCACATGACATGGAATCCAAGCTGTCAATCAGGCGGGTCCCATCATATGGATAACTTTGTCCAATAATCAGGTGCACATTGATCAGGTGGGCCACACCTTTTAAAACAAATGGATGGCTAAAACAAAAAACTTGGCCAAGTTTTTCTTGTTGTCCACTGGTTTCTAAAAATTGTATCCCATGTGATCAGTGGACAAACCTGATTCTTTGTCCAGGGCATCTACATTATCTTGCGCCAGTGTGCCATGTTGGTATATAGGGTGGTGTATAGCTGGGCTGTCTTCTGTGGGGTTACGAAATCCACCAATACACATTTTGATTCAGTTCACCTTAGTTAAAAGTTGGTTTTTGTTTTAACTCTGTGATTTTTTACTGTGTTATTTGCTTTATTTTGCAATTGAGGACATTTATACCAATCCATTGGTCTTTCTAATATCCAGGAAATAGGGGCCGGGCCACAGAGGCCACCCCCAGCCTCCAAAGAAGTGGTTGCAAAGCTTCCAATCATCACTGTCACGGATGAAATCTTGGAGAGGCTGGGAAACGAGACTCAGTGTGCCGTTTGCAGGGAGAACTTGGTTATCAATGACAAGATGCAGGAGCTGCCTTGCAAGCATCTATTTCACCCCAACTGCCTCAAGCCATGGCTGGTAATCCTTACTTCCTTTTTAACTGCCTGAGCATTTGCATTCTCATAGAATTTTGATGAATCACAAGGGTGTGTTTGGATGCACTATGGGAATGAATTGCAATTTTCGGTCCAATAAAATGGAAATAACCTAATAACCATTTCCTTTGTTACATCCATTTTGAGTGTCTGGTCTCCAAATTGCAGTTGTTACTTTCAAGTCGGACTTGAAACAAATCTAGCAGACGTCTGAGGGTTACTTCAACATTATAAATACTGGGAAACATAACTAGTTTTTGTTGTTTCTATTTAGCTAAACTGAAAGCATGCAATTAAATCCATTTTTGCATCCAAACACAGCCAAAAACATTAATGATGTCTCCTCATTGCCGTGGTGCTGTTTATATTCCGGTATAAAGGAGGTTGGGTGGTGAGGAGCAAGGAATTAACGACTCATCTGAGTTGGATGCAACTCGTTTGTGTTGATTCCGTTTTGGCACTGTTGAGTGGGGATTGAGAATTGAAGGTCTCGGGACTGAACTAGTCAGTCCAAGTCGCCAAGTAACAAAACTATCATGTGTTGTCGGATAATGTATTGCAGATCCTCCAATCCATGGGATTTTTGTAGCGTGGCTGTTGTCCTGTGTGACCCACCCAATGGACTTTACTGATCATGGACCATTTTGGCCACATGGGTGTGGAGGCAGTTGAGCCTGTCCAAACTGAGTCAACTCAGCCAAGTTCTAAGCCTGATGAGGAGTTTTTAGAACATGGCTCATTTTCCGGCCTTGTATGATCTTCACCGCACTTGGGAAGTTGATTGAAGTCTTCTAAATATGTATGGCAGGATGAGCACAACTCATGCCCAATCTGCAGGCATGAGCTGCAGACGGACGATCATGCATACGAGAGCTGGAAGGAGCGGGAGAAGGAGGCAGAAGAAGAAAGGAAGGGTGCAGCGAATGCCGTCCGTGGTGGAGAATACATGTATGTTTAAAAGCTCCATATGATTATTTGTTAAGAAACACTAGTTAATGGGTCCCGATGCATTGGATGCTGTACTTGTGTCACTAGTTTGCAAATAGATGGTTGAGAATGGGCGATAATATCACAATCATTCCGATTCAGATTTTTCTATGAATTTTGCTAGCAGGATTCCTCATTTGCTGCTTGTTCACCTCACTAGGTGGTGATCCAAGCTGTTCATCTGGTAAGAATGTGCCTTGGATGGGGCCACGTGATCTGAGATCCTCACTCTATACATTATCATAGTGCTTTTCAGTATCCTTCAGTTGAATGTGGATTGTACTTGAATCTTTTTTAAACATGTATCTGCGAGCCACCATTGGAATGTTCTGGACTGGTGGGGTCCATCAGACCAACAGTCTGGATCACTTAACCAAGACGTACTAACAAAAACAAAAAAAAACTGACATTCTGCTGGAAAAGGGTGCGTCACCCCACCATGAAAAATGGGAGTGCCCCAAAAAATGAGACTGATTCAGCCTTCAAGTGGGCCAGAAGAATTAGGAGGTTTTTGGGCCTTTGTCAGTTGCTTTCTATTGTGGGCCCCACCTGATGTTTGGATGTGCCTGGTTTCTGGGGCGTCCTACTCGATCAGAATGGGCTGGATGGCATATAAACGCGACAGTGGGCCCCCCAAATGCAGCTAGTTGCACGGTTTTCTAATCTACAACTGTTCTTGGCTGCTCGGGCAGCCTGTCCCGAGATATTCTGGGCTGCAGTGTGGATGGTCCATGTGTAAAAGATAGCCCAGATTGGAACAATCTTAACCTTTAAATAGGCAAGGCTCAGCCATCCAAACCAGACATTGAAGGCAGCTTGGATGGTCGATGTACCAAGAATACCCCTTACAGGGACAATACAAACCTTTCAATAGGGGTTGTCATACATTACAGCTCTATAATTTCTCAAGGGCGAGATTGGAATTTTTTAAAACTGCAAGTATCAAGGGCCACTTTAGCAATGATGTACAGAAATCCAGACATCCCATATTGTGGGACACATTTTGGATGGATTATATATAAAAAAATCACATTGATCAAGAAATCCTGACCATCCAATTGATGTCTATCAACTGCATGATTAAAAGTATAGTCCGTCACCCGAATTAGAAAGTAGAAATCGAATGGTTAGCATTAACTTATAATTGTAATATTTGCTTTACGTTCATGCTTCTGGCGGCTTCAATTTCTGTAGAGTCGCCACCATCTCTCAAAATGGTGCTGAACTAACACAGGAGTCTATTGCAAACATCAAATCCCATAAACCATAGGAGGATTGTATATCAAGTACTGAATGGCCATGGCATGTTTGGAAATCACCAATTTTACAAAAATCAATAGAAATGGATTTGATGTGACTTAAATGTTTGGATAGCAAAGAAAATAGAGAATTTCTCAAAGCATTCATTGCATTTTCTATAATTTTGATTTAATTGTATAAGAAAATATTATCTTACAAATATTAGATTTTTAATTACTATTTAAAAAAGATAAAATTATTATCCATATTTCAGCAGTGCTGACGGTCTACTCCAAACATAGCGTAAATGTGGGAAGTGTGCACATGCAAAAAAGAAAATAAAAAATTCTCTTTAATGGATTTTGGACCACGATGGAAAAAATCCAAATCTCTCTATGATCTTCCCCAGCATTTAGAAAGATGAAAAATATCATCGACCCTAGATCCGCACGAGTGGCAAAATAAGGTATTGCATCTGAAACAATCCAATTAACTTCCCATATTATAAAAGAAGGGATAAAAAAGTACCATAGCCAATTGGAAAGGATTAGATCTTGATTTTGTTAGTTAGCCATCAAGCTCAGACCGTTCATCTGCATGACCCTACCATCTATGGGCCCAACAACAACAACAAGTGCCCAAGTTCCATAACCAAGCCATTGATCTGATGCCACCCATCAAATGATGAACCATGTCCAAAAAAATCTCGTCATTTGAACTATTCTAATACTTGCATTAAAAAAATGCACCATTAGTTCACAATCAGTTGAGAGAGAGAAAAAAAAAAGAAAGAAAAGAAAAAGATTCTATGGCTAGGATCCTCCAATTTGAGAGATTTTTAGGGCATGATACATTCATAATATGGGTCCATCAAATTAGTAGTTCTCACCTAATAAGGTGAGAAGCTTCAACCTAACAACAACAGCAACACCAACAACAACAAACGTGCAAGTCATGATCCGATCCGGAAACCCGCTGTACACATTGGTTGCAATGTGGGCACTTTTGCCATTGCTTCTCCTCCACAAATGGTCCAAACAAGACGTCGTTTCAGTCTCTCCTCGCGCCAGTCTCATTGCACCGGTAGCCGACGTGCCATGTCACCTTGCATTGAAAACAAAACAACTGTTGGAGAGTCTTCAAACTTGTGTGCGTGGACAGGGTGCTCATACTGGTTGGGCGACTGGTCTGACAAAGTTGGCTCAGATGCACAGTGGAGGTTGCAGTTTCTGCGTGTGCCCAGACTGGTTGGCTATAAAGCAGCGTGGACGGATCCGTTTTGTTTCTCCCTGGACGGTCTCTGTGCGAGGTGTGACCGGTTGGCTGTGCGCGCGGGTTTCTTGCGTAGCTTGTAGTACTGCGCAAGGTGTTTCTATTTCGGGAGTTTTGCTTATTTAAGGAGGTGCAATCCCGTCTTAGAAGGAATCCTAGGTGTCCAAGGTTTCCTATTCGTGTTAGGAAGAGGGGAGAGGTGTGTGTGAGAGAGAACTTGAGGTTTTCTCTCTGTTTCCTTGCTCATGGGCTGTCAATCTTTGTAACCTTCTGATATTCATAGTGGATCATTTTGTGCCGTGGTTTTTTACCCGTTGAGGGGTTTTTCCACGTAAATTCGGAATCTCTTGTGGTGAATGCTTGTGTGTGATTGATTGCATCTTATTTACTTGTTTGATTTCGCATTGCTTCACTCGGCATTCCGCTTCCGCTGCCGGCTTTCCCAACAACAACATCTTGCAATTCGGGCACTTCATTTTCGTGACCAACTCACCACATTCATTCAGCACCACTGATGAGCAGTCCTTATATGGGTAGTAGGCCTTGCGCAGCCCATCGATTGACGCTTCACAGAGCAAGTCACACCATCGATCGAACGTCTTGGCTGGCACGGTCGGCCGGAACCATAAAGGGTCCAAAAATTCGGTGCACCCCAAGTGGAGGCAGACCACATTGGATGTGTGGTTATGGAGCCTTGAGTCAATGCACTTGGAAATACAGTCACAGCACAAAGGGTGAGAGCATGTCTTGTTCCTGAACCGTTGATTTTGGGCAGTGGGCTCCTTGCAAATCTCGCATGTGAAGCTGCAACATGAAAGCTTTTGGAATGTGTTTCCCATGAGTGGATCTTCTGACATTGGACGTGTTCTTAAAACATATATAGATTTTAGTCTCTCCTTTCCAATCTGGAGAGTCCGGAGAGAGAGAGCTCCTTTCCATCCTGGAGGAAGGTCCAGCGCTGGGAAATGAGGTGGGGCCACCGTCATGTTGTTGAGAAATCCACTCCGTCCATCCGTTTTTGGAGATCATTTTCGGAGATGCGACAAAAAAAATGAGGTGAATGCTAGACTCAAGTGGGCCATACGGGAGGAAAGAGTGGGAATGATCTACGACCGTTGAAATATTCAAATGGCCACAAAATGTTCTGTATCAGGCTTTTTTTTTCTTTCTTTTTTTTTTTTTTTCATCTAAGGGAGAATGACCTTATTAACGGTTTGGATGGCATATAAACATTAAGATGATGGAGCCAGGGATGGTTTCAACGATAGGCATTTCTTTCCCCAGGTCTTACTCTCGTGTGTTATACTTGAGTTTTTTAATCTTCTCATTTTTATCCCAAGGAAATCCACAATCCAGTTTTTGGACTGTCTTGTGTTGAGTGACAAATTTTGCATATTTAACCCCACGTTCATCTTGCATTTACATGAATTATGTGGCTAAAGTGATCTAATTACATGTGTTTTCATGTTTAATAATGATTGTGTAAATTATGATGAATTCGAGACAAAATAGTGATTTAAAGTCCGAGAGATGGTGATACGATGCTTGAATGGTGCAGAAAATGTCCTGAAAAGTCAAAATCCATGACTGCAGGGCTAGAAAAACAATATACAGAAATTGCAGAAATAGCCTTGGGGCTGTTAAATGGTGAATTTCGAGACGGTGCAAGTCTATAAAAGGGGAGCCGAATTCTACGAATGATATTTCCATTTTTTCCTTTTCTTTTAGATTTCTTTCCTAGGAGTTTCCAAAGAGAGAGGGAGGGAGATATTTTTTACTTGATTCTTTATTCGTGCAAGTTCATTAAGGTGTAATTTCTTTAGATTAATTTAAGTTCTTTTTTTATTATTGTAACGACCCGAGATTTTCGACTCTTGTGTATAACACGACGGCCGAATTCCCAAGTAATTTATGGAATAATTAATTTTTCAAATAATAAAATATAGCATTCAAGCACAATGGCGGAAACAATTATCATCTTATTCTATCAAACTTACTACGTCATCATCAATGTTTAAATAAGGGAACCAACCAATATCCATACTGATTAATTAAAATACGAAACCATGTCTTCTCTTGAAGACTTATTACAATTCCATAAATGTATCAATTACTTAAAAGAAATATTTAATAAATGATAACATCAATTAAGTTTATCTAACATCGTCATCCGCCATGTGATTGTACGAACATCGAACTCTTTTCCTTAAAAATCAGGTTCAATACCTGGATCTTCACCTGCATCATCTAAATTATGTTTGGGATAGCGTTAAACGCTATCATAGTGGGGAATATTCCCTCCAAGACTATCAAGAATAACAATGTATAAAACTCAGAGTAACGCAACACAATAATATCTTTATTCAAACAAAACAATCAAGTAAAAATCTTTGTTAATGCGATGCATGGAATGCATGCTCTGGCTAAGGCACCCTGGCTAGAATCACAATACATGAAGTGGGAGACTCCCTGTTACGACTTCATGCTAGCCACTAGTCACCAAAGGTTCTTGGGACGCACAAGCCCATAGTTTTGCCCGACCACGTGAGAAACGGGACGCTCATAGCCCAAATCTACACGTGACAGTGTACGGGAGAAGTAGGACGCTCTAGCCTATTCTCAATTCCGTACACCCACATGGAGCCAAGTGAATGCATGACTTTAGTTTCTCCTTTATTTAAGTGTTTTCGCATACAACAGATTTAAATAAAACTCAATGGTCACTATGGGGAGTCGCAAGCAACCCAGCATAGGCCGACAACACGAGATTAGTGTCCATAGCACCAACTCCGGCTCATAAGAATTTGTATACCATTAGTGTCCACTCATTGTCTCGTTTTATGATTTCATCATGTCCCAAAAAGCCAATGTTGTACATCATGACCAAATTCATTAAAATACTCGTGTAATGTAAATAGATCCAATCAAGCATCATGTACATGTAAGGATCCATTGACAAACAATCACTTCATTCTCTCAGTTAAATCAAGAGATATTCTTCCATCATGGACACCTCTCATGAGTTCTATCTCTCTACATCGAATAATTTTACTAACTTAGGGACAAAGAGTATACAATAATGGGATGTCTATATGATGATCTTATACGCATATTTCATATCACAATATAAAAATCAATCTTACTTGTAATACATGGACTAAGAAAATAAGGGCATAGATTTCAAAAAAAATAACACAAATACACATGCTTCTTAGTAAAAAATCTAAACAAGGAATCACATCACCATACAATGATATTCATTACAAATCTCACATCAAACTTCATGTTATATGGATAAGCAATTCAAAACAAAATAACTTCACATGCTACAAAAGAAACTTATGATAATTATAATATTATTAATGAAAGGCTTGAAGGAAAATCCTCACCTTAGGATGGACTTAGAAGAAGAGAATTGTAGAAGATCCTAGCCGCTGGAAAAATATGAGAAAGAACTCTCTTCTTCTTCTTCTTCTCTCTCTCTCTCTCTCTCTCTCTCTCTCTCTCTCTAGGGCATGGAGGCTAGGGTTAGGAGAAGGATTTAGAGGTACGTAGTAGAAATATGGAGAGGGATGTGCACGCGAGATCTTGTGTAACAACTTCTTGAGGTGGGTTTCTCAAATCTCAATATTCGGATGATCTATGATCAATTCTAATCCGTTCATCTTATCAAGCTCGAAGAGTAGAGTCAGAATACGTAAATTTCTTGATGATCCACATTCTAGATTGGCCGATCCTTGAAAATGACCTAACGGGTGCTAAAATGGGCTTGATCTCAATTAACAGTCTACGCTTGATGATCAGGGCCCAAATTTTGGAAAAATATATGGTCATGATAGGAAAATAATTGTACAAAGTTTAGTGGTTGATTGATGGTGAGAAATGCCTAGATCTGAAATTTCAACTTTTGGCGGAAAAGGAAGGGGCTGGCTTTGTGGTTCAACGGTGTAGGATTATAAATCGGGGTCTAAAATTTGTGTAAACTCGTAGTCATATGAGTATAATAAGTGGTCCAAATTTGAGAAGCGATTGATGGTGAGAAATGGGTAAATTGAAAGGTTCAGATTTAAAAAGAGTTGGTAACTCGTTAATTTTTAGAACGGGATAACTTCGCGCATAAGAAAGAGGCTTATCAAGGTGGGGCACTCAAATCATACTATTTGTCCATGATAAAGACGATCCAAGTCACTCATATGAAGAGAAATATTCGACTACGACTAACCATCTACTTTCCTCACTCGATGGACATGAAAATCAAGGGTTAAGGGGCTGATTTGACAATCGGACCACTTCTACTATGATTTGAGGGTTGAAATTTGATGTGTATGGTTAATATGTACCCAAAAGCTTAAATTCAGGGTTTTGCGTGAAAGTGATCGTCAGAAACTATAATACTTAAAAATGGCATCTTAACTTAAGTTTAACTAATGGCATTTTCGTAATTATCTAAAAAGTGCGTGATTTTTGAAATCTGATCTTTCTGCGATGTTTATGGGATCATTCTAAGCAACTTTTGTAAAGGGTACCCTATCGGATCTCCTACGGATGTCCCGCTATTCGCAAATCAACGGTAAATGCACGATAATTAATAAAAAAATACATTAAAAATGAATTTTCAAAAATTTTCAAATAAATCTCGAAAATCTGGGGCGTTACAATTATTGCAATTTTTCTCCTCTTTTATTTATTCTTTTCTTGTCCATTTTCATTTTTAAACATGTGCTTCTAATTCTCTTTTAACCAGAGCTAGAAGGGAAGCATATGGATTCAATAGATTATCCATCATGATAATTCTTTAATGATTTCATGATGGGATCTTAAGATTGATACATGTTATCATGTATTAGGAAAATCTTTGATCCATCATGTGAGAACCGTATGGTGGATGCTTAGATTTAGCTAATACAGATTTCTTAGATGGGAGAGGCTTTTGATCTTCCACATTGTTTGATTTGTGATCTCATGGATCTCAAATCCTTACAATCCCTAGAGCCCAAAAGTTTGTTTTAATGATGTAGAACTTAAGATTTTTTATCCTTCACAGTTTTCTACTCCTTTTTACATGCTTTAATTGTTAAATATTTCGATTAGACAGACCATAGTGTTCTGATCTAGTTGAGTTATCATTATCAGTCATGATAGATGGTTTGTTAAATCCATGTGTGGAACTTCGATGGTTTGGTTTGATTTTTCCATATCAATCCAAATCGTTAATCTATTTGGTATAGATCCTTTGATACCTATTTTCATTACCTGTTTAGTTGATATGTAAGAAGCTTTCTCAGTAGACTGTCCTTGTGGGATCGACCTTGTACTCACAGGAATATTACAATTGAACCTCTGCACTTGGAGGAAATCAATCAAATTTTTTACGCCGTTGCCGGGGATAATGTTGAAAGTTTATACAAGTCAGCTAATCGGGTAATCTTCTTCCTTAACTCTTCTATCTATTCCTTTTATTTCATTTCTTTATTGTTTTCTCTTCCAATTAAGTGATTCAAGAGATTTCTCCATGGTCGGCTGAGCCGCCTCTGAGATCCGGTTTCCCTTAAGTGGTTGAGAATCATTACAGTACAGTATTTCTTTTATTTTTTGTATTATTTGGTTGTGGACATTAAATGGTAGGCTGAGCTGCCTTTTCCTTATAATTTTTGTTTGATTATTTAGTTTTATTATTATTATTATTATTATTATTATTATTATTATTATTATTATTTCTTTTTTAATATTTAAAGCACCTCAGAAGATCGTGACATAAGGTTGCCCTGCTTGGTGCATCCAAGTGATACGGTTGTCCTACGACCTAAAAAAAAAAAAATTTTGACTCAAGTCTTGTGGTGTAAATTGATTGATTAGTGTGGTTTTTGGATATTTTTCATTTTGAGTTAATTGGGCATACTTGAACATTGTGTAGTTGTTTAATCCTAATGATTGAATGGTGTGGCTAGTTTATGTCCCATTGGACTCGAGACCAACACAATCGACTTACAACCTCAGGTGGACTAGTCACAGGCCTTTCACATTCATCTAGAAAAGGAACACAAAATATTTTGGACAACATGGCGGATGGTGAAAATCGAGAGAACAATCCAATTGAAAATCCAATTCCAAATCCAACCGATTTAAATGGTAGGGAGAATCCTCTTTTTGAGGATGAAAATGATATTGTAAATAGACCAGAAGGCCATAGGACCTTGCGTGATTATTTGCAACCGACTCGCACAACCACACCGTCATGCATCGTACTTCCAGCTAACGCTTGAAATATAGATTTCAAGCCAGGTATTATTCAACTTCTACCCAAGTTTCATGGGCTTAAATTTGAAAGCCCATACCTCCACCTCAAAGAATTTGGGGAGATAGTGGCAACGCTGCAAGTTAACAATGTTAATGTTGATCATATCCGCCTCAAAATTTTTCTGTTCTCTCTCAAGGACCAGGCCAAGGCATGGCTTCATTCATTGAGGCCCAGGACCATTGATTCTTGGCAGACCATGAGCCGAGAATTCTTAAAGAAATTCTTTCCCACTCACAAAACGAATACACTTAGACGGAACATTATGAAATTCTCTCAAAAAGAGAATAAAATATTTTTCCAGTCTTGGGAAAGATTCAACGAATTACTCGTAACCTGCCCACATCATGGTTATGAGATCTAACGAGTGCTTAGTTTTTTTTTATAATGGTGTCAATTATGACACACGTCAGTTCATAGAGATGATGAGTGGAGGTCGTTTTCTTGACATTGAGCCTGAAGAGGCTTGGGACTTCCTAGATAAATTGGCAGAAAGTACCCAATCATGGGGTACTTCCCAAAAAGTTGAAATTGTCAAACCCGTCCAAAAAGAGAGAGGGGGGATGTATTTGATCAACCCAGAAGAGGATTTGCAAGCCAGGGTGGCTAGCTTGTCAAGAAAGATCGAGGCTATGGAAATTGGTAGAGTGAATATGATTAAAGCAAGTGGGTCCTCTAGTAACTTTTGCAGCATTTGTGGGGAAAGTGACCATGACCCACAAGGATGTCCAACAATTTCTGCTTTTCAAGACATGGTCACTGACCAAGCAAATGTAGTCAATAATTACCAAAGGCCACCTACTCCACCTCTAGGGAATTCATATAACCCTAACTGGAGGAATCACCCTAACTTCAACTGGCGAAATGGACCACAAATTAATGTGCCCAATGCACGCCAAGGGCCTCCACAAAACAATTTTTCTGGGGCACACAACAATACACCATATGTGCCCCCACAAAAAAGATCGTCTGTGGAGGATGCATTGAACGCATTCATGAATACACAGGCTCAAATGAATCAGTCTTTGTTCCAAGCGAACCAAGAACTTAAGTCGGCGATGGCAAGAATTGAGACTCAACTCAACGCGAGGGAGAAAGGCACTCTTCCCTCTCAACCAGTGCCTAATCCTAGAAATGTGCACTTTGTAGGAGAATCAAGTTCATCTAAGTCCCACCATGAACAGGCCAAGTCCATTATCACCTTGAGAAATGGCAAAATCATTGAAAATAATATTCCACAACCGGTAGAAATACCAGATGATGAGCCCACCTCTCAAGATAATAGTGAACCGGCTAGTGTTCATGCGCCGCAACAAGAGGAAAAGACTAAGTTATATGAGCCTCCAGTTCCCTTTCCATCTAGGCTTCGAAACCCAACCATCCCCATGAAGTATCAGGATGTTTTGAATGTTCTCCAAAAGGTGACAGTGAACATTCCTCTTTTGGATGCGATCAAACAAATTCCATCGTATGCCAAGTATTTGAAAGACATGTGCATTGTGAAACGTAAATTAAATGTGCATAAGAAGGCCTTCCTCACTGAGAAAGTGAGTGCAATAATTCAACACAAGGCCATACCCAAATACAAGGATCCGAGAAGTCCCACTATCCCCTACATAATTGGGAATTTTCGGGTTGAGCATGCACTACTAGATTTGGGTGCAAGTGTCAATCTAGTGCCATTTTCGGTCTACCAACAATTGGGGTTGGGTGAGTTAAAACCAACCACAATCACATTACAACTCGCCGACCGCTCAATTAAGGTACCGAGGGGAATAGTAGAGGACGTGTTAGTCCAAATTGAAAAGTTTTATTTCCCCGTGGACTTTATTGTGCTTGACACTGAGCCATGTGTGAACTCTAGCACTCAAGTTCCCATTATTTTGGGCTGGCCATTCCTAGCCACTTCAAATGCTATTATTAATTGTAGGAATGGAATGATGAAACTTTCATTTGGCAACATGACATTGGAATTGAATATTTTCAATTTATGCAAACAGTTCGTGGGTGAAAATGAAATACATGAGCTGAATTTTGTAAACTGCTAGCTAGATGAAGGGGAATGTGAGTCTAGCCTATCTGAGGAGTTAAATGATGTTGTTGAAAAATTAGAAAAATCTGATTTTGAAAATGTTATTGCTGAATTTTGTGAAACCATTGATAGAAACACTACTCAGGACATTGGTATATACCGATGGAGGCCGCGTTATGAAGTCCAAACCACTGAGGACTTGTGACCTCTACCGTTACTGACCAATGCTCCTAAACTTGATCTAAAGCCATTGCCCAATGAGCTTAAGTATGCTTATTTAGGTCAAAATGAAACATATCCAGTGGTGATCTCTTCTCTCCTTGACAAGGAGCAAGAGATCAAGTTGTTGAATATTCTAAGGAACCATAAAGGGGCCCTAGGTTGGACTATCTCTGATATAAAGGGTATAAGCACTTCTATATGCACCCACCGCATTCACCTGGATGAGGATGCCAAACCAATTAGACAACCTTAAAGAAGATTAAATCCAAATATGATGGAGGTTGTCAAGAATGAGGTGATCAAGCTATTGGATGTGGGTATCATCTACCTAATATCCGATAGCCAGTAGGTGAGTCCAACCCAAGTGGTTCCGAAGAAATCTGGAATAACCGTTGTGCAAAACTCCAACAATGAACTCATACCAACACGTGTCACCACGGGTTGGCGTGTG
The DNA here is from genome assembly GCA_003013855.2 of Liriodendron chinense. Taxonomy (NCBI): domain Eukaryota; kingdom Viridiplantae; phylum Streptophyta; class Magnoliopsida; order Magnoliales; family Magnoliaceae; genus Liriodendron; species Liriodendron chinense. The sequence continues at coordinate 736,692 of PVNU02000768.1, read as the reverse complement.
TGCATTGACTACAGGAAGCTTAATTTGGTCACTAAGAAGGACCACTTCCCTCTACCATTTATTGATCAGATCTTAGAGAGGGTAGCAGGTCATTCCTTCTACTGCTTCTTGGATGGATATTCCGGGTACAACCAGATAGAAATCGCCCTAGAAGACCAAGAGAAAACCACGTTCACATGTCCATTTGGCACGTTTGCCTACAAACGAATGCCATTTGGACTGTGCAACGCCCCAGCAACGTTCCAACGATGTATGATATGCATCTTCTCTGATATGGTTGGGCATTTTTTGGAGGTTTTCATGGACGATTTTTCTGTATTTGGTTATGGTTTTGAAGAATATTTGAATAACTTGTCTCTAGTCTTGTCTAGGTGCGAAGAGAAGCACCTTGTGTTAAATTGGGAGAAATGTCATTTCATGGTCCAAAAGGGAATTGTCTTAGGCCATGTTATCTCTGAAAATGGAATTGATGTAGATCATTCAAAAGTAGATATCATTGCCAATCTATCTACCCCTAGATCAGTTAGAGACGTGAGATCATTCCTTGGGCACGCTGGCTTTTATAAGAGGTTCATTAAGGATTTTAGCGCCATTGCTGGACCCTTAAGTAACCTCCTTCAAAAGGATGTCTCATTTGAGTGGATGAATGATTGTATAAATGCATTTGATAAATTAAAAACATCTCTTACTACTGCACCCATTATGCGACCACCAGATTGGACACTTCCTTTTGAATTGATGTGTGATGCAAGTGATTTTGTAATAGGGGCTGTTTTAGGCCAAAGGAAAGATAAACGGCCCTATGTTATTCACTACGCAAGTACAACCTTAAACTCAGCCCAAGTGAACTACTCAACAACTGAAAAAGAGTTGCTTGTAGTAGTATTCGCTTTGGACAAGTTTAGGTCATATTTGTTAGGATCCAAAGTGATCGTGTTCACCGACCACTCGGCTTTGAAATATTTGTTATCTAAAAAAGATGCAAAGCCAAGACTTTTGAGATGGATCATCCTACTCCAGAAATTTGATTTAGAAATTAAAGATAAGAAAGGAGTAGATAACGTAGTGGTCGATCATCTTTCCCGATTGGTCATAGATAATTTCATTGAGGAGACACATATCAATGACACATTCCCTGATGAATAGTTATTCGTAGTCTCCCACCTCCCTTGGTATGCAGATATAGTAAATTATCTTGTGACAGGTAGAGTGCCACATCATTGGAAGGCACAAGATAAAAAGAGGTTCGAAATCAAGGTAAAGAATTTCTTTTGGGATGACCCGTACTTATATAAGTATGGGGCTGACCAAATCATTCGCAGGTGTATTCCGGAAGATGAGGTCCATAGTGTCATTTTCTTTTGTCACACAAAAGCATGTGGTGGCCACTTTTCTGCTAAGAAAACCACTGCAAAAATTCTACAGTATGGTTTCTATTGGCCCACCATGTTCAAAGACACCCATGCTTTCTGTATTGCCTGTGACCGTTGTCAAAGATTGGGAAGTGTGTCCCGGCGCAACATGATGCCATTGACCCCAATATTACCATTGAAAATATTTGATTGTTGGGGCATTGATTTTATGGGACCATTCCCACCTTCTTTTGGATTTCATTACATATTGGTCGGTGTGAATTATGTCTCCAAGTGGATTGAAGCGGTTTCATGTAGGACCAATGATAGCAAAGTGGTCCTATGATTTCTTAAAGATAATATATTCTCTAGATTTTGAACCCCAAAAGCCATCATTAGTGATGGCGGGTCTCACTTTTGTAATAGGTCATTTGAAATCTTAATGAAGAAATATGGCATAAAGCACAAAGTGAGTACCCCATACCATCCACAAACAAGTGGACAGGCAGAAATCTCGAATCGGGAGATTAAGCGAATTTTGGAAAAGACTATAAGACCGGATAGGAAGGATTGGTCTCTTAGACTATCTGACGCTCTCTGGGCTTATACGACTGCTTATAAGACCCCAATTGGAATGTCCCCGTACCGATTAGTGTATGGAAAGGCATGCCACTTGCCCGTTGAATTAAAGCATAAGGCATATTGGGCAATAAAAAAATTCAACTTTGACGTGGACTAAGCAAGTGGGCAAAGGAAATTAGAGTTAAATGAGTTAGAGGAGCTGAGAAGAGACTCCTATGAAAACTCTAGAATTTATAAGGAAAGGACTAAGGCATCTCATGATAAAAACATTCTGAGAAAGACCTTTGAACCTCAGCAAAAGGTCTTACTTTATAATTCTAGACTCCAATTTTTTCCGAGTAAGTTGAGATCAAGATGGACAGGCCCATTCATAGTGAAAAATGTTCATTCTCATGGGGCCATTGAAATTGAAAATCCACGTAATGGCAACATATACAAAGTGAATGGCCAAAGATTAAAGCCATATGTGGAAAACTTTTATTTGGGAGAGGAGTCCATCACTCTCCATGAGCCAAAAATACTCTGATTGACTTCAAACAATTTCATAGAAGAATAATTTTAGGCTAGTTTAGGACTAGGGCTAGTGTCCTTTCAGCCGGTGCATTTTAATTCAATTTTATTTTGTTTTTTTTTTTTACTTTTTTTTTGCTAGTGTTTTGCAGATGGTTCTTCATTTTCAGGTAATACTTATCCCTTTCACTTTGTTTTTACTTTGTTCCTTTATTTCGCATTATATGCTTTATCATTTACATTGTGGATAATGTAAATTTTAAGATGAGGGGTGAGGAGTATGCCAATGAATCTGCAAATTGAGTCAATTTTTAGATTTCTTTGAGTCATTTTATTTTCACTTTTGTGAGTTTAAGTCATCATACATACATAAAATGTGTGAAATTATTTATTTCAAATATTTTTTCAGAAATTGTGTAATATGACTTATTAAAAGCATACATGGATTCCAGAATGTAGTTTACAACTAACAAAGGCAATTAGTGAATTTAGATTTCAATGACTGAAAATTTTCTTTAATAAGTTAACTAGGTTAATCAATAAGTTAGAATATATTAAAACTTAATAAGTTAACTAGGTTAATCAATAAGTTAAAATATATTAGAACTTGACACACATTTTTCACATGACACACTTGATGCCTAAGTTAATTTAAGTGTAGTTAGTTGAATCATAAACTTCACAGCCTTAAGTTTATAGGTAAACTAAGACCAGTAAGCCTAAAAAAAAATGTTGCAAAAAAAAAAAAGAAAAAGAAAAAAAAACATTGTGAGAAAAAATCAGTCAGCCGTAGGAGAACTAACAATCTGGGGCTGGGACTTGATCCTAAGTCGTTACCATTGCTGTGTTTTAGTCAGTCTAAAGTAAGCCTTTTGGATTCTTCAGCTGTCCAATGAAGTAGGGTGAGAGAATAATGTTATATTTATGAGAATTGAAAAAAAAATCAAATGCGTGGTGTTAAGATTAGGCGAGTGAGCTAGGTGTTCGAGGTGACCCTGTGAACATAAGGATGATTGGAGGTTAGTGAATAGACTAACATACACAACCGTTAACTTTAGGTACTCCAGTATCATCATGTACAAGTGAGTGTTAAATCATAATTATTCTAAATTTTGAGGAATTCTAGGTAACTCAATATATTGGAATTAATCAAGGAATTATAATACATTTTCATTATTCTACCTAGGTTATGTGTAACTTATTCTGGAACTCTATTGTATTTGATTGATAGGTTTGGTACACATTTTTTTTTAAATTATTTTTTAATATAAATTTCACATATTTAGCTCGAGGGCTAGCAAAATGTTGGTTGAGGGGTGTGTTGAGTGACAAATTTTGCATATTTAACCCCACGTTCATCTTGCATTTACATGAATTATGTGGCTAAAGTGATCTAATTACATGTGTTTTCATGTTTAATAGTGATTGTGTAAATTATAATGAATTTGAGACAAAATGGTGATTTAAAGTCCAAGAGATAGTGATACGATGCTTGAATGGTGCAGAAAATGTCCTGAAAAGTCAAAATCCATGACTGTAGGGCTGGAAAAGCAATGTGCAGAAATTGCAGAAATAGCCCTAGGGCTGTTAAATGGTGAATTTCGACGGTGCAAGTCTATAAAAGGGGAGCCGAATTCCACAAATGATATTCCCATTTTTTCCTTTACTTTAGATTTCTTTCCTAGGAGTTTTCAGAGAGGGAAAGAGGGAGAGATTTTTTACTTGACTCTTTATTCATGCAAGTTCATTAAGGTGTAATTTCTTTAGATTAATTCAAGTTCTTTTTTTTATTATTGCAATTTTTCTCCTTTTTTATTTATTCTTTTCTTGTCCATTTTCATTTTTAAACATGTGCTTCTAATTCTCTTCTAGCCAGAGCCAGAAGGGAAGCACATGGATTCAATAGATTATCCATCATGATAATTCATTAATGATTTCATGATGGGATCTTAAGATTGATACATGTTATCATATATTAGGAAAATCTTTGATCCATCATGTGAGAACCGTATGGTGGATGCTTAGATCTAGCTAATACAAATTTCTTAGATAGGAGAGGCTTTTGATCTTCCACATTGTTTGATTTGTGATCTCATGGATCTCAGATCCTTACAATCCCTGGAGCCCAAAAGTATGTTTTAATGATGTAGAACTTGAGATTTCTGATCCTTGACAGTTTTCTACTCCTTTTTATATGCTTTAATTGTTAAATATTCTAACTAGACAGACCATAGTGTTCTGATCTAGTTGAGTTATCGTTATCAGTCATGATAGATGGTTTGTTAAATTCATGTGTGGAACTTCGATGCTTTTGTTTGATTTTTTCATATAAATCAAAATCTTTAATCTATTTGAGATAGATCCTTTGATATCTATTTTCATTACCTGTTTAGTTGATCTATAAGAAGCTTTCTCAGTAGACTGTCTTCGTGGGATCGACCTTGTACTCATAGGAATATTACAATTGAACCTCTGCACTTGGAGGAAATCAATCATCTTGTCAAGGGTTCTACGGGACACAGTGATGTATTTGTTTTATCTACACCATTTATCCATTTTGAAAATTCATTTGATGATATGACATATAACATGAAGGAGATCGAGCGATCCAGTGGACCATACTAGTGGGGATTGAATGCCTACCACTGAAAAACTCTTGGAGGCCACGAAAGTTTTAGATCAAGTTGATATTTATTATTTCCTTTCATCCAGGTCCATGTGACCTTAGGAACCGGTTGGATGTGAATAAACATCAGGGTGGGCCGTAGGAAGGTTTAAACGGTGGAGGTCATTGTCACCGCTTCTTCTTATAGTGTGGTCCACTCGAACCTTAACTCTACTACTTTTGGGGGCTCATATCCTAAAACGGTCTTTCAAAATGGATGAACGGATTGGATAAAACACTTATATCATGGTAGACCCCACAACCCTTGACAGGACCGTTCGTCCCTAGGTAGTCCTGTAGGTGGTACCCAATCCGCGCCCCAAATCATCTTGCATCTGTCGCGGATATCCTGCCAAAGGCTTTCTTACACAGAGAAGCTTATGTGGGGCCCATCGTGATAGTTTTGATAAATCTTCTTCGTCCACCTGTTTTGCAAGCTTATTTTAGGACATGTGACAAAAAAGAGATAGATCCAAAGCTCAACTGGGCCACACAAGAGGAAACAACGGAGATTGAGAGACCACTGTTGAAACTATAGCCATAAAGTTTGTATCACGCTAAATTTTTTGTGTTTTCAATTCATCCCAGTTGGAGTGGAGCTCGGATTAGGTACTACCCCGAAAATAGATGGGTACGTGGCATGTCGGGATTGGTGGATCTTGAGGTGAGGTGATGGGTTTGCCAGCACTCCACTAATATCGAGGTGCAACCTGCTGCTCTCCACCAATCCCAACATGCCACACACCTGTCTATCTCCAGCTGCATCCTGATGGGGATAGTACTTAATGCTCGTGGGAGCAACCTTATAAATAGTTTGGATGTCATATAAACATCAAGGAGGAGCATAAGTAAGTTTCAACGGTAGAAGCCATCCAATCTCTTTCCTCACGAGTGGTCCACTTGAGTTTTGGATCGTCCACATTTTTTTGTCACATGTTATAAAATGAGCTTGAAAAATGAAGATTCGAAACAAACATTATGATAGCCCCACTTAGCTTCCCTGCCCACGGAAGCCGTTGGCAGGAAATCCTCCCGCAATCTCCGAATGGAAAGGATTTTGGGACCGGAATCCTCTGCAAAAGATGTTTTTCGCAGCGTATATAAACACAAAAGATTGTGGGGCCCACCATGTTTTATAATGGAAATCCACTCCATCCATCAGGTTATATAATCAACTGCAGGACGTGGATAAAAATTTCAGAGAGTTCCACAACTCAGGTGGGACACACCGCAGGTAGCTAGAGGGATGGGATGTAAGCCATAGGTTTCTTTGTGGGGCCCACCGTGTACTTAAATTAGGGAAGTCGGGGAACACCGACTTGGGCGAGCCCGTAACCTAAGGGCCCACCTTGATGTATTTTTTTGAATATCCACGCCATCCATTTTCCAGAGCATTTAAGAGCATTGATCCAAAATTGAAGCAGATCCAAATCTCAAATGGACCACACCACAGGAAAAAGTGGTGATTGTATGCCTACCATTGAAAAAAGTAATGGATCGAGCTGATATTTGTATTTTCCCTTTATCCACATCCGTGTGACCTGGTTGGATGGAAATTAAACATTAGGGTGGGCCCTAGAAAGTTTTTAATGGTAGCATGTTAAATCACCACTGTTTACTATGGTGTGGTCCACCTGAGATTTATATCTGCTTCAATTTTAGTCTCATGCTTTAAAATGAACCGAAAAAAAAGGAAGGACGGCGTGGATCTACAAAAGATAACTCACGAAAGTTGATGTTTCCTCTACAACGTGGGACGCGGATTGGGCTCTGAGGGGCCACCGTGACGCATGGGTTTTATCCTTTTATCCACACCGTACAACCCCAAACATGAAGGTCTTCCGAGACGCAAGTGGACCACAGTGGGGATTAAACACCTATTCTTGAAAACTTTTTGGGGGCTACAGGAGTTTTGGATCAAACTAATACTTTGTGTTTTCCCTTCATCAATGTATATGTGACCTCATGAATAGATGCGATGATAATTAACCATCACGGTGCGCCCTAGGAAGATTTCAACTGTGAGTATCATTATCACCGCCGCTTCCTGTGGTGTGGTTGAGCCTTGGATCTGCCTCATTTTTTGTTCTTGTACCCTAATGATATGCTAAAATGAATGGACGGCGTCGATGAAACCCACATATCACGGTGGCTTATAAGATCCCCTGCCCGTTCCTAGTCGGGACCGGCTAGAGGATTAGGTGGCTCGGATCAGGTACTACCCCCACCAGGATGCACGAGGAGACGAACCTGAATGTGGCCCGTCCTCATTGGCCAAAGCAGCAGGCAGGGCCCACCTTAATGTAAGTATTATATATCCATGCCATCCATCAGTTTTTATAGATGATTTTAGAGCATTATCCAAAAAATCAAGCAGACTCAATTATTAGGTGGACCATACCATAAGAAATAGTGGTGATTGACCATCTTACCATTAAAAACTTCTTAGAGCGCTCCTTAATGTTTTTGTAGTATTTATTTACTATCCAATCTGTTGATATGGAAGGAAATAATAAATATCAGCTTGATATAAAACTTCTGTGGCCCATTAATGATCAATCAACACTGTTTCCTATGATATGATCACCTAATAATTGGACCTGCTTCATTGCGCTAAAATGCTCTGAAAAAATGGCCCCACGGTAAGGGCCGCGGTGTGTACCGTTTTTTTGGTTAAGTCATGCAACACAGCCACAGAGTCAGTCATGCAACGCACCCATCCTTGTTGAAACTCGGCAGAGTCTACCAACAAGGCAAGGACCTGAACCCACAGCAGTTGAAATGGAAAGTCCAACCATTAAAATCGTTTAAATTTCACGTGGGGTCCACCATCCAATCACTCAACTGACGTATCAAACCAGGATAAATGGATTCCTCCAAAATCACCCATTGAATTTAGAGGTTTTAGGAGTGATTTTATACCGTTCCCTATGATGTAGCCCACCTAAGTCTTGACCAAGGTCCCATTTTGTAGAAACCGAAATCCGATGATACAATGGGTAACCCTGGGTGGAGTATCACGCATTCCTTCCAACCATCAGATGGGCCACACAAGAGTTTAGAATTTGGAGGTCTTAGGATGGTTGTCCATTACTTTCTATTGCGTGGTCCACCTGATCATTGGATCAGCCTAATTTTTGGGATGTCCCATTCTCACGATGTGCTCACTCTTTTGGAAGGCTTGGATGCCATTTACACCGTATGGTGGGCCACACACACAGCTTGTTGCATACTTTTCTCATCTACAACTAGTATGATACCGTGGGCTGCAGTCTAGATGGGTGGCCTGTGTATAAAACATAACCCAGATTGGGAGAATCCTATCCATTAAATAATGGAGGCTCAGTGTCCAAATAGGACATCGTAACCCTTTCCAGTCGATGGTCCATGTTTCAAGACGACCCCACACTGGGAGAATCCTAACCTTTAAATAAATGGAAACACATTCTCTTTGAATTCTGGCTAAGTGGGGTCCATCAGACCAACGGTCTGGATCACTTAACCAAGGCGTACAAAAAAGAAAAAGGAAAAAAACTAGCATTGAATTGCTAGCATCAATGATGGCCCATCTTGAGTGATGGATTGTTGTGATTGATGAGAAAAATAGTAATAAAATTGCTTTCGGGTGGGGTCGTGGTGGGCCACAAGCATCTGAATATTTTTGGGCGGTTGTCAATTGCTTTCTATCGTGGACCCCACCTGATGATCCTATGCGCCTGGTTTTTGGAGCGTCCACATTGTGATGAGCGCGGATTGGCCAGTGACCCTGCCACTAGCCAATGGCTAGTGGTCGGTGCTCCTTGGGCCCACCATGTTTTTTGTGTTTCATCCACACCGTCCATCGACAAAAGATGATGTAGATCAAAATCTCAAATGGACCACATCATATGAGATTTTAATGGTGGAAATTCAATCACTGGTGTGGTCCACTTGAGATTTAGATCGGCCTCACTTTTGGGTTCAAGCCCTAAAATGATTTGGAAAAATGGATGGATAAAATACATACATCATGGTGGGCCCCACATAGCACCGACCACTAGCCAAGCTGCGGCCCATTGGTTATTTAGATAGTCATTTTCATGCCGTGGTGGCTCTTAGACCCTTCAGATAGTAACATTTAGGACATCAACAATTTTATGAAAATCAATATAAATGGATTTTAGCAGGGAGAATTTCACAAAAGCATTCATTGTATTTTCTATAATATCGTTTTTATTATATCAATAAATCATCTTATAAATATAAGATTTTTAACTGAATTCTTATTCATACTTGGTAAACTCAAAAAAGTTTCAAAACAAGGTCATCAATTCGAGTACCTGACCCATTGTAGTGGACATACGTAGGGTGTTAGCATGTGTGAAAATAAAAAAAAAAAAAAAAAAAAAAAGATATAAGGTTTTCACTTACTATCTTCCCCTGCATGTAAAAGGATGAAAAAGAGTGAACCTCGATCCGCACAAATAGCAAAATAGGGTCTTGCATCTGAAAGAATCCAACTTCCCGTGTTAGAAAAAAGGGATGAAAAGGGACCATAACCAATTGAGAAGTATTAGATCTGGATGTTCTTAGTTAACCACTGTTCATCTGGATGGCCACCATCAATGGGCCCAACAACAGAAAATAATAGGAACATCAACAACAGTAAGTTCCCCGAGTTACATATTTCAACCAAACACAAAATTTCCCAGTTCAAAATTAATCTGTATATGTGGGGGCCATTGTTAGTTTAACCAAGCCATTGATCTGATGGCACCCATCAAATGGTGAACCATGCCCAAAATAATCTCTTCATTTGGTCTAGTATTTGCATTTTTGGCATGGGAATCCATGGTTACGAAAAAATGCACCATCAGTCTACAATTAGTTGAGAAGAAGAAAAAATTCATGGTTAGGATCTTCTTGTTTGACAGATTTTTGGAGCATGATACGACATTCATAATATTTGGGCCATATCAAATTAATGGCTTGGATAAACTAACCATTGGTCCTGAGTGTACAAACTCGGCACACAACTGGTAAATTTAGCCTACGATAATAATAATAATAGCAGCAGCAGCAACATTATTTGGCCTGTTTTTCCTCTGCAGTTGGATGGATTTTGTTTTGAAATAGAAAATAGAATGACGGTTCTTTTGTCGCTTCAAATCTTCCGTAGATGTAGTTAGCTTTGACTTTGCATATATAGCCAGCAAAGTACTGAGGATGTGCAACAAAGGTTCTATTGTGTGCCTATTCAACATTTACTTCATATATTTGTTGCATTGACTGATGACCCAAAAAATGTAGATTTAAAGCTATAGGAAGGCTATGAAATTAAAAAGGTTGGGATGAGTTATTACAATTTAAACCATTCCTAATGCTGCGCTTAAATTTTGGTCGTTGATACAGGTACATGACGCCCGGCGTGCCAAAGCCTAATGTAGATCAAATCTGAACCAAACATTTTTACGTTGCTTTATAGCTCCTTAAGCAATTTTGGCTATAAAGGATTTCTTCTGTGCAATGCCATGGCCCATCGACCAAATCTATCACTAGCCATAATTGTATTTCAATCAATATACATTATTGGTCATGAAGTATATGATGAGTAGTCGATCCCACCGCATGAATCATGACATACATATCATGACAATAATGAGTTGGACTTATTACTTTTAGACTACTCGTGACTTTATGAATTATAATTAAATTTGGACGTCAAAGCAACCGAAAGATGGTTTGTTTGTTACTTATCAAAATCTCGATGCCACGTGGCATTATTCAAGTCATTGATCCGACATGGTGAGATCAAGCACAAAACCTTAGGTGTGCTCTTCTCTTTATTTCTCTTTCGTGCCATAGAGCTAGATTTAGTTTGGACCCTTTCCATTTATCTCTCTTCTTTATTTCTCTCTCCTCTTTCTATGTGCATACGTCACATGTGCCTTGCTCCTAGTAACATTGACAAAGTTGTAAAACTCATGGCCCAACTTGGACTAGTAATAGTATTAATAATAAGAAGGGATTTTTATGCCAAAATTCCTCAGAAATTTCACTTCACGAAATAATAGATCGAAATGTTTAAGTGTTTTTTCAAGGGAGAGAATTACTGAAATGCATTGTTTTTTCCTTTAAAAAGTAATAAAGTCAAGACATGTAGGGTCTATATGATCTGTGTACAACACCGAACTTGTATAGCATATGCACCTGAATATGATGATCACCAAAACAAAGAATCGAGCCTTTACAAGTGAATTTGGATGTTTTTGGGTGGTGTAAATGATTTTTTATGGTGTGGTCAACACATTGATCCACCATATTTTCTGTTCAACTAATCAACAAGGTGGGTTGCATCTATTGGACGCCTGGGATGTCATACACTGGACCCCACAATTCTCAACTTCAACACTTTCTAAAAAACTGAGTTATTTGGTAATCTAACACCTCCTAAAGCACCGTGCTATGATTTCCAATCGTGGAGGAATTATTTGGTAAAATCTAAACTAGTAACTTTTCCATAAAAATCCCTAACAACAACAACAACAATATAATAATAGAAGAACGATAACCGCAAGTTTTCTACCAGTGACCGCTAGGGAACATCCCCATTCTACAAGATATTTGTTACTGTGGGCCTATGTTTGGGCTATCCAAGCCATTCGCTTGGTGGCCCTCCTAATGGATGGACCACTCTCCCTAAATCTCTCAAATTTAAAGACCTGCCCATCTAACCTTCGGAATCTTTTCCATTGAATTTGGATATTTGGCAGACATCATCTCATTTTAGTTAATCATGATTATGAATTTAAGATAATAATTTTTGTTATCAAGATTATTTTTAGTCCTTAATAAAAAGAAAATATATTCTCTCATACATAATTACAATTAAATGAAATGTGGTAAACTCATTTTTAAGCACCTACCAAGCGTGCCCTAATAGTCTTTGAATTTAATTGATTCATGGGAATGGTTCATCAAGGATTGGAGCCACAAGCTCAATGGTCTAACCATGGGCCCAAATTACATGCACAGCCTTGGGAAATTAGTTTCTTATCTAGTTCTAAAATTCAGTGGGTTGACTTGAATGAGATGACTTGGTTAGGTCCCAACAAGTCTCGTCAAGTCGGCTTGGAAACTCCGGAGCCAACTCGATATGGACCTGGCGTGACTTGCCCAAGCCAACCTTATCAATCAAAGCCAAGGCATGCTTCCCTATACTATAATGTCAATTGTATGTTTTTTTAGGTATTCTAATTAATGTATCTACTTTTCAACAATTTTAAATACATTAAATATTATAAATTTAACTATTAATATAATGAATAAAGTCGATTAAATACTCAGTCTTGAGTCTTTGAGTTAACCAAATAGCAACCATTTCTTTATCCTATAGGGATGTAGTGACAGAAGTCTTGAAAATCCAAGATAAGGTTATGGCTAGAGGAGTTATTCATCGTTACAGTGATGTATGTAGCAATAGCATTTTAACTGGTCGTGAGATTTGAATCCTGTTCCTACATGATCTGATGACTCGAGTTTTTTTATTTAAACAGAAAATGCGTTTAGCTCTTTGTTTTATCAATGTTTGGATGTGGGATTGAATGTGTTCTATGATCAATCTATGCAATTACATGAGGTTTGGGGTTTAAGTCCTTGCTTTGGTGGTAGACTTCCTGGAGGTTGAGGGTTTGAGTTCCCATAGGTGGTTGAATCACACCATGGCGTGAGTGCGGGGGGTGTGTGTGGAAAAATAATCTACGCAATTATACACACACTCACTTGCACACCTTTTTTAAGTGAGAACTTGTGTGCACCTTTGCATACCTTTCATGGACCGAAAATATAAATGTTTCATATGATATAGCACCCCATGAAACCTCTTCTGTCCCCATGACACGTGTGCATGAGTTCTCACCAAAAAAGTGGACAAGTGAGCATTCCTATACGCGCGCGCACACACATAGAGAGAGAGAGAGAGGTGTCAATGGGCTCGCTTCCAAAAATCAGAAATTTGAATAGGTCCGGCCCAACTTGAAATAGTTTAAAAATCCAGGCCGAGACCAGGCCTGCCCGTTGACAGCCCTAGAAAGAGATGATCATATGTGCACACTATTTTAGGTAAGAACTCGTGTGCACCTTTGGACACGTGTCACGGGCATATGTGTGTGGAAAACTCAACCTAACAATGAAAACAATACCAGCAGCAGCAGCAGCAACAACAACAACAACAAACCTGCAAGTCATCATCACACAGCCAGAAACCAACTCAACACATTGGTTGCACTGTGGGCACTTTTGCCATCGCTTCTTCTCCACAAGCTTTCCAAACAGAACGTCGTTTCGGTCTCTCCTCACACCCCTACTCTCATTGCACCTGTACCCGTTGTGCCATGGAACCTGGCATTCAAAACAAAACCACTTCTTGCAACTCGGGCACTTCCTTGCCCTGACTCGGCCCCCACATTCGTTCACCACCAACGCCGAGCAGTTCTTATACGGACAGTAGGCCTTGCGCAGCCCATCTATCGCCGCCTCACAGAGCAAGTCGCACCATCGATCGAACGTCTCGGCCGGAACGATCGGCCGGCACCATAGAGGGTCCAAAATTTTGTTACACCCCAAGTCGGGGCAGACTACATTGGATGTGTGGTCATGGACCTTTGATTCAATGTACTTAGACATGCAATCTAAGCACAAGGGGTGGGAACATCTCTTGTTTTTGAACCTTTGGTATGGTCCCTTGATTTCCATGCAAATCTCGCATGTGAAGCTGCAAATCTCATCTTCTTTAGCTTTTCTTCTTAGGTTAGAAGACGAGAGCTTTTGGCATGAATTTCCCATGAGTGGGTCTTCTGAGATTGGACGCCTTCTTAATATATATATATATAGAGAGAGAGAGGAATGCTCACCGGGGCACTTCTCGTGAGAGACTCATGAGCACTTTTTCATGGCTCATCGCACATGATGTGAACCCAAAATCTGAACCGTCCATGTGATGTAGCACCCCTAAAAAATCCCTAGGGCTCATCTTTCAACCTGATCCAAAGCTCTGGTGGGCCGCAGCAGAAAGCAAGAGGCAAATCAAGGGAGGAAACTGTTTCCTTCTTTCATGGCCCACCAAAGTTCTGGAACAAGTTGAAAGATGGGCCCTAGGGGTTTTTTGGGGTGCTTCATCACATGGACGGCTCCGATTTTTAGATCACATCATGTGTGATGAGCCAAGAAAAAGTGCTCAAGAGTTCTCTCATGCGCAGGTGAGCATTCCTCTACATAGAGAGAGAGAGAGAGAGAGAAATTTTCGGGACCCGAATACCTGTTTTCCGCAGCTAATAAAACACACAAGATGGCGGGGCCCACCGTGTTTTATATTTGAAATCCACTCCGTCCATCAGATTTTATCATCAACGGGAGCACCTTGATAAAAATTTCAGAGAGTCCCACAGCTCAGATGGGCCATACCGCAAGTAGCTATAGGGATGTGATGCTAGCCATAGGTTTCATTGTGGGGTCAATATTGGTGTATGTCTTTCATCAAAACCAGTAATCGGGTGTAACTCATCGTGATGAAAAGAAAATGTAGAAAGCGGCCTGATCAAAATATCAGGTCGGCTACAGCTTATGAAGGGCAGTCTTACATTGTTTTCTCATTGGTGTGGCCAAAGAGCTTTCTATCGTTCTGATATTTTGAATGTACAGTTGAAATAATGGTTCTCAACTGATGAACTGATTGGATTTACATGTAAAACATGATGGACCCCACGGAGCAGGTGCTGCGGTCCAGATGTTTGAGAATCTGTGTTTAAGAAATCCGGAAAAGGTTGTGTATCCACGCCGTCCATTCGTTTTACTAGCCGAAACCTATCCAAATCTAATCTTACATTGACCAATTAAGAAAGAGCCCAAGAAAGAGCGGTGATTGAATGCCCCTATTAAGAAAGTTCGAATAGAGTCGTATGCGACTCTGGCAAGCCTCGCACATACGTACACGCAAATACGCAATCAAATCCAGGCCATCCAATACACTTGTGGTCATGTGTCCCAATTGAAGCCCAACACTATCTTCTCGTTGGCCGAATGGTGGACAATGAACATAAAACGAGAAAAAAAAAAAATCAACGGTCAGTATTCAACAAACAATCGTCAATGAATCACACGTTTGACACCGTAAGTACGACATATTTTTAGGAATCGGGTTACTCCGCACGCTCTTATCGTGCTGAGTAAACTCAGTTGGGCCCACCTAGAATGTATGTGCTTTATCTATTCCGTCCATATTTTTTCAAGATCATTTTAGTGGTTGAGCCCAAAATTTAAGCATATCCAAATCTCAGGTGTACCATGCCCTGGGAAAACAGTGGGAATAATGATTTCCACCGATGAAACCTTCCCAGGCCATACAGTGATGTTTATTTGTCATCCAACCTGTTCATAAGGTCACATGATATGGATGAAGGGAAAACACAAATATCAGCTTGATCCAAAACTTCCTGTGTCCTCCGAGAATTTTTCAATGATAGACATTCAATCCACACATTTCTTGTGGTGTGGTCCACTTTAGATTTTGATATGCTTCATTTTTTGGCACCATACTAAAATTTCTGTTAAGATGGATGAACGGAGTGGATAAAATACGTAAATCACTGTGGGCCCCACAGAGTTTACTCCGCACGCTAGCGTGCGGAGTTACTCAGTACGCAATCCGCTTCCATAGTTTTATGCGTAGGACCTATGCATTGTGGGACCCACAATTTGGATGGTCTAGTTTGAATTAGATATGTGTCGCGTGTACAGAAGTCCCGTGTAACCCAAAGAACCGTGTGGCCTACTGAGATCTCTGTGTGAAATCAATGCCGTCCATCAGCTTTTTCAAATCATTTTAGGATGTGACCAGAACAATGAGACAGATCCAAAACTCAAGTTAGCCACACTGCAGAAAACAGTGGGGCCCAATGCCAACCATTGAAACGTACGTTCTGATATTGTACATGCGGGCGCGGATTTCCTGCGAAAGCCTTGCGCAGGAAGTTCCTGCGCGGAGAATCAAGGTGGGGCCATGGTGATTTTTTTTATAAGTCCACCCCGTCCATCCGTTTTGGGAGCTCATTTTAGGATATAAGAACAAAAATGAACCAGATCCAAGACTCAAGTGGGCATGAAAACCTGAGGATTGAACGTCCACAGTTGAAATATTTGTGGAGCCAAAGGAGTTTCGAATCAGGATAATATTTGTGTTTCCAGTTCATCCCAGTAGTAGTGACGTTATGAACGGTATGGATGTCATATAAACATAACTGTGAATCCAGGACGGTTTCAACGGTAGTAATTTACCTACCCACCTTTTCCTTTAGTGATGCCCACTTGAGTCTTTGGATCCGGTTCATTTTAATAAATGGGTTCTTTTATACAGCCGCCTTTTGGTCTGTTTATAAGAAAAAAGTCTTCTTTTAGAATATTTAAAGTAAACCACTCAAGGTTTTAAACGTCAAGCATACAACCACTTTCCACTGCATATGGTTTATGGCTTTAAAACCTTTTTATCATTGCATGAAGTTTTAAAACCCTTTTATTAAAAAGATTAAAATACAATTCATTTAAGATAGAACGTGCAGTCAATGTTCTTGAATCCCAAGATAGGAATAGTCATCATGGTGTTTGTAAGAAATCCAACCCATTCACATATTTTGCCAAATTATTATATAACATGAGCCCAAGAATAAGGCTAAGATTGTACGTGCACAATTTAAACATTTGTGTGACCATTGAAGCTCTAGATCAAGCTAATATTTTTATTCTTTCAATTCATCATAGTAAACCTTATGAATAGTTGGGCCACTTTATAAATGGTTTGAATGGCATATACACATCATGGTCGAACCTAAAAAGTATTGCATGGTAAGCATTCCTTTCCATTATTTCCACTCATGTGGCCCTCTTGAGTTTCATCTCCCTGAATTTTTTGTCTCATGTCTTAAAATGATCTTCCAAAACATATGAAATGAGAGAGAGAGAGAGAGAGAGAGAGAGAGAGAGAGAGAGACACGGAAATGTATTAAGTGTGGCTAGAGGTGGGCAACGATCCGGGTCAAGCCAAATTAGCCCTAGTTTGGTTTGGCTTGTTTTTGTACTACCTTGTTTTGTGGATTGGCCGACCCATGTGGCCCTACTTTGGTAATTTGCTCCAAAAAAATTTGGTTCGAGCTAGGATCAATTTAAGTCGAAAATTTTGAACCAGGTCGGGCTAGGCTAAGTTCCAATAGGTGGCAGCTCCTCTTTTTTTCTTAATATTGTTTAATATCCTCTAGAGGATTGCAACTTCAAAATAGACATGTAAGAGCCTTTTTCCAAACTAAAGCCCAGAAGCAAAATTTTATGAGTGCAAGAAAACAATGTGCATGTATATGTATTATCTACATAGTCCATCTGTTTTTACATATCAAATTAGGACATGATCCCAAAATGGAATAATATCCAAAGCTCAAGTGGATCACACCATCGTTTCGGTGTGCTTACAATCTACAAGCTGAATCAAATCGAGCTGAATCAAACCAAGGTCGTACTACCCTAGTTTGAACTTGGTTTGTTTTTTCAAAAGAGCTTGACTCCGAGGCTTGGTCTGGTTTGAACTTCTACTCAAACCAATCCAAGCCGAGCTTTTTCAAACCAATCCCAGCCGAGCTTTCGAGCTGGTGCCCAGCTCTAGGTGTGGCTCATATCTCATCCAGCACAATATTCTCCTAAATGTGGAGCCCACTAGATGTATTGGCCTTACATCCAGGTCATCCAACCATTTTTAAAACTGATTTTAGGGAATAATCCAAAAAATGAAACAAATTTAAACCTCAGGTGGACCATACTACAAGAAATAGTGGTAATCAGCCATTAAAAGAGTTTTAGGGGCCACATAAGTTTTGGATCAAGCTGATATTTGTATTTTCCCTTAATCATGTTGTGTGATCTTGTGAAGAGGTTGGATGGAAAATAAACATTTTAGTGGCCCTTGGAAGTTTTTAATGGTGGGACTTCAATCACCATTGTTTTCATGTGGTCTACCTGGGACTTGGATATGCTTCATTATTTATCCTGTGCCTTATAATAATTATCCAAAATGGAGGGCTGGTATGAATAAAACAAATACATCATGGTGGAGCCCACAAAGCACCGTTAAGTAGCCACCTTGACAAGGTCGGTAGGCATTCCGATGGGGAGTGCAAACATTGAGGAATAACCATTAAAAACCTTTTTTAGGCCACAAAAGTTTTGGATCAATCTGATCTTTCAAATTTTGATCTTCTTGACATTATAAACAGGTTATATTGAAAATAACATTACGAAGACCTTATGATGGGCCCTTTGGAATTTTTAATGGTGAGGCACACAATCACCACTGTTTCCTTTGGTGTGGTCCACCTGAGATTTGGATATGCATAAATCTTGCTATACAAACCTAAACTAGTCTGTAGAAACAGATGGAAAATGTGGATATACAACAAATCATCAAGGTGGGCCGCACAATTTGAAATGTGATCTGTCCCTTTTGAGGTGCACCAGATGGACGGTTTGGGCCATACGTCTTGATATTTGATCGTTTCATGTCAACCATGTGCATATGGTATAATTGTGAAACTGTTGCTTTCCATCACCTGGCAGTTGTCACTTAAAGTCATTGAGTGGTTTTTTGCACGTATTTTAAAACCTTGGGCGGTTTAGCTCTTTCTCACGAATAAACCCAAAGGTAAGCAGCTGTATGCAAAAATTCCTTCAAAGGTAATTTTGTAATTTCAACCTTCAAAAGACACCTTGTTTCATGCATCTAGCTATGTCGAATCATGAATTTTGGCGGTTTTCTAGTCTACAATACTCTTGACTGCTTGGGCAGCCTGGCCCATAATATTCTGGGCTGCAGTGTTGACCTCTTGGGAATTCATACCCATCAGGGCTGCAGTGTTGCACCTGTACCCGTTGTGCCATGGAACCTGGCATTTAAAACAAAACCACTTCTTGCAACTCGGGCACTTCGTTGCCCTGACTCGGCCCCCACATTCGTTCACCACCAACGCTGAGCAGTTCCTTATACGGACAGTAGGCCTTGCACAGCCCATCGATCGCCGCCTCACAGAGCAAGTCGCACTATCGATCGAACGTCTCCGCCGGAACGATTGGCCGGCACCATAGAGGGTCCAAAAATTTGTTACACCTCAAGTCGGGGCAAACTACATTGGATGTGTGGTCATGGACCTTTGAGTCAATGTACTTAGACATGCAATCTAAGCACAAGGGGTGGGAACATCTCCTGTTTTTGAACCTTTGGTATGGTCCCTTGATTTCCATGCAAATCTCGCATGTGAAGCTGCAAATTTCATCTTCTTTAGCTTTTCTTCTTAGGTTAGAAGATGAGAGCTTTTGGCATGAATTTCCCATGAGTGGGTCTTCTCAGATTGGACGCCTTCTTTTATATATATATATATATATATATATATATATATATATATATATATATATATATATATATAGAGAGAGAGAGAGAGAGAGAGAGAGAGAGAGAGAGAGAGAGATGGGACCGGAATACCCGTTTGACACGGCTAATAAAACACACAAGATGGTGGGGGCCCACCGTATTTAATATTTGAAATCCACTCCGTCCATCAGGTTTTATCATCAACTGGAGAACTTGGATAAAATTTTCAAAGAATTCCACAACTCAGGTGGGCCATACCGAAGGTAGTTATAGGGATGGGATGTCAGATATAGGCTTCTTTGTGGGGCCACTATGGTGTGTATCATTCATCAAAACCACTAATCAGTTGTAACTCATCATGATGAAATGAAAATGGAAAAATTGGCTTGATCCAAATATCGGACCAATGACACCTTATGAAGGGCTGTCGTACGTTGTTTTCTCATTGTTGTGGCCAACGAGTTTTGGAGATCGGTCTGATCTTTTGTATGTACGGTTGAAATAATGGTTCTCAACGGGTGAACGGAATGGATTTACATGGAAAACGTGATAGCCCCCACGGAGCAACTGTTGTAGACCAGGCCGGTCAAGATGTTTGAGGGTCCTAGTTGTACTTAAATTAGGAAAGGGGGGTTCATCAAAGACGGGGAAACACAATTTCGTGAGGCCGAGTCAGTGGGTCCCATCTTAATGTATTTGTTATATATCCACACCGTCCATGGGTTTTGCCAGCCCATTTTAGACCGTGATCCCAAAAATGAAGTGGATCCAAATCTCACATAGACCACACCACAAGAATGATTGAATGCCCGAAATTAAAAAAAGTTATGTTCGAGTCGTACACGACTCTAGCACGCCCGGGGCATACATATACACTGAAGCCCAATCAAACCCAGGCCGTCCAATACACGTGTGGCCATGTGTCCAAATTGAAGCCCAACTCAATTTCTAGTTGACCGAATGGTGGACAATAAACATAAAACGAAAAAAAAAAAAAAAATCAACGGTCAGTATTCAACAAACAATCTTCCATTAATCACACGTTTGACATTATAAATACGACATATTTTTATGCTTAGGACCTATGTATTGTGGGACCCACAATATGGATGGTCTAGATTGAATTACATATGTGCCACGTGTACATTTGTTAAATGCATGCATATGACTGTCACACCTTTGACACTGGTATCAAAAGAGTCCTTCTTCATGTGTACTTCGAGTGCAGGACGCTAGCTTCGTGTAATCCCCTGCTACACGAATCCTATGTAGCCTAAAGTTCTGCAGGGCATACTGAGATCTCTGTGTGAAATCAACTCCGTCCATCAGTTCTTTCAGATCATGTTAGGATGTTGGCCGAAAAATAAAACAGATCCAAGAGTCAAGTTAGCCACACTGCAGAAAACAGTGGGATCACTGACCGTGGGGACCACTTTGATTTATATGTCTTATATCCGCGCCGTCCATCTGTTTTGAAAACTCAATTTAGGGCATAATCTAAAAAATGAAGCAGATCCAAATCTTAGGTGGACAATAATACAGGAAACAGTAGTAATCGACCATTAAAAAAATCATAGTGGGACACAAAAGTTTTGGATCAAGATGATATTTGTGTTGTCTCTTCATCCAGGCCTTTGTGACCTTATCAACAGGTCGGATGGAAAATAAACATCCCATTAGCCACCATGAAGTTTTTAACGGTGGGGATTCAGTCACTAGTGTTTCCTGTGGTATGGTACCCCTAAGACTTTAATCCGCTTCATTTTTTGGATCATGTCCTAAAATGAGCTTTCAAAATGGATGGATGGTGTGGATGAAAGAAACATACATCACAGTGGGCCCCACAGTTAGGGATCTACCCACCTCGGGATCCACGCCCATGCCCATGCCCAGTTTAGAACGTGGGTCCCACCAATACACGTGACCTACCGTGGAATCCACAACCATCAATCATGTGAGCGTTGCATGCTGCCATGAAAAGTTCGAAAGGAAAATTTTACAGGAAAAATCCTCCGAAATGCTGATTTTACTGAATAATGCCTACAGCAGTCGAATGGGAGAAATTACAAATCACTCCTATTTTTTCTTTAAGAAGCGATAAAGTTGAGAATTGTGAGGCCCACATGGTAATTTGGAAGTTCTTGGCAGTGTATATTATTTTCTATGGTGTGTTCCACCTTTTGGTTGGATCTTCCAGAATTTTCAAGAATCTAATCATTCTGATAAGATTAATATTTTGATCGGGTTGGATGTCAAACAAATAAAACGTGGGCCCCAAAATTCTCGACTTCATCACTTTTTTTTTATATAAAAAATGGAATGAACGTAATTTTGTAATTTCGTCCCTCTAAAGACCCTCCACCGTGTATTATTTGGTAATATTCGAACTCCCGAGTCCCGAGTGACTTTGTGGTAAAAATTTCAAAATTGTATTCATCTCATACATCAAGTCATGTAGAATCATGAATTTTGGCCTTATTATTTTTAACCGTTCGTTTTATGGCAAAGGTAGGAATCACTAAATCTTTTAATCAATGTGAGTTTGTACGATGGGCCATCAATGGCTGGTTCTACAGGATGAACGGTTCGGATCATGAAGAGCGGGGCCCATGTAATAAGTAATCAAATCGACACCGTTTAAAGTATAATAATATCACCCATCATCAGTCTGTCTCAGCGAACTCGTCAGTGCACACCTTTGGCAATTATATCTTGCAAGAGGCAAACTCACACACACGTAGGAGATCCAAGCTGTTCATCAAACGAGTCGACTCAGAAGATAATTCGGCTAAAAACTGGGTCTGAGATAACTAGATGAGCTGCACATATAAGTTGAATTCATGCTCAGATTATCTTAACCGTCTATTTAGTTTGTACATGTGGGTCCTACCTGCTGGTTATTCCAGGCTAGACTGAGTTTTGAAACAAGGCTCCTAATCATGGTCCCGTTACTATGAACGGATTGGATCTCGAGCTTGAGAGATAAATTGACACGTGTCAGGGGAGAGTACAGAAAATAGATTTCTCACCGCGAAGATTTGCAAGTAAATGCATGGCTGATTGTGTACTTCCCTCCACAGTCGTAGCAGAAAACGCGCTTGCATCTGAAACAATCACATGCAACAAGAAAACATAAAAGGGGACTGTGAGATTACGTGAATATACTATTTTAGTGTGGGCCCCATCATACCAACGGTCCGGATCACTGAAATATTGGCCCAACTTGATGAAAAGGAACTGCCAGTATAGTTTTCATATCTACGGTCGAGTATCATATAATTCCTCGGCAGGCCAGGTGTCCCGGTACATTCATCAAGTAGCCCTTCCTTGTAGGAAAGAATGGACGGTTTAAAGACACTTGTTAGCCATTGGATCTAGGGTCATATTTCAATGATCTGAACCGTTGATACGATGGGACTCATTGTGGATGGAGGATACCCAAAAAAAAAAAAATTAATTGGACCATCTCAAACCTTTGACAATTTAGGACCCAAGTTTAGATACATGACCTTTGCTAAGCTCACAGGCGTGGATGTACGAGATCCGGTCCATCCATCAAGAATCAAGTCGAACCACTAATTAGGGTTGGGGGGCAGATTGTAATAAATATGTACGGATGATAAGAACTTGGCTGAAAGTTCATAACCATCCACATGTTTCTAACATCGCGGCCCAACTCGTGACTGGATCGGCCTGATTTTTGCGAATGAACATCTCCATGGTCAGACCCATGTCATGGACGTCCTAGATATTATACATGTGTGCCATGTCAGCACGTGTGGTAATTTGAAGTGGTATGCCATGTAGACAAGTCTGGGCTTAGTAAATCTATAAGTAGATGCCCCCTCAGTCCCCAGGATTCCCAGTGCCTCCGGTCCCAGTTTATGCAAGTGGGCCCATTGATTATTAAAAATCTAGACCATTGAACGGCTGGATCTTTTTTCTTTTATGCAAATAGACGGTTGGGAAAGAAACCCAGCAACAATCTGGATTCAACATAGACCTGACTCGCCTAATTAACCGAGTCAACTCGACTCAATCAGATTTCACTCAATCTGGGAGTTATTCGACTCGACTCGGTTCCAAAGAGCTTCGACTAAACTCAATTTTCTGAGTCTCTATAATCTATGAATTTAACAGAAAAGAAAAGGACACAAAATTGAAAGGCGAGGATGTTCTAATCTATCAGATATTCATCCAACCGTCAATCCACTGAGTCCACAATTCAATGGTCAAGATCACCAAAATGATGGGCCCCACTTGTACAAACTAAAAAAAAAAAAATCATACAATTACACTTAAAATCCATGATCAAAGAAGATAAAAACCTGCAAGTAATGGCCTGGCAGCCAGAGATCAGCTCCACACATGTATTGCACCTTGGACACCTCTGCCACCTCCTATTCTCCATCAGCAGCCCGAAAAGCACGTCGTTTCGGTCCCGTTTCACGCCGGCCTCGGCGCACCGGTAGCCGGCGTGCCATGGCACCATGCACGTGAAACAGAAGAGCCTCTTGCAATCTGGGCACTTGGCTTTCGTGACCATCGACCCACATTCATTCACCACCAGAGCCGAGCAGGTCTTGTAGGGGCAGTAGGCCTTGTGGGCCCCACCGATCGCCGACTCGCAGAGCACGTCGCACCATCGATCGAACGTCTCGGCCGGGACGATTGGCCGGCATGATATAGGGTCCAGATTCTTCTTGCACTTCAAGTGGGGGCACACCACATTGGATGTGTGGTCATGGACCTTTGAGCCAATGTACTTGGAAATGCAATCACAGCACAAGGGGTGGGAGCATGTCTTGTTTCTGAACCGTTGATTGGGGGCCATGGGCTCCATGCAAATCTCACACGTAAAGCTTGAAATCTCTTCTGCTTTGGGTGCAAAACAAGAGAGCTTTTGGGCTGTGTTTCCCATTGTGTTTTTTTCATGAGAAATGGAGATGTGGGTTTTGGGGTGTATTTAAAGAGGTCACACAAAAACACAGCCGGTTGTAGTTGTACCATAGTGGTGTCGTCCCACTAGTGCGTAACTGCCTATATGTCATGTGTTCATGACATCCAACCGTCCATCATTTTGGCCCCATAGCGAAAATTACCTAATGCGGAAATCAGATCAATCCATTCACCAGGGGGTCTGCAAGTTTACTTTGGACACTATGATGAGTGGACCAGTGGCGATGCCCACCTTTTGGATGGGTTGGATCTTGTACACACTCGATTCATCGACTTTTAGGCAGAGTTGGACGATCACACTATGGTCCAGCTAGTTGCATGGGAGACGTCATCGGTTTTATTTGGGGAGAAGGGACTTTTGTTTAGCGAGTTCGTTTTGCTTCCGTTACTGAGCGTGTGTCGCCACCCACTGGGTCCCACACGATGAAATATTCCGATGATTTGTACCGTCCATCTAATTTTTACTATCATAGATAAGCTATTGCCTCATTGTCTCACTTCATTGATAATCCTAGCCTTTTGGATTTTATATTGAATGTAACCCATATAAAATTTTCCTTGACTAGTCATAAATTTGTCAGTAGATATTGATGGTAGAGATCTTCCATTCCGATTAAATTTCATATATTGGCAATTATCTTATATATCCCAAAATATGGACGATTCCGATCATCTGTTCAATCATTATGTGGGACCCATTAGTCCGCGACACATGCTGACGCTAAGTCGCGACAGACAAAAAACGAACTCCTCCTTTCGCTCGTCGTTGCAACCTCCCTCTCATACAGGGGTACAGGGATAAACCACTAGAGAGGAATATTTTATGATATGTCGCCTGCATGTTTTTTCTACGTTATACACGCATTTTCAATTCTGAGAAGCGAGGCTAATGTTCGACAATCCAGACCGTTAGATTATGGTGAACCATATTGGATGGACAAATTTTGGAAAAATCGCCTCTGATTAGACAATCTTAATCTTTATATTTGCAGCCTACATATAGATCGTTAAGAAATTTAAATATATCCCATAAAGGTCCTGATATTGGGACCTTTGAATCCTTGAGATTTCTTGAAATATCAACGGTGGGACCAACAAATCAATGGTATTGATTAACCAGTTATGGGGCTGTATTCGTGAGAATTAAAACGGAGGTATACGGTACAAAGGTGCAGCCTCGTATACTTGGGGACCCATCACGATCCGCATGACATTAGTCCCATTACGGAAATGTAGGGCGTGAATTGCCCTGTGCCACCCGCCCACAGGAAGTTCCTGTGGTCGGAAGTTATGTGGGGCCTACAGAGATGCCTGTAAGAAATCCACTCCGTCCATCAGTTTCTCAAGCTCAAAATAGGATAGGAGTCGAAAAATAAGATAGATCGAAAACTCAGGTGGACCACGCCATTCGAAACAGCGGGATTGAACAACCACCATTGGAACCTTGTGGGGGCCAAAGAAGGTTTGGATCAGGATGATATTTATCCCTACAGTTTCTCCCAGTTGTAATGACCTTATGAACAGTTTGGATGGGCCACCTGAGTTTCAGATCCACCTGATTTTTTGGATTCCTTCTTATTGTGAGATTTGGAAACTGATGGACGAAGTGGATTTATCACTAGAATCTGTGAGCCGTCTTCCAGGGGAACTTCCTGTGGGCGGGTGGCACAGGCAATTGGCGTAAGTCACTATAATTATTTCTTTTGTTCGTTGCACGGTATTAGTATAGACTGATGTGTCAGTCCAGACCGTCCATACCATATGGCAGAACTCGTGACAGATATTCCATGTTTATAAAATATAATTCCTGCACTTGATTTTTTTTATTTATTATCATTTGTTTTTTGGTTGGATCTGAAAGCTCTCTTGATTTGACCGATCAGATGGATAGGATCATCTGATCTGTGTATATTCGAAATAATTTTTCATCCACAGTAGGTTCCACAACATGAACGGTCCTGATTGATGCACCAACCTGCCTGGGCCCCACAATGATTTATGTGTTATATGCACACCGTCCATCCATTTGGCAAGATCATTTTATGTCATGAGCCAAAAATATGAGACAGATCCATATCTGAAGTGGGACACCAAAAAAAAAAAAAGCAGTGGGGACAATGACTCCCACCATTGAAACCTTTCTAGGGCCCAACATGATGTTTCATTCTATGGCCTCCAAGAAGCATTCAACGGTAGACGTTCAATCCCCACTACTTTCTGTGGTGTGGTCCACTTGAGATTCGGATCTACCTCATTTTTGGGCCCATGCCCTAAAATGATCTTGTAAAATGAATGGACAGTGGGATCCACATAAGTTGGTGTGGATATAACACATACATCATACCACGGTGACGCCGGCTCCTACCGTATCACCTGTTCTAATAGAGTTTTGTGTATATGGCTATTAAATGTTTCAAATGTCATAATTCTGGGTAAAGACCACCAAACAACTTTCATCACCATCCGTTTGAAAATCCACCAAATGGATGTGCACGACCTCCCCCATTTTGTGTTTTTCCTTTTTAATCGTGGGTCATCCATTGTAGGGTCCACCACCAGGTGGACAGTCCTGATCCCCTTTTCCTTCTCTATCTATCAAAGTAACCAACTTACCCTCATGTGGGGGGGGGGGGGGGGGGGGGGGGTCCCAATGAAAGACGCGAAACACAATCTGCATTTCAATCTGGCTTTTTGCAATTCATCACAATTACAGATCCAAACATGGTTGCAAGCCTGTCAGTTAAATTTCAATCCATTCCGCCGGAGTGGAAACCATAGTAAATGATGGCCGTTCATTACCATCAAGAGTGACCCACCTGATTAATTTTAGTGCTTCCAAACTTTCCACATTCGATGTGGGAATGAAAGGATGTATGTTGGCATTTTCTTCCTTTCCATTTTCTCTGTAAATTATGACTGAAAGGACTATAAAATTAAAAACATATGATGTATAGAGCCTACACCACCTTTGATGGGGTAACAAATAGTAATACAAACCAGCCTCATTACAAAATGGGGCCTTCTCTTATGCCATTTCAAAAAGGATTTTATAAAAAAAAAAAAAAAAAAAAAAAAAAATGAAAGAAAAAAAAAAAAGAGGAAAAGATTACATGCGGCCGCAAAACCGTCGATGTTTACGAATACCCATTTGCTGTTTTCTGCGATTTCCTCCGAAAACTGGTTAGACTACAGTGCGGGCAAATGTACTCTAGCCCATCTGTTTTCGCATAGTCCTGTGGCATAGAAAATCAATGAGCCTGCTGTGCAACTAAAAAGCTTTCTAGTTGTTTCACCATCTAGCCTGTTTGGAGGTATATGCTGGCCCCACCCATTTGCATGGCTACTTGGGGACCCATTTGATATTGACTTTATCTGAGCCACCCAACTAATCAAGGTCTGCCATAAAGGTCACGGTGGCCATAACAGCCACCACTGTTGCCATTACACCATTACAGCCTCTTTAAGAAAATAATAATAATAACAAACTTAAAAGAAAGCCTCTGTTGGCGCCAATACAGGTCATTTTTTTCCATAATGGCCGTTGTGACCATTACGTAACGGCTGATACAGCTCCATAACAGCTGTTACGGAACATCATGGAGGACCAAAAAGTTAAAAAGATTGCAGCCATTGGCCGTTCCTGACCACACGACCTGTGGACCGTGCCCTGTACAGTTACTCTAAACTTTTGCTGATTGTCCAAAATGGCTAATAGATCACAAAGTTAAGAGAACCTCCAATTTTTGCAATTTTTAGGCCATGGCTCATCCAATAGGTGGTCCAGTAATTAGATGGGTACATATACCATTTACTAGATCATATTCAATGCACACATTTTATTCCAATTCAGCATTATTTAATGCATTGCGCATCAGATAAAGAGTGGAAGAGATGGCAGAGATTGTGTACCTTGAATGCACCGAGACCCTGCCGTCTATCACAACCAAAGTGGGCCCACTCTCCGCATATGCCACAATTCACCCAGTCGCCGGCGGCGCTACTGTTGACAGGTTGCCAGGCTCCCAACCGTCAGTAACAACTCGGAAAAAGGGATATGATAGGAAAGATTAAAAAAGAAACAAGATATGAATGAGATTAAGACCTGTGACAGAGTAGGCAGCACTCTCCATCGACGTCATCGTGTGCTAATTCGTACTCCAAGAGATACGTTTCATAGTGCCTTTTTAATGTATTCCCAACACCCTGCAGCAATTATCACAGAAAAAAGGTGAGGGATTGAAATAAGTGTCAGACAGAAAAGGTAATATCCAAAACAGCTATAGGGAAGAATTCCACCTAATAAATTTACTGCAGTTAATGGCCAACACTGGAACGGGACAACCAAAATTTTTTAATAGGCCAAGCCAGACATGTCCAGCCTGACCAGTTCAAAACCCAGGCCAACCCATCAACAGCCAGATTAGATACATTGTTTGCTTAATCATTTTTTGCAAGAAAATTGATGCAGTATGAAGTTTTCTATACTAAGGTGATGATAAAATCAGATTTCCAGATTATATGAGCAATGAATTATAAATTTCAGCAATCTCAAAATAATCCAAAACAGTGAACAAGTAAACAATAGGTTAGATCCTAGGCTAATACATGCTCGTAAAGGAACTATTAACATACTAAAGCAATCAGTCCCAATGGGATTAAGAAACCCCCAAATTAACATAGGGCTAATACTAACATTCAAGGGAACAACTCAAATCTAATGAGGTTTACCCAAAATAGATGGAATTAGGGTTTGGAAAATTTGGAGAAATACTAGGGTTTCACAATTGGGGAAAAGTTGGGTTTAGGTTTAGGGTCTTAATTAAGGTTTAGAAACTAGGGTTTTTAATGGAGCAATAAGAGGGATTCAAGGGGAAAACTTGGGAAACAAGTGGGGAAGAGTAAGTGCGTACGGCTGGCCGTACAGTCATACAGCTGGTATGTGGTCAGTCCCAGCTACGTACGGCTGGAGCTTTTGGTGTGTTGGCTGGTTGTCCGCCATCAAAGTGGTATCAGAGTGGGAGCCCAGGGATCAGGGATCGAGTCTCCTCACTAGTGTGGGTGAATGATATGAGGGCATCTTCGGGTGTGACTTCAAGGACTCCAAGGATGCACCGTATCTCCACACTAGGGGTGGGGTGGTCCACAAGGTGGGGCCAGTGAGATGTAAGATGGCCACAAGGTGGGACCCATTGTGGGATCATGCGATTCAGGACCCGTGCGACGCAGGGGTTGCACAAAGGGAAGGCTCGCTTGGGTTTGCCTGGGAGAGCCAAAAAATAAGGATAAATCGGTGCTCCCCCAACAGCTTTGGAGCTTTTGGTGTGTTGGCTGGTTGTCCGCTAAAAAAAAAAAAAACTCATTCAATTTTCCTAATAGAGATATCACATGGGAGAAGTTTCTTTTTCTTCTTCTTTTTTTTTCTCACATTTCTTTTGCGAATTTTTCGGCTCTTCCATAATACATCCAAATGGGTAGCAATGCTTTGTTCATTTGCTTTTTTAATACTTTTCACTGATTTTCAGCAATACACAAATCCAGCTAGTTGGTCCTGCTCATCAGGTGGCTGCCTGTGAGATGGGAGTGGCAGCCTGTTTTTTGAACGAGTGCATGTTTATGATGGATCCCATCTTCTGAATGGCCCAGATATCACATGAGAGATCTTCCTCAATCTGTAGTGTTTCTCTACCAATCGATTACACCTAAGCAAGTACATGGACAGGTGGGCACCAGAGACAAGTACTTACAGTCATTCTGTTGGCCATCGTGTGGTTGCGCATCTTTGAGAAAACCTGTCCTTTCCAATTGATGCCATTACCGACATGAAACCCTCCACGGGAAACCACCTGAAATGGAAGATAAACACATGAATGGTTATGATCTGGCATTGGAGTCATGACATTCTTCCATGAGAACTGTATGCAAACATAGGGTACGGTTCACATCGGCATGCCTTGCCCGATCATTCAACTAAACAATAAAGGCGAATGGCACACCTCTCTATATAGATTGTACAGGTCCAGACGCTTCGCATTGAGTATGGCGTCTGGAAATTCAGCCAGCCCGCCTTGAGGGATAAGCCGGTTATGCCCACGAAGGATTAGAAACTGCATGACATCCCTCAGAAATTCCTCCTGCAACAGAAATATATAACCAAGGTATGAAAACATTGCATGAGCAAAACTGATGGTTTAAAAACTCAAAGAAACTCGGAACAAACCAGAGACTCATTTAACCAAAACCCCAGACATGGTCAAGGATCAGTTCACATGGAGAATAGTCAGTCAACTCACCAAGTGTCAGCTCAGATTCATATATATCTTGATAAAAAATTATGTTACGAACTTTAATGGGTTTCTTTTGGAACAAATAAACTCTTCTCTAAGAGTTCGTTTGGTTGATATCATGAAATTTCATGATATTTGGTGCAACCAAACTAACCTAAAAGGGAGTTTTGCTTCTATTTTTTTTCCATTAATAGTCACCAATTTTAACTTGTCTAGCTTCTAGTTGCATAGTGGATCATGAATAGTCCAATCAATAAATCGGCCCATACAATGGATGATCAATTTTTTTTTATGAAAAATAGGTCCAATACAACATTTTGAACCATCCATTTGATGGGGCCTATCATTGATTGCTTGTGGTTCTAGAGAATCACTTTGACAGGATGATCCTAATCACCCAATCTATGGCTCGGGAAGCAGACACATTAAAGACAGCCAACCTTCAGATTGATAGGATCATATAATCAGTGTGATTTTTGCATGGTGTCCCAAGAAGTCTGGGCTGTCTCTAACGGACAGTCCAGATCAAATGATCAAACTGTCCAAACATCTCTATGCAACTAGGAGTACTATCACTCATATGGCTCTACAGAGCACTAGACCTTTCAAGATTCAAGTCTTATAAATAGGCAAACAGACTAACAAGTCGAACCGACCAAACTGAACACAGAAGTGGATACATATTGCTTGTCTCTGAAACTATGGTGAACATTCTCAGACTGCACATGAAGGCAGTAACAGAACAACCTGAACACAGAAGTGGATACAGATTGCTTGTCTTTGAAACTATGGTGAACATTCTCAGACTGCACATGAAGGCAGTAACAGAACAACTTACTTCTGAGCAAACTTGAATTGGACTCCGACCACACCCGTGTTTCTTCAGCGGCAGTGGATTCAAAGAAATAATCTGCTGAGCCTGGAAAGAACTTGACATTGATTTTCGATGCGAGGTGGGAGGTGGGGGCACGTGATTGTGCTTCGTGGAGGGAACAATTGGCAAACTAGCCTTTGCCTGGTTCGCATCATACATGTTCGCTTCCGATATTCCCAAAAACGGAAGCATTTTGTGTTGCCGTGTGTGAGGAACAGGCCTCATGGCAGCTACCTTCAATTTCTGTCTAACAGGTACCAATGGCATGCGAGCCCGTTCTGTCAATTCAGTTTCTTTACTGTCCTCATGTACTGCATTTGGATTCCTTGCTCCGTTCTTGTCCAACATATCGCTACATGTGACACGTCTTGTTTCTTGGCACGGCTCTGGCCTTTTTCTGCTAGGAGCGGGTGGCTTAAACCAGCTTGGCAGACTACAGAGAACAGTGTCTTTCAGATGCGGTTCCTTTGCTTGCCTTGTACAAAAGAAAAGAAGGCGTTCGGCATCCTCTTTCTCGAAAGCAGCAACAGTCAATCCCTGAATGCTGGCAATGCCGAGCGTAACCAAGCTACGGTAGGAGACTTCAGGAGCAAGCTGCCTCAAAACCTGAAAAGGCAGGCACGGGAAGACATACAGCAATCACAAGTCACAACATGGGTTCAATCAAATACTGGAAATCAAACCAAGATCTAGGCAGTCGAAAAAGCTAAAATTTCTCAAGACCTGGTACAGCTAAAACCTGGGTCAAGTAATAGGGAGTAACTTGGACTTCCATAGAGAGGAATTATACAATGTTCAGTCATGCATCTGCTCAGTAGAATAAATTGCACAAGTGGGGCCCACCTGGGGGGGGGGGGGGGGGGATGGTGGTGATGTGAGATACCCAAAAATCCACCCACCCAGAGCCCAACCATTCGTTGTACCATTCCATTTTCAACAAATGGCTAGACCATCTGATGAAATATATTAGAGCGTGACAAATGACATGATGACATCCACCATATCACCGGCTTAGGTTACAGCAAGGTGGGCCCTGCCTGGATCATTCACAGGTCAAACAAAAATAAATTTATTTCTTCTAAACAAGCATTGTATATAGCACTTTTTGTAAAAATCCAAGGAAAATCGATCAGGTACACCAAGAAACACAAAAGAGACTGGACAGAATAACAGTTTGGCAGGAAAAGAAACCTGTGCAGCCCATGTAGGAACCTTCATGCAAACTTCAAATATGGTGGCCCCACATGCTATTGAAGCGGATTTCCGAGGCTCAGAAAAAGAGGGTTTGCCTTCCTCACAGTTAGGCACTGCATGCACTAACTGGCTCTTCTCAATTAGTTCATTCTTTATATGACATTCCAAAAGCTGTCCATCAACAGAAAACAACTCAATAAGCAGAGCGTGAAAGTCTCCTGGGAGGAAACAACCATATCATCTAAATACATCAAACAAAAATACAATATTCGAGTGGCCCAAAAGACTACACATATAGTGACCATTTATCTATGATCCAAGCTGTTCATATGATGGTTGCTATGGTGGACGCTGGATACCCCAGAAGTCCAACCATGGAAGATGCCATCTGATTTGAGCAGGTTTTTAATGTGAGCCATTGGTTGTAATTGTCCATATCCAACAGATGGTCAGGTTTATCTGATAGGTGAGATATGATGGCATCACATGTAAAATGGAGCCCACCAGATGAACAGCTGGGGTTACACAAAGGTGGCGTCAATCGTGTCATTGACGGGTTGAATAACTGGCATTCCTTTAGATCAAGCATCATGTGATACCTCATATAGTATATTTACCTGATCATCAAAGCATGTTTGTGCGCTACCCGATACTAAAAGCGATATGTGAGACGAACTACAAGTTGAGATATCACATCGCATTGTCACAACCCCCCGAGAAAATGTTCCAGCTTGAAGAGGCGGAGGAGCAGCACTGTCATACATTCCCATATCATCAGATCAAGATACTGTGATTTGTTAAGAATAAGGGACAAAAAATCATCGTCATCAGCATCTAAGCATTATCCCAACTAATTGGGGTCAGCAAGAAGGGAGGTAACCCATCCTAGTACTACTATTGCTGCAAAACACCATTCCTAGAAATCATAAAAATTATATGGAAAATTCCCTAGGAGATGTCAATTGCATCTAAGCGCATCCGCAGCTTGAAAATTAATTGAACCCTAACCATTGCATGGATATTCAATCATGTAAAAACAGCCTTAATAAAATTAATGGAATGGTTGAGTGAGATGGAGACAATATAGAACATGAGCACTAAGCTCAGCATGAGGCACACAACTGCTGGTGGTCCGAATCATTCATATTTGTGTACGGTAGTGGACAGGGAAACCCCTCCAAAAAATAAATAAATAAAATAAGCATCTGCCATCAGAGGATCCTAACTTTTGTTTGTAATAGCACCTAATAATCTAATTAATTATTTGAAGATGACAATGGACTAAATCTTTTTTAAGGGTCCCATTAAATGAATGACTCATAAAAAAACAAAATCCAACTCTCCCTGATCTAAGTATTCTTAAAAACATGGACCAGACAAGGAAGATTTAACCATACAAGAAGGGCAACGGCCACATGGGGAAGGGTCCAGGGCCATTGCAGTATGTGCTTCTCAATATCAGCCATAGAAAGTTGATGGTGACAACGACAACCAGAATTCAAATAGGTGCATCAGTAGTGCTACTCATGCTGATTTTGGAGGTGGCGGCAGCAGCAGAGGCCGTGGTGGGGCTGCTGCCATAGATAGTTGATGGCAATGAGGACCACGCACAGTTCTAGCACACGAGGCAATAGCAATAGTGCCATTCATATTGATTTTGGTGTGGTGGTGACAGCAAGGAGAGGCTAGCAATGATGATGCTAATGAAGAAGAACCGGACGATAACCCAAATCCATTTATGGACTAAGATTGATTTTTGTGTAGAATACATTATCGCAAGTCCTGTAAAATGTTGTGCAGTTCCATGTGCTTATTGACTGATTTGTGTAAATTTAGGTTTGAACTTACCAACCTAAGTTGTCTCCTTTTCATAATTTTTCCGACTTTTTTCTGATTGAGGTTTTAATAGCCTTATGCATTAGTTCCATGGCTTGTCCAGTTTCAAACAATCATACCACTTTCGGCAATACGACTTGCTTACAGTAATACAAGTCAGTTTCAAACCTGAGCAAGTCAGGGATCAAAACAGGTATCTCAAAACATGATTCTTAATTGCCCAACTGTGCCCTCATAAGTTTGGACTGGCAGTTCTAATTGCCCTTTTTTCATCAGGCAGCTACTATCATTTGATATGGTAGTTATTGGACATGTTAATGGACCAGATCGCAAAACAACCAGCTCCAAGCTGCTGTTGCTTTTTTTTCTTTTTTCTTTTGTGCAGGGCCTTGATAGATGGCCCTTTTGTTGTATTTTTAGTTCTATTTGCATAAATTCCTTATTATCCATTAAAAAAAGGTTGAATAGGCTATTATGGCCCAGTGATCTACTTTATTTATAATACATATAAAGAAAAAAGTTGAGTGAATTAACAGCTAATCTGATGGTTAGAATGTTTGGTTTTCAAATATTAGTATTCGGTTCAATCTTTGATCGATGCAGTTGCAATTTTATTTTTATTTTTTACAATACAGTTATCACCAGAACTTACCAGGTTTTAAGGTGACCCAGGCCCATTTTAGTGGCCTTATCTGGTCCGAACTGGTTTGACCACCCAGTCCTGTCCGAGTTTTAAAACATTGATAATAACACAGCTGACAACAATAATGAAAGAAAATGCATGCATCTCCTTCTTGATGAAGTTAATTGCTCAGAAAAAAGAATAATAATAGTTAAAAGAACTACAATATCATCCCAGCTCATGACATTTATGCAACCAAAAGCTGAGAAATAAGTTGTGACATACCTGACACGATTATGAAGCTTACTCCCCCGTATCTGTAGAAACAGCACAAGATAAGTCAAAAGGCAAAAAACTTGCAGCATTGCTTTGCAAAGATGAAATATCAAATGGGATGATTTTAATATAGGGTATGCTCAGGTGGTACCAGGCAGATGTGGTATCCACATGATGGACGAAGTCCACCCAATCCATCCATCAGATGCGTCATCTCATATTACTCTCAGGAGCTAAAAATTATCCTAATCCAACACTCAAGTAGGCCACAACACAGTGAACAATGTGAGAGGGAATTTCTACCCCTTATTTACACCAGGGCCCACCTGAATTTTAAAACAATCCAATTTTCAGCCTGATCCAGATCAGATGAAGGGTTGAATGGTCTGGATTTCATAGACACAGCACAGTGAGCCCTCCACAAAAATCAAGTGTGGATGTTCCCTCCCAGTGTGTTCCCTGTTGTGCGGTCCACCTGATTCATGGATCACTCTGATTTTAGGGTCCTGGAGGGAACACACCCTGATGCATTTTATGTACTTGTTGGATTTTATGAATGCATCACGTACGCCCCACATCTCCCTGGTACCACTGTAGCTTATGGTGGTGCCAATGCCACTAGAGCGTGCCCCTTGCAATATAACCAATTGTTAAGAACAGCTGGAATCTCTTTATGGCTAGTAAAGATAATTTGGTAAAAGAATCTAAAGAGCTTATTTATTTATTTATTTATTGAAAGGTACTCTAAAATGGAATGTATATGAACTGAACAAGAAAAAAAGAGTAGCTTGTGGACATTAAGCATGGGTGAGTCAAACATGATGGTACTTACTTCGATGTTCAAGAGAGCATTGAGGCCATCTTCCAAAGAACCCAACAAGCACGCATCCTGGAAAGAAGTCATTTTTATCAAGCATGAATCTAGATAATGAATCACCCATTTACTGGAGAGCAACTATGTGAGTTTTTCTAGGGCCACACATCGCACTTATGCGGGACATCCAAGCCATGCATAAGGTGGCGCACCTTGTAGAAGATCTGACCCCAAAAAAAAGAAAAAGACGGGCCACATGGGTCTGTTGAATATTGGAAGTTTTTTTTTTTTTTTTTTAACCATTCCATAATTTTCATACACAGGTGAACCACCTGATGAGTAGTTCAGCCTGATTTTTGAGCTAGCTCGTTTAAATGGTGGGCAAACCTAATGAACAGCTTGGATGTCCTGAAACATGCCATGTTGGCACATGTAGCTGCTGAGTAAAGGGACACATAGGCTTGGCAAAAATCTATTTAGGGGCCAACAAGCAACAAGAAAAAAGAAAAACAGAAAGACGAGGGGAAAAAAAAAAAGACGAAGAAGAAGAAAAAGTGCCTACTGACCAAGGTGCATGGCTCTCCACAAACAAGAAACCTCATGCTCACATCATCATCATATATTTTTATTGCTGGACCATTCGGCGAGCCTTCTTCTTCCTCCACCACTTCATTCTCAGGTGGCACGATATTAATTTTTGGAGGCTCCCCAAGCAGGCGGGGCCCGATCTTACCACTAACTTTTTGGCTGTTGGATGGCGAGACATGGTTATTTCGCACACAGTAGAGCCTAAATGATGCATGTGCAAGTTGAAACGCATCCCATGTATGGCTGCACGAGCTGCCCAACCACAGCATAGCCGACCATGAGATCATGTGGTCAGTTTTCTTTGCTAACAGAGAAAAAAAGAAGTGAATAACAATACCTCTGAACAACTGACAACAATGCTTGGCGAAAATGGCAAGCTGCATAACATGAAAATGCATTCTTCCAATATATAACATAAGGAACTCCCTGCCAATAGAACAAAAATATCGACCAGCTCGTCTTTAAAATGTTGAGAAACGTGAAATACAATACTCCTAAAAAAAAAAAAAAAGGATTTTTAGAAAGAGGCACTGTTCAAGTGGTACTACTGGTGCTACCCTAAGCTTAGATGATGGTACCAGGCAGATGTGGGGCCCACAATGAAGGCCATCTAACCCTTTCAGCAGATGCCTCACTTATAGCACCACCAGGTGTCAAACATTAGCCTGACCAATGCTAATTTACACGGGAAACATGTGAGAGGGTACGCCCGAACTTAATTTACACAGGGCCCACATGAATATCAAAACAGCCAGACTTTTAACTCACGCCTTCATCCAGATCAGATGAAGGATCGGAACCACATGGATTTCATATATAGAACAGGGTTGGCCCTCCACGAAAATCAAATGTGGTCATTCCCTCCCAACTTGTTCCCTGTAGTGCAGCCCAGCCCACCTGTTTCACAGGTCACCTTGATTTTGGGAATGTTGGAGTAACATGCGCTGACTCATCCGATGGGCGGGTTGGATTTCTGCATGCATCATGTGCGCCACAAAATCTGCCCGGAACCATCATAGCTTATGGTAGTATACGTACCACTGGAGCATGCCCCTTTAGAAAGAAAAAAAAAGGAGAGAGATTAAAAGAATAATAATAACCTTTGAATGAAGTGCTTCTGCCAATTTTTCGCCATTTGGAGTCTCCAAATAAACCTGCACCCAAATTTCACAATGCCTTTGTAATTAACCATGAGTTGATGCATATTCCAGACTCTATTCGAACAAAGGGAATGAAACCCATCACCAACAGTACTCATCAGCCTCTCAAATAGTATTGAGAATTTCCCCACATGCATTACTGTGGAACTTATCAAAGGAGAAATGGTAGGACACGAAGAAAAAAAATTCAAGACAAACCATAAATTTCATGATCCCACGTGCATCAGTGAAAAAGGAACAACTCAAAGAATGCTATTTTATTGAAAGGCATGTCTACTCCAAAAAGAAAACAAACAAGGCTAAACAGCCTAGGGGAACAAAGCACCAGACTTAAAAAACTTAATACAACCAACACATGCTATAATATCCATTTTTTGCCCTGCTAAAAACCGCCTCTGGCCAAGCATCAATTACAAAAGTATCCATCATTTCTTTCTGCCCTGATAGCCTAGAAACTGGAAAGAAGATCAAGCCTCCACAACTTCCACCCCTTATGGCCCACACCACCACCACGCCAAAAAAAAAAAGCATCTTGCTAATTCCTCTAGCATCACCAATTGCTTGCTGATAAATAGTGAGCGGTTATTAAATATAGGAAACAAAAGAGGGAAGCAATCACAAAATGGATCGTCGAGACTCCTCCAATGTCCTTCTTCAGGCCACAAGATAATTGACATCCTCATTACTCCTTTGGAGACTGCTGAGCATTTTTTTGAAATCATAAACTCCACAAAATGCTGTTCGTGCATTATGGGAATAATTCCTTTAGTGACGGAAGTCTGATCTGTTCAAGTAAAACGGGACTATAGTTCAAATGTTCAAGTGCCTCAGACTGCTGTCACTTGCATGTTCTTTGTTTGTGAATATGAAGAGAATTTTGCTGACAGAAGTCTGATCTGTCCAAGAAAATCAGGACTATTGTTCAAATGTTCAAGTGCCTCAGACTGCTGTCACTTGCATAGTTGCATGTTCTTTGTATGTGAATATGAAGAGAATTTTGCCGGTTGTAGATTACATATCATTGGCATTTCAGGATGTATAAGCTGTACAGGACTCTTTGTACGTATGTGAATCTGTTTTCCAAATAAAATGCTAGAAGAAATCCCCATTTTGCAATCTTTGCGTAATCAATGACAATGTGAACATAAGAATGTTTAGTCATATAAACAAAGGAATTAACAGCATTTGGTAATTTTGACAAACAGAAAACATTCCACAAAATATCAATTGCATCAAAGGAAGTTCTCAATGGAGAGAATTGCAATTCAAACAAAGTGACAAATGCACGAGTGAATTGCAATTCAAACAATGCAGTTCTTAATGGAGTGAATTGCAATTCAAACAGCGCAGTTCTTAATGGAGTGGATTGCAATTCAAACAAGGGAACGGTGAATTCATATTCTTATAGTATACTTAAAGACGGTAAACGGCTTACGGTGGTTGGCAATGTGGGACCAAAAAGCCCACTTATAGCTTCTGCAGAAGACAAGTCGACATTCCCCCACACCAGAGGCCCAATCTCTTCCTCATTTAGAAGCTGTTCTCCTTGTAAGTACACGAAATTCGGCTCTGACGATTCCAAAGCACGCTTAAATTCATCAGTCGTTGGATTTGTAAGAGTTTGAACCTGTGGTTGAACAGAAAGGGGAAATTCCGAAGTTGAAACCCACACAATTCAACTGCTAAACAACAAAAAACATTTTTTTTGAAACAAGAAAACTTCAGAGTAGAATTAGAAAACCTCGAGGCGGCCTGAAGAAACGAGCTCCGCAAAGGGATACAATGGGCAACCATCCCCAACCTTCAGCTTCTGATTATCAGCAACCTTTCTGCAGAAAACCGCGAGGAGACAGCACGTCTGACGCGGAGGAACTTGGGAATGAAACGTCATTTATAAATTACACATGACACTGAAACCGCAGCTGAAGAGAAATCAAAATCTCTCTAAGGCTGCCGTCCTCAATACAAAATCAAAAGCCCCATTTAAAAAAACGCGTCAGAAACTAAATCAAACCCAAAATCGGCCTTTGCAACCCAATTTCACAAATCTAGAACCCACCAAGCCAAAGATCAAAAACCCAACAAAATCCGACTCCTCCGTTTCCAAATCCACCGAATCCAACCCCCAAAAATCCCCTCAAATCGAGAAAACCCCACCAACCCAGATCACGAAATCATCAAAAACCACCGACCCAAACAAAAGTGAGGCGAAAACCCCTAACACAAAAGAGAAATCCTCAGAAAATCAACGACCTAGCTGAGAAACCCAGAAAAATCCGCCGACCCACATCGCAAATCCCAGAAAAAATCAACACCCAAGATGCCAAAACCACGAAAACCCACCGACCCAGATGACAAATCGAATCAAAACCACCCACCAAAATGCCAAAACCCACAAAAATCAACGACCCAGATGCCAAAACCTCGAAAAATCAACGACCCAGATGAGAAAACCAGCCCTCCAAGCCCCCCAAATCCCTAAAAAAGAGAGAGAACGACAGAGGGAAAGAGAAAGAGAGAGAGAAAGAGGACTAAATAAAGCAGAGAAGAAAGAGATGGATGGAAAGGAAAGAAAGAAACCCTAAAAAAACACCCTACCCTTCTGAAAAATCACATAAACCGAAAGGACACTTCTATATATAATAAAAAAGAAAGAAAAAATCCAAATTAAAATCGGAATTCAATTCCGCGCATGTGTCAGTGCCTGCCCAAACGCGTCCAAGTCAAAACCAAACAAAACACAATCGAGAGAGAGAGACTCTTTTGAGATTCGGAAAGGTTGGATTTTTATGGTGCGTGGATTTCGAAAATTTTCAATTTCAAAATTGGGTTTTCTTGATTTTGGTTGGTTGCTGTTTATGATTTTCTTTTTCTTTTTTTTCTTTTTCTTGTTTGCTTTTTTTTCTCGTTTCCTAACGCGATTCGATTTCATGACTGCTGTTGGTTTGATTTTCTTCTTTTGTTTTTTTTTTCCCCTCATTGCTTGAAACTCTCTCTCGATTTCTTCTGCTTACTTCTGTGTTAGTTTGCTCCATGTAGAAAAGTGGTGGTGACTTATCCTCCTCACATCTTGCACTGATTTACATCCTATCCAGACCGTCCAAGTTGTGGGCCATATCCTGGATGGAGGATACCTATAAATTTATTCCAATCAAGTAATTATAACCTTACCATTAACGGCTAAGTAAAATAATGAATGGCCCAAATTAGAATTGACAAAACGGATGGTTGATATAGTCTTCTCACTGCAATTTTTGGGTAGGTTAGTCGATTTGGACGGTCTGGATTTCCTTACAAATATACTGTCTTGAAAGTGCATGTTTGGAGAGTCATCACCATTTTAAATGGTGCATAACTAACAGTGGTGTAGATGCCTTAAATTTTTAAAGATCTTTCTATAAGATTCTCTCAGGTTGCGAACTTACGGTGCTCGGGCCGAGAGATTCACAGTACGACTAGGATTTCAGTTTTTTCACATAAGTGGGGCCCACAGCTTCTCAGTGGTCCAAAACGTTTATGGGATTCAATGGCCCATACACCTAAAAAGGCCCAGCTTGGAGTTTTGTTGGTTGTATATGAAACGGTTGTTGTACTTCATTCCCAACCGTTCTTTTCGTTGGTCAATTCCTGAAAGGTGCAGGATTCTTCATCTGTGAGATTTAGGGTGTTTGGTCAATTTATTGGTTGGCCCCACAAAATCAACGGTTTAGATTAGTGAGAAATGGGTCCCACTTGTACAAATAGAAAACATAAAATGAACTGCATGATCTCCCACCCGAGCATTGGATCACACCCTTCTCTC
This sequence comes from Liriodendron chinense, assembly GCA_003013855.2. Taxonomy (NCBI): domain Eukaryota; kingdom Viridiplantae; phylum Streptophyta; class Magnoliopsida; order Magnoliales; family Magnoliaceae; genus Liriodendron; species Liriodendron chinense. The sequence goes on along the minus strand of PVNU02000768.1, from coordinate 694,737 downwards.
TCTGTTGTTGGCATTTTCATCTCATTTTATAGAGTAAATGGTACTAAAAGAAGAATAAAGGAGTCGCGGGAATGAGATGGTTAAGAGAGTTTCCACGCACGTGACAACTTCGAACACGTATTTAAGATCGGGACCGTTCATCATGTATTTTCGTTGAAAATAAGGCTTTCCTTTCTTTTGAATTGGGAAAAAGATGGGAAGGTTAGCAGAATTTTTCAACGGTCTATATTTATTGAATATGTATAGCCCATTTGATCGTTAATACGACCTAGTTATTGCTATAAATACTTTGACACTAAGTCCCACTAAAACGGATGGACCGGATCTATGGATAGTTTCTCGGATGGCACGTGTGATTCTTGAATCCTTCTACATCTCACTCGCGCGAGTACCGTTCGTTGATAATGAAAAGAGACCGGTTGGTCATGGGTCCGTACTCTCGAGCTAACGGAGCTGCAAAAAGGCGGGAAGCTGGTCGTTAGTTATGATACGCTGAAGTTGCCGCGCACGGACGATCTAGGCCGTCCAATCGGTGGCAGATATTTATAAATAAATATTAAATAAAAAGGAGCGGCCTTGATTCCTGACAGGAAGAGGAGAGGGAGGGAAGCGGATTAGGTGTTGCCGGGACCGGACGATCTAGGCCGTCCAATCGTTAGTTATGATATGCTGGTGTTGCCGCGACCGGACGATCTAGGCCGTCCAATCTGCGGCAGGGATTTATAAATAAATATTAAATAAAAAGGAGTGGCCTTGATTCGTGACAGGAAGAGGGAAGGGAGGGAAGCGGAGTAGGTGTGACCCGGGTCACCCGTTTGCGGTTGTTGGCCTGAAAGTGGGGCCCACCTGATGTACGGGTTGTACATCCACACCGTCCATCAGTTTTTCCATCTCATTTTATAAGAAGGATCAAAATCGATGCAGATCCAAATCTCAAGTGGGTTGTACGGTTAGGATTGAATTCCCGCCATTAAACACTTCTTGGGGGTCACGAAAGTTTTTGATCAAGCTGATATTTGAGTTTTCCTTTAATTCAGGTCTCTGTGACCTCATCAACGGGTTGGATGGTAAATAAACATTACGGTGGGCCTCAGGAAGTTTCTAACGGTGGCCCTTCAATGAACACTGTTTCCGGTTGTGTGGTCCACCTGAGATTTGGATCTTCTTCGTTTTCTGTATCATCTTCTAAAATGATCTGAAAAAACTGATGGACGGCGTTGATATAGAATACATACATCAAGGTGGGCCCCACGGTCAGGCCGACACCCGCGAACGTGTTACACGGGTCGCACCTAATCCGGTCCTGAAGGGGGGGCTTTAAATGATACTCCCCACGACATTCAAAGTATCCTGGAGCCGTGAGATTTAACCAGTGGAGCCATCTGGGTCATCTGGACCGTTGATCTGATGAGACCCATCTTAGATGTGGGTAGTGAAAATAGATGCCCGCTAAAATAGAAAAATCAAAACCATCTGAACGGTGGCTACTGAACACGACAACAGTACCGAAACTTGCTACTGAAGTGACGTCACCTAGTTTTGTGGGCCTCACCATGATGTATATGTAGTATCCACACCGTCCATCCATTTGGAGAGATCATTTTAGGCCACGATCCAAAGAATGAGGAAGATCCAAAGCTCAAGTGGACCCCACCACAGAAAACAGTGGGGACAATGGAAGCCACCGTTGAAATCTCACTAGGCCCACCATGATGTTTATTTGAGATCCAACCTGTTCATAACTTAATACAGATATAGAAGACATACCAGAAGGTAAAACACAAATATCAGCTCGATCGAAAACTTCTGTGGACCCACTGAAGTTTTTAATGGTAGGCCTTCAAACCCCACTATTTTCTGTGGTGGGGTCTACTTGAGTTTTAGATTTGCCTTATTCTTTGGAACATGGCCTAAAAGGATCTCTCCAAATGGATGGACGGTGTGGATACAACACATACATCAGGGTGGGGCTCACAGAGATAGATGACGTCACTTCAGTAGCCAGTTTCGCTACTGTCGTGTTCAGTAGCTAATCCGCGTCCGAAAAGAAAATCTAGCATGGGAAATGGGAAAAGGACAACTGCCTTGAGGATTTATAATACTCTGGCAGCGTATGACGCCTTGATACGCCGGCTCCTACAAATTTTACACGTGGCATGCCCGACGAAAATTGTGGAACCGACCGTCGTTATTTCGCAGTTCTAAAATCAAATTTCTTGAACAATCCTAGCCTCTGATTTGCGAAGAAGTTGTTCGTTAAATCTGGACCATTAGATTTTTTTTTCGTTTTTAATCATCCAGTCAATGGCCCCCAATCACCCAATCTTGACTTGTGCGGTTAATGATGCATCTGAACTGGGTTCCATTATTTGGACAGTTTGATTTAAATTATTTGTACAGATTGTATGTAATTTTTAAGTAATTTCTAAGTGCCTGCGTATCATCCAGCACACTCTCACAGAGTATCAAGGTTTTTCTCATCAAATGAGGCCTGCATTAATATGTACGGTGGTAACCATACACAGCTTGCCTGGCATGCTTACGTGTCACAATCAATACTATCCAAATCGTGGCCCCGTTCTTAATGGACCACAGAGTAACGTAACTTCAGTGATCAGATATTTGACTATCAAGTTGGCGGGCATTTATTGGACGGTTAAAAATGAAAAGGGATAATCCAACGGTCATATTTGCACAAACAAGTTTCCATCAATCAGAGATAGAATTGTTCAACCAACCACAGTGATTTATGTATTTTATCCACTCCGTCCATCCATCTTAACAGAAAATTTTAGGTATGTTGCCAAAAAATGAAGCATACCAACATCTAAAATGGACCACACCATAAGAAAAATGTGAACTGAATGTCTACCATTGAAAAATTCTCGGAGGACACAGAACTTTTGGATCAAGCTGATATTTGTGTTTTCCCTTCATCCATATCCATGTGATCTTATGAACAGGTTGGATGACAAATAAACATCACTGTAGGGCCTGGGAAGGTTCCAACGGTGCAAAATCATTATTCCCACTGTTTCCTGAGCCATGGTCCACTTGAGATTTGGATATGCTTAAATTTTGGGCTCAACCACTAAAATGAGCTGAAAACACTTGAGATTTGGATATGCTTAAATTTTGGGCTCAACCACTAAAATGAGCTGAAAATACATATAGAAGGAATAGATAAATCACATACATTCTAGGTGGGCCCAACTGAGTTTACTCCGCACAATAAGAGCTCCGCACGCAATCCGATTCCCTTTCGATAGGGGTGTCAATGGGCCGGGCCTAGGGTAGGTCGGCCCTGATTTTACACTGGTTCGGGCCGGGCCTAGGGTAGGTCGGCCCTGATTTTGAGTAGGGCCGGGCCATAGGACCGGCCCTAATCAAAAGTCTTGATTTTTCAGGCCCAGGCCCGGCCCGGCCCATTGACAACCCTATCTTTCGACCATGACTTTGGCAACAGTGGGCTACACAATCTAGTCGGTTTATTTAAGTTAATATATGCCACGTATACAATGTCTAAGCACCTGCGTATCAAGCATCATACGCAGGCAGAGTATCATAAAACTACTCTAATTTTATATCCCTGGACGGCCACAAGTTGGATGATTACCAACCGTCAGATTTTCCAGCCTACCATGCATCTAAAATGTGTACCCATCATCTGGACGGTCTGGATGTGCAGTACGCCATGTGTGAGATAGATTCTCCCCCCTACTAAATAAGGGCAGACAAATGCTCTACCCACCATGGAAATGAAACTCCATTGTAATGTGATCCTGCTGCATCTGGTTGCATGGGTTAGAGTGCTATGATGTTTGTTTTACACCATTTAAAAAATGGGTAGTAATTCTTCAAACGTACACATTGCATAGTTGTGAGCAAAATCTAGACCGTCCACATTGCTGACCCAACTGTGGACTGAAACTAACCAGAAAAACTGGGCTGAGACGTTCATATTAACCATCTGATTTTGCCCTTCCAATTTGGACCGTCCCAATATTGACTCTTAGATGGTTAAGATTGCTTGATCAGCGTGATTTTAAAGACATGCTCCATTAACAATTGGACCCACAATTTCAAGAATCTGGATAGTTGCATATAAATGGCACATACAAATTTTCATATTGAGCTGACAAGTTAATATCAACCATCTGATTTTGCCCATCAATATTGGACCACTCACTATTTACTTTCCATCTATGTAATAGCCATTGATTAGACGGTTAGGATTGCCTAGTCAGTGTGATTTTAGATGTATGCTCCATTTTCAATCGGACCCACAATTTCAATAGTTTGTATAGCTGCATATTAATGTCACATGTGAGGAGAAATGAGTCACCACCACTTTTAAGATGGTGCTAAACTAAAATAAGTATAGCCTATGTGCAGACTTTATAGGCTTGTTTGGTCATTAAAAAGTTGCATTCGGGTAGCGTAAGTACTGTAAAAGTGGTAAAAGAAAGCTCTTTCTTAGTCTGAAAAAGTGTGAAGGTTGATACTCAGGCACTTTGAAATTAAGTAAACTGTCCAATTGGGAATCATATTAGACAGATGTTTTTCCAAATTTTAAATTAGTTTAATGCTTTTAATATCTTATCAGATATTACATAGAAAACAAGAAAAAATCACTCCTTTTATAAAGTGTCCCCACATGAAAGTTACTTGTGTCTCTACCTATCTTTTAGGTGCCCTGTATGTGCAACCATCCATCTTTAACTGCCCCGAAAGTGCCAATGTTTTTTTTTTTTTTTTTTTTGTTAGTACACACCTTGCATTGTAGTACACACCCACACTGTTAGTCACCCTTCAATGTTAGCCACTCTCACGTTAGGAATCGATACCAAGACCTTAGCATTGAAACGAGGTTATCTTCACTCAGTCTACCAGTCCCAAAGGTGTGGGTGTAAGTAACAATGTTCCCATCCATCTTAAAGTGCCACATGTCAGTGGGTGTACGAGGTGAGTTAAAAAAAATAAAAAGTGCTCCCGTGTTGTGTCAACCTGCCACGCACACATATGCAACATGTGCCACCAACCATCTTCAAGCATCTATACATGCCAATACCCGACATGTGCCAATATATCATATGTGATAATGTAAGACGTGCAAGGTTTATCTTTCCACATGTGCCCCCTTTCATTTTTCAGTAAAATTTTCATAAATAATTCTTTCTAAACAATAGATTTGAAAATGAAGAAAAACTTTCCAAGAAAGACTTTGAAAAACATCAAGGAAAATAACTTTTCATTTCTCACTATTTTTGAGAGAGAGAGAGAGAGAGAGAGAGAGAGAGAGCAGTTTTTGATAAACACCATTTTCCTCAAATTCCTCTGCAGATTCAAACTAGCCTTTAATTAAAATCCATCTGAATCTAAACCCACGATTTTTACAATTCAATTTCATTTCATTAGCTTCAATTGCATAATTTGTTAGTGCTTGTGTATCAACCATCTTACACTATTAAACTATGAAAATTTCTCCTTATAGAAAGGCAGAGGGCGCAAATGGCCCAACAATCATACATTTCTAAATTCATAAACAACATGTTCTCTAAAACTACTCCATATGTCCTTAAATAAAGAAGAGCCTTCCATCATTCAAAAACTAATTAGATAGGTAAAATTGTCTGCTATCTTTATATGTGGTAGAGATAAAACTTATCCAGATAAGGCAATCCACATTTAAGGTGGGTGTTGGCCTATATTTCCCAAGGTACAAGAACAAGTACCAATTTTTCGACAATTACTAATGTAAATCATAAATTCAACCATCCATCTTCAAGTACCCTACAAGTGCCACATTTGCCTCCGTACATCTTCAAGCTCCTACATGTGCCAAATGTTCCAAAATGACCATATGTGCATGTGCCACATTTGCCTCCGTACATCTTCAAGCGCCCCACGTGCCACCATGCATCTGCAAGTGACAAAATAAAAGGTTTAGATTCTCCTGCTAAGGTAAACTTTGTTGGACATGACTGCAAACTAATGGTGGATTGCCAAACTATGGACCCACCTATTTAGAATTGAGAGCAGGTGTCTATTGTACAAAGATTTGGGCATAATTCCTCCTGTATTTTTTTAATGATGAATTACTGTTCACCGATAGCTGATTGTATCCTGCAAGCATAGTTTTAAGACTCGTTTGAGTTGGGTGCAGACTCATTCGAGTCAACTCAGACTCGAAGGCATCCCATTTGATTTGAGATCACGAGTCAATAGATGGGGGGTGACTCAGGCTGACTTGTCCTGCAATGGAACTTTGTCTAGCTGAGTTGACACAGTCCAACTCATTTCCATAAGATCTCTCTCTGCTACGCATCCAGTCTTAAGCCAGAGTTTTATGGGTGAAAGCATTTAAAAATGTGGGGCTGACAATAATCACCTAAAAAGAGAACATGAGTTTCCTGCAACCCTGTTAAAAGAGCCAATGCAACCAAAAGCTCTACTGAGCCTGTCACAATGTTCATGTGACATCCACTCCATCCATTAGCTTCACAAGCTCATGTAAGGACATGAACCCAAATATGAGGCAGATCCAAAACCGAAGTAGGCCAGACTGCGGGAGATTGTGGGGATAGAAATATGCACCATTGAATCCTTCGTGGGACCTACTGTGATGGCTATATGCCTTCTAACCCGTTCATAAGGTTATTCCAACCAGGATGAAGGGAAAATACAAAGATCAGCCTGATCCAGAACTGATATGGTCCCCAACAAGTTTCAATGATAGGTGTTCAATCCCACTCTGTTTTGCATATGCATGATTATTAAGCTCACGTCTTAATATGAGCTGGCACAACAGATAGATGGAGCAGATATAAAGATCCCGGTGGGCACCACAAAGAAGCTTTTGGTTACATGGGCTCCCTGTGATGGGGGTTGTAGGAAATTTGTGTTCGAACGATCAGGTACTGCAACGATAGCCCATGATGCTTACCATTCTGCACACTTTTTTATCATAATGTATCCATCAAAAAAGTCAGCCTCATCAAAGATCATTTTTTTGTGAAAATCAGAACACAAAGTTGTCTAAACGGAGATATAGGGGGTGACTCAGCCTGACTCATCTGGGTTGACTCGACTCAGGATCGAACAAGTCTGTTTAAGTCACCGAGTCCTTTAACCATGCCTGAAGTCAGCCCCATCACAAGTGCCAATGAGTGAAGTGTGCCGCATCACAGGTGGGTCCCACCACAGGTCACTAAGCAAACATGAAGGCTGGTCAAATCATCAGGCAGGCGAGCCCTTAACGAGTGAGTTGTGTAGAACATCCGAGGCATGTCACCCAGCCCAAAAACCAGACCAATCCATGGTCCGAGATTAAGGTGTTTGAAAATTATATCCTTCCGGAAGGTGGTCACCACCATGAAGATCAATTGGCATGGAAATCAGGTTGATCCGCTCATTGAATGGGCCACACCTGTAAATTGAATCATACCATTGGATGTCCATTGATTTCAATATTGGCCCCCTGATGAGTGGATCAAGGTGATTGTCACAATATGGCTCACATCTTGCATGGCTTGGATATCCACAAAAGTGACACATGGGCAGAAAATAAAGGGTTGGATGTGAAAGTTCAGATATTGGATCAGGCTTGTATGTGATCATTTTCTCCTTATGCAGAGACTTTTCGAAACATATGGAAAGCAGAATTAAAGTAGCACTAATCAAGAAATAATTACCAGAAAGTTTCAATCAAGATCTGCAGCATCGTTGCAAATCAAAGATGTATTCCACTATCATACGTCAAGCCATGCCTCAATTGCCTTCTCCATCGATACGTGTGGTGTGGCCCACAGGAACTGACGAACGGTCTCCTGAAAATTTAGAAGCAAAATTACAAGTTTTCAGTTGTTTCCATCTATATAACTGCACTCCAATTGCATCCTTGTGTGAAAAATAGAACAAGTTCATGGAGTCCAAGACTCATAAAGCAAGATGAGTATTCATGAATCATGATTCATTTAGGGTGCATCCAAATTGAAAGTCCATTCAATCCCACTCGCCTTAATCCTCAGGAAAAGCCACCCCCCAATGATTCTGACCAGATGCTAAAGCAGGAATTGTTACTAAGTTCCTTTGGGATAGACCGTAAGCCTACAAGCATCAGCAATTGTTACCAAGTTCAACATTACCTTCCTGGCAGACCACTTTTTTCCAAGAGTTCCAATATATGGTATCAGAGGGGGCAGTGATGAGGCCATCGAGCCCTTTAGAGTGTACCAGCGTAGGAGATAAGCCATGCCCGTGTCCATATGGTTTGATGATGGGTCTGGATCGAGTCCAAGTTCCTAAATCGTGGTGAAGACCTTACACATATGTTCGTGACATGTGTAAGTTGCTTGGAGGAGATGATTGGACCGTTGGATAGTGAAGATGGTGTGATCCAACCGTTGGTTCGTCGTGACCCACTTTCATCGTGCCATCATCGGAGGCCATCAGGCATGTTAGATTTGAGTTGATTTTATACACTTTTACTTATTTGAGTTTTGGGTCAGTGTGCGTACGTTTTTTCGTGCGAACGTTTTTTTTTTTTTTTGTTAGTAGGGGTATTTTGGTAACTAAGCTAATTCCGAATTTTACAAGGGTGTTGCTCTAAACCTTTCTGATAAGGATGTTATTTTGAGAATTAAGAAAGCACTTTGGTGGCTACTCTCATCCTCTCTCGTGTGGATCTCTTTTCATCTTTCTTCTCATATTTTCTTCTTTCTTTCTCAGATTTTCTTCTATCCTAAGGTATTCTTCTATCTTCTCTCTTTCTTTTTAATCATTCTTTTCACATTATCCATCATCCCCACAATCTAGAAATTCGAATTTACACCCGTTTCTTATATGTTCATGATTCCCTAACCCAAAAATCCTTTGATTTCCTGGACTAGTGAATCATATTGTTTAAATGGACATTACCATGCAAGATCGGGAGGTCCTATTCCTCACCGGATCTAATCCACGCGTGATTTGAACCTTGTACAGCGTGTTTTGTGATGATGGCCAGTCTATTGCATGTTTCCCATGTGTTTTTTTTAATTATGATGATGTTAGGTTGATGTTTACTTGATTTGCTACATGATTCCATTGAATTTTACATGTTTCACATGCATATGTTTAAATTAGGCCATTGTCCTACATCAGGCAGGTTCGGGCATTTCCAGCTCTAGGCCCAACCCTAGATTGGGTCTAAACCTCGATCACCCACCAAGGGAAGAGGCTCATTTGGTGGGGGAGGTCCAACCTGATCCCAATCCAGCAAAGGGGTCAAATCCACAACTTGAGCTACCTCAACGACAGCTTGACCCCTTTAGGGAGACTAATCCCAATAGAATCAAATTGATTTTTTCAAAGATGAGTCAGGAGAGATGTCAGGCGGATAACATCTGCCTCAAAGGGAAAATAGCAAAGGAAATCATGAACACTGCAAGAGCTTGGCATCACCCACTCCAATTCAAACCAAGATAACACCTGAGTACAAATATCCCAAACATAGGTGTTGATGGCTAAAATACATCAAACAACGATCCAGACCTTCTTAAAGGTTTAGATCATCCCTCCTACCATAGGTAGATTGAATAAGCGATGGCCACAAAGTCTTCTCATTTCTCAAGCAGATGATGCATCTGTTATTGATAATCCTGTTTCAACTCCTCAGGTGATCTATCACAAGGATTTTATCCTCACCCCCCAACCAAAGGCCAAGAATCTTGGCGGGCCATGGTACTACTAAATTGTACCCAACTCCCCCATCCACATTTGGAGAAATTATAAAAAAGACTTGACCATGAACTTCCCAGTGCGATCAAAATTTCTTTGTTAGCCGAGGTGAACAAGCAAATGAACTTGGCTATTTTGTCATCAAAGAAGCCCAATAGAAGAACATGAAGACTTGCTATTGTTTGTCACATGGACCATGGTGCCTATAACGAAAAAAGAACTAAAGACTCAGAAAAATCTTTATGAATAGATTCTATTGGAACAACGAAATGGAGGCGAGTTGGATGGCTATGAGTGTTGAGTAATCTTCCACTTGACAATAGATTTCAGGCTTGTTTGATTACAAGGAATCCATGTGGAAATGGATAACTATAGTACTTATTTAATCATTATTTTCATCAGCACTATTGAAATATGGATTCCCTAATAGGGGTTTGTGTGTTTTGCAAGCGGAAATCTCTTATTCGTCAAACAATGGTCACCTCATATCCTATGTCAGAGAATTGCCACCATGGATAAGGCTAATAATAGCTCTGTGGAATCCATGGTTCTCTTTGAAAATTAAACAGTAGAAAAATGTCAAATCAAGGAAAAATGCTATTTTCCGACGGAATCCTCATACTCAAACAAGCCCTTGCGTATTGAAAATAAATGAAAGGGAATTTTATGAATGCATTCATGTGGCACTTTCTGATGGCACCACTAGGGTACTTCACATCACAGACCATGGCTTTGGCAAGTCATCCCAATTTGTTTGAGTCTGACTTGAGTTGGGACTCTAGCTTGCTAATCCTCCTGGTAACATATGACATTGTCTTTACATATGAGGAATGATATAGGAAGACAACAGTCATGGAAACTAAAATGAGGTGTAATCCTAATTGAATTTGTACAACAGGGCCACCCACATCACATTGTTGTTATGGTTGCTTGCGAGTCTGACACACTGAAAAGTGCTAATGGGGGGCCCTTTTTCTGCTCTTGTGATGTGATCATCACCACATCCTCCCTAGTATATCAACATGTCTATAGTTACCAGTCAAACAAAAAATAAAAATTGTTTATCCACAAAAATAGAATCCCACTTTAATTGAAAATTTTCATTTTTTTCTTCAATATGTATTCTAAAATTCTTGGCCAAAAGGCTGTACAGTTCCATTCTCACCTTGGGGCCAATGTTTCATTGATCCAAACCTCTTGTAGGTGGACTTCATTATGGCCAGTGGCCCATGCACCAAAAATCACTGAAATTGGACAATCTGAGCTACATAATATTTGGCCCTTTTGGGTTGGATGCAAAATATTGCTGTATTTTCTTTCTTAAGAATTATTTGCTCACCAGCCATCAGAAGATTAGGATTCTTCCAATCTAAGGGATTTTCAGTGCATGGATCATCAAGCGTAGCACCTATAATATCAATCATTTAGTTCACTGAACCACAGGCCACACTTGCACCACTTGTACAAAGTTGAAAACCCAAGTACTACTAAACAACCTTTTCCACCCTAGCATTGCACAATGCTCTTTTTTATGACCCTAATCGGGAAAAGATTGTGTCAAGCAACATGTTCTGCAATGAGCTATTGAAAGAGGAGCATTTACCTTGAGTCTCAATTTGGCGAGCAAATGAAACTTTCCACTTTGATTAGATACAATATCACGTCGAGTACTACCAACTGTATCAGCCAATGGAAATTTATTCACAAATTCAACTAGGAATCTAACTGAAATATAAGTGCATTTTTTAACACAAGACAACTGCCTACTTGCAGTCACGCATCTACAGTCACCAAAGCCAGACATCACATGCAGGGTATCATGGTTTGGCAACTACAAGTAGACATGACCAGACATCACCCTAGTACGCCACGTTTTAACCATCCATTTCTCTCATACACATGTGGCCCACCTCATGACTGGAAAGCCCTGAGTTTTCAGCTAGGGTGGGTATAGAAACTGTTGAGCATGTGCAGGGCATTGTGGATTTGGCAACTTCAAGTAGCATTCCTCTAATTTGAAAAATCATTCCCGGATTAACATAAGGTAATTTACCTCGAAATTTCAGTCGTGGCAGTTTAGGATTGACATCAGTTCTATTGCCAGCATTCCCATGAGAGCCATCAACGATCACTTGCAAAGGGCTCACAACTGCAAATATGCACAAAAAACATCCCAAATGGTGATAGGGTCCATTTTCAAATCGACAAAACATAATACCAAAAGACTCAGAGACTGCAACAGCAATAGGTATAAGAACCCTACATTTGCAAATACACTCACGCTTTTTTAGCCCAACTTTTCTGGAACGCTGCCTGAATCTGCCACTGTCAACATCCCAATAGTGGATTGCAAACCCCATTTTCTTTCTATGGGACACGAGCATTCCTGCAGGTGACTATGCCAGACCTGCTCCATCTTCTGGGGTCAGCAAACTCACACGTAAATCCGTGATTGTATGAGCAAGAACTCTCAAGAGAGTAAGCAAAAGGGTCACAGTCATGTCACTGTATGCTATGGCAAACAAATGTGGGTCCCACATATATGGACTGCCTACAGAAAAAATAGACCGCTGTGGAAGGGAGGGAAAAAAAAAGTCTACATTGCCAATTCATCCCAATGGTCACAAACTTGAATAGCTTCTTGCGTAAATCCTCCCTTCCTCAATTCCGAGATTAGAGCATAATAAGTAGAAGGACGGCTTACAAGCCCCATCCCCACCATTTCCTCATAGAGCTCAAACGCCTTTATTGGCTCTCTCCTCTTGCAATACTTCTTAATGAGTATCTGAAATGGTACATGGTCAATAAGCAAGCCCGATCTTTGCATCTTCCCAAGAAGCTCTTCAGCTTCCTCCATTTTCCCCTTCATGCAAAGACCTCGAATCAACTCAGTATAGGTGAAGATGTCGGGTTGATAGCCTCTTCTCAGCATTTCATCATGCAATTCAAGCGCAAACTGAATATGACCAAAATTACACACACCACCTATCAACAAGTTATAGGTAACGACATCTGGAGAAAACCCATTTGAAAGCATCTCCTGCTTTACTGATAGGGCATCAACAAAATTCCTTACCTTCACGTACGCATGAATTAACGCATTGTAAGTATAAACATTTGGCATCACACCCAATGCTATCATCTGATCTCGAAACCAGCAAGCATTGTGTATATCTCCATACCTTCCATACCCATTGATCACAACATTCCAAATAAGAGGCTCGGGGACCATTGACTCCTCTAACATTTTATGTAGAATATCAGTAGCTTCAAGGATGTAGCCATGCAGACAGAGACTCTGAATAAGCACTTTGTATGAAATCTGATCGGCTAAAACGCCCACAGCAGACATCTCCGTGAAGATATTGCAAGCTTCATCGAATCTTCCTTCTTTACAAAACCCATTTATAAGAGTGTTATATGTGACTACATCTGGAAGAAAGCCCCTTTTTGACATTTCACAGAAATACCCATATGCAAGCTTCATATCCCGAGCCAAACAGAATCCATTGATGATGACGTTGTATGCAGTAATATCAATCTCAATACCTTTCCTTGACATCTCATCCCAAAATTCAAGTGCCTGAACCATATCCCCATTCCTACAGCACCCATCAATGAGTATAGTTGACGTAATCAGATTCGTGGCCTCATGCTCTTCTAATATATCTGTGAGAAGTTTCCTCGCATCCTCCAATAGACCCCTGTTGCATAGCGCATGAACAAGTATATTACAAGTTACTTTGGTGGGTCTAATGCCACTTTTAACCATTGAAAAAACAAGATTGAGAGCTTCATCAACATTATTGCAACGGCAATATCCGTCGATCAGAGTATTATACGTAATGCAGTTCGGCGATACACCCACTTCAAGCATCTCTTTCAAAAGCCAGTTTGCCTTTGGAAGGTCACCCATCTTGCAGACCCCATTCATAAGGTAGTTGTACGTAAACACATCTGGAACAACACATTGCCGTAGCATCTCATTCCGAAGCTGGACAGCTACTCCTACCTTTCCTTCTACACACAACACCTTAATCAGGGCAGCTTGTTTAGCAAAGTTGGATTCAGAACTGCACTCTATAAAGCCAGGATTAGTGGTTGCCAAGCTATATGTCCCAGCCATCACTATGCTTTCCCTGCACAATTTTGAGGGAACCGAATTGGAGAAACTTGGAATTGAGGATAAAGGATACCAAATGCATTACATCGCATTCATAACATCAATATCCACAGAAATAAATCATCTCACTGGTAAAAAAACAAAAAAAAAAAAAAACAACAACAACAACAACAAATCCTATATCGAAGTCACAAATCAGTTTCTTCATGCTGAATAGGGTTACAGCATAGGTTTGGCTTGACACGAGCCCTACTGACCCAACCTGTCTGGGTTGGGTTGACGGGGTCCTCAAGTCGGGTTAGGGTTGAAAAACTCCAACCCCATTTGAAATCAGGTTGGATTCAGGTTGAGCAAATTCAGTCGGGTTAGGTTGGGTTGGGAATCACATGTATTTGGGTCAAGTTGGATCAGTTTAGGGTAGGGTTGCAACTTGGGTGAAAAACACCCATAGTTTGGCCAACCTGAGTTCAGGACAGGTTGGATCAGGCTGCGAAGGTCCTCACGTTGTGTTTGGGTTGAAAAACACCAACAGATTTGAATCAGGTTGGGTTCGGGCTGAGCAAATTCAAGTCGGGTTGGGTTTGGGTTGGGTCCTCTTAAGCTGGGGTTGACCCTCAACCCAACCCGCCTGAGTTGCACCCCTAGTTTAGGGTTGAGTATAGAGGAATTCAGGTTGGGTTTGGGTTGGTCACCTTGGGTTAGAAATAGGGTTGGGTCCTCTCAAGGTCAGGTTGGGCTTGGGTTGTCCCTCAAACTGACCCAAACTGCCCGAGTTGCACCCCTAATGCTGAAATACTGTTGAATCTATCTGATTCATGTTCAGCAAAGAAGATGCATAAGCATAAAAATGGCTGTCCAAACTACACTTCTCATCTCTTCAAGAACATATGAATTGACCAGGCCTTGCAAAACTATCACAAAATTCATCAGCATTGATTTTAACCATTCTTGTAGAGAGAAAAATCACGTATATATGAGGGAAACGATGTTGCCTATATATCATCTAAAGACGGAGATAATTGGCCCACCTGTGAAGCATGTAATTCAACCCAACAAGAAACAAAAACCATTCAGAAAGGGGCTGAATTAACCTTTTGGCTTTCGAGATGCTATACACAGATAACCCAGATATAAACATGCAAACAGGGTGTGGCATGTGACTCCATGTCTCCAAAATCCAGGACATGGACATACCAAACCGACATGCTGCTACCTTGAAAAGATTGTTGAGAGTTGATGAACCTAGCATGAAAGGACATATTTAAACTCTATCACACAACAATCCTAGTGGTATCTGCAGCCGTTATCAATTGATGCCATGTTGCTACATTGGGCTTTGCACAAGCAAACATCTGGGTATCCTAGGTTTTATGGGAAGACTAGAACCTTTTTTCCAAAACTTGAGTACATATGAAACCTGAATTAGAGCAAGGGCCTGTTTGGATTGTGGAAAAGAAAAGAGAATGGATAACTTTTCCTGTGATGGGACATTAAACTGTTGAAAATGGCAAAGGAAACATTGGATTTCAAAATGCAGTCATTACCCAAACAACATAGTCAATGTCTGACACACAAAACCGGTGACTTTTCTGAGAGCTTTACTTGGATTTTCACTTGTTATCCAAACAAGCACCCCAAAATGGAATCCACGGGAATCCATGCTCATGCGAAATCTTGGGAAATCACCATTGGATAATCATTACAGTTTTCTTTTCTTTTTCCACTATTCAAACAGGCCCTAACTTGAACAACTTCAATATCTGCTTTTCTCAGAGAGAGCAAGACTTGTGGTTGTTTGGATGTTTTAAGTACTTTAAGCAATTGAATCATACAACAAAGGAAATGATACGTTCAATCAGGAATTCCATGTAAAGCAATTGTAGAAAGTACACAAAGCAATTGTAGGTACACAAACATGGCGAATGCATGACAAATAAATCCGAGAGCCAACCTTATCTTCTTCAAACGCTCTAAACTGTCCCTCAGCATAGCATCCAATGCATTGAAAACAGCCTGCGGATCTCTATTGTCCTCATAATCATCCTTCCTTTTCAAAAACAAATCTTGGGTTCTAATCCGGTAAGGTTCCTCAGCAATCAACATCAGATTTTCAAGCACAGAACTCGAGATGTCACCATCCCTACATAAGCCAATTCAGGGGAAAAGAACATATCAAATATCACAACTCATGGAAGAAAAACAAAAAAGAGATGAAACGAATTACAATTAAAAAGCAAAGCAGAAATCATGACAAATGCCATTTAAGGAAACCCAAATCAGCGATCCCAAGAAATTGAAACTAAATCAGGAATCATGAAAAGAAATGCATTTAAAAATACTCCTGATCAGATTCACAAAACCATCACAATTAAAGAAAATCCAAAACGTAAATAAGAAAATCATCCCAACAAAAGAAATTTAAAAAAAAAAACCCAACATCAAAAACAACAAGAAATTGAGAAAATAAAACTGCCTTCAGAGGAAGCATTGATCTAAGTTGAAGCACAGTAACATACAGAAAATAATCATTTTCAAATTGTGATTGTGTCCATTTTAAGTTGGATTTTAAACATAAGGGTGCATTTGGATGCACCATTGAAATCTTATGAAATTACCTGATTCACTAAAGAGGAAATGACTAAATGCAGTTTTAGCCAGCAATAGCCCCACCACATTCATCACAACGTACTAGAACACAAATCCCCATTACAATTACAAACTGAAAGCGCGTTTGATTGTCAATGTGAATTAGAATTAGCACCGCCACCACATTATTCATTCGCTCTTAATTTAAATTAGCCATTGCAATTCAATTCCATCGAGCACCCAAACGCACACTACTAACATTTTCCAACCAAAAAAGATGGAAACAAAAAATGAAATCCTTCGTATCCACACCTTTGCAACCAAAGTCAATTGCACATCCAAACACATAGTACAAAAAAATAAAAAATAAAAAGATAAGAATTCACCAAAAATCAAATTTTAAAACAAAAATCATTTCAGAAACCAAGAAAATACTACCAAAAAAAAACACAAATTAGAAATCATGAAAAAAATAATAAACCAAATAAAAAATTTTAAATCGAAATACATTCGAAAATGCTTTACTCAAAAAAAAATAATAATAATAAATAACGACATATTGAAGTGAAGACAGATCCGACCTTTTTCCTGTTTGGATGTGAGAATTATTGCAGAAAATTCTCGAGAGAATCTGACTGAATCCAAAGATGAAAGCTTGGGTGCTGACGCTTGTGTTGAAGATCCAAAAAAGGCGATGGAAATGGAAATGCTCATTTGCAACGAGAAACTGAAAAATAATTCAAATAATGCATTAAAAATTAATAAAAAAAAAATCGCATTAAAAATTCAATAAAAGATCGACAAATGATTTTTTCTTACCACCATTTGAGATTTTTCTTTCCTTTTGGGGGGGTATTATTTCATTTCGAGCTTTTTCCTTCGGAGGGCTGACTAGAAACCCTAGATGCAGGTATCTGTTACAGGCGGAGGAATTGTAGGGTTCTGATGCAAGAAATGCGAGTGCACTCGCATCGCTCGTGTCAACGAGGCACACGTGTGTGATATTCTGAGCTGTTCATTGGGCTAATCAAAAGTGGTTAGTTGCTATTTATGAAAAATCAGGAGGGTCTGATCGTAATGTGAGCCACGGTTTGGACATTGAATTCTGAGCGTTGGTCAATTTCTCTCCTCGTTTTTTGGTTTTGGACAGTGGTGGCCCACCTGATGATCCTACTGTCTGGTTTTCAAGGCATTGCATCTTCAGAGTGGGGATCGCGTGATGAAAGGCTGGGATGTCCCACACGTGCATGCTTCTCGTCTCCATCTATGAGGCGAATGCAAACACAGACCGTTGATATGGTAGTGGACTGCTGGCTCTTGGATCAAGTTGTCCAAAAATAAGGCTTGTGACGGCACACGTGGCAGGATGATCGGCTAATCAAGACCTTCCATCGAGTGGGCCTTACTGTGGATGAAAAACAGCCTATTTGAGTTCCTGGAAACTATGAAAGGTAATCAAGACCTTCCATCAAGTGGGCCTTACCTTCCATCGCCTCCCTTTACTGATTATCTTATGATTTTTTCTTCTGTGGACCCTTATTCTGCTTACAATTTATGAATTTTTTTCCATAAAGGCTATGAGGTTTGGGCTTTGCATTAATATTAAAAAAAGGTGTGCAAGCATAAAATCAAAACTGGGCCTGGCAACAGATCGCGTTGATCCGTGTTCGTGTCCTGTCATGTTAAAAGAAATTTCACCCAAACTCAGGCCCGTTAACTAACGGGTCGAAATCTAGAAACCCAAATCCATTCATTTATTTAACATGTTACCGTAACCTTACCCGTTTAACCTATTAGGCCAATCTACTCATCACCGTTGATGAGGACAATTGATAGTCTGATCCAACATACAGTAGTGGTCTACCTTGTGGGCCCATTCCATCACTAGAAACAATAGGATTCACTCATGAGATGGGCAAGAATCACTTGTATTGCATATAATGGAGTGCCAGGTTCATAGGTGGGCCATGGTTTGGTGATATAGACCATTATGTTAACGGGTTAAACGAGTTCATGGCTGAAACACTAACCCGACCCGTTATGTTAACGGGTCTTAACGGGTCAATCCTTTAGTAACCCAACATGATAAAGCTAGACCCGAACACTGGTTTTTTCGTACCGGTTAACGGGTCATGTGGAATTTTGTCACGCCTAATCAAAACTATCTGTAGAATGGATGAAAGAAAATTACTAATCAGATACTTGGGAGTTCCCTTATTCTCTGCTAGCCTTCATATTTATGACTGTAAGCATTTGATTGACTGCCTTAATAGAAAGCTTGGTAGATGGACCGCGGCCCTCCTCTCTTTTGTTGGTAGATTGGAACTTGTTAACTCCACCATTTCTGGCCTCCACATCTTTTGGTCTCATGCATTCTTATTGCCTGAAACTTGTTACATTCTTATTGATGAACGCATTAGGGATTTTTTATGGGGCTTCTCGCCACTTCATACTATTAGTTGGGACTAGATTTGCAAGCCCAAATCAGAAGGCGGCCTTGGTATAACTCCCTTGGAAGTTTCTGCCAAAGGGTACTTGCTAAAACAATTTTGAAAAATCACTTGCAAATAGGACAACTTTTGGTCAAGTGGGTCCGTGAGAAATATATTGGTGCTGCATCTATTTGGAATGCCAAACCCCTCGTAATGCCTCCTAAGCTTGGCACAGTATTCTCAGTGTTTGTGACATTGCTAAGACCCACACTAGATTTTCTAGTGGGCAATGGGCAGTCAATGGACTTTTGGTTTGACCCTATGGTTGGGGAATTTTAGTCTTTTTTATCGCTTCAGTCCTTCTGCCATTCACGGTCTGGGTTTGGGCATTAATTTTTTTGTTAGTATCCTAATTCATGATACCGAGTGGCAATTCTCCTACCCCAGCAACCTTACGCTAGCTAACTTATTATAAGAGATCAAGCAGCATCAGATTGTTCCGATTAATGATGAAATTGTTTGAACCCTCTCCCCAAATGGCCACTTTACCTTTGCTTCTACTTTAAAAGCATACAGGCTTAAAAACACTCTGCCGCCCTGGTGGGACCTCTTATGGTTTAGTGGATTTATCCCAAAGCATTCCATTGTTGCCTGGATGGCTTTACTTAGGAAGCTCAAAACCAAGGACCCGCTTCATTCTATCAACATTATTGATGATACTGCTTGTGTTTTTTATCAAAATAATTTTAAGTCTATTAATTACTTTTTCTTCTCTTGTAGATACATTAAATGGGTTTAGAGTAAATTGCATGCTAAACTTTCTATCTCACATTTCCATCACCCTACTATTCATGATTCAATTGCATATCTTGTGGAAAGCACAACAGATCTCATTTGTTCCCTCCTCAATGCGCTCGCTTTCTTGGCTCTTATGTGGAATATTTGGAGAGAGAACACAATCGCATATTTAATCATGAAACTTTCTCAAAAGAGACAATTTTTAAGAATATCATTTGAGAGATAAGGGCTAGGGCTCTTTTTTTTATTGGACCTTCCATAGTGGCCAAAACCCTTAATATTATTTATGTTGCTTGGGATTTTCCTACAACCCTAACTTTTAACCCTGCCCTCATGTTCGCCATCCTATTCAACATTCCAGGCTGGACCCTAAGTGGACCTTAGCATGCACTGGGATCTCTCCTTCTGGAGTTGGGCTTTTTTGCTACTCTCCTAATGCTTTTTCCATTTGGGGAATTGTCTCCGAATATAGCACTCAAGGGACAAGGGATAGGTGCTTGCAAACGTTAAACTCTGCCTTACTTATTTTGTCTATTAATTACCGTGTAGGATCTAGCATTTTAGTGGGTAATGAACAAAGCTCTCATGCCATCAAAGACTTGTCAACCTCTTCATGGGAGATGCACTTATTTGCCAAGAAGTTGCACAATTTTGTTACAACAAACAACTGTTGCATTGAAATCATTATGAATCATCTCAAAACAGCTCTATCTACTTTGAACGGCATTCCTTTGCAATGCTGGCCAAATTCATAACGGGGATTGAGATAGAAAATTTGTTGTGATGCCCCCTTTTGTCCATTTCTTGTGCCGTAATGTGGGTCGGTTCTTTTTTGTTCTCTTAGGGGGGTGTTTGGCGCACAAACTTAAGAGGGATTAAGTGGAATGGAATTGCATTTGGGGCGTGCCAATTATATGCATTGTTTGGAGAGGTTGGGATTAAGTGGGATGAATTGCATTTTGTCCCACCTGAAATCCCAGGCTTGAGCGTTGCTTCCCGCGTTATATATATATATATATATATATATATATATATATATATATATATATATATTAAATGTGGGTTAACATTAACAATTTCTGTGGGTCCCACTATGACATTTGGACTATATCCACACCGTCCATCTATTTTTTGAGATCATTTTTGGGTAGGTAGATCCAAAGTTCAAGTGGACCCTACCACAAAAAGTAGTGGGGATTAAACGCCTACCATTGAAACTTCTTGTGGGCCACACAAAAGTTTTGCGTGAAGTTGATATTTGTGTTTTCCCTTCACACTGGTCAGTTTGACCTTATGAATGGGTTGGATGGCACAACTTTCTATTCAAGCTGGTCAAGCTGATATCTGTGTTTTCAATGGTAGGAATCGATGTTCCCACTACTTTATGCTGTGTGGTCCACTCGAGCATTGGATCTGCTTGATTTTTTAGAACATGCTCTACAATGATCTAAAAAAATTGATAGATAGTGTGGATATAACAAAAACACTATGGTGGGGCCCACAAAACCCATGTGACATTAACACCCCCGCAAGATACTCCTCTATTCTAAACGCGTGTGGGATTCCACAAATCCGACGACAATCCACTAACATGAGTAATTATTACTTATTTCAAATCTTATGCCACAAAATCTCCCTTAATCACTCCTAAGCCCATGCACCAAACATGTCCTAGGGGTTTTTTTCCTTTTTACTGTATATTTTTCAGGCTTTGCTCTGGTTAGTAATAAGAGAATTTTCTTGCTTGCTTTCCAAAAAATAAAAAAAATGAATAAGGGATATGATTGTCCGATAAGTATCATTTTCAAATGCTGCCGCGGCTGTCTATATGGACGGTCTCGTTTGAAATATCTACGTCAAAATAATAATAATAATAATAATAATAATAATAATACTCTGTCAAAGTGTATTGGATGATACAAAGGCGGACACTTCTCTTACAAGTAAGGGTAGCAATGGGGGGAGGGCAGCTCCGGCTGGCTTGAGTGGGCCCGCCATTTAAGGCAGGGCTTGGGTCCAGGCCCTAAAACTCCAGAGGGATGGGGCCAACTTGAAATCTAAGCCCAGCCCAAATCCGGGCAAATTATCAATGGCCCTGCTAGCCTGTTGGCTTGATCAATCATCAAGTAGGTCACGGTTGTATAAAAAGAATGGGCAGTTTTGAAGGAAATCGGATTGCCTAGTAAACTCTATTGGGTGCACTGTGAATGTATGTGATTTATCCACGCCATCTTTCCATTTTTCCAGCTCATTTTAGGGGTTGAGCCCAAAATTGAAGTATATCCACAGCTCAAGTGGACCACACCACAGGAAACAGTGGGAATAATGAATTCCACCTATTGAAACCTTTCTAAGGCAAACAGTGATGTTTTATTTGTAATCCAGCCTGTTCATAAGATCATACGGACATGGATGAACGGAAAACACAAATAGCATCTTGATCAAAAACTTCTGTGGCCCCAAAGACTTTTTCAACGGTAGATGTTCAATTCACACTGTTTCATGTAGTATGGTCCACTTGAGCTTTGGATATGCTTCATTTTTTAACTCAAGCCCTAAAATTATAGGTAAAATGGATGGACGGAGTGGATAAAATACATAAATCATGGTGGCCCCCACAGAGTTTGCTTAGTAGGCAATCTGCTTCCGTTTTAGCATTTTAAGGCCAGAGCTGGGGCTAGGGGGAAAGGTCTTTTTAGCCCAATCCCAGCTAAGGCTTGTGGAACTAAAGGGCTGGGCTAAGGCTAACCCCAGCCTAGCCCAGCCCAGCCCCACCCTAAGCTGGTCCATTGTGACTCATACTTAAATGTAGCTCAAATCACACGCATCAATTTCGATGCATCATAGAAAAATTTATGTCTATTTGATTTTCAGACCATTAGATTGATGAACATCTATTGGACGAATGAAAAATACCAATGGTCCTTCTTTAAAAAAATGATACTATGGAAAAATATGATGACTCATAAACACACACACTTGCTAATTATAAACTAATGTAACTTATAGTATATATGTAAGTATATATAATGTAAGTATATATAGTATATATGTAACTTATCTTATGAAAATGGCCATTCCACGTCAAATACTGGGAATTGAATGCCGGGCGATGACGTACTCACACAAAAGTGGCTTTTTTATACTAGAATGGGTACTTGAACCCATGACCTCGTGTTGAAACTCTTATGAATCTATCAAAAAGGCATGCCTAAAGACCCACCGGCCAGCCCTCGCATAAATATTCAATTATCGGTCGTATGGAAGGCAATTTTGGATGGATAGGATCATCCGATCTATGTAGACTGTGAACCATTTGTAGAAGAGTCAGCCAGAAAGTACGGGTGGTGGTTCATTTGTCCCAATCTCCATAAGACACGTGGCCCATTTATGGCCATTGGAGCCATTCAGCTAGTGGGCCTCACACCAGCCAACTATAACTTATTAAACAAACGAATCTCATTTGTGTTCAATGCTAGTCGTGCTATCATCATAGAGTAGGCCCATTGCCCATCTTCATTGTGACTTTGCCTCAATTAAGCCCATGGGCCAGGGGACCCAACTAGCCAGATGAGCTCGACCCAGCTATGGACTGGTCTTGGGCCTGGCATGCATGGTGACCCAACCAGCCTGATGAGCTCAACCCAGCTTCGGACTGGCAAGCATGGTGCAACCAATTTTCAGCGCTGAAGTCATTTTACTTTTCCGGACTGACCAAGCTGGGCATGATTCAACTTCATATGTTACTTTTCCCCTCCTAATATCCCACAAAAACACCATTCTAATCCTTAATTAGGCAAAACCATGGATCCTGAATGTAGACCGTTGGTTTCATTACTCTTATATTTCTCTGTGCATGCATGGCCCACTGATCAACGGTTAGATTAGGAACATTCAAGTGAGAAACAGGAATATATATGATGTCGACCTATGTGGGGCCCACCGTGATGTGTGATGGACATCCATCACATTAATCATATGCAACCTTTCGTGTTAAGCCATGGGCCTAAAAAACAGACCAATCCATGATTTAGGTGGGCCACACAATAAACAACAGTTGAGAGTGGATGTTGACCCATTCAAACATTCATGATTGTTTATAGGGTCCACTAAGACGTGGTTCAAACATCCAACCCATCCATTTTGTGTGTTCTAGTTGGATGAGGGGTCACACCAAATTTCAGACCATTCAAAAACTCAAGTGGCCCCGCTAAAAGCTTTAGATGTTTTAGGCATGATTTCAGATATTGTGGACCTAAGTACCGGATACAGTTGATTTTTTGCACATTCCATATCCTATGGGGGACCTACCAAATGCACAACATAGATGTCCATCACATATCACGGCGCTTTTTTTTTTTTTTTTTGAACGCACCCCGAAACGCTACAATGGGTACTCGGACCAGGCACACTACAATGGGTACTCGGACCAGGACCTTTTTTTTTTATTTTATTTTATTTTATTTTTGTTAGTCATGCAACGCACCTACCATGTTAGCTGCACAACGCACCCACTCACAAGGTTAGTTACACTATGCACACATACACGAGTGCAGTTAGTGTGTCTCTTTAGCGCTCCAACTTGAACCTGAGACCTTAGTGTTTAAACTCCTGCAAGTCTACCACTAAGCCATGAGTAGGGACAAAAACAAACATTACGCTTATTTGATTACCAGACTCAAATTAACGGATAGTTATTGGATAGTTAAAAAATTGAAAAATATCCAAGAGTACTATTTCCACAGAGAAGTTAATATGTGGGTTAATATATGCCACGTGTACAATTTCTAAAAACCGTCATATGAGCCGAGTATTGTATTACTCCTGAGTAGGAATTTTATCAACCTTCGGGCCTGATCGGATAAGAGGTTGGATCACAACGACCAGCCCTGTGGTTATGACTTTAGGCCCATTGCCCAATATTTCAAGCATTGTAGCATACATCAAAGAAGTCAAATATCCGTGCAAGCTATTTATATCTTTCATGGTATTACAGCAGACAATCAACCAATCAACCATGCACTTGGGTGTGCAAGCTATTTATATTTTTCATGGTATTAGAGCAGACAATCAACCAATCAACCATGCACTTGAGCATTCATAGACAATCAACCATGCACGTGATGATTGTGAGCATTTATCGGGTGATAATCCACTAAGAGAGAGAGATTAGTCACTGGAAAAACCCATGTACACGTGACCAACAGTCCTTGCTACAATCTCATCCGTCGATTTCATCGCATACTTAACAAATTTCTCTCTAAGCCCTGTGTATGGATTACTGAGTTTAGGCTTATTTCTCTCTACAAAGAGACGCCACTCAAATGACCATTTTTGAGACTGTGGGCCCATATGGGTCGGACGATCACGTCATAGTTAGATGAACCTTCGAAAAGCTCCGGCCGTTCCTTGGTAAGTTCTAATTACTAACCCTAACCCCACTCCAATCCCTAAGCACATCCCTAGGCCCAGGCCCATCCCTACCCTGACCCCTGCATTGAACCATGTGACCTCTTCTTCATCCTCGCCCGCGAACATTTCGGTCTCTTCTTCCTCCTCTTGGTGGGCATTTTCATCTAATTCCTTTGATTTCTTCTCTCCTGTGTCCTGTAAAAATGAAGAAGCTGTTGTAAGCTTCAATATGGATATGGTAACTAATTTTTTAGCCATCACCATAGATATAAGACCCTGCCACTTGGACTGATTCATCGGCCGACCCAATATTTACAATAAAGACTCGTGGTACTGAAGTGGTTTCGACTCAGCTGTGTCCGACTCGGATGATTTGTCAACCCTCAACTAGGAATGAGCTTGCTTGTAACAAGGAATATAGAACTGACATGGTCCAATGATAATGAGTCCTAGATCCTCTCCTCAGCTTTAACAGGGTTTTTCTGTTTGCCGATGACCTGATTGGTCCAGCTTTGCACTGACATTGTCAGCATTGCTGCATTTAATGCCATCGGTGATGACATGTGCTGAGCTGGACCAATCAGACGTTGGCAAACAGGAAAACCCTGTTAAAGCCGAGCAGATAATCTGGATTCAATGATAACACACCACGTGTCCTTGGAGAGATGTGGGCCCCACTATCAGCACACAGATTTTTCTTTTTATTATGGCTCCATATCTGAAACGCTCATTAAAAATATGATCATTGATCAATAATGTCAGTGTTACATAGGCAATTCATGTCCCTCAACTATTAATATAGAGAATTATACTAGTGTTTGAAAACTCGAAGAACTTGGACTCAACTCAACCAATTGACTCAACCAAATTTCATCAAGACGCAAGAAGCAGCTCATGGGCACTAGAAATTCTGCTCAGAACAAAAAAATTCTAGATAGAAGGTTGGCCCCACCTCGTGGTGCACATGGCAATCAATTATGGTGATGAGGACTGTAGATCTAGTGGGCCACCATGTGGATTGGTTATAAGCCAAAAATAGCAGTTATCAGACAACTCAGACCATCCAGTTGTTGTGACTTTTGCTGGTTGAATATGGGACGCTGTCTGTTCGATCTTTTTTCGGCCCAGTTGTTGGATGGCTAACACAGACCAAAACCCCTACTTTGTGGTACATGGCCTATTCACACGATGGCCCACCAGAACAAGAGTCCTGCTCACCAGGCTTGCGGCGTGTGCCTCAGGGATGGAATTATATATGCAGCTACCTGCATATTAAAATTCTGGAAAAAAAAAAAAAAACAATATCGGTCACCCACTTAGGAATTCTGAATCTTAAAAATGTTTCACATGTGATGTGAGTCTATATTTCTCTATTAGAGGAATGATCACATACAACTGGTTGTATCACATACAGTTGTTTTTCAATGGTTAGCAGATGGTATCGCTCAGTGTAGTGTTGAGTCCCACCCAACGAGTGGATCGTCCTGATTTTCTTACCAGGTAATTATCATGATGATCGAGGTTCACCATTGCATGGATAAGATATTCTAAATATGTGACAAGTTGGCAGAAAAAGAGGTATCTTATAAGCTTGCATCATAGACTAGTAGTTGGGGGACCTGTGGTCTATACCCCTCTTTTTAGTGCATTCACATGCAGCAAAATCATGTGGAGAGGAGAGAAGGCAGAAGGTATGGGTGTGGCTACATGCAGCCTCCACATAGAGAAAGAAGGAAGAAGGCAGTCTCCTCTTTTCCAATGTTGTGGCGCATGAGTTTTAAATTTACTAGTTTTTCAGCTAATATATTAACTTTAGCTGGCTCAATAGATGTATAGATTGAATGTCAGAGTCATTACTACAAGCAAAGCCGTGTGTAGAGTTGTACACCAAGCCAAATCGAATCGAGCTGGGCCTATCTCAGCTCAGCTTGATCAACAGACAATCCTTGCTCGAGCTTGGCTTGACTTAGCCTTCGACTTGGAATGGCATGCTCGGCTTGGTTCGGTCGAACTTTTAAGCCGAGTTCGAGCCTAGAAAAAACTAAAATTTAAATAAGCCTAGCCTAAAATATTTCAAAATTTGGGCCCAAAGGCAGCCTAAGGCCCATTGACACCCTCACTTGCTTTTATAAAGAGTTTTCTCTCTCAATCATTTGCTCTCTTCCAATGTGGGACGAAACAACATCCCTTTTCAACCAGTCTAGTTGAGTCGAACTCAAGCCGAGTTGAGCCGAATCAAACCAGGGTCAATTTAAGCTTGGCTCGAAAACCCTCAAGCAGGAACAAAAAAAAAAAAGAAAGCTCAACTCGGTTCAAATTCAGTGTTCGAATCGAGCCGAATCAAGCTAGTTCGAACCGAGTCTAGCGAGCCAACTGTGCTAACTCGGCTCGTGTACAAGTCTAGCCCTGTTGCAACATATAGGCTCTTTAATAATACGCTTCCTGCAGGCCAATCCTGAGGAGAAGTTGAGCAGATTACTCACAGAAAAGATTTGAATGGACAAAAATGCCCTGCTGTTAATTTCAAGGGCTACATGCCCAAAAACAAAGTTTAAGAGGTCTCTAACCAATTAGGGCTAAAACGTCCAAAAGCTAGTGCCACTGGCCCATTGTATATAAAAGATGTAGCACCAAAAGTTGATAGTATTTTACAATGAAAGCCAAAAAGAGAGTAGTGCAAAACAATAAGGTGTTAAAAATCATTTTGCATATTTTAAGAAAAGTCTCCTAAAATGTTAAAAAGGAGCAGCCAACATAGACCGTTGATGGTTGAGAATATCAGCTATAAATATATATAGTGGTCTCCTACATAGAAAAAAAAAAAAACATAGATTTCATACCATCATCGCTGCCGTCATCTTGGTCGATCTCCTAGTAATTTGGGGTCCGCTTTTGAATGGTTGTGGGTGTGGCTACGCCCAAATAAGGAAAAGAGGGTCTTGGTACTTATGAGTATGGTTGGTGCTCAAATGGCCAAGTTAGGAGAATTGGGTCATAGAAGAACTTACGAGCATGGTTGCTTAAAAGACTTGGGGACTCGGAGCTTGACCAGTCTTGAGTTGGTCGAAGGTGAATTAGGTGACTTATCTAGGTGACTCGTGGTGTCGAACCGGATTAGGTCTGACCAAGTCAAAGTTGACACAAACAAGTTGTATGTGGCTCATCTTAGTCTCAAAACCATGCATGTGTATGATCCATATTAGGTTCCACATCCCACACATGCACACTCTGCACGTGTGGACAAGAAAGGCCAACTTTTCCCACGGTGAAGTGATTTCTAGTTTAAGATTAGAGAAGTGTTAAGCTTGCTCATGGTCTTGCATTCTTTTCTCTTTGTGGCTCGGATTTCAGCCCAGTGCATTGAATATTATCACCGTTAATTTCATCCTTGATCTAGTTGCATCACTGAGATATTTCTACCAGGTTATAAAATGTAGCCAGTACTTATACATGACTGTCCAAACCTTGGGCCTTGCTTGGGAAGCAATGTTTGCCCATAAATTTCAACTAGTGGGCATGGCACATGCAATGCACATGAAGAGATGAGAGAGAGAGAGAGAGAGAGAGAGAAGGAGAAGGGTGCGCTTGGACAAAGAAAGAGGAATTAGAGTGACCCAAAGATGGTTTCAATTGTGGTGTCTCATCCCCAGTGCTTCTGCTGTTTTGGTCTATTCGAGTTTTAAATTTGCTTCCTTTTCCTTTGGATCACATTCTTAACATGAGATGCCACACTGATGTAGGAAATGGATGTCACACAAACATCATGGTGGGCCCACTGATGTATGAAATGGATGTCACACAAACATCATGGTGGGCCCCACACACAAGGGGGAGAGAAGTGCCATAACTACTGGCAGAAAAGAGAAAATGAGATACAGTTGAAGAAGCAGAGGTACATTCCTAACAACTCTTCCACTGATTAATTGCATGGGTAAAATTGTCCATAGCTACTTGTCTTATCTATGGTGGTCATAAAGGGATGGCCCTAGCCGTCTGACTGGCCGCCATCAAATAGTTGAAGGGAATAATGGTTAATGGTCCAATAAAGCCCACAGTCGACCCGGTGGTTGAAAATTGATTGATGATCAAGTCAGGTTGGCTTGTAGGGTTTCATGTTGGCTCATGTCGTTTGGTATAGATGATCAAGTCAGGTTTGGTATAGAATTTAAAATAGAGACCATGGGTCAGGTATGGGGGTTGACTACTTAAGCTGCATTACCCACGGATCGGGTCTACACCTGCATTTTGAATGTGGTGGTGATATCCTCCCCACTGTAACACTGAATCCAGACCATCAAGTCGTGAGTCCCATTGCAGATGGAGCATATATCTTTAAATCATACCAAGTACCCTCGAATTCTAACCATCTTATAGCCCATCTGATTAATAGCTATCCAATGAATGGTTAAAAGTCATGCAACCTAACCATTTCAATCTCTTTTTCGATTCCCGCATTTAAAATCCCCACACCTCACCCCCAAAAAAAAAAAAAAAAAATCTAACAAATAGATGGTCCTGAAAATATATAAAAAAAAATAAAATAAAATTGTGGGTGTGTTTGGTTGCACCAAATATCATGATATTTCATAATTATAAAATCACACTAATTGGGTGAAAACCTTCACGATATTTCATGAAATTTGGTGCAACCACACCCACCCTAAAAAATAAATAAAAACACAAAATGAATGTCAAAAATCAGATAAACCGCCAAAACAAGCAAAATAATAATAATAATAATCTACATGAATAAAACTACATCAACCATTTGAGTAATGCAACATTGCAACCAATTAAAACCCAGAAAAAAAAAACCAAAAATAGAAAATGGCAAGAAAAAAAAAACTCTAAAAACCAATGATAAATATTAAAAAAAAATGCATGTGAAAAATCAGATATACCACAAAAAATTAAAAAATCTACATAAATTAAAATAATTGAACTGACCTTGCAATTATCAATGGCCATTTCATCTCCTTCAGGAATGCAATCCAAACCTTTCAATCTCCTCTTCAATTCCACCACCCCATTCAAAAGAAGAGGCCTCCGTAAACTCCTCCCTGCAAAATAAACATCCACTAATCCTCCATTAACTTCCTTAATCCCACCCTCCCTACACTCCATCACCCACATCCAATCTCCAGCAGCAGTCCCACCTTTCCCATCATCTCCCACCCTCCTCACAACCCCAGCAACAAGGGCAGCTGACCCCCCTACGTGGCCCACCTCAAAAGGGAGGGATGGCCCACTGAACTTGATCCTGTCAGTGTTAACATAGATGGACTCTGACATCAATGCATCTGCCCTGTGCCTGTTTAGAGATCTTGAGATTTTCTCACTTGGGTCGATCTTCAATCCATTCAATTGCAAACAGGTCTTGGGATCTCTTGCTGGGAAGGTGATTTTCAAGGTCTTCTGCATGTCTGAGGAGCTGACGGCTCTGATGTATATGACCCTTATTTCAAATGCTTCTTTGTGGATTTCAAGAGGTCTGTGACGGATCATAGAATTGCAGGTGGGTCTCAGAGCATCTGATGTTGGTTTCATAACTTCCATGGCTAGAATTAAAAGGCTAGAATAATTTTTTTTTTAAATGGGGGATGAGTTTTTTAAAAACAGTCTGGAATTAAGTATTGGACCTTTTTTTCTTTTTCAAGAAAATAGGTATTGAAATTTGGCTAAAATTGGTTGTTTTGAGCTATTCTCTTAGAAAAAGAAGATGGGTTTTCTAAAACAAGCTGAAATGGAAGTTTTTAAGGGATCTGATCTTAGTTTTGTACCTTCCATATCTTTTTTTTTTTTTTTTTTTAAATATAAGATGAAAATAGGAGATGGGTTATGCAAAACAATCAGAAATGGAACTCTTCACTTTATTTTATTTTTTTTTATTTTCCTTCAACAAAGCAGATACTGAAATTTAGCTAAGATTGGGTTGTTTTGAGTTATTTCCTTAGAAAAAAAGAGACGGTTTTCTAAAACAATCTGAAATTTAGAATTTTTAGAATTTTTGAAATTTAGAATTTTTAACACTTGAAAGGTGTTAAAAGTTACAAAATTTAGAATTTTTGCTAGAAAATGTATATCGAAATTTGGCTCAAATAGCTAGTTTGGAGCTGTTTGTTTAAAAAAGGAAGACGAATTTTGTAAAACAAGCTACAATGGAAGTCATGAAGGATGCTCACGTTCTAAAAAGATGAATTTTTTCAACAAAAATGTTTTGAATTTGGCTAAAATGGCATATTTTGAGTTTTTCTGTTTGAAGAGGAGATGAGTTTTTGTAGAAGAAGATGGAAATGGAAGCTCAGATAGTCCTCTTGAACTAAAAATCTCGCAAAAGGTGCGAAGGTTTTTGGAGGAGGAGAAGGTATTGAAATATCAAAATTTTGGACTGAAATGTCAATATTTTAAGGAAATGTGAGTTGAAAGATGGACGAAAGCAGTCCAATTTTCCTCAAAATAGGAGTTTTTGGAATGGTGCGAGTATCGAGTATTGATTACCAAACGCACCTTTTTCTCAAGCGCCCAACATGGCGCACTGCATGTGCTGACATATAACACGTGTGATGGATCTCAGACGTCCTTTCATGTCATCAGGAGTGAACGGTCAGGAAGACATGCAATATGAATGATGCCTGTTGGTGGTTATTACTTCCCAAATACTCCATTTTTTGTACACGTGTGGCCCACTGGACTAATGTGCCTGAGGAAATTCATGCACAAGGGACGGTAAAAAGGGTAAGGTAATCTCGTGAATGTATTGGATTCGTCACACGTGTATGACATCTCTGTTTGGCATTGGATTTTGATGGCGGTTCTTACTTCCTTGAAACGTCCACTTCTTGGGGGGCCCACATGGAAGATGGACGTGAGATACTTGAATTTTAAGGATTAAACATAATGATAACATTGAGTGAACGGCTAAGATCGATTGTAAGTGTACAAGGTTTGTTAATGTTGATGCGTTTCCATTTAGCGCTTGAATATCGAGCATGGGTATTGAGCATTCCAGGTTGCAGAAATGAAATTGCCATGGTATAGGACACGTAGAAGACGTCCTTAAATCACATCAGTTCCCTTTACCTCTGTCACGATGCACCACCAGCGTTCGTCGCCATCTATAAGGGCCTACATTTTGAGATGATCTGGTTATTTGAACCGTCCATATTCTCTTTACTACTATAAGACTATAAGGAAAGTACCGTCTCATGATCTTAACCTTGATTTTTAGAGTTGAACTTGATCCATTGAAATTTTCATCTACAGAAATTAATGGTCAGAATAATCTTTTTAGCCTAAGTTACTTCATTTGAATTGTATAGAAAATATTCAATAACGTGGATGGTTCTGATAGCTTAAGATCTTAGAATGTGGGCCCCGCAAGCTGCGACACACACTGTATTATGAGTTCAGACGGAGGACAACCGAATTCGACACGTACAAGTCCTGCTTAAGCGCCAGAGAAATATTCCAGTGCTCTCGGAGCATTATGAGTTAATAACGCTCCTAGTTAAAATGGGCCACTAGAACAATCCAATTAATCGATCTGACCCGTCCATTAAATCAAGAACACATTTCATAGACTTCCACATAAAAGGAAAACTGATGGATGATCTAATCCATACTTAATTTGGTATTATTATTTGTACCTGCTCTTTTTTCAATCCAAGGGCATGTTTGGGGTTGCCTAGAAAATGTGATTCTTAGTAATCGTAAGCAATCCATGATGTGCCCCAACAATAGATGGATTGAATTTATGATCAGACGTTTGGATTGTAATTTCAGTGTGATATTTACATGGTAGTCCATGAAATATATGTTGGACATAATGGACAGCTTATATCAATTGATTAGACTATCTAGGTCTTCTAATACAATTAAGGGGCGTGTTTGATTTCCATTTACATAAGGTAAATACTCTATGTAATTTTGTACTTGTTGATAATGGCTGTTTTGTTTTTTATGCATTAAAACCAAGGAAGATACATATTTATTATGGAGCCAATGTGATACATGTGACTTATCCACACCGTAGTGCATATACCCAAAATCAAGGTAAATTCAGAGCTCAAGTGGACCACGCCATGTGAAATAGTAGTTTGAATATATATCATAAAAAATTATTTATGATCTCAATTTCTAATGGCGTGGGCTACGTTAGATGTATTTCATTTTTTAGGCTCATCCTCTAAAATATTCATTTAAACTAGATGTACGGCATGGATATGTGACAGGGATCACAATGGGCCCTATGAATGTATGGCCATCTTTCTTTGGAGAAGAAGTAAATACTCTCTTTGTCAAACCGAAAAAAATTATAATAATTACATATTTGCACCCATTTACCGTCATTTACACCATGTAAATGAAAATAAAACACGCCCTAAGGTGCACTAGAACTCATTGTGCTCTAAGAGCGTTGGAGCATTAATACGTGACGCATTACAAACAGGGAGGGCGGATTAGGTGAGGCCCTGCCTCCCCAAGACGGTGCGGCCCTTACAGTGGGTTGCCGTGGGGCCCACCTTGATGTATGTATTATGTATCCACACCGTCCATCCATTTTTACAGATCCTATTATGGTATTATACCAAAAAGGAAGCAGATCCAATAAGTAGGTGAACCATAACATAGGAAAAATTGGTGATTGACCATTAATGAGCCACATAAGTTTTGGATGAAGCTGATATTTTTTTTTTCCCTTCATACAGGCTCATGTGACCTTATCAACAGATTGGATGGTAAATAAACACTAAGGAAACATGGTATAGTCCACATGCTAATTGGATATGCTTCCTTTTTTGTATAATGCCCTAATATGATATGGAAAAACGGATGGACGGCGTGGATACGTAATATATACATTGAGGATGGAAACCTGGCTAGAGTCCAAAGCAATACGAAACTTCTAGCAAACTCGGGTATGTACACGGGGCGTGCCTGCTAATAAGGGGGACTTAAGAATGAGATCCGATCCGTTCATCAAGTGAGTAACCCTCTTTTAGCATTGATTCCAAAATATCGCTCAGGTAATAAGACTCAGATGGGCCACACCATAAGGGGAAAAAATGAAATATTCACATAAGTGTCTCATTTGAGTTTTTGAATAGCGCGGTTTATTCAGAGACCCTTCATCCTGGTGAGGCACGTCAGATGAACGGATCGGATGGAATATAAAAAGACACTCCAAACATCAGGCCATTCCTTGCCACACCACGTGAATTTAGAGTACTTAGGAACGATGTTACATTGTTGAGGGAATTGTGGCCCACCTAAGTTTTGTATCTGGCTGAATTTTGGTTTCTACGGTGATTAAGAGTGGGGAAACACGATCAATGGGGTGGATCAGATGCAGAGCTGACCTGGACCACACAGACGCCCCGTTACCACCACAAGTTCTGGTGGTCTATGGCTCGGATCCTCACACGTGGGTTGTTCTTGGTGTTTAGGCCCACTTGGGGTTGAGGAGCACTTAATCATGGCGATATATTGCCTGTGACCCCGGGGCTGTGTGGGGTCCACAGAGATGACCATCATAAATCCACTCCGTTCATCTGTTTTGAAGACCACAAGCAGGATAGGATTCTAAAAATCCGGTAGATCCAGAACTCATATGAGCCACACCAATAAAACAGTGGGAACATCAATCTCCACCGTTGAAACCGTCCTGGAGCTGACCATGATTTTTATATTCAATCCAAACCGTTCATAGAATTATTAACACTCAGCTAAACTATTTGAACAAATATAATCCTGACTCAAAACTTCTCTCACCGTAAGGCGTTCAATTCCCACTTGTTCGAATGTTATGGCCCACATGAGTTTTATATCTGCCTGAATTTTAGAATCCTATCCTATTGTGGTCTTTCAAAACAGATGAACGGAGTGGATTTATGATGGTCATCTCTGTGGACCCCACATAGCTCTCTGTGCCCGGGTTGCAGGCAATCCGCTCCCGCGATGCACCTGCAACTAGTGATCGCCTGCATGCTGCTGCACTAGCAGATAGTGAACGCCGATCTTTCCCATTAATTACGTTTTTGTAGAGTACCCATCCGTACCATTATAAAGGTGGGACCCACCATGAAGATCATTCATATCAAATGGCAGGATGATCCACTTACTAGATGGGCCACAGATTAATAGATACACGGAGCGGATTATCTGACTCTTTAAAAAAGAGAGGAGATAAACTGCCTCTGGAGCCATGGGATTTTCGTGCCTCCAAATTGTATACCAACCACATGATACATGTGTATGATGATCCAAACCAGGCATCATGTGATCTCATCCATTGATTAGCGTCTAATAAAATGTTGCTTTGATTGGACCACCTAATAAATGGACCTTTCTTGGAATAACGTAAGCCATCGATGATTTTTTTGTCTTTTACTGTCTATGGCCCATTTACTGTCGGAAATAATAAACTGACGGTTCAGATCTCATCCAGTTCCTATCTCATCCATGTGTGCCACACTCCCCAACAAAACAGATGCTGAGAGCAACCAGGAATGGTCATATGTCAGGCATTTTGTTTTTAGCCGTCCATTGTTACAATGCCTGATACAGTGCCTGTGGAGGGATGGGCGGTAAAGTGCCTTGATTTTCACGCCCGCTCATAGTCTTAAAACTCACCGGGTCAACTCAAAACTCGGTTGAGCCGACTTGATTCGGTGAGATTTCGAGCAGAGTTTCTGGAAATTAAACTAGACCATGGATTGAGATTTTGAGCTGAATTATTGAACAAACTGGGTCCACGGTCTGACTCGTTCTTGACTCAACGACCTGCCGTGGCTAGAACTGAGTCACGAGGTGAGCACGGTAGATTAGAGTTGTACATGAGTCGAGCCAACTCGGTTAGCTAGCCCGATTTGGCTTAGAAAAGCTCGATTTGAAAGAGGGCCATCGAACCAAGCCGAGCCTTTTTCCCTACTCAAAATGAATTTCATGTTGAATGCGAGTTAGGCCTCACTCGATTCAGCTCAGCTTGAAACTCGGCTCGTTCATAGCTCGAATCGGTTCAACTTGATTATATATATATATATATATATATATATATATATATATATATATATATATATATATATATATATATATATAATTTTAAAAAGTAAAAAGCATTAATCCTTCCCTATTTCTTTTCCTGATCCGAGTGCCACCTGCCCTTGTTTGGCCGGCGAATCTAGCCGAAAATCCTCTCTCTTTCTCTCTCGTCCGGCCACCAGGCACCGTCTTACCTCCAGCAGCTCGTCCCACTAGGCACCGTCCGACCTCTAGACGCACCGTCCGACCTCTAGCAGCCCCGTCCTAACTGCTAACTGCGTCGTTCAGTATATGAAACTTCTATATACATATTTTCAGGTTCGACTCTTAGCTTGAATTCAACTCGGAAAGCTCGAGCTCGAAATTGACTCGAATGGGCTCCATTCGACTTAAAAGCTTGGTTGAGCAAAACATGAAATTCCAACTCGATGGTGGACGCGGACTGCATACTCACCCTGCAAGTACCAATGTCGCTTCTGGTCGGTGATGTATGGGTCCACCGTAGATTTGGATGTGTCTCATTTTTTTAATCTTAAATGATCCGGAAAATTGGATGAACAGCATGGATAATACACGTACATTGTGGTGGGCCCACAGAGCATGGACCAGTCAACATGCAGGTACATGTGAATCCCTTTGCGGAATATCCGGATTTTTTTAGGGATTTTTGAAAATCATGAAACACCTGAAAGCATACGTTGCGCCTCCCAGGGGCTTCGAACTCGGAACCTCAGGCTCTAATACCATCTTAGCACCCAGTTACTCCAAAAGCATATGTTATTAGAGAATGGCTCGAAAATGTATATCAACGTATATGATAATCTTAGATCTAGATAGAAGACACTTAAAAGAAAAGAATTCCTAACTTAGAATATCCAATGCAATGTGGACCTTAGGAACCACTAAAAAATAAATCGCCACAATCCATAACTGTTGGTGGTGGGGTCCACTTGAGCTTTGGAACTGCTCACGCCCTAAAATGGGTTGGCAACACGTGTGGACGGTTTTACTTATTTTTTGGTTCATGTCTTAGTAAACTCCATGGGGCCATTGTGATGTACATGTCTTATCCACTTGTCCATCTGTTTTACAAGCTCATTTTGTGACGTGAGCCCAAACTGCATTATCAAAGCTTAAGTGGACCATATCACAGAAAACAGTGGGAATTGAATGCCGACCATTGAAAATTCCTTAGAACCACAAGTTTTGGATTAAGCTAATATTTGTGTTTTCCCTTCATTGAAGTCTTGTGTCACCTTACGAAGAGGTTGGATGACAAATAAACATTCATGTGGATTATATAAAGGTTACACCAAGGGGCATAATTATCCCCACTGTTTCCTGTGGTGTGGTCCACTTGAGCATTAGATGTGCTTCAATTTTGGGCTCATGCCCCTAAAATGAGCTGAAAAAACGGATGAACAGCTTGGATAAGACATACATCCACTGTGGGCCCCACAGAGTTTACTCAGTACGCTAATTACTCGATACGCAATCCAACCCATTACACTATTGCAATACATGACTGGTCAAATGACTAGGATCATCAGTTATGTGTTTTGTACGAAATGCCCACTAAATGGACGGCATGGATCAATGTATTTACTCAGTTCTACTGGTGTGGCAGGTGCTATTTTTTTTTTTTTTTCTGTTGATAATTTTCTTGTACGGTAAAAATAAAGGTTATAACCTGATGAACGGACTGGATTTCAAGTATAGAATGTGATAGGCCCAAAGAGCATGGGGAGCCGAGCGAGAAGCTCACTCCCACGTGGATATCTGCTGCAGACACGTGTCGATGACAGAACGGCATTATTGTTTGATGACGTGTCATCCCAGGATCGTGTGTAGCACGTGTTTCTCCTGGGGCGCTATTTTCCTGCGCTCAGACTACCGTGATAATTCACCACCTTTTTCTAGATGTGGTGAATGAGGGAATCACCACTGCCCATTGCGGCATATGCATGTACCGAAATACCTACTCTAAAGATTCTGCCTCACACTTTCTATGGGCCACACCGAGTCAACTCAAAACTCGGTTGAGCTGACTTGATTCGGTGAGATTTCGAGCAGAGTGTCTGGAAATTAAACTAGACCATTTTGAGCTGAATTATTGAACAAATTGGGTTCCGGGTCTGACTCGTTCTCGACTCAACGACCTGCCGTGGCTAGAATTGAGCCACGAGGTGAGCACGGTAGATTAGAGTTGTACACGGGTCGAGCCAACTCAGTTAGCTAGCTCGATTTGGCTTAGAACAGCTGAATTTGAAAGAGGGCATCAAACCAAGCCAAGCCTTTTTCCCAGCTCTCGAAATGTATTTCAAGCTGAATGCGAGCTAGGCCTTACTCAATTCAGCTCGGCTTGAAACTCGGCTCATTTGTAGTTATATATATATATATATATATATATATATATATATATATATATATATATATATATATATATAAAGCTCGAGCTCAAGATTGACTCGAACCCGCTCCGCTCAGCTTGAAAGCTCGTTGAGCCCAACATGAAATTCCAACTCAATGGTGGACGCGGACTGCATACTCACCCTGCAAGTACCGACATCGCTTCTGGTGGATGCTCTACGAGCCCCACCATGATGTATGTGTTTTATCCACGCCGTCCATCCACTTTTCCAGCTCATTTTAGTGCATGATCCAAAAAATGAGAAAGATGCAAATCTCAAGTGGACCACACCATATGAAAGAGTGGTGATTGAACACCCAACATTAAAAACTTTTTAGGGGCGACAAAAGTGATGGAAGAAGCTATATTTGTGTTTTTCCCTTCATCCATACATGCGTGACATAATCAGCAGGTTGGATGGAAAATGAGCATTATAGTGGACCCTAGGAACTTTTTAATTGTGGGGTTCAATTGCCAATGTTTTCCTATGGTGTGGTCCACCTGAGATTTGGATGTGTCTCATTTTTTTAATCTTAAATGATTCGGAAAATTGGATGAACAGCATGGATAATACACGTTCATTGTGGTGGACCCACAAAGCATCGACCAGTAGCGATATCGGTCTAGTGGAGTCAGCATGCAGGTACATGTGAATCCCTTTGCGAAATATCTGAATTTTTTAAAGGATTTTCGTAAACCATGAAACACCTAAAAGCATATGCTGCACCTCCCAGGGCTTCAAATGAACCTCGGGCTCTAATACCATCTTAGTAACCAGTTACTTAAAAAACATATGCTATTTGAGAATGGCTCAAGAATATATATCAACATATGTGATGGTCTTAGATCTACATAGAAGACAGTTATAAGAAAAGAACTCCTAACTTAGAATATTCAATGCAATGTGGACCTCAAGAACCACTTAAAAAAAAATTTGCCACAATCCATAACGCAGGCGCTCTAGCTCTAGTAGGTGCCATCTACTCATTTGTCTTGGAAAGTTTTGGTGGTAGGTCCACTTGAGCTTTAGAACTGCTCACGCCCTAAAATGGGTTGGCAAAACGTATGTACGATTTTACTTATTTTTTTGTTTCATGTCTAAGTAAACTCAGTGGGGCCATTGTGATGTACATGTCTTATCCACCTTGTCCATCCGTTTTACAAGCTCATTTTGTAACATGAGCCCAACCTTGGAGCATATCCAAAGCATAAGTTGACCGCATCACAGAAAATAGTGGGAATTGAATGCCTACCATTGAAAATTCCTTAGAACCATAAGTTTTGGATTAAGCTGATATTTGTGCTTTCCCTTAATGGAAGTCTCGTGTCGCCTAACGAACAGGTTCGATGACAAATAAACATTTAGGTGAACTATGGAAAGGTTACAACAAGGGGTATAATTATCCCCACTGTTTCCTGTGGTGTGGTCCACTTGAACTTTGGATGTGCTTCAATTTTCGGCTCATGCCCCTAAAATGAGCTGAAAAAACGGATGAACGAATGGCGTGGATAAGACATATACATCCACTGTGGGCCCTATAGAGTTTACTCACTACCCTAGCTTCTCAATACGACAATCCGATTACACTATTGCAATACATACTGGTCAGATGACTATGATCATCAGTTATGTGTTTTTGGACCATCCATTATATGTACGGTTCGAATCGATGCCCACTAAATGGACGGTATGGATCAATGTATTTCGCTGTCACGTGGTTCTACCAAGGGTTACAAATTGATTACGGGTACAGGTACACATAACAGAAGCATGTGGCTCGCGTTATGAGCTATTGCATGATCTAATATACGGACAAAGGATTTGGTGGGCCATCTGATGATCGGTGCCGATCATATCGACGGGAGCCAGGTTAGCGCGTGGGAACAGTGAGATTTATATGGCGACTCTTGCGAGTAGACATTGCAGCTCCTTGCTCTCTTTCTCGGACCGGACTCTTGTTCAACACTTGTTTCACGTGCACCTAAGATATTCGGGGCCCACAATGATGTAAGTGTGAGATCCTCTCCGTCCATCAGGTGAGTTACTGGACGACTAGTCCTAGAGCGTAAATAAGCTAGACAGTCATCTCAGGTGGGGCACGACACAGGCAAAAATGTGGATGGGATGCTAAGCGTAGGTTTTTGCATGGGGCTACCAAGGTTTTTTTATCTTTCATCAAACCCGTTCATCAGGTCTTCATCACTTGGATGGAGGGAATATACAAAACTCAGCAAGATATAAAAAAAAAAAACTCAGGTGGGACCCGAAGCTCGAACTTAGAGGTTTTAGGTGCAATTTTGCTCAGTTTTACTGGTGTGGCACGTGCTTTTTTTTTTTTTTTTTTTCTGTATAATTTTCTTGTACGGTAAAAATAAAGGTTATAACCTGATGAACGGACTGGATTTCAAGTATAGAATGTGATGGGCCCAAAGAGCATGGGGAGCCGAGCGAGAAGCTCACTCCCACGTGGATATCTGCTGGGCGCGACTTGGGTGAGACCCCGGAACCAGCGATGTGGGTGGGACCCTGAACATAGGGCCCACTTGGATGTATTCCTTGTAGATTGATGCCGTTGATTTGCTTTTCCGGATTATTTTATACTATGGTACCAAAAATGAAGAAGATAAAAATTTTGGGTGGACTACAACATAAGAAACACTGTTAACGACCATTAAAAACCTTCTGTGAGCCACAAAAGTTTTCTATCAATGTGATATTTATTTTTTAATATCAACGTGATATTAAAAACCTTATCAACAGATTGGATGGTCAATAAACATTACGGTGGACTCTAGGAAGTTTTTAATGGTCACAGTTGAATGATAACTTTTTCTTGAATTGTGGTCCACCTAAACTTTGCATCTGTTTCATTTTTGGGACTGTATGCTAAAATAATATGAAGAAACAGATAGACAGCATGGATCTACAAAGAATACATCCAGGTTGGCCCTATGTTCAGGGTCCCACCCACATCGCTGGTTCCGGGGTGTCACCCAAGTCGCGCCCCATTATTGTTTGATGACGTGTCATACCAGGATCGTGTGTAGCACGTGTTTCTCCTGGGGCGCTATTTTCCTGGCCTCAGACTACCGTGATAGTTCACCACCTTTTTCTAGATGTGGTGAATGAGGGAATCACCACTGCCCATTGCGGCATATGCATGTACCGAAATACCTACTCTAAAGATTCTGCTTCACACTTTCTATGGGCCACATACGGGAAACTCCATTGATGGGCCCTTCCTAACCATCAAATGAACGGCTAAAAATAAAACTGATGGTCCAAAATGAATGCGTAAATCAGATGGTGAAGATCATATGATCCGCTTCTTTCTCTAGATATGAACCATCTAGAGAGCTCCTCATACATTCTCCGATTGACAAACGTGTATGTGGCGTCTGTAGTTGACCAGTCATAACACAATAGAAATGGTGGTAAACAATCACCGTAGTCAGTCCAAATGTCTCCACTCGTATCATGGAAACGGATTGCATCCTGCCCCGCAGGGATTTGTGGGGTCCACATTGATGTATGGATTTTATCCACGACGTCCATCCATTTTTTTATATTATTTTAAGATATGAGCAGTCAAACCCAAGACTCAAGTGGACCAGACGGTGGGGATTGATCGTATCTTAAAATACTGTAAATAAATGGATGGACGGCATGGATAAAACCCATACCTCAGGGTGGACCTCACAGAGCCCCTGCCTGGACGGATTTGGTCCCGGCTGGGGCAGGACGCAACTGTAGCTTTGAGTCCAAGACAGTGACAAAACATAGTTCTCGGGAATTCATAGGGAGATTTTAAATTTTTGAGTTTTTCCTCGGGATTTTAAAATTTTAACATAAATTAAGAAATAATTTGATATTTTTAATATGTGATTATAATGAATTTTTGAAAATTTTAAATAACTTTTGGGTTAATATTAAAATGTAATGTTGAATAACTTTAGGTTAATATTAAAGATGCGATAAATTCAAAACTGCCTATATTTCAAAATATCGCTTTATATTGCGACGATTTATCGTACTTCTCGTGAAAATACATTTCTTAAGCATCGACAGGTCACAGTATTCGTGGCTGCGCTCGGAATCTAGTTGGGGCCCACCGTGATTTTTGTGAGAAATCTACGCCGTCCAACCGTTTTTGAGATCATTTTAGGTGTTTCTACCAAAAATGAACGGGATCCAAGACTCAAGTGGGCCGAAAACGTGATGATTGAACTTCCACAGTTGAAATATTCGTGGGGCCACTAAAGTTTCGAATCAGGATAATATTTGTGTTTTCAGTTCATCTCAGTAGGTATGACATTGTGAACGGTATGGATGGCATATAAACATCACTTTAGACCCCATAGAGGTTTCAATGGTAGGAATTTCCCTACTCACCTTTTCTACCCACCTTTTGCCTTATTTCAGCCTACTTGAGTTTTTGATCCCGTTCATTTTTTGTCGCAACGCCTAAAATGATCTCACAAAACGGTTGGACGGCGTAGATTTCTCACAAACATCATGGTGGGCCCCACCTACATTCCGAGCGCAGGAGATGCCTGTCAAAGGCTTTCGCAGGCAATCCGCGTCCCCTGACTCTGGGGCCACGTATTTTCATTACATCCACGCCGTCCATCAGTTTCAACAGCAGCTCATTTTAGGCAGATCCAAATCTCAGGGAAACAACGCCACTGTTGAGTTGCCATTAAAAAAAAATTGCGGGCCACGAGTTTTGGACCAATCTGATATTTATTTGTGTGGTCCCTTTGTCTAAGGTCTTTGTATGAATCCGGATCCTCTGATGAAACCAAGCAGATGACCTCTGCTGCTGCTGCTGCTCTGATTGGTAGAGCTGAGTTGGACCAACCACAGTCAGGCAGAGTTGGACCAATCAGAAAGGTGACGAGCAGGACTTCTCTGCTCGGTTTTAGCAGAGGATCCGAACTCTCTTTGTAAACTTTATCAACTCGATCGATGATAGATAAACATTCTAGTGGCTCTCAAGAAATTTTTAATAGTGGGTATTCAATCACCACCGTTCCATATAAGGCTGTTTTTTAGGATATCCCATGACTTAAGGTGATGTAGGAGAAGAACCCCATGATCAAGGGCGTGGATCATGCACCTTCCTGCGGGAGATGGACAGAAAGAAAAACAAGAGAAAACTAAGGAATTTCATATTTTGGAGTTTCAACCCAAATAGGAAATTATTATTCCCGTTTTTTACTTTCAGCCCAACTCTTAGGGCCCATCTATCATTTATGATGATCCATTCCGTCTATTTTGTAGAGCTGCTCGACGCCGAGAAAACCCAACAAGTTTCACGTCGATCCGAGTTACGGATTGATCGTGGCGTCCAAAATTGTACGAACTGTTCAAAAAGTTACGAATTCCGCCCACTGAAACTGGAGATGGTCCAGGTGGCCCACTACTACTGATATAGAGAATCTAAGCCGACCATCTTGAAGAGTACGTCGATATAAAAAAACCACAAAGTTTCGTGGCAATCGGATATGTGGATTGTTCGTATCAGCGGAAGGAAGACGGCGATGGCGTTATACAGTTTGCGCAGATTTTTCAATTTCTTTTCTAATTGTATTAGGATTCTTTTCTTCCTTTGCAAGTTAGTACTAAGTACGAATTTAGGGTTTAGTTTATTATTTAAAGCAAAGTAATTATGTTTATTTGATTATTCATTCAATTAAAAAAAAAAAACAATTATTTGGAATTAATTTCCTCTTTTTATTTTTATTTCTTCTCGTGGATTCGAGAAACACTCGGTTAGGGAGACGGTGATCGACCTACCACGTATCCCCCTGCGTTATAAGGTGACTCACTAATTGCATGGTGTGTGTGTGAGTAGAGATGTACACGAGTTGAGTAAGCTTGAAAAACTCGCTCGACTCGGCTCATATCGGAAGTGAGTTTGAGCTGAATTGAGTCAAATTTTTGTTGCTCGAATGTGTTCGAGCGAGCTTCGAGCAGGGCTATGCTCGATTCGGCTCGACTCATTTAGTGACTCGTACTCAGCTCGAAGCCATAATATATATATATATATATATATATATATATATATATATATATATATATATATATATATATATAGTTAAAATGAATTATTTTTTTACCCTTGTGTATTTTACCCGCCCAAGCACCCTCCTCTTTTCAAATCCTAACCCTAACCCTAACACACCCTCCCTCCCTCTCTCTCTTTGAGCTCGACGACCAGCCGACCACCCCCTGCTACCTTGCCCGCTCCACGTCGGCCATTCATTGAGCTACTCTGCCCTGCCCGATCTCAGTCTGTCCTGCCCATTGGTCACCCCCTGTTCTCACCCTGCTCCGGTCGATGCCGGCCACCCGAGGTGATGCTTGATTCATCTCGATTCGTGTA
Source organism: Liriodendron chinense (assembly GCA_003013855.2). Classification (NCBI taxonomy): domain Eukaryota; kingdom Viridiplantae; phylum Streptophyta; class Magnoliopsida; order Magnoliales; family Magnoliaceae; genus Liriodendron; species Liriodendron chinense. The sequence continues at coordinate 649,827 of PVNU02000768.1, read as the reverse complement.
CAACTCTATGTGTGAGGTCAACCTTCTGGACCTTTTGATGAGGTGGTGATATGTGATGGACATCCACCTCTAGGTCGTGGGATGTGTCAAATATCAACTGTATCCCAAAATTTGGTAGACCATACCATATGAAATCATAAAAAATCATGCTTAAAGCATTTGAAAGCACTTGGTGAGGTCCACTTTTAAGATTTGGAATGGTCTAAAATTTAATCCGATGCCTCATTAAGGACACAATGAATGAGTTGTATGTCCAAACCACATCCCACTAAGCCTTATATATACAATCAAGAAGGTTTTAATGGGCGAGCATCCACTTTCAGTTGTTGTGAATGGTGTAGTCCACCTAAGAATTAGCTTAATTTTTAGGCTCGTTCCTCACCATGAAATGGTGCATCTAATTAATAAGATGAAGAACATGAAAGAGGGAAGGTGCATGCAGCTTCTTAAAAAATCACCTACCTAGATGCGATTCCTCTAATCCAACTTAGTGGAATGTAGAGGCTCGATTGTTGGATTTTTTCGAATGCATCTCACATCATTGAAAGTATGTCTGTAACTTCACTAATGAGAGGTGTCTAAAGAAACAAACCTTCTTGCTAAGAATCCATACCATATATCGTGTGGAAATGATAGAACCCGGACTTCTCTCTTTTTAGCAATAGATATATCTACACTTTGTAATGAAATGCTGAAAATCTATCTTCTCATTCATATTTAGTCACAAGTCTTTTGCACATTTTATAAGAATGTAGCAAAGGCAGTTCATGAAACTGCTGGAGAAACTGCTCATGCAGTTCTGTAACCATCAAATAGGTAGTTGATTACCCCATAACCGCCACATCCCACTCGACGTACACCTGTATCCGCTCATTAATGTGAATTTCAAGGAGTGGCCTAAGATTGTTTCTGAACCGTTAGCAGTAATCATGATGGGCAAAATGATCAATTTGGGAGGCCCACTGGATGGGTAATCTGAATACCTTGCAGTAACCATTCCATGGGCAAAGGATCAATCTGTGGAAAAACACTCTAGGCTGTCCTAACCATCTGATAGGTGGTCCACAAAAGAAGCGGTTACTATGAAAAATTTGAAACCTTGGATCTGAGGTACATGCCACGTGTATATATGAAATGTACATAATTTCTTTTTATTTATTTTCTTATCATATACATGATCTAAAGAAGTGACAGGTCACATCATGAAGATTATACTGATATGCTCAATAATGGTCCACACCTTACATGTTCTATCAAACCACTGATATTTTGACGGTGTGGACCCACCCCTTGCATGACTCAGATGACTTGCACAGGTGAAAGGCGGCTACATTTGGAAGTTTGCATATATGGGTTGCATGGGAGCATCTCTCATGTGGAAAATTCGTATTAACCCACGGCTAGGATTCCTCCACAGCGATTGGATTTGGGAATTCGACGGCCTCGATTGCTACGTAGAGGTGGGCCCGGTGGGCCCCTCGCAGAAGCCTCCATCTCTCTCATCTCATCAATGAAAATCTGCCTGCATCTACACTTCACACTGCAGTATCCCTGATCACCCCTACATCAACACAGAGATAATAGATTTTAAACTTTTGGGCACTTGCAAAGTCTAGTTGTCGATCTGAACAGTCCATTAGGCACCGGAATCCTCTACAACACCTGTTGTACAAAGTGTGTGCAAATGTCAAGCTTGGTGGGGCCCACCGTGATTTATAGGTAACATCCACTCCATCCATCGGTTGCACCACCTCGTATTCACCGTAAGTAACAAAAATCGGCATGATCCAAAACTCGGTAGGCCAAGCCAAAAGAGCAATATAAAATCACAACTAAACCTCTGAATCCACTCTGTGTGGTCCCCCTGAGTTTTGAATCATGCTGATTTTTGGTGTGCCTTAATAAGATGGTGGGGCTCACCTGATGAACGGGTTCGATGGGGAAGAAACAAAAACACAGTGGCTCTGGGAAGGTTTCCATGGTAGGAGTCACCATCTACACTGTTCCATATGGTGTGGCCAGCCTAAGTGTTTTACATGCAATCCAATCCATTCATCTGATTTGCCTCATCAGGATGAACGAATTACTCAAAACCACAGTATTTTAAAACTTAAGTAGGCCACACAATGTGAATTTAGTCTGTACTCTCTCTTTCACCATTACCTGTACATGTACACGTCCTTGAGAGGGGTGAGTTCCTTGTTGCACAGCTGGCATGCCTTAAGGAAGCTTGATTCTGGTAAAGATGATGGAAATCGACGGTTAGGATGCATGGATTTGATCAGTATGGACTCGGACTTGTTGATGAAGTTGGATTCCCGGCCCGAACATTGTATAAGTAGCCGCAGCCCGACAGGGCATGATGAGGTCGGATCTGAACCGTTCATTTCACCGGTGGCACGTTGGTGGGCCTTTGATGGTGGGCCATCTTCTCTTATTTTCTTCATCATCCTAATATTGGAGGTTCTAGGTAGGATTTTTAGTAGAATGAACGTGATATATATTGGAACAAGGAGTTGTTTGATACTCTGGCGGAGTGTGATGATTCGTGCGCATGCACGACCAATGATAACACGTGCTGTACATGTACCTCAAATCACGACCGTCTAAATCAGGAAATGATAACGTAATGTCTCCACCCAGAAAGTATATCTATAGGATGTTCTTAACCTTTCCTCTATAAGCATTTTGAATTTTTATGGTTAATGATTTTTTGTTTTAATCTTTCTATAGATTTTGAATGATCAGATGGAAAGAACAAAGGCTCCATCGTATAAAGTATGGTCCACAATTTTGACGGGCTTACTTAGGGTTTCATCAAGACACATGTAAATTTTTTGAATGCATGTGTATGGATTATCGTGGTCAGCCAGAGCATCAATGCCCCAAATGAATGAGATTTTTAGAAGCACACAGTCCACAGAGGAAATATCTCTTCACTCTCTCCGTTACTGGATCTGGTCCACTGGACCCGACTAGATCTGGTTCAGACCCATTTACGGATCCGAGTTCAGGCCGTACCTGGATCCGACTAGAAGAGCTAGATTCGGGTCCTATTATATTCAAGTCGAACCAAGATCACCTTTCAGGCCTAATGATTTATTATTGGGCCTGAAACGTGGCCCAGCATGATTTTAACCAGGTCCAGTTGACGGACTAGATCGGACCCATTTTTTAATGTACACGCTAAAACCAGGTCGGGTCCATCGGATACCTGTAGTCGGGTGACCGTCCATAGTGGGCCCTCCATGCAAAAATCCAATTGGGCTCGAATTCGATCTCATCGCTCCTTGTCATCGGATAAATTAAGAATTAAAAGACAGAAGATCCACAGGCTGGTATTGACAGGGGCCACTAATTGTACAGCTTTGCTATCATGTGGCCCACCAACGGAGCCCAGCCCAGTATCCAAATGACACTTTTAACCTTCTCCTGTGCAGCGAGGCAAACATGCTCGGAAAATGATATTTCGGAGATATTCAAAATGCAGTAATTATTGTTCGTTATGTGGCCGTTGAGATTTAGTAGTTGTGCTTAAAAATGAAAGGGCTTAGAAGACCATGAAGTCTAGTAAGAATAGGAAGCATGTATGAATAGTTAGTTTACTATTTATTTATAATAAGTCATGTTTTTTAGAAGTTTTAATTGGAGTTAGATGCTTCGTCCTAAGGTTTAGCTTCTTATTTAAAGCATTATAGTTACATTTTTAATTATTTAATAAATTATTATAAAATTTAAGAATTATTTCATGTTTCTTTATATCTCCCTGGTGGATTCGAGGAAGTCCGACTGAGGATTCCTAGAATCCCTGTGGATTTGAGTCATTTTTCCAGCCCTCCCTATGTCATGTTTACACCTAATCTTGCGCGTTATAATTAAACAATTCAGAAAACGACACGTGATAGTCATGCCATGTGTAGTGCAGATGGCTTCAAAAGAAGTTAGAAACGCTAACACAAGAGAGCATTCAATATTAAAGTTGGATCAAAAGTATTACATAAATAAAAAATCTCATTAAATTAAGTCTCCATCTCAACCTTAAATACAAGAATATTATTTAAGAATATCTATATCTAGCATTAAATACTAAAGTCTTTGCTCAAAGCACTTTCTAGGATGCCCTCTCAACCTTAAATTAATGCCAGAGCCTTACCCAAAGCACTTTCTAAGATGCCCTCTCAACCTTAAATGTCACAATCCAGCCTTGCTAAGATCACTCTCTATGAATGCCAAAGTCCATGACTTTAGCCAACACACGATCCGAAGGAGTCTAGAGATGTGATGACTTCAGCCAACGCACAATCCGAAGAAATGAGAATATATTACTTATGTATATGGCCATATGTGATAGGCTATGCTGACGTAAAAGAATAAAAGAAATTTCCACAATCAATCATTTGAATCCTTCACGATGCTAAAGACCACGCAAGGTCACCACTTTTCGAAAGCATAGATAAACATCACTACATGAAGAACTCCATATATCGCACTAATACATGCAAAAAGCTCTTTAAATATTTGCCCATTATCTTTTTTATTTTATTTTATTTTATGTTAGTTTATTTTTAGCCCCCATTGCTAATAATAGCATGGGGCTTTAGTTTAATACTTAGTTTCTTTTTCTACCATTTATCTATCGCATCTCATTAGATTACATGGAAGATTGTTCAGTTTCGAGTGAAAGGCCTTGCATTTCTGCAACATGTTAGGTGATTTCGCCGATCATCTCACTATAAAGTTTAGTCCACACTAGACAATAAATGAATAGTTGGATCATGATCCTCTCGTCATGTGCTTGGTTTCCACCAATGCCACAAATAATTTGTCGCCTCATTGTCTATCTCACCATGAAACCCAGTTCTAATTGAGCAACAAACAAATTATCAAAGATTCATCATCCATCAATCGTCTCACCACGAGGCTTGGTTTCGATCGAGCAACAAACAGATGACCATCCAGCACATCACGACCATTCCATTATGAAGCTCGTTTCCAATTGGACAATGAATGGATCATCGTCCCTCAAATCAATCATGAGTGCCATTATTTTAAAAATCACTAATAGAAGAATACTTCAAGCTTATATATTCTTTCTTTATTATCATTATTGAACTACAATAGCGAATCACACTAAAAGAACAAGGTTTAAGTTCATAAGTTCACTACTATTGTCACAAAGGGAAAGACTTAGCCTCCTACATTTTTTCCAAATTGCCTAAACAGAGTACAATATAAGTGGTTGAAAGGACACTGGCACACCCATGCAATCTTATACATACGAAAACAAATATAGGCCGTGGAGGATACTAATGACCCAATTTGATTGAATTGAGAATACCAATATGCTATTAAATTGGATGCATTTACTGGACAGTTAAAATTAAAAAAACATCCAATACTGGAGAACGCTAATGTCAGTGGATCGAAGACTGTGAGGCCCATCGTGATGTATATGTTTTATATCCAGGTCATTCATCGGTTGGCGTGATCCCAACAATGAAGCAGATGTAAATCTTAGGTGGATCATAGCACAGGAAATAGTGGTGATTGAACGCCAATCATTCAAAACTTCTTGAGCCCACAAGTTTTGGATCAAGATTTTAATGGTAGGCATTAAATCACCACTTTTTTCCTGTGTGGTCCGACTGAGATTGGATAAACTTCATTTTGGGATGATAACCTAAAATAACCAGCAAAACGGATGGACGGTGTAGATATAAAACACATGCATCAAAGTGGGACCCATAATCACGGATCCACCCACCATGAAGGTTCCCGATCCACCGAATCCCCTTTCTTCACCCATTGAATTGAGGTGTGAACGGCTTTTAAGCGATGGGAAAACACAGAATCTTAGTTTTGCATCATTTAAAAAAAAGGTGGTGACTCATACTCCTCTCATGAAGAGGAGTACAGCTATCCAGTCCATAAAAATTGCGGGTCCCATTGTGTACAAAACATATCTCTAAATTTATACTTCTCGAGCAATCTTAACCATCCAATTAAAGACTATGATGGTTAAAACTAAAAAGTGACGGTCCAAAATGGAAGGAAAAATCAGATGGCTATTGTTATCTTCAAGGTATAAATTTTCTTTTATACACCAGTCGGAGTTGGTCCAGAGAATTGAACGGTCTGGATTGTCTTACAATCATGCCATGTGTACGTTTGAAGAGTCACCACCACTTTTAAATGACGCAAAACTAACATGGATTTATTTGATACTCTCGCAGCGTATGACTCTTGATAAGTGGGCGCTCAGAACCGTACGCGTGGCAAACATTAACCGACTACATTGTGTAGCCCACTGTCTCGAAGTCAAAAAGTCCCAAATTCTGATTGGTTTAGCTATTTCAAACTCGGCAAACATTAACCGACTACATGGGCACTCGTTTCTTGAAATACCACCATTGGCTAGTTTTCAATCACAACCGTCCAATATATGTCCACCAATCTGATATTCAGTTAATCAAATAAGAGTAAATTTTGGTTCATTCTTCATATACTCTGAGACCAACATTTCGAACAGTTTATCATAAATTATTTTTATGCCACATATGGAATTTCTAGGTGCATGTGTATCATCCATCACACACCGCCAGAGTATGCAAATTCTTCTCTAAAAGAGTCCTCCTCTTCAGGAAGAAATACAGGATCGATTCAATTGTCATTTTCATCCCAAGGACACTTTTATGGGAAGCGGATTGCGTCCGACCAGATCTGTGTGGTCGCCCACCGTGGTGTATCACTTTATCCAAGCCGTCCATTACTTTTCTAAGATCATGCTATGGGATAGACCAAAAAATAAGGCAGATTCAACACTCTAGTGGACCACACTAGAGATGACTCTTGCATTTAATGCAAATGGTTCGTGCATTTAATGCAACCGAAGCTTACTATTTGGTGTGGTCCACTAAAGTGTTGTATCTGCCTCATTTTTGGGCACATACGCTAAGCATGATCTTAGAAAAGGGATGGATGGAGTGGATAAACAGATACATCACGGTGGTCTCCCACACAGACCTGATAGGATCGGACGCAATACGCTTCCACTTTTATGATATCTGAGGGAGGTAGAATTGAGAATTCCCTGTGATGGTCCATCTAGCCAAGTGCCTATCAAAGGCACTTTTATAAGATCTAGGGGAGGTAGAATTCCCTGGGATGGCCCACCTATCCAAGTGCCTATCAAAGGCACTTTTATGAGATCTAAGGGAGGTAGAATTCCCTGTGATGGCCCACCTATCCAAGTGCCTTTCTACGGTGGTGATTAGCAATATACCTTTTCATTAAGAGGGAATCTCCACCATGCTTGTGGAAAACGAGAAGAGGGTTTAAGGAACGTTGCGTTGGATGCACTATCGAATTGGATTTAAGGTACAAGTTTCAAGGTTACCTTTGATCTGTGTGTGGCCCACCTGAGATGTTTATATGAAATCCAAACTGTGAATCTGGTGTATCTTCAAATTTTCACCGTACATACCAAGAATTATATCGATATAAATCTCAGGTGGGACACACCATAAGGATTAATGTTCAATCACGGTTAGAAATAAATATTCAGTTTTTGTGGTCCTCTGTGGTATTGCAATGGTTTGAAGTTTTGGTTTTTCAATCCATCATGGTGGGGTACACGTGATGAATGGATTGGATTCTGAATAAACGACACGGAGGACTCCACATTCCACTGGAAGTTTCTATGGTGGACCACCCCTCTCCAGTGTTCCCCATTGCTCCCTTTGGTGTGGCCCAAATGAGATTTGGGGTTTAGGGTTGACATGGGGAAGGGGAGATCTAATGGACGGTTTGGATGGGATTCACACATCACGGTGGGCCACACACAGCTCAAACGATCAACCTCACATAATCATATACCCCTCACAGTGCGGTGAGGTATCACTGGAATCGTTTTCTGAGTCGGCGACTTGTCCCGACTCGGATTTGAGTCGAGTCGGGACTCATCGAATCAGGGTGACTTGTAGTACAGAAACCGAGTCGACTTGCCATGCCATGATCACTAGGTGCCCATCTTGGGAAAGTTCAAAAGCTACAACACGTGCCAATATGACACGTATGTGAGATCTGAGCCATTCAAGTTGGCCCCACGGTAACAAATAGCACACACATCTATCATGTTGGAATGTGTAGGTGTTCCTAGTTGGTGCTTGAAGGCAGGGGCAACCCAGGCCATTGCAAGAATCTCATTGATCAAAACATGCCCTTCCATTCCTACCAAGTGGTGATCCAGGCCATTCATCTAGAAGATGTATATGTACCAACTCGTTTGAGTTGACTCGACTAATCCAGTTTGACATCACGAGTCTTACACCAGGGAGCTGACTTAGGCCTGACTCTTTCTGACTCGGACGATTCATCCGAGTCAACCCATCCGAGTGGTCCAGCTGAGAATCTGTAAAGTATAGTTGGGCTGTAATCCGACAAGTGAAACCATCGATCGACAATCCAAACCGTTGGTATGCTACAGTCACCTTAGATGGACCAGACTCCAAATAACTATTCCAGAATAGTAGCCAAAAGATACTCAGATGGACAATTAACATGAGAGATATAGCAACAGCACACATTCAACTGAAACAATATTTTGAATTTTTGGGCCATGCTCCATCCAAGAACTGAGTCAATCCGACTAGGTGACTGTCTGGCATGAGTCGACTCAACTCAAGCCAGACAAGTTAGTTCAAGTCACCAAATCTTACAATTTGATCTGACCATTAATTTAATGAATTTTCAGCCATGTGATCAAAATAAAAGATACCCTGATTAGATCATGTATTAGGCAAGACCATGATGTCCAGAAACCCTAATTTAGGTGAGGTGGATAATGGGAATCTAGGTGCCTTCTATTTTTAAAGGATACAAAAAGGTAACATGTGATGTTTTCCTTCATAGGGAAAGAGAGATGTATGCTTGATAGGTTGGAATCTGGAAAGGTCTACATGAAGACAATCCAAGTGGGAATGAATGTCATAAGCCCTAGTGGCCAAAAGTAAGAAGGATTGATGGCTTAGGCAATAGAATTCTTCTTTTTTTTTTAAATGCTGACGTGGATTTTTGGGTTGTTTAGATTGGAGGAAAATTATGGAAATGAATTTTATTTCCACATATGTGACATTTTTATTTTTTTGGGAGATGATTAGGTATTACCCTGGTAGGGTAGCTATGGAGTGGGTTGTTCCCTGATTATAGACCCCACCTTGATGTATGTGCTGTCCATCAGTTTTTACGGCTCATTTCAGACGCCGACTGGGTACTACCTCTACTAGGACTTAGCTAGAGAAGAATGGTCTTGTTAGGGGTTTTGTGGGCCTGCCGTGATATATGTGTTTTATCCATGTTGTCCATCTATTTCGACGGATCATTTTAGATGATGAGCCCAAAAAGAAGGCAGATAGAAGGCTTAACTAGATCATACTATAGGCAACAGTGAAAATTAAATGGCCACCATTGAAAACTTCTTGGGGCCACAAAAGTTATGGATCAAACTGACTATTTATATTTTCCCTTCCCATCTATATGACCTTATGAAGAGGCTGGATGGCAAATAAACATCATCATGCCCCTATGAAAGTATTAGTTGTCATTGTCACCAATGCTTCCTATGTATGATCCCCTTTAGCCCTTGATCTTCTTATTTTTTCTGGCTCCTGCTATAAAATAACCTATAAAAATGGATGGACAACATGAATAAAATGTATACATCATGGGACCCTACAAAGCCTCTTCATAAGGAGCTCCTATGTGGGGCCTGACCATGATGCAACTATTTATCCATGCTGTACATCCATTTTCTCAAATCATTTTAAGCTATGAGACCAAAACGAGGCAGATCCAATGCTCAAGTAGACTACACGAAATAGTAAGCTTGGGTTACATTAAATGCACAGGTGCAATACATGAAGCACTGGGATTGAAAGCCTACCGTTGAAAGTACTTACGCCGTCCATTTTGCATCTCTTTTTAGCATTGCTTTCATCATCCAAAGATGGTTTTTCTACGTTGGGGATTCGTGGGATTCGTGCTATCTAACGGTCTATGTTAATCATAGGTGGGCTCATCTGGGCCTCCGACAGGTGGAGTCCATGGTTCGGTAATCTAGTCCATTGGTTTGTTTTATCTCACCATGGATGGATCATCCCTGAAATATCCTTTACACGGAAACTTTAATCTTTCATTTTTGGTTGGCAGATAAACGGCTAGTAATAGAAATAAAACAATAGTCCCCAATCAACTGAAAATTTTCCTGATATTGGTTCCAAAGATCTTCTAATCTGGGAGGTGGGCTGGGACATGATGCATCAACTGCTGGATACCACAGATCAACGGTCTGGATTGCGGAACCATGGCACTGGCTTTTCATAATTGAAAATAGCAGATGGACGGCACACATTCAACTTGACCAGTCATCATATATTCAGCGTGAGTTTGGGATAGTGGCCACCCGCTGTAGCACCACACACGTGGGCGGTTCCGATCATCCGACCTCCTGTTCATACATTAGTCAATTTAGGGGGGAAATAATGATCAACGCCCAATTTTCGGCCCTGTTATGAGCGGTTTGGATTGTCTCGTTGGCCTTTCTTTTGGGCCACATCTCATATATAATGGAGTGGCCCTCAGGACGGTTTGTCCAGATGCTGTACACGTCAGCCAGCAGTAATCATGTGGAGGTTTTCTTGGTACATCACCCCATCCACGGTGTGGCCCACTAGACGAATGGTCTGGATTTCTTATATGTGAGCCCCAACGGCCCCAACAAAAGGTGTCTATCTCGAGCTGTGTACTCCGCAACGCTGCCTCCACTGAAACAGCCCACAGTTATGTATTTTCCTTAAATCCACACCGTCCAACCATTTTAACAGCTCATTTTAGGGCATAATCCCAAAAAAGAAAATGAACCAAATTTTAGGTGGACAACAACACAAAAAACAGTCGTGATTGAATCCTCACCATTAAAAACTTCATGGATTCCGACGGAATGTTTATTTGCCATCCAACCTGTTGATAAGGTCACAAAGACATAGATGAAGAGACCACACAAATATCATCTTGATCCAAAGCTTTTGTGACCCACAAAAAGTTTTTAATGTTCAATTACAACTGTTTCATGTACTATTATGGTCCATCTGAGATTCGGATCTGCTTACTTTTTTGGATCATACCCTAAAATGATCTTTCAATACGGATGGACGGCGTGGATGTAGTCACATACATCACAATGGCCCCAATCCACCGAAGCCGCGCCCTTACGAAATGGAAAAACTCGTATAATATACGTACACGTAAGTCAATCCAGACCGTCCATATCGTGCTCCTGATGGAGCAATACCCTGAAATGGTGTATCTCAGATAATCCTAAGAGCCAAATCAGTGGTCGCTAAATGAACGGTTAAAAAGAAACTGTCATAAATTCTTAATTCAATAGGCGTAATCAGATGGCTATAAACTGCCCAATCAGTACCATCTTTGGCCCATGGTTCAGTGATCCAGACCGTTGATCTGTTGAATCTAGCCATGGATGGATCATGGACCGGAAGTAACCCAAATCAGAAGATCACATCGACCAATCGTAAATTTCTTTTTATTAAATCAGATATTGCTATAGTTCTCTTAATAGCCGTTTGCCTTTATCCCACTTATTGAAAGTTTCAAATCCCATTCTTTTAAATCACTGTCCTACACTATATATTTATTTATTTTTGGATTCGTAATACTCCGGTAAAGTGTGATGGATGATACTCAGGCACGTTCAGCACATAGTATGCCTGAGTATCAAACGTCATAACTGCCGGAGTATCAAATAGCTTTCTTAATATAACACGACTTCAATCAAACGTCTGCATTTAAAAGGGAAAAAAAAAACATTGATACTCCCGCATAGTGTCATCGATGATACGCGGGCACTTAGGAATAGTACACGTGGCAAACAAGTAGTCAGACGAAACTCTGCCCAAATTATGTTACCCAGTGTAGATGTGTAATATACCAGAAATTAAGCTTATTTGGTCAAATACTATCGGATTGGTGGACATATATTGGACGGTTAAAAATGAAAAATATCCAACGGTCCTAATTCCACAAATAAGTGTCCACGAATCAGAGATTAAGCCTTCAACGAATCTGATCTTGGGATTTTGAATTTTCTACGGTAGACTGTACAATCTATTCAGTTTGAGTTATATGCTACGTGTAAAATTTCTTGAGTGCCTGCCTATCAAGCTTCATACGCAGCCTGAGTACCATATAACCCCCCCATAATAAATAGAAAATAGGGATTTTTCTTATTTTCCTTACGACACCTTACAATGTAGGCCCAAGTGATGTATATGTTATATCCACGCCGTTCATCCATTTTTCCAGCTTGGTTTTGGGCATGATCCAAAAATTGAAGCAGATCCAAATCTCGATTGGACCACAACAGAGGAAAGAGTGGTGATTGGACGTCCACCATTAAAAACTTATGGTGGGCTACAAAAGTTTTGGATCAAGTTGATATTTATATTTTCCCTTCATCCATGTATTTGTGACCATATGAACAGGTTGGATGGAAAATAAACATCACGGTGGGCCCTAGAAAGGTTTCAACGTTGGGTGTGGCTATTCCCACTGTTTCCTGTGGTGTGGTCCATTTGAGCTTTGGATATACTTCGTTTTTGGGTTCATACTCTCAAATGATCCGTCAAAATGGATGGATGGTATAGATTTAAAACATGTAAATATGGTGGTGCCACAGCATCCGCCACTAGGGAATCCGCTTCCATAAACAAGTGTCCTTTGATTAGTAAGTTTCTTGAGGAGAGGGCGTCCTTGCTTAGAAGGTTAGTTTCGTCATTAAGAAAAAGTTAACTTTCTTAATCTACCGACCGATAAAAAGTTAACAAAAAAGTACTTTATTAAAAATTACTTAAATTAAAAACCTTCTTAATCTAACGGCCGTTAGAAAGTTAACGGACAAGTACTTCATTAAAAATTACTTAAATAAAAACCCCCCAACGTTCTGCTTATAAAAACGCTTCCTCCATACCCCCTTCACCCACACGCCTCTCTCTCTCCCTCTCTCTCTCTAGCAATGGCTAAGATCCTCTCTCTCATGTGGGTGTCTTTTTTTCAAGTGGGCCTCTTTATTTTCAGCCATTGATTGCATCCTTTCAATCTTCTAACCGTTTGATTCTCTCTTCTCTTTGTTTCTTCTTCTTCTTCTTACAGCCGGCAATCGCACTCAATTGCAGCTGTGGAGAAAGTACATATTCCAGCCGCTGCAGCAATGAAGAGAGTGTCAGATTCCGGCAACCTGACGGTGGAACCACGGGCTGAGTCGACTCAGAATTTCTGGATGAGAGACCCCAAGACCGGGAACTGGATCCCGGAGAGCCAATTCGAAGCAGTCGACGTCGTTGAGCAGAGAGAGCAGCTTCTCTCTAAGAAATAGAGACGAGTCGGGTTTGAAGTTTTTGGTTCTCTCTCTATTTTATTAATATATATATCTTTTGTTTTGGATGTTTTCAGGGGAAAGGTTTCAGTCTACGGAGCCGATGTTTGCGTTTTTATTTTAAAACTTCAGCATTAACTCGGGTGAGTTAACTCATTAAGCCCATATGACTCGTCCGAGTTAAATATCTTATAGTTGGCTGATTCGATATGTATTCTAATGATGATGATAGTAATAATAATGATAGATGGACCAGATTATGGTGTTAAACACTTTCTTTTTCTCCAACTTGTTATTGACCTCCTTTTTTAGATGACCAATCACTTGGTGGGCCACACCCCAAAATCACTTGGTGGTCCACACCTTTAAGGAAAAGAAAATAAATAGTTGTGGAAGTCAATCTAGCTACCTTTTGACCGTCCATACCCTTTTCCAAGACGATGACTAGGGTTGTCCAATTAAATGATACTATGGAATCATAAGCAAGTTGGATGATTTTAGAATGGTTATTGGACTTTTATGTACAAACAAATCATGATCACCCTCTATTTTTTTGGGCCATTAATGAGATCGTTGGATACGTCTGATTGGTACTGGCAGCTCATAAGCATGGAACAGATCTAATGGACAGTTTGGATTAATTGATTGATTTGTCTTACCAGAATGGAATCTCTTTAAGAAACTAAAATAAGGACGTTAATTTCCTCTTGCTCGCCTTTTCTTTTAAAAGAATGTAAAATGATTTTCTAAAGAAAACACGTGATAGCTTTTGATATTTTATAATTCATCTTTTAACTTTTCCACGAAAACCAACACTCATGAATAAGAATTACAATTAGATTTCTCAATTTTCCATTTCCTGAGAATTTCATGAGGGTTTTTCATTTCATATTTCAGATGTTGATCTCAAATCCAATAGTTCAAAAAAAAAAAAAAAAAAAAAAGAGGTAAGGATGGAAAACCAAAGACCAAATAATTAAAAAAAACTTAAAAACTATATTAGCTACAAAAACCATTCATCGCATTTAGCATATGACATTTGAGGTGTGTTTGTGTAAGATTAAATGCATGAAAATTAAATTAAATGAGAGTAAATGAGCCTTAAAATGAAATCCTCTTTGAGAGAGAGAGAGAGGCTTTGGAAGTACGGTGAAATGCCTTTTAGCTCTCTTGAAGAGAAACAGGATTAAACATAAGGCACTACTACAAGCATGTCCACCATACACACGGTACATTGATACTCTAAAACAACCCAATTATGGCTACATCACTAAAATTACACGAGTAGAATGATCCAAACCTTTCAAAGGTTGGCCATCTAAATGGACAGTTTAAAAAATGTTACCAAGTTACTTATTTATGATCCTTATATTTTTGTCCCATCTGAGGCTCAAAATTTTCTCATTTTTAGCTAAAATATCTACTTTAATAGGCTTATCATAATCATTTTATTAAATATCAGGTATCCACTTATTTTGGATATTAAAGTTGATTTGGGATTATAACATATGTTTTCGTGAATATATTGGAATTTTCCAATGTATTCAAGTTAGGATTGTCAACCAACTAAGCCTAACGTAAGTCGCAGCGCGGGCTTTGAACTGCTTTGAGCGTGGCCATCAGGGCCAACCCTTTTCAAAATTCTGATTTTCAAGTCTGTTTGAGCCCATTGAAACCCCTAAATCCAATTCCTCCCATTCACTGCCATCCAAATAAAACATTTGCATTTTAAAAACATTTCTTTTACTACCATATGAACCCAATTGAGAAAGTCATTACCCTTTTCAAAATTCTGATTTTCGATGCGGACTGCCTACGATACTTTGTGGGGCCAACATGACATGTGTTTTATCATGTCGGCTATTTATTTTTTCATATTATTTTAGTACATGAGAAAAAAAAAAATGAAGCACATATATAACAAAAGAAAACAATGGTAATTGAATGCCCACTATTAAAAACTCCCTAAGGCTTACTCCAAACCTGTCGATAAGGTCACACCACTTGGATGAAGGAAAAACACAAATATCATATTCGTCCAAAGCTTTTATGCCCAAGAGATTTTTTTAACAGTGAATGTTCAATCACCACTGTTTCATGTGGTGTGGTCCACATGAGATTTGGATCTACCTCATTTTTGGGCTCACCCCCTAAAATGATCCGGAAAAATGGATGAATGGCATGGATAAAACGCATACATCATGGTGGGGCCTACGGAGCACCGTCCGTTAGCTATTGGCTGCTGACACCTTAGATTCTCCTCTGAAAAGATTAAGATACATTGAAAGTGTCCATGAAAATTGAAGAGAAATTTCTTACTGTAAACTCTACTTTTCACCCACCAACAAAAGTTAATCCTCAAAAATATTGTTTCCCACTCTAAACTTTGGGAAAATCGTCAGACCAAAATACCCTTTCCTTCTCTGTTCCTCCTGCACGGTCGTATTCCTCGTCCGTCTTTCTCCACCGGCGTCCGTCGTCACTTACCTCCTCCGTCATCTTCTTTAGCCATTGTCTTCCTCCTTGGAGCGGCCGTCTTCATCGTTCGAGCGGCTGAAAATGGCTCACCCGTCCAAGCGTCAAAAATGTATTCTAATATAAGTAAAAATGTGAAATGGATTGTGAAATGTTTGTTAAAATGTGAAAATGAAGGTGAAAATGGAATGAAATGTGAAGTGTTTGTGAAAATGTGAAAATGAAGGTGGAAATGCTAATGGAGGTGGGAATGGTGGTGAATGTGAAATGTTTGTGAAAATGTGACAATGGAGGTGAAAATGGAATAGAATGTGAATGTGAAGTGTTTGTGAAAATGTGACAATGGAGGTGAAAATGAAATGGAATGTGAAGTGTTTGTGAAAATGTGACAATGGAGGTGAAAATAGAATGGAATGTCAAGTGTTTGTGAAAATGAAGGTGGAAATGCTAATGGATATGGGAATGGTGGTGTATATGAAATGATTGTGAAAATGTGAAAATGGAGGTTAAAACCCTCTGTGATTGGCCTAAATCGGTCAAAGCCACTATGACCCACTGTGATTGGTCAAAATGACCCGCTGTGATCGGTCAAAATGACCCGCTGTGACCCACTGTGATTGGTCAAAATGACCCGCTGTGACCCACTGTGATCGGTGAAAATGACCCGCTGTAAGATCCGGTGAAAATGACCCGTTGTGATCGGTCAAAGCCCACAGTCAATTCCGCCCTTGTGATCGGCCAAAGCCCACTGTGATCGGCCAATTTCCCCCCTGTGATCAGCCAAATCCTCTGTGAACAGTGAAATCTGCCCCTGTGATCGGTCAAATGTATGTTTTCATGACTGTTCCTCATATTGCTTTGGTGGGTTAACACAGGGTTTAATAATCAAACTCTAGCCTTGGAAAATAAGGAGCCTTAATCAATAATCAACACCATTCTCCATGATTTCTTTGAAATGATATTAAGAGTGGTTCTTATTGATGTGTGTTGTACGTGTCAAACATGAAAGTACTGTAAATAAAGTAGTCTTTCCACATCAAATAATGAAATGTGAAGGATGATGAACCATTCATTATTGCTCAATGGTGCATGGTGATCATAAATTTTATTTACAAACCTGTCTATCTTATATTATCTTATATTATTTATAAATTTACGAAGGCCACTGTGTAACGCCCTGGAAATTTCAATCCTCGAGCCTTGAAAGTACACGAGTGCCTTTAGAATTTTTTCTATTTTAATTTTCAAATGAGAATGCATACGCTTGATTTAGAACTAACAATCTAGAAGATTTGTACATGAAACCCTAGTTTGAATGATCCGATTTGATCGAAACCTCGTAAGACATTTAGACACATCAATCTAACCGTACACTCTCTGTTAGATATCATGGATAACTACGGATTCCTTTTTAATTGTCTAATCCTATATCCGATCCGTTGATTAATGAATCTCAATCTATGATTTACTGAAATCACAATGGATTAACCTATATAACCGACTTACAATACAGATCCACCTTAGACTACCCTAATCAATGAATCAAATCTCGATTATCTTGAGTTTAGAAATAGATTTGACAAAATAACCCTTTCGACATGTAAAACCATACGAATGAGATTAACCGTCCTTAACCTGCAAATAAATGCACCCCGTATATCACATCATATACCTAGCTATGCCCGTTACGACCTAGTGAAAGGATTCGCTGAACTTTGTTCTCTAAATCATTTAAATGGTGTGTTGAAAACTTAGAACAGCTATAGACCGTTCGTTAGTGGGCCGTTGATTACGAATCTACGCGGAATCGATTGCCTTAATGGGCTTGACCTTTCCCCTATATCAGATACCCGAACCCTATCCCGAACTGCACAACTTAGATCAAGACCAGAGAGGGTGAGTTGTGTGACTCGCCTCAACCTTGGGCCATCTGGAACTATAAATACTAAGCCCCATTTGAGAATTTCATTTGAGATGAAATTAGGGATTTTGGGTAGCTAGGAATTGAGGATTTCTCCCGGATTTGTCGCATGCGTCGCCGAATTCTTCAATCGGTCGATGCCAGCTATCAATCACAGGTAATACTCCGATCTACACTCCGAATTACAAACCCAAATCAGACTTTTCTTTCTCAAAACCATCTTTATTTGAATTTATGTAGGATTTTCGCTACTTCTTTCGAATCCTTTGTTCTAGACGTTGTTAGCGTGTAAATTCACCAACACAGGTGAGGACTATTCTTCTAAATTAGCTTTATCAGCCCACGAGGGTTCCAAATAGTAAAAATTGGATTTTTCTTGAATTCCATTCAAAGTTAAGTGCCAAATGATTTATGTTTTTTATTGATGTTTTGTATGTGTTAATTAATTACATGCTTACTTCGATGTGTGGATTGATTGCCTATTTGAATCGATTTTATGAAAATATGAGATTTGATGTGTTGTGCATATAAAGTGTTTGATGAAATTCCTGAGTGAACAGAAGTTCACATATGCTTGAGTAAGTGGATTACCATCCACCCAGGCTAGTGCCTGATTGTGAATTTGATAAGTTGGCCTGCAATAGTATGCCAAGTGTTTGATTTTACGCCCATATATGAAATGAAGTATATCGCATATCAACTGTTTGATTTTATGCCTGATTGAGACAATGAATGCTATGATGTTCTATTCTTCTCACAACATGCTTAGTATAATATTTAATTGACATGATTGGGATTAATCTCTGAAAATCACAATTTATGAACTGCTTACTTGGGTTTGGCCGTCACGGACTTGTTTGGTCGACTTGGGAGTAACATGATCGACCGACCCTAGCTACGTCGGTTTGGTTGATGTTTCGCTCGGCCTACCAAATCAGTCAATTTCAGGGTTAATCATATTTGTTTGATCATTGTTACATATTCTGTAGAATCTCGAATACCACAATTACCATTGTTACGCAGTCACTTATAACTGTACGTATCCAGTCTCATGAGCCAGACATGGAATATGGGTAACTGTGTTTGTGCTGTCTTTGGCTAGTGTGGGTGATGAGCCCTCCAATAGCCTTGAGCATTGAATCCTATATACTGAAGCTCATGGGCCAGGCATGGTATATGGGTAACTGTGCTGTGCTGTCTTTGACCGGTATTGATCCTGATGGTCTTATCGAGAGTCTTGAGCACCGATGTTAGGTGACGAGCCTACCATCATTGATCTTGGGTGATGACCCATTACCATGCATATGACATTCTAGGGCATCGAGACCCTTACCATTTGATTCATTATTCAGTTATGTTGGGTGACGGACCTAAATTGGGATTCTAGCAGCCGGGCATAGGACGCCTTGACCTGGCGGTGGGCCTCGACCTAGTAGAGGGTACCCCGACTTGACATTATCCAGTGTTCGGTAAGGCCACTGTCTAGTGTCCGGGTTTCCTCGCTGTCTAGTGTTCGGTCGCGTTCATATCGGTTGTGTTCCTGTTTAATAGACTCTTGATAAAATTGAGGAATTCTGGCTTCGCCAATACTGCTGATTGAATACGGAATTAAATAAATACTTGGTAAACATGCATGCATCACATTCTCATTTGCATTGGTCCGATGCTGCTGCTGGGTGGTAACCCCATCGTTTATTTCTCCGGAACATAACATTTGCATATCATAGTTGCATGCATTATTCAACTAGAATAGGAACTTGATTGTGAAGTTATGTTATCTACTGATGCTGGGGTGGTAGGTGTGAGAGCCCCACCATTTGTTATGCTTTACTACTTGTACTTGATTGTGTTGATGATATGTTTAATTTAGGGAATGGTAACACTGAGTATGATTACTCACTCCCACCTGGGGGGGTGTTTTAAAACACCAACCAGTTATTTTGATGCAGGAGTTGCTGTCACTTGATGCATGAGATGCAAGACCTGTTGGCTTACCTATGTCATGCGTTTCATTTTCTGCCTTGAATTGGACGTCTTGGGTCGATATTCTTAAAGACTTCATTGTACATGTATAAAATTGAGCCCCAACTGAGTGAACTCCTTGATTGTGTGGATAATTGTATATATTTATACTTTGAATTCAAACTGAATTATACACTGTTTAGCTTAAATATCTATTTATCAGTTGATGCCATCGATTTGTGCCATTAAACTATACTTCCGCAAAATACAGTCACCTCGGAAGAGTTGGGAGCCGCGGACTGCCCGACACTTGATTTTCGGGGCGTGTCACACTGTGATCGGTCAATCTACCCCTATGGTCGGCCAAAGGCCTCTGTGATCGGTCAAATTGACCGATCACTGCCACTGTGATCGGTCAAAACGTACTGTGATCGGTAAAATTGACCAATCACGGCCCCTGTGATCGGTCAAAGCCCACTGTGATCGGTTATAACGCACTATGATCGGTCAAATTGACCAATCACTGCAACTGTGATCGGTCAACGCCCACTGTGATCGGTCAAAGCGCACTGTGATCGGTCAAATTGACCGATCACAGTAGGATTTGAACGATCGCAGGGCCAAATTTGACTGTGATCATAGAGCTTTGACCGATCACAGGGGCAGTGATCGGTCATTTTGATCGATTACAGTTGGATTTAAACGATCACATGGCCAAATTTGCCTGTGATCGGTAAAAAATGACCGATCACAGTGAGGTTTGACCAATCACAGGGGCCGTGATCGATCCATTTTACTGATCACAGTGCGTTTTGACCGATCACAATGGCAGTGATCGGTGAATTTGACCGATCATAGTGGGCTTTTGTAATTGCATCACTTAGTATATTTGGTGTTCAAAATTTATAATTGAATTTGTTTTTGTATTTATAACTGTTGCAGAGGTGATTTGAAATTTACATGTTATGTGATATTTTTTGTGCAGGAACCGAAGAAATTCCTAACATATTAGCTAAATGCAGTCTAACGTGGTGGTTTAAGGGGGGTGTGAAGGCTGGAATATTGAGTAATGAGCGGAGGATAAGCCTGTTTAGGCAGTCCCCATTCGAATTTTTGTTAGACCTGAAATTGTTTAGATATTTAGGAGCTCTAGGACATATCCTCTTTTTGAGACACAGAGGGAAAATTGGTGACCTCGTCTTCGAAATTAGAGGAAACCTATTGAGGTTTACTGAGATGGACTTCGCCCTTATAACAGGGCTGAAGTCCGGAGACCTCACAGTTCCAGAATTAGGTGCTATTACAAAAAGCTCAATTAAAGAAAAATATTTTGCCAAGCAGTATCCAATATTGAAACAACATCTAGGAGAGGTGTTCAACAAGATTGTAAAGACTAAAAAGCATGAGGATGTTATTAAAGTTGCATTGTTAATGTGTGTAGAATGGTTCGTTCGAGGGACTGGCAGCAAATATCATTGTAAGCTTGAATTTATCCAGTTGGTTGACAATTTGGATGAGTTCAACAGGTATCCCTGGGGTAGTCTCGCATTCCAGACAATGACCGAAGGGGTACTAGCAGCGGCGCAGACATCGCGTGAATGCGGGCCTACTTACAATGTTTATGGATGCATGTTTCCTCTGCAGGTAAGGGTTGTTAAATCTAGTCTTTTAACTAATTTATTTATTTAGTCCACTATATAGTCTTTTAATCTTGTTCGATTTCATGTGATTATAACAGATATGGGCTCTCGAAAAAATTGTGGCCCTAAGAAGGAGTGTGAAGTCATATATTCCTTCCAGAATTCCACGCTTCAATCAATATGAAGGCTGGTATGGATGGAGGCACAACGCAATATACGACATCATTGTGAATGAAGAAGTAAGTGCAGTATTCTATCTATTTTATCGTTTAACATATCATGTATGTTTTGTAGTAATGTATTGTTTATTGAAGTATGCTATGTTTTGATATATTAATTTATTGTGATTGGTTCTGTGTACTTGAGTAGAAAGCCGCTGGTTCGTCTATTGCGGCAGAGGTCGAGAAGGAAGCCGCTACTCCTATAATTCAAGGGAGACCTAAAAGGCACTTGAAGCCTTCTTAGTGCAAGAGATCTCCTTTTGTACCTATGTCTGCTATTGAAATAACTCCCAGCGTATTTACCGAGACTAAAGAAGCGAGAGACCTCATTACTTCTCCGATACCATTACATTTACAGATGGATCCATTTAGGAAGCTATCGGAGGAGAAAATTATGGAATTGCGTAGTTGGTATGATACAAATAAAAATGAGGCAGCGAAAATATAGTTTAAATCAATATGGGAGAAGGATGAATGGGTTGATAGTGTTGTAAGTATTCTCAATCTTCATAACTTGATTTACATGTACATTTATTTACCTCGTAGGGCTAAATCATCTTTGTTTGTTAGGCGATGGACAAATATATTGAATTTTTTTACAGAAGGAAGGATGAGTGTCCAACAGCATATCCTCAGGATTGCAAATTCTGCCCCACATTTTTTTCGGTAATTGTGCGACAAACATGTCCTAGTAAATTCTACTTTCAATTTTTTTGACATTTGTAATATTGTTTTTGACAGACATGTCTCAAAAATCTTTTGCCTAAATTAAAGAAATACCATAACGACCCAGAGCGTATGATAAAACTTCTAGAGAAAGACTGTAGCTTTAGCATTGCAAAAGAGCGCAATGAGACGAAGGCTATGTGAAAATATGAAAGAGTAATGTTTTCGTGATTGGCACTAGGTATTTCTTATTTATTTTTAAACTATGTGACATAATTGATAATTTATTTTATTTTACATGTACAAGTATATGCACTTGTCAATCACGACAACAAACATTGGATTCTAATGATCATCCACCCCAAAGAAAGAAAGATTGTAATTTGCGATAGTCTCGATAGCAACCCGCTTCTCCAATAAAAGAAAGAGATCCGAGTCATGACTGAAGGACTCCCCATTCTCTTTCATTTCACAGGAGACGACTCCGCGTTTGACTGGGAGTGGAGCGTCTGTGAAGAGGTTTATCTTCCAAAGCAGACAAATGGTAGTGATTGCGGTATATATGTAATGAAATATATTGACATACTATGCGGCGGTGACATTTTGTCAAATAAACAGTTCGACAACACTCAACTATTCAGGGATTCATTGGCGTTTGACTGTTTGAGTATTCATGATTAGGCATGGGAGGGAGCGGAAATTTTGTATAACTGTATTTTATACTATTGTAACATATAGGTGGGAAAAATGTGAATGAGTTATGAAATGGTTTACAAGTGAATGGTTTGTGGAATGGTTTATTGAATTTTGTGTGAAAAGTGATTGATTTACATGTGAATGGTTTGTTGAATGTGAATGATTATTGAAGTCAAAATAACACTGTTACAGCGACAGCGACAAGTTCCCTCTGTAATCGGTCATTTTGACCGATGACAGTGTCATTTGTACTCAGAATTCGGCAAATGTCACTGTGATCGGTCTATTTAACCGAGTACAACGAGAATTGCCTCTACAATCGGTCATATTGATCGATCACAGTCTCATTCGTACTAAGAAATCGGTCAATAGTCACTGTGATCGGTCAATTTGTCCGAGTACGACGAGAATTTGCCTGTCATCGGTCATTCCTACAGTGTTATCGTACTCAGAATTCGGTCATTTGTAACTGTGATCGGTCAATTTGACCGAGTACAGCAAGAAATTGCCTCTGTGATCGGTCATTTTGACTGATCACAGTCTTATTCGTAATCAGAATTTGGTCAATTGTCACTGTGATCGGTCAATTTGTCCGACTACGACGAGAATTTGCCTGTCATCGGTCATTCCTCTGTGATCGGTCATTTTGACCGATCACAGAGTTGTTCGTACACAGAATTCGGTCATTTGTCACTGTGATCGGTCAATTTGACCGAGTACAGCGAGAAATTGCCTATGTGATCGGTCATTTTGACCAATCACAGTCTTATTCGTACTAAGAACTCGGCATTTGTCACTGTGATTGGTCAATTTGACCGAGTACAGCGAGAAATTACCTCTATGATCGGTTTTTCCTCTGTGAACGGTCATTTTTACCGATCACAGTATCATTCGTACTCAGAATTCGGCAAATGTTACTGTGATCGGTCAAAATTGACCGAGTATAGCGACAAGTTCCCTATGTAATCGGTCATTTTGACCGATCACAATGTGATGCATATTCAGAAAGCGGTCAAATGTCACTGTCATTTTGACCGAGCATAATTAACTAAATTGACTGAGTACTTTGTCATTTACAAAATGCTAGGTCAATATTACGAAAATTCCCAAATTACCAACATTCCAAGTAACTAACATAAAAAAAGATTCCAACTAATATTAAAAACATTCATATTATTACATTCAAATAATCAAACATCATGCATACTTTCGTCGATTATGCCCTGTTCGTTTACACCTTCCGCACTTTACTGTTTTCCGTTCTTCTCCACGTGACGGAATTCTCATCTTCTTTGATCTTCTAGCCAACCTTTGTTGTTGTGGGGGTTTAATTGTCGCACAATACTTCCAGAATTTGTCTGTTATTTCCCATTCACTCATGTCACGTACTGGGTACACCGGTTCATTAAAGCTGATCCAATAATTTTCGACCGTATAAAATGGGGAGCAGTACTTATAATGAGGAAGATTATAACTTATACATGCTGAAAGAACATGCAAACACGGCAACCCTTTTACGTCAAACTCACGGCATGTACACGAAAGCTCGTTGAGATTAACTTTGTCATTATATTCATCCTCAATATAATACTTATCTCGAGAAATCGCATGACAACGGGAATTGCGCGCCTTCTCTAGAAAATCCGTTAGTTGTTTCTCCGCCCAATTTGTCAAAGGTCCAGTAAATGATGAGATAGATTCACTTCTCTTGTAGAACATTTCTTGGATCTTCAATATGACCGTCTCTATCAATATGGTCGCAGGATACTCTCTTGCTTCTTTGAATAGAGCATTAACGCACTCCGATATGTTAGTATTAACCAAGTTGAATCTTTTTCCTGGAAAATGCGAAGATGCCCATCTTTCATATCCTATTTCTGTCAACCATGCATGTACTGGTGGGTTAGCCATTTCTATATTGCGCATTACTTTTTCAAACTCAACCTTCCTGCACGTCTTTACAGCCTGCCAATAATATTGTTCCAACACTTATCTTTAAATGTGTCAACCAAGTTTCCGTAGATATGGTAGGCGCAGTAGCCATGGATCGCGTATCGAAAGACTTCGGGGACTTCTTTCATTAAACCTTTATGTCAGTCAGATATAATGACAAAACCCGGAAGATACCCTAACGTATTATTCAGGTGGAAAAGGAACCAATTCCAACTGCTGCTGTTCTCTGATTCCCCGATACCAAATGCTACCGGTACGATATGATTGTCTCCATCCAAGACTGTTGCCACGAATAGAACACCTTTATATTTACCTTTTAGGTGCGTCCCGTCGATGGCCAACACCCTTCGCAAAGTAGTTTGAAAACTTCTAACACTGTCCAAGTGCAACAAAACATCTTTCGAACCTGCTCGTCTTTGGGTTAACAAGCACAGCCGTCACCGTTCCTGGGTTAGCCATCCTTAGCTCGTGTAAATAGGCTGGGAGTTGATTGTATGAATCTTCGTAAGATCCTATTACACGCTTGATTGTGATCTCCTTAGCCAGCCATGCCTTCTTGTAGCTGATAAGAATATTATATTTCTCGTGTATAGCTAATATTATGTCACGCGGCCTTAATCCCATGCGCTGCTCAATACGACTAATAACCAACTCGCTGGCTAACTTACTACTTGCTTGCCGGTGATCGCTCTTCATCCAGGACATGCCACATGTGTGTTTTGACGTGTAATTCTTTATCTTGAATATCCTCGCATCATTCACCCTAAATGCATGAACCCTCCATTGACAATTATCTTCGAAACATACCACGGTAAATCTCTTGGATGATGAATACAAGACTCTATATTGAAAGTTTTAGCGAATTGCAAATTGGCTCAAAACATACTGGTAGCGCGCCTTGTCCTTAAACGTTTGTCCAACTGCTATCTCAATCGTGTCATCAAATGAATCTGAATATTTCGACAAATCAGCATTGATCAATACATCATCATCAAATGGCACATTAACTAGACCGGTCATGAAGTTTGATGTTTGAGGCGGCTCAAGCAATGGATTCTCACTTAGACGTATACATTTATCACCAGTGGTGGAGGATGAAGTTACATGATCTCTTGTAGGGAAAGGTGATGGTGAAGGAACATGTGAGGATGAAGGCACATCTACTCTTATAGGTAAAGGTGAGGATAAAGGAACACCTACTTTTGTAAGTACAGGTGACGTCGTATATTCACATTTCAGGCTAAGGTCAACTACCCAGCTAACTTCATGTTCCTCACACGGATTTTCCACTGCAGGGGTATCATGTTCAACGACGGCATCATATTCAACACCATTCCAACCAATGGGGTCTTCGTGTAATGTCTCATTAATGCGATCCATTGTCTCTATGATTAACGGCACGTATGTATTTGGATGCTCCGACTGTGCTGCCAAGAACACTCGCACGTCTTCATCATCTTCGATTTCAGATGGAGGGATTGATTGGTTTGAGCATGGGTACATGACTTTCATCCTAATATCATAATCCCACTGTGTAGTATTAAAAATCCTGTACATTTTAGAGAGGAGTTCCTCATATGTAGTCCCGACATTCAACACAACACTTTTTGACTTTCCACCCTTATACGTGTATGCATTGTTTTCACATATTAACTCTCCATCATAAGCGCATACGATGATTTTAGAAGCCATTAACTGCAAACAAATTCGAAAAAATCTTCTTAGCGAACCGTTAAACAATCAATGAAGCCGGTCATTTTCACTGACTATAATGATATGAAAACATACAGATTATTCTAATAAAATCTTAACACAAATTCAAGGTTTCACTCATTGAATTACACTGTATTCGCTGAAATTTCACTATATCCAGGTGTATTAGGTAGAATTTCATTGTATTCAATGCAATTTCACTATGAGCGGTGGAAATTTAGTACATTCGGCTAAATAACTGAGTGCTCGGTCAATTTGACTGACTGCTCTTCCAAATTGACTGATTGCTCGGTCAATTTCACTGAGTGCTCTTCCAAATTGACTAAGTTCTCGGTCAATTTGACTGACTGCTCTTCCAATTTGACTGATTGCTCGGTCAATTTCACTGAGTGCTCTTCCAAATTGACTGAGTGCTCGATCAATTTGATTGACTGCTCTTTCAAATTGACTGATTGCTCGGTCAATTTCACTGAGTGCTCTTCCAAATTGACTGAGTGCTCAGTCAAATTGACTGACTGCTCTTCCAAATTAACTGATTGCTCGGTCAATTTCACTGAGTGCTCTTCCAAATTGACTGAGTGCTCGGTCAATTTCACTGACTGCTCTTCCAAATTAACTGATTGCTCGGTCAATTTCATTGAGTGCTCTTCCAAATTGACTGAGTGCTCGGTCAAATTGACATTGCTTTTCCAAATTTACTGCATTCGGTGATGTTTCACATTTGCCTTACTGCTCGGTCAATTTGACTGATTGCTCGGTCAATTTGCCTTACTGCTCGGTCAATTTGACCGTCTTCAGTGATAATGACCGAGTGATCTTTAATGTTCACTGTAATCAATGAAATTGATCGACTTCACATACATGCCCGCGAAAAAACGACATTCATAGCTAGCACCCTTCGAAATAAGACATTCATTTCGAAACAAATAAAGATCCAACTTCATTATTGCGAAAAAAACACATTTATTCTTCAATCTTACGTACCTATAGCGGCCGTTTCGGTGAGACACGAGTTCAAGGAGTAGAAGAAGAATCCAATGAGTTGAAACACGATTTCAAAAAGAAGAGAAGATGGGTTCTGAGTTATAACCAGAGAGAATACGAAGACAACATGGGTTCTTTTCTATAGTTGAAGAGAGAAAAACGAGGAAGAGAAATAGGATTTTACAAAAAGGAATAAAATTCATAAACAAAGGGTATTTCGGTCAGAAAAAAATACGTCCGTATAGCTTAAGTTTAGAGTGGGAAAGAATGGTTTTGAAGAGTTTACTTTTGCTGGTGGGCAAAAAGAAGAGTTTACAGTAGGAAATTTCTCAAAATTGAATATTAGATCTGCCATCTGAAAATTGGGCGCAGATTTCCTAGAAAGCCTTGCGCTGGAATTTTCTACGCTGGGAACCACAGTGGGGCCCACAGTGATGTTCTTTGATAAATCCACCATCCGTTTTGGGAGCTCATATTAGGACATCAAAAGAAAAATGAACTGGATCCAAGACTCAAGTGGGCCTCACTAAAGGAAAAGGTGGGTAGGTAAATTACTACCGTTGAAACCTCCCTGGGGTCCACAGTGATGTTTATATCACATCCATACCGTTCATAACGTCACTACTACTGGGATGAACTGGAAAAACAAATATTATCCTGATTCGAAACTCCTGTGGCTCCACAAATGTTTCAACTATAGACGTTCAAATCTCACGTTTTCGGCCCACTTGAGTCTTGGATCCGATTCATTTTTGTTTTCATATCCTAAAATGAGCTCCCAAAACAGATGGACGGTGTGGATTTATCAAAAAACATCATTGTGGGCCTACCTTGGTTCCCACGCAAGGCTTTCACAGGAAATTCGCGCCCTGAAAATTGAATATTAGATCTGCCATCATGATCTACCGTCCAAATTTTTGACCTGACGAGATATACGGGTAGAGATAGCTTTTCTAGCTTTCAGTTTTAGAAAATCCTATACCATAGAATCAACAGCTCACAAAGCACGCAGAAAAAAAAAAAAATAGGTAAATGGCAGAAGTGGTAAGTTCGAATATGAGCCTTTTTATTACTTAAATGGTAAAAGTGCTACGGCGAATATGAGTTTTTTTTTTTTTTTTTTTTTTTTCACACCATGTAAACGATTATTCTACGAAGCCTCTTGGGGAATAGGATACCCCGTTTCATAATTATTTCTACTTAAATTTTGGGCACTATAGCCTCGTGTCTACCACATCTTGTCGGTTCATCTAGAGTGGTCACCATGGATGGATTGTACCCAAAAAAAGATGACTTACGGCCGTGGTTGTCCAACTGTCCATTTACAATTGTGGAATGTTTCTAATCTAACGGTTCAGATTGTTTGTTCAGTCCCAAATGACTAGCTACATTCATGCTAGGCCTGGGAGGAGGATTGGCTAGTGACCCAGCCAGGCAGCCACCAGCCAATGGCTAGTGCTCGGTGCTCTGTGGGCCCACCATGATATATGTGTTTCATCCACGCCGTCCATCCATTTTTCCAGATCATTTTATTGAATGAACCCAAAAATGAAGTAGATTTCAAGTGGACCACATCACAGGAAACAGTGTTGATTGAACGCCCGCCATTTAAAACTTCTTTAACCCCACTAAAGTCTTGGATAAAGCTGATATTGTTTTTATTTTTTATTTTTTATTTTTTTATTTTTTGTTTTTAGCCTTCATCCAGGTCTGCCTGTATGACCTAATCAACAGGTTTGATGTCAAATAAACATTACAATGGGCCAAGGAAGTTTTTAATGGTGGGCATTCAATGACCACTGATTTCCTGTGGTGTGGTTCACCTGAGGTTTAGATCTTCCTCCTTTTTTTGGATCGAGCCCTAAAATAATCTGGAAAAATGTATGGACAGCTCGGATAAAACACATACATAATAGTGGGGCTCACATAGCACCGACCACTAGCCATGTGGGTAGTGGCAGCGTCACTAGCTAAACCACGTCCAGTAGGCCTGCTGGCTGACTGGTTCAACAATGCACCATCTGGGCCGACCATTAGGTAGGGCACACTTAATGATTTAGACAGTAAGAAATGCTCCAGTGCTCTCAGAACTGAGAGCACTATCTAGTTATAGTGCCGCTACTTGGGTTGGGTCCTTGGACAGTTCAATCGGTTGATCTGAACTGTCCATTAAGTCCAAAACACATTTCATGGCGAACCATTAAAAAAAGATAAGAGTGATTCGTTGATCAAAGTCATCCTTGATTGGACTTATTTTTATTAGCCATCCTTTTTCCAGGTCATGGATCGGATGGCTAGGATTGTCTAACAAAAAATATTCTTTAGAATCATAAGCAATCCACCTTTTTTGTGTGGAATCTATTGGTTGGAGTGGTTTCCATATAATTATCCTAGTGGCCCTCTAAAAATCAATGGTAGATGGCTCTCTCCCAACTTTTCCTTTTGCTGTGGCCCACCAAAACCACAAGACAGCCTGAATTTTTCTTTGTGAGCCTTCTATGGACTAAATATCTATTGATGGAAGTGGATCTTACATAAACATTAAGGTGGGCTATGGCAGTGTGCCTTACAATTTACTGCCATACAATTATCTTTTTCCCCACAATGCCTATGTGAAATCTACTCCAACCATTAGATAGGGAATCCGAATTTAGGCTCAGAATTTAAAAAAAAAAAAATTATAAAAAGGAGGGGAGGGGGGTTTAATGGGCAATCCGAATTTAGGCTCATAACCGAAAACAAAAAAAAACAAAAAAAGTCTTTGACTTGTTATTCAGGTGAGCCAAACCAAAGAAAAAAAGTTGTGAGAGAGACGTCCACGCTTGATTTTTATGGGACCTATGTCTAATTATAAGAAATCCACTCCAATCATTACATGACACACCAAAATTTACACCTCGGGCTTAAAAATCAAGACCATCTGTGGTTCAAGTGGGCCATGCTAAGGGAAACAGTTTGAAGGGTGATCATTGCCTTATACACTGTTTCCAATCATATGGTCCACTTTGAATCACAGACAGTAGTGATTTTTTAGCCCTTTACTTAACAGGTGACACACCTAGTGGTTAGGTGGATTTAACGTAAGCATCACAGTGGAGCCCACCCAAGCAACACACCCATTTGATCCCATGCCTACTCAACCATTTATTTCATAAGGTAGTGTAATGATAATTATATAAATTAATGAGGTACCAGAATATAAAATTTATATTAATTAGGCTGTTTTTTCGTAAAATTCCCTACTGTATATATTTGATGTAAATGAGCCAATTTACCCATCCATGATCCATCCACTGGGCATGTAAATGCACTTTTGATGCAAGAATGAACGATTGTAAGAAACCTGGGTTGAAAATGTGGACCCCAAAAGCTAAATTTGCAGATCCAACCAGCCATCCATTAAGCTTTACATGTTGAGTTGCACATCTTTTGTATTTTTTTTTTTTTTTTTTTTTTTTTGAGAAATTTGCATCTTAGAACTTAGAAAATCTTTAAATAGAATATATTAATACCTTAAGGGATCCTTGATAAAGTATAAGATTTTTGATAGATAAGGGATAAGAGAAGAAAAGGGAGAGATTAACTTCCAACTTATCTATTGCATATGAAATCCAATCCTTCCAATGTACCGGTCGCACCAGTAGGACCGCCTAGTGCAAAAAAATCAGTCATATCTACTAATCAGGTGAGTTACACCATGAAAACAATGTATAACCACTGATAGATAGCAAAATACAAGTGTTGTCCACTCATTGAGTGGATATTGAAGGTGATCCTCATGATGATGGAGGCAAATTACTGGACGGCTTAGACATCGCACGCACCAAAGGTTGAAAGTTATCCACTGCTGTAGTGCACCATGTGTATGGATTATCGTGGTCCGCCAGAGCATCAATTCCCCCATGACTGAGATTTTTAGAAGCACAGTCCACAGAGGAAATATCTCTTCACTCTCTCCTTTACTGGATCTGGTCCACTGGACCCGACTAGATCTTGTTCAGACCCATTTACGGATCCGAGTTCAGGCCGTACCCGGATCCGACTAGAAGAGCTAGATTCGGGTCCTATTATATTCAAGTCGAACCAAGATCACCTTTCAGGCCTAATGATTTATTATTAACCAGGTCCAGTTGACGGACTAGATCTGAATCAGATCGGACCCATTTTTTAATGGACACGCTAAAACCAGGTCGGGTCCATCGGATACCTGTAGTCGGGTGCCCGTCCATGGTGGGCCCTCCATGCAAGAATCCAATTGGGCTTGAATTCGATCTCATCGCTCCTTGTCATCGGATAAATTAGAATTAAAATACAGAAGATCCACAGGCTGGTATTGACAGGGGCCCACTAATTGTACAGTTCTGCTATCATGTGGCCCACCAACGGAGCCCAGCCCAGTATCCATATGACACTTTTAACCTTATCCTGTGCAGCGAGGCAAACGTGCTCGGAAAATGATACTTCGGAGATATTCAAAATCCAGTAATTATTGTTCGTTACGTGGCCGTTGAGATTTAGTAGTTGTGCTTAACATGAAAAGGGCTCAGAAGAACAACATGGTTGGGCCGGATTAAAAACTATCTAATTTTTGAATGAAAACCATAAAGTCTAGTAAGAATAGGAAGCATATGTGAATAGTAAGTTTACTATTTATTTATAATAAGTTATATTTTTTTAGGAGTTTTAATTAGGGTATAAGTAAGATGCTTTGTCCTAAGGTTTAGCTTCTTATTTAAAGTATTGTAATTACATTTTTAATTATTTAATAAATTATTATAAAATTTAAGAATTATTTCATGTTTCTTTATATCTCCCTTGTGGATTCGAGGAAGTCCGACTGAGGATTCTGTGATGCCCCGAATTTTCAGGGGTCGAGTACAACCTCGATCTTCGAGATTCCGGGTGTCAGTTATGCTTTGCGGAAGCGTGCTTTCTTGTTTAAGATTCATAAGGCATCAAAGTACAAATTCAGAATCAATTTAAGCAGTAAAGTAGAGACAAAAATTAAATTTAAACCTGACCAATATAAAAAGTGGAAGTAAGACAACTCTCCCGTAAAGTCATCAAACTCATCCTGTAAGGCATTCTCCTCCGAGATACCTGCATCTATCACAACAGAGCCTGGTGGTGTTTTGAAACACCGTCCCAAGAGTGGGAGTGAGTGATCAACTCAGTGAGAATTATAATTCAAAGTTCAACATGTTATCAAACAAATAGGGTTAGGCATTGATTCCATACAAAACATCCAGATTCCTATTATAGTTTCATTAGTGCATGAACGACATGAGATCGCACACCATGCATGTTCCGGATATAACATGAGGAACAGAGAGTGGCACTGGCGCCACGTCAAGCAACCAGGCACTCACAGAATCTCCAAATGCAAATGGGTTGGATTATCCTTCGGCATCCTGGTCTTTAATAGTCAGACAGTTGCCTAGGGGATCCATGACGTGTATGCATGATTTGTTTGGGTTTCATTAAGTTATTTCTCACTCAGCATATTGGCGAAGCCGGAATACCATTGTCTAATCATTGATCCTAAACGGGACTATCTGGCTCCCAACTGTGCAATGTGAATCATCGCCAGTAGCCCATACTTCCCTATCACTTCCACATACCAAAATACAGTTCCCAACATCCTGTTATAATGGAGGCTGGACAACCTTCTCGGGAACATCGGTAGGGTTCGCTGTAACGACTTGAGATTTTCGACTCTCGTGTATAACACGACGGCCGAATTCCCAAGTAATTTATGGAATAACTAATTTTTCAAATAATAAAATATAGCATTCAAGCACAATGGCGGAAACAATTATCATCTTATTCTATCAAACTTACTACGTCATCATCAATGTTTAAATAAGGGAACCAACTAATATCCATACTGATTAATTAAAATACAAAACCATGTCTTCTCTTGAAGACTTATTACAATTCCATAAATGTATCAACTACTCAAAAGAAATATTTAATAAATGATAACATCAATTAAGTTTATCTAACATCGTCATCCGCCATGTGATCGTATGAACCATCGAACTCTTTTCCTTAAAAATTGGGTTCAATACCTGGATCTTCACCTGCATCATCTAAATTGTGTTTCGGATAGCGTTAAACGCTATCATAGTGGGGAATATTTCCTCCAAGACAATCAAGAATAATAATAACGGTACAGAGTAAACGCAAGCAGTATATTATCATTTAATCAAATCAAAACAACAAACTAAAAATCTTTGTTAATCCGATGCATGGAATGCATGCTCTGACTAAGGCATCCTGGCTAGAATCGCAATCCATGAAGTGGGAAACTCCCTGTTATGACTTCATGCTATCCACTAGTCACCAGAGGTTCCTGAGACGCACAAGCCCATAGTTTTGCCCGACCACGTGAGAAACGGGACCCTCATAGCCCAAATCTATACGTGACAGTGTACGGGAGAAGTAGGACGCTCTAGCCTATTCTCAATTCCGTACACCCACATGGAGCCAAGTGAATGCATGACTTTAGTTTCACCTTTATTTAAGTGTTTTCGCATACAACCGGTTTAAATAAAACTCAGTGGTCACTATGGGGAGTCGCAAGCAACCCAGTATAGGCCGACAGCACGGGATTAGTGTCCATAGCACCAACCCCGGCTCATGAGAATTTGTATACCATTAATGTTTACTCATTATCCCATTTTATGATTTCATCATGTCCCAAAAAGCCAATGTTGTACATCATGACCAAATTCATTAAAATACTCATGTAATGTAAATGGATCCAATCAAGCATCATATACATGTAAGGATCCATTGACAAACAAGCACTTCATTCTCTCAGTTAAGTCAAGAGATATTCTTCCATCATGGATACCTCTCATGGGTTCCATTTCTCTACATCGAATAATTTTACCAACTTAGGGACAAAGAGTATACAATAATGGGATGTCCATATGATGATCTTATACACATATTTCATATCACAATATGAAAACCAATGTTACTTGTAAAACACAGATTAAGAAAATAAGAGCATAGATTTCACAAAGATAAATAACACAAATACATATGCTTCTTAGTCAAAAATCTAAACAATGAATCGCATCATTATATAATGATATTCATTACAAATCCTACGTATGCCATAAAAGAAACTTATGATAATCATAATATTATTAATGAAAGGCTTGAAGGAAAATCCTCACCTTAGGATGGACTTAGAAGAAGAGGGTTGTAGAAGATCCTAGCCGCTGAAAAATATGAGAAAGAACTCTCCTCTCTCTTCGCTCTCTCTCTCTCCTCTCTTTCTCTAGGGCATGGAGGCTAGGGTTAGGAGAAGGATTTGGAGGTGCGTAGTAGAAATATGGAGAGGGATGTGCACGCGAGGTCTTGTGTAACAACCTCTTGAGGTGGGTTTCTCAAATCTCAATATTCGGGTGATTTTTGATCAATTCCAATCCGTTCATCTTATCAAGCTCGAAGAGTAGAGTCAGAATACGTAAATTTCTTGATGATCTACATTCTAGATTGGCCGATCCTTGAAAATGGCCTAACGATTGCTAAAATAGGCTTAATCTCAATTAACGGTCTACGCTTGATGATCAAGGCCCAAATTTTGGAAAAATATATAGTCATGATAGGCAAACAATTGTACAAAATTTAGTGGTTGACTGATGGTGAGAAATGCCTAGATCTGAGATTCCAACTTTTGGCGGAAAAGGAAGGGGCTGGCTTTGTGGTTCAACGGTGTAGGATTATAGATCAAGGTCCAAACTTTGTGTAAACTCATAGTCATATGAGTATAATAAGTGGTCCAAATTTGAGAAGCGATTGATGGTGAGAAGTGGGTAAATTGAAATGTTCATATTTAAAAAGAGTTGGTAACTCATTAATTCCTAAAACGGGATAACTTCGCGCATAAGAAAGATGCTTATCAAGGTGGGGCATTCAAATCACACTATTAGTCTATGATAAAGATAATCCAAGTCACTCATATGAAGAGAAATATTCGACTACGACTAACCATCTACTTTCCTCACTCGATGGACATGAAAATCAAGGGTTAAGGAGCTAATTTGACAATTGAACCACTTCTATTATGATTTAAGGACTGAAATTTGACGTGTATGGTTAATATGTGCCCAAAAGCTTAAATCTAGGGTTTTGCGTGAAAGTGATCGTCAGAAACTATAATACTTAAAAATGGCATATTAACTTAAGCTTAACTAATGGCATTTTCGTAATTATCTGAAAAGTGCATGATTTTTGAAATCTGATCTTTCTACGATGTTTATGGGATCATTTTAAGCAACTTTTGTAAAGGGTCCCCTATCGGATCTCCTACGGATGTCCCGCTATTCGCAAATCAACAGTAAATGTAGAATAATTAAAAAAAAATAAATTAAAAATGAAATTTCAAAAATTTTCAAATAAATCTCGAAAATCTGGGGCGTTACATTCGCCGCCCCAGCAATTGCTCCAAGGACACTACGGGGAGGTGACTCAATCCGGCGTAAGCCGACAACTCAAACACAGTGTTCCATACCATCATGCCCGGCCCAAGAGGCTTATCGGGATCGCATTGCACATGTAGTTATTAGTGGACCTGACACTTTCTTAGGATCCGGTATTCAGGAGACTGTATTGTTATCATCACCAAACACCCTTTTTGTCATATTTTAACAGATTCGATTAAGTCCAAGGGAGTCCGTCTGGATCGACATGGGCGTAAGCCGTCCGCGTAGTCCTACTACTGACCATCCGTATTTCCCTCGAACCAACCGAATACATCTCAGGTAGCCGACACATCTGGGCTACCTGCCTCGAAATATTTGGGACAGATATTCTATTTCACAAAGCCTAAATTTATCTTGTAGCATACTTGTAACTTAGGAAAAATTCTGACTCGACACCATGCATGATAATTCTAATTTATATGCATACAAGCAATTTTATGTTCAATACATATATAACACATCATTCCAACAGTTTATCTCGCACAAGCATTTCATCGAACACCCTTGCTACAAAAAACTATAATAGCACATATATTTGCAATAAAGCAGAAATCAAATAATTCATAATGATAATAATCTCCTAATGACTCAATCAATCCTAATCCATCTAAGGTTAATAAAAGAAAACCTAGAGGTATAATTCCGCACCTTAAGGTTTGGGGTTTCTCGGTCGTTCGAGCACCTAGGGTGAGGGTTGGCGGGAATCGGCGAAGCCTAAGATCAAAGTAAGATTAGGGTGAGATTAGTGTACTCAACCCTAGAATACCTAAAAAGGGAAGATGGCATTCACATCCTACCTCCGATCAAAAGGGAAGTCGACAAAGACGAGAAGATTGGTGGCTAGCAGAAGGTTTTGCAACCAAGAGGGATGAATCCAAGCACAAGAGCTACCACCCAAATCCCCACTCTTCATTTCTTCTTCTTTTCCTCTCCTTCTCAATTTCTCTTTCCCTTCTCCCCAAGCAAGCCTCATTTCAGATTTGGGGAGAAAGCCCCAAATAAGAGCTATTTATAACTCTAAATTTGATGCAAATGGCCCTAAAAAGTTGGGCATTGGGTATCTAACCTTATGGGGGTCTAATTCCACTAGTTGTGGTCCAGTTGGGTCTGCGGGGGCCCACCTGGACCATGAAATAGTTGCTACACGACAAGATTTATCTAAGGCTATGATCATTCGCAATTCGGATGCGGCGATCAACGGATATGGCCCAATGTCTATTCAACGGTCACCGATCATCGATCGGAGACGCGACATTAGGGATGTATGTGAGGAAATATTTGGGACTAGGGTCATAAGTTTTATCAAAATCTGATGGCTCGAAAGCCACAACTACATATAAGTTCGGGTGACATGATTTACTTAATTTCTGAATAGTTTCTAAGCAAATTCACACATCACATCTGTTACTACTCTAGCTCTAAGTTATGTGATTCGGTGCACTGAATTAGCTTAGCGTCCGCGAGGGATGTCAAGCCCAGCAAGACGAACATATTTCCTTAGTGTCGAGTTTAATGGCCCATTAACGATCGGTCTAGACTCTAATTAGTGTTTTTCGGAGTTTTCAAAAATAGAGTTAAGGATGAGATTTCTAAGGTATGTTAAATGTGGTCCGATCTACCTACGTCTAAAGTTTGGCTGATTTAAAATTAACAGAAATAGTGTTTTGGCCTAACTCGCTCTCATTCATTGATTTGTAAGTTAGATGAAAAGTTGATTAAATTGGGTTATAAGCGTAATCTAAGCGGTGATTAGTATTGTTCTCGGTTAGATATTCATTATGCATCGGTTATGTCAATTTATCGATAGTGGGGTCCACTAGATCTTAGCTTTAGATTTATGGATCACATGATTAAGCTTAAGCTTTCGATAATCGGGCGTAGGTGTTAGCCCCTTAAGCATGTCTAATCGAATTTGCACAATTTTTGTTGGTATCACTAGTATGTTTCTTAGAATCGAGTATTAAACGTCGTTAAATGATAAAATAAATTAATTGTAGTGAAAAATCTTCCGAGAATTTTGAAATTTAAATTGACGAAAATCTGGGGCGTTACAGATTTCTGGAATCCTTGTGGATTCGAGGTATTTTTCCAATAAGGGAAATGGTGATCAACCTTACCACGCCCTCCCTATGTCATGTTTACACCTGATCTTACGCGTTAAAATTAAACAATCCAGAAAATGCCACGTGACAGTCATGCCATGTGTGGTGCAGATGGCTTCAAAAGAAGTTAGAAACGCTAACACGAGATCATTAAATATTAAAGTTGGATCAAAAGTATTGCATAAATAAAAAATCTCATTAAATTAAGTCTCCATCTCAACCTTAAATGCAAGAATATCATTAAAGAATATTTATATCTAGCATTAAATGCTAGAGTCTTACCCAAAGCACTTTTTAGGATGCCCTCTCAACCTTAAATTAATGCAAGAGCCTTGCCCAAAGCACTTTCTAAGATGCCCTCTCAACCTTAAATGTCACAATCCAACCTTGCTAAAATCACTCTCTGTGAAAGCCAAAGTCCATGACTTCAGCCAACACACGATTCGAAGGAGTCTAGAGATGTGATGACTTTAGCCTGTGCACTATCCAAAGAAATGAGAATATATTACTTATGCACATGGCCATATGTGATAGGCTATGCTGATGCAGAAGAATAAAATTTTTTTCCACAATCAATCATTTGAATCATTCACGATGCTAAAGACCATGCAAGGTTACCACTTTTCAAAAGCATATATAAACATCACTACACGAAGAACTCCATATATCACACTAATACATGCAAAAAGCTCTTTATATATTTGCCCATTATCCTTTTTTATTTTATTTTATGTTAGTTTATTTTTAGCCCCCATCACTAATAATAGCATGGGGCTTTAGTTTAATACTTAGTTTTTTTTTTCTACCCTTTATCCATCGCATCTCATTGAATTACATGGAAGACTATTCAGTTTCGAGTGAAAGGCCCTGCATTTCTGCTATGTGTTAGGTGATTTCGCCGATCATCTCACTATGAAGTTTAGTCCACTCTAGACAATAAATGAATAGTCGGATCATGACCCTCTTGTCACGTACTTGGTTTCCACTGATACCACAAATAATTTGTCACGTCATCGTCTATCTCGCCATGAAGCCCAGTTCCAATTGAGCAACAAACAAATTATCAAACATTCACCATCCATTAGTCGTCTCACCACGAGGCTTGGTTTCAATCGAACAAGAAACAGACAACCATCCAGCACATCACAACCATTCCATTATGAAGCTCATTTCCAATTGGGCAACGAATGGATCATCGTCCCTCAAGTCAATCATAAGTGCCATTATTTTAAAGATCACTAATAGAAGAATACTTCAAACTTATATATTCTTTCTTTATTATCATTATTGGACCCCAATAACAAATCACACTAAAAGAACAAGGTTTAAGTTTGTAGGTTCACTACTATTGTCACAAAGGGAAAGACTTAGCCTTTTACCTTTTTTTCAAATCGCCTAAACGGAGTACAATATAAGTGGTTGAAAGGACAACGGCACACCCATGCAATCTTACACATATAAGAAAACAAATATAGCCCCTGAGGATACTAGCGACCCAATTTAATTGAATTGAGAATAACAATCTGGCTATTAAATTGGATGCATTAACTGGACAGTTAAAAGATAAAAAAACATCCAATACTGGAGAACGCTAATGTCAGTGGATCCAAGACTGTGAGGCCCATCGTGATGTATATGTTTTATATCCAGGTATCGGTTGGCGTGATCCCAACAATGAAGCAGATGTAAATCTTAGGTGGACCATAGCACAGGAAATAGTGGTGATTGAACGCCAATCATTCAAAACTTCTTTTGGCCACAAGTTTTGGATCAAGATTTTAATGGTAGGCATTAAATCACCATTTTTTTCCTGTGTGGTCCAACTGAGATTGGATAAACTTCATTTTGGGATGATGACCTAAAATAACCAGCAAAACGGATGGACGGTGTAGATATAAAACACATGCATCAAAGTGGGCCCCATAGTCACGGATCCACCCACCATGAAGGTTCCCGATCCACCGAATCCCCTTTCTTCACCCATTGAATAGAGGTGTGAACGGCTTTTAAGCGATGGGAAAACACAGAATCTTAGTTTTGCATCATTTAAAAAAAAAAGGTGGTGACTCATATTCCTCTCATGAAGAGGAGTACAGCTATCTAGTCCATAAAAATTGCGGGTCCCAATGTGTACAAAACATATCTCTAAATTTATACTTCTCGAGCAATCTTAACCATCCAATTAAAGACTATGATGGTTAAAACTAAAAAGTGACGGTCCAAAATGGAAGGAAAAATCAGATGGCTATTGTTATCTTCAAGGTATAAATTTTCTTTTATACACCACTCGGAGTTGGTCCAGAGAATTGAACGGTCTGGATTGTCTTACAATCATGCCATGTGTGCGTTTGAAGAGTCACCACCACTTTTAAATGATGCAAAACTAACATGGATTTATTTGATACCCCCAGTGGGCGCTCAGAACCGTACGCGTGGCACACATTAACCGACTACATTGTGTAGCCCACTGTCTCGAAGTCAAAAAGTCCCAAATTCAGATTGGTTTAGCTATTTCAAACTCGGATCTGTGGGCACACGTTTCTTGAAATACTACCATTGGCTAGTTTTCAATCACAACCGTCCAATATATGTCCACTAATCTGATAGTCAGTTAATCGAATAAGACTAAATTTTGGTTCATTATTCATATACTCTCAGACCAACATTTCGAACCGTTTAGCATAAATTATTTTTATGCCACATATGGAATTTCTAGGTGCATGTGTATCATCCATCACACACCGCCAAAGTATGCAAATTCTTCTCTAAAAGAGTCCTCTTCTTCAGGAAGAAATACAGGATCGATTCAATTGTCATTTTCATCCCAAGGACACTTTTATGGGAAGCGGATTGCGTCCGACCAGATTTGTGTGGTCGCCCACCGTGGTGTATCACTTTATCCAAGCCGTCCATTACTTTTCTAAGATCATGCTATGGTATGCACCAAAAAATAAGGCAGATCCAACACTCTAGTGGACCACATTAGAGATGACTCTTGCATTTAATGCAAATGGTTCGTACATTTAACGCACTTAATGCAACCCAAGTTTACTATTTGGTGTGGTCAACTAAAGTGTTGGGTCTGCCTAATTTTTTGGCACATACCCTAGCATGATCTTAGAAAAGGGATGGACGGCGTGGATAAACAGATACATCATGGTGGTCGCCCACACATATCTCATAGGGTCGGACGCAATCCGCTTCCACTTTTATGAGATCTAAGGGAGGTAGAATTCCCTGTGATGGTCCATCTAGCCAAGTGCCTATCAAAGGCACTTTTATGAGATCTAGGGGAGGTAGAATTCCCTGGGATGGCCCACCTATCCAAGTACCTAACAAAGGAACTTTTATGAGATCTAAGGGAGGTAGAATTCCCTGTGATGGCCCACATATACCTTTTCATTAAGAGAGAATCTCCACCATGCTTGTGGAAAACGAGAAGAGGGTTTAAGGAACGTTGCGTTGGATGCTATCGAATTGGATTTAAGGTACAAGTTTCAAGGTTACCTTTGATCTGCGTGTGGCCCACCTGAGATGTTTATATGAAATCCAAACTGTGAATCGGATGTATCTTCAAAATTTCACCGTACATACCAAGAATTATATCGATATAAATCTCAGGTGGGACACACCATAAGGATTAATGTTCAATCTCGGTTAAAAATAAATATTCAGTTGTTGTGGTCCACTGTGGTATTGTAATGGTTTGAAGTTTGGTGTGTCTCTTCATCATGGTGAGGTACATGTGATGAATGGATTGGATTCTGTATAAACGACATGGAGGACTCCACATTCCACTGGAAGTGTCTCTGGTGGACCACCCCTCTCCAGTGTTCCCCATTGCTCCCTTTGGTGTGGCCCAAATGAGAGTTTGGGGTGTAGTGATGTAATGGGGGGAGGGGGGATCTAACGGACGGTTTGGATGGGATTCAAACATCACGGTGGGCCACACACAGCTCAAACGATCAACCTCACATTATCATATACCCCTCACGGTGCGGTGAGGTATCACTGGAATTGTTTTCTGACTCGGCGACTCGTCCCGACTCGGATTTGAGTCGAGTCGTGGTAGCTTGTGGTACCGAAACCGAGTTGACTCGCCGTGCCATGATCACTAGGTGCCCATCTTGGGAAAGTCCAAAAGCTACAACATGTGCCAATATGACACGTATGTGAGATCTGAGCCATTCAAGTTGGCCCCACGGTAACAGATAGCACACACGTGTATCATGTTGGAATGTGTAGGTGTTCGTAGTTGGTGCTTGAAGGCAGGGTAATCCAGGCCATCGCAAGAATCTCATTGATCAAAACAAGCCCTTCCATTCCTAGCAAGTGGTGATCCAGGCCATTCATCTAGAAGATGTATATGTACCAACTCGTTTGAGTTGACTGACTAATCCAGTTTGACACCACGAGTCATAAACCAGGGAGCTTAGAGCTTACTTAGGCCAACTCTCCTTGACTTGGACGATTCATCCGAGTCAACCCATCCGAGTGGTCCAGCTGAGAATCTGTAAAGTATAGTTGGGTTGTTATCCGACAAATGAAACCATCGATCGACAATCCAAACCGTTGGTATGCTACAGTCACCTTAGATGGACCAGACTCCAAATAACCATTCCAGAATAGTAGCCAAAAGATATTCACATAGACAATTAACATGAGAGAGATAACAACAGCACACATTCAACTGAAACAATATTTTGAATTTTTGGGCCATGCTCCATACAAGAACTAAGTCAACCCGACTAGGTGACTGTTTCGGTTTGAGTTGACTCGACTCAGTCCCGAGTCACCAAATCTTACAATTTGATCTGACTATTAATTTAATGAATTCTCAGCCATGTGATAAAAATAAAAGATACCCTGATTAGATCATGTCTTAGGCAAGACCATGATGTCAGAAACCCTAATTTAGGTGAGGTGGACAACCATATCATATGGGAATTAGGTGCCTTCCATTTTTTAAGGAAAAAAAAAAGGTAACATGTGATGTTTTCCTCCATGGGGAGGGAGAGATGTATGCTTGATAGGTTGGAATCTAGAAAGGCCGACATGAATAAAATCCAAGTGGAAATGAATGTCATAAGCCCAAGTGGCCATAGGTAAGAAGGATTGATGGGTTAGACCATAGAATTCTTTTTTTTTTTTTTTTAAATGCTGACATGGATTTTTGGGTTGTCTAGATTGGTGGAAAATTACGAAAATGAATTTTATTTCCACATATGTGACATTTTTATTTTTTTGGGAGAGGATTAGGTATTTCCCGGGTTGGGTAGCTATGGAGTGGGTTGTTCATTGATTATGAGCCCCACCTTGATGTATGTGTTGTACATTCACGCTGTCCATCAAATTTTACAGCTCACTTTAGACGAGGATTGAGTGCCTGCCTCTATCAGGACTGAGCTAGAGAAGAATAGTTTTGTAAGGGGTTTTGTGGGGCCTGCTGTGGTGTATGCGTTTTATCCATGCTGTCCACTTATTTTGACGAATCATTTTCAGCGATGAGCCCATATTTTGATGAATCATTTTAAGCGATGAGCCCAAAAACAAAAGGAAAATAAAAAGGCTTAATTGGACCACACCACAAGCAATAGTGGGGATTGAATGCCCACCATTGAAAACTTCTTGGGGCTCACAGAAGTTTTGGATCAAACTGATATTTATATTTTTCCTTCATTTTGCTTATATGACCTTATGAATTGATTGGATGGTTAATAAACATCACAATGAGCCCTACTTGGGTATTAAGAATGGTTGTGAACCATTGCCACCAATGCTTGCTATGGTGTAGTCTACTTTAGCCTTTGATCTTCTCACTTTACAGCTCATGCTGCAAAATGTCTTATAAAAATA
This sequence comes from Liriodendron chinense, assembly GCA_003013855.2. Taxonomy (NCBI): domain Eukaryota; kingdom Viridiplantae; phylum Streptophyta; class Magnoliopsida; order Magnoliales; family Magnoliaceae; genus Liriodendron; species Liriodendron chinense. The sequence goes on along the minus strand of PVNU02000768.1, from coordinate 605,690 downwards.
GAAAAAAATGGACGGAAAACATGGATGAAATATATATACATCATGTAGCCCTACAAAGCCTCTTCCAAGACTGTCTGTCTCTAGCCAGGTCTTCATTGAAGGGAGTATCCAATCAAGCCCGCTCATTTTAGGCACCGTCCAAAAAACATGCAACAGATCCAAATCTCAGTTGGACCGTAACACAGGAAAAAGTGGTGATTGGCCATTAAAATCTTCAAGTTTTGAATTAAGCTGATATTTGTAAAAGATCACGGTGGGCCCCACAGAGTCCCAGACATGACGTCAGTCTATAGCTAGGTCCTGGTGGGTGTAGTACCCAATCCGCGCCCGTGTGATACATGGTAAGTCAAGTAGATCAAATACTGGACGGCTAGGATCTTTTGGTGACTAAGATTTTTGAAATGGTCCATCCATGTTACGATAATCACATCACTGATGGGGACCACCTCACTGTGGGCCCCACTCACAACTCATGAAAGTTAGGTATTCGTTTTACTTTATAATCCTAAATTTTAGTAGAAAGTGACTTAAACAAATCTGGAAATTGCTTTGAGCATAGATTTAGACAAAATTCACTTCTGCGTTTGGAATTTCTGATGGGCCACTTGGGTCCGTACATGACCACTGGACAAGTGGATGGGAGGGGTCGACCATGGATTGCATGTGGATCCAATATTGCCCTGATCGGGTGATCACAGCCGTTCAAATACAGGCAGCCAAATGGACGGTGTGACCGTGCTTATGCCATCCATTTTGCATCGCTTTTATCTGGACCTCCAACAGGTGGAGTTCATGGTTCGTTAATCTAGTCCATTGGTTTGTTTTATCTCACCGTCGATGGACCATCCCTGAAATATCCTTTGCATGGAAACTTTAATCTTTCATTTTTGGTCGGCAGATAAACGGCTAGGAATAAAAATAAAACAATAGTCCACAATCAACTGAACAGGTGGCTGGGACATTATGCATCAACTGCTGGATTCGGCAGATCAACGGTCTGGATTGCCTTACGACACCTTACAATGAAAAATAAACATCACAATGGGCCTTAGGAAGGTTTCAACGGTGGGTGTGACTATTCCCACTGTTTCCTGTGGTGTGGTCCAGTTGAGCTTTGGATCTACTTCATTTTTGGGATCATAAACTCAAATGATCTATCAAAATGGATGGATGGCATGGATTTAAAACATATAAATATGGTGGCCCCACAGCATCTGCCACTAGGGAATCCGCTTCTATAAAAACAAGGGTCCTTTGATTAGTAAGTCTCTTGAGGAGAGGGCGTCCTTGGTTAGAAGGTTAGTTTCTTCATTAAGAAAAGGATAACTTTCTTAATCTAACGACTGATAAAAAGTTAACAAAAAAGTAATTTATTAAAAATTACTTAAATTAAAAACCTTCTTAATGTAACGGCCGTTAAGAAGTTAACGGAAAAGTACTTCATTAAAAATTACTTAAATAAAAACCCCCCACCGTTCTGCTTATAAAAACGCTTCCTCCATACCCCCTTCACCCACACATCTCTCTCTCTCTCTCTCTCTCTCTCTCTCTCTCTCTCTCTGTAGCAATGGCTAAGATCATCCTCTCTTTCATGTGGGTGTCTTTTTTTCAAGTGGGCCTCTTTATTTTCAGTCATTGATTGCATCCTTTCAATCTTCTAACCGTTTGATTCTCTCTTCTCTTTGTTTCTTCTTCTTCTTTTTCTTCTTCTTACAGCCGGCAATCGCACTCAATTGCAGCTGCGGGGAAAGTACATATTCCAGCCGCTGCAGCAATGAAGAGAGTCTCAGATTCCGGCAAACTGACGACTGAACCTCAGGCTGAGTCGACTCAAAATTTCTGGATGAGAGACCCCAAGACCGGTAACTGGATCCCCGAGAGCCAATTCGAAGCAGTCGACGTCGTTGAGCAGAGAGAGAAGCTTCTCTCTAAGAAATAGAGAAGGTGACTCGGAACGAGTCAACTCGAATGAGTTACGAGTCGGGTTTGAAGTTTTTGGTTCTCTCTCTATTTTATTAAAATATATATCTTTTGTTTTGGATGTTGTCAGGGGAAAGGTTTCAGTCTACGGAGCGGATGTTTGGGTTTTTATTTTAAAACTTCAGCATTAACTCGGGCGACTTAACTCATTAAGCCCATATGACTCGTCCGAGTTAACTATCTTATAGTTGGCTGATTCGGTATGTATTCTAATCATGATGATAGTAATAATAATGATAAATGGACCAGATTATGGTGTTAAACACCTTTTTCCCCAACTTGTTATTGACCTTCTTTTTGAGATAACCAATCACTAGGTGGGCCACACCCCAAAATCACTTGGTGGTCCACACCTAGACCTGGCAAAATTTGACCCGACCCGGTTTTTTCTAGTTTAGGGTTGAAAATTTTGACCCGAATTCAATTTTTGGGTTGACCCGACCCGACCCGAATTTTTATGAGTCGGGCTAGGGTTAAAGGTGACCTGACCCGACCCGACTCGACTCGAATTATATGAGGGGCTAAGTAGACTATTGTATATTGATTTTCTTGTTAGTTAAATAATATATAGTTTTTTTTTTTCTCACATACCCTGCTTGGAATGGTCCACATGTCCGTCAATTTAATAAACATGTACACGCCAATGATCACATTTTATAACATGTAGAATTAAAATATCATGAGATTTTTTATTTATTTATGGTGCTCATTAGTGGAGAACTGAAATGGTAGCTAATGGTCCATAAAATAAATTAATAAAATTATCATAATGGTTATATTTATTTGATTGTTGATAGGAATTTATTGGATGGTTGAAATGAAAGGATCAAATGGTTCCATTTTAATAATTGTGTCCATATTTTAACTATTTAAAAAATTAAATATCAAATGGTCTTATTGATTTGATCCAATGGTCAAAAAATAAAAATAAAGTTGTTGGACATTAATTGGATGGTTTGGATGAAATATTAAATGTTAAATTCAAAAAGTTTTACATGCAAAAGTATCATGAAACATTCTTTGCTGATGCATTTAAAAAAAAGCCATTATAAATTCTCTATTTCTAAAACCCTTACAATGGGTTGTAAAGAGAGAGCTTCTTTTAGCCACATGAGATGCTTAAAGAAGTATGCTTTAAATCTATACTTCATTCTATCTATTTATTTTTCTTATTCGTATTTGCTCAATAGAAATATTCTAGAAAAAAGCC